>OY754874.1:13231306-13842556 GCA_963576445.1 Lithosia quadra
ACATCCAAACATCTTCACAAATTTAAATTTTCACAATTATACTTAATATAAGAGTAGAAGTAGGATACAATTGTGTCCTCACAGAATTACCACAAGTTTCACCACATTTTTAGGTAGAGAGCCCAGATTATTTGAACGTAAATGTGATAGATAGGTATAGGGTTTTAATAGACGATAGGTTACCTAAATATCTCAAGTCCAACGAGGACAATAGGTAATTATGCATAACTAAATATTATATCACTATGCAGTCGTAAATAAAGAATTGTTTGAGTTATACATGTACAATTACTAGATAAGAGGATATTGATAGATATTTACATCTTATAATGTATGAAAGCCCCGGATACCACCCCACTGAAACCAACTGTAAACTAATTAGAAAGCGGCGGGATAGAAAAGTGCTCATCCATTCCTGTCACCGTTCTGTTGCTTCTTTTCATACAATATAATTATAGGTCTTTGCGAAATAAAGTGGTAGAGTCTCCATGCGCTTTTATTCCCGATGATAATATTGAACCTCAGACTTTCATAAGCTTCCCGCATGCAACGCTGTTGCACCCACTTTGTGTGAATACTTCTTGTATTCAGAAAAATAATTGCATTGATATCGTTTTTTGTTAGTCACAATAAGTCCTGTATAGCGCTTAGTCACCTATGTCATACAAAACCTTAAAAAATTAAGCTTCCATGCATCATTGCAATACTGGCATGAAACGCAAGGCTTTTCCCTTCCAGGTCATATGACCAAGTCCCATAAATAATTCCCATTTCAAAGAAGACCGCACTGTCCTGTTTTAGAATCCTTAAACTACTATGCCTATGCCATAATATGCGTACCAACTCATGTAACGTCTCCTGTTACGATCACAAGCATCTTCGTCGATAAGTTAGGTAGCCCTATTTTTCAGGGCCTCATGCGGAGCATAATATTTCTTATTACGTTAATTACATGAACTTAGTACGTTTAAGTTCAAAATACTTAACAATAAACTATCTCAAGTACAAGGAACAACTAATAATTAAAAATCATAAAAGCAATAAAAAAATCATAAATTAACAAGTTCCTAAAGGTACACATTGTAATATTATTTCTTAACGAACTACTTCCAAAGCCGAAGATGAATTGCCGATGTGTTATTGTTTTGTTGTACTAGATCTGCACGTAAAAATGCCAACTTTTCTTGGTTTTTTATTATCATCACATTATAACCTGCACCTGCTATAACTGCCATAAAATTAAAAGCGGATCTTTTGGAATATCGGTAATCCTGAATAAATGTTGAAAATTAAATTTTGGCCTCAGTAAACCCAATGAATAATGGCACTTCTCAAATCTGCTGTACGTTGCAATCTGCCAGTAAACCTATAAATTATTAACAACCTAGTTACTAATTTTGGGGTATCGAAATAAGTGCTATTCTAGCAAACTTAACTTCAAATTTGAACTATGAGTACTAGGTAATAATTTCAGACATGATAAATCTTTTAAGTATAGAGCCGGAGTCAAGTCTGTTAAAATGAAGGTTACTAGTCTAAGCGAAACGGTTGCACATTTTCCCAAGATTGTTAAAGAGGGGACGAATAGGTAAGAACCTCAAACATTGGAAGGGACGAGTAGGCAAAGGGTGCTAATTTCAGGGGACCAGTGGGTTATATTCAGGTTCTTAGATTATCGTTTTTATCAGGAAACAGGAACAGGAACTGTAGTACCTTTAATGTAAGAATCTCATCTTTATGACTGTTTTAAATAGTTAATGGATTTTTGAATGAAATCACAACGTGCTAATTTTCACAGACCGATTTATTAACTCGATACTAAATTTCAAGACGTGATTTAACTGTTTCGTTACCGTCTTTGTTTATTTCATACAACCAATAGCTTGATGAGTTAGAGGTTTTTAACAAAAGGTCAATAACCTTTAAGTCAATATGGTCCCTCAAATAATTGTTGGACTTACAAGCAATAGAATTGCTAAGTTATTTTTTAACAGTGTCAGTTATTTTCATGTCTATAAGTTAGGTAGTTCAATTGTCAGACCTACAATCAAAATAAGTACCTATTAAGTTTATTAAACTATCAGAGCGTTTATTAACTTTATTAAACTATCAGAAGATTTGCAAAAACATGCGTTTATGACTCAGATATTTTAAAAAAGAGAGAAAATTCTGGTAACAATGTCACCTTAATCATTGAACTTAAAATTAAGAGAATCGACTCTTGAATAAAAAAACAACCAGTTTAAATAAATTAACTTACTTGCACCCTCATCATCATCATCACCATCCAAAAAATTTAAAAGAGTTGTTAATAAGAACAATTTTATAATTAAAAACGAATCAAACTATGAATGATTCTGAAGTAAATCTTCAATCACTCATAGTTTGTTTCGTTTTCAAAATTATAACATTGTTCTTAAAATTAATAAATAAGTTAAATTAACTTCACGAAAACTTCCGTAGGTTTTGTTTTGACAGATCATACAGTTTACCGCAATCGAAACACGTGTTGTCGATAGCAGCGTAGAATTATGGTCCCATTGCCCACATAAAGAATTTTCACAGGAATGAAAACTAACCGTAAATAAGATAGGGATATAGGAGACAGGGGTTGGAAGTAGAAGATGATAGACCCTTAGCTATATCTACTACCTACAATGTACCATTTACGTAATGGCCAATAAATTTGAACAATGTTGATGCAAACAGAATAATACCGAACATGAACAATAATTTTATTCTTGTGTAACAATTACGACAGCTTGTTGAAAAGCCTACTGACCATTGTATGATCATTGTAATCCATTCAAACCGCATCAAGGCATTATGTCAAAAAGCCTGATTTATACAGCACTGTCATTCATAGGGGAAAATGGAAAAAGCGAAGTTCAGATAAATTACGAAACTGTGGATAAACAAGCCTTACAGCGACACGCTAAAAACCATTTACTAGTATTCTCCCTAATCCCTTCAGTTAAGCTAAATCTATTCTAATATTATAAAGCTAAAGAGTTTGTCCGTTTATTTTGTTCGTTTGTTTGAATTATCTAATTAGTCCCTCTTTCTCTCTCAATTTCGAGGTCACTAATCTCAGGAACTGCAGGTCCGTATAGAAAAATTCCTTTAGTATTGAATAACCCATTTATCGAGGTTATAGGCTATATCTCTACACACTACTGCCTAGGGAAGCTACTGGGGGGTCATAAATGTCACAAATTGGACAAATTTCCATAATGAATGCCACGAGGGCGAAGAATTCACAGGTGAAGCCGCGGGGTTAGCAGGTAGGGTACCTAGTTACATAAATTAGGAATGGTGGTCATAAGTAGAATCTTTAACCACTACTCATAAACTAAACTTTTAAAATCTAAAAAAAATGATCATCCACGTTTGACCATTAGTATTATAATACGAGTAGTTGGAAAGCTTCTGAGACACATTGACATAATATATGGTAGGCTTTTAGGCAGCCCTGTGCACATCGCCACCGCTGTGCAGGGTCGTCGACCTCCATCGTGAGAATGCACAATTCTCGATGAGAATTCGAGATGCGCGATTCTCGTTGCAAATATTGCACCATGTGCCTATCTCTCACTTTACAATGCAAAAGTATACCTTGATGATTTTCTTTATTTATGTTTTACTAGCTGTTGCCCGCGGCTCCGCCCGCGTGGATGTCGAAATCCGTTTCAAAAACTATCCTATCTCTCAAGTTGGATCGAACTGCACATGGTGTGCGAATTTTATTATAATCGGTTAAGTGGTTTAGGAGTCCATTGAGGACAAACATTGTGACACGAGATTTATATATATTAAGATTTAAATTCTAGTGACGTAGTAGCCTTCGTAATCTGTCTAGTTATACATATTGCTATGTTGTTGACGTATCGTGATGTTAACTAATCCGATACCAAATAGGGTAGGTCATGTTCGTAGTGAGAATTAAAACCATTACATTAACCGACTTCGAAAAAGGAAGAGCTTCTCAATTCGGAGGATTATATTTACTCTATGTATGTTCGGGCATAATCTCATATGTAGACAAATTTGCAAAACTTTTATTCCGAAATGGTCCCATTTAAATTTCGTAAAGATCTATTAAAGTATTCTCGCAGACGTATGCAGTATAATTTCTGTTCTATGCCCGTCGTTTATGCATCGATTGCTTTTGAAGTCGATTTTTTAATGAAAAAATTCTTATTATTATAAAATGTTAATCTAGTCTTTTTCTAACTTCATTAATGTTAAGTAAAATTTTGTTACACTGCAGCAAGGTTAAGGCCTTCCTCACTTTTATCTTCCGTCCTGTCTGTATGAAGTTATTTATGGACTACATTTTTCAACAAGAGTCGAATTGAATTTCTACTTTAGTAAACAAACTAGAACAATACCGTTTATAATTTGTGTTTGTTGCATTTTAATTTTGATCTTATTTCTGATCTAATGATTAAGTAGGTATACCTAGTAGATACTAGTATCTTAAATGAATGTTAATTTTAGATAGGTACCTAGGTACCTATCTAAAATTAACATTCATTTAGAGTACGGAAGTATTTTTGTACGCTATATTTTAACTACAACTGTTTTATGCAAGATTGTAATTATAATAATGAAGTATTGCAATTAGTTTACTCACTTCCGAATGACTCAAATACCTTGAAAATTCGCATACCTACCTACTTACATCTTAAGAACACGAAGACTAATGATTTCACATGCTATTTAAATCTTATAATAATTTCAAATAGATTAACGTAGATGATTATAACTAAAAGTACATTAAAATGATTTTTGATAATTGTATAATGACAAGTATTTTAATAAAAATTGTTTTATAATTATTTTGCATATCAACAAAAACACACAGGTATGTTTTAGTATCAGGAAATTAATATAAGCATTGTATTATTCTTTTTTTCTTTTAAATAGGAACTATTAAAAAAAAATATTGGGATTCCGTTGATTATCGGATTCATGTTGTGATATAAATAACATTTAATTACAAGAAAGAGGCCCCAATACAATCAACAACATCGAAGTCAACAGGTTTATTAAATTGACGTAATTATGTTACATGACAATAGGTGCAACAAAACAGCTACCTGCTTGAGAGCATTACAAATCTTCCAGTAACAAAAACATATTATCGTATTATGTTCATTATGATGTAGTTGACCTGGTCAAAGATCTTTGGGGCCCAAGTCAACCTCACCTGCAAGAATTTTGAATGTCGAACGAAACGAAGCTCAGGCGCATCATTATCGAGAAAAAACAGCATAATCACTTGTGTTGAGTCCCGTGGTTGAGTCCTAATCTCATCATTCGCATCTGAAATTTTCACCTCGGAGCCCGGGGTCCACCTTCTGGCTTTTACTCCTTAACGCCACGCCGATTTTGTTACCAATAACAAATACGATTCATTATATTCACGGATAATTAGGGTCCTATACACAATATATCCGTGGTCCTGTAGTTAACAAAAAGTATTTGAAACACGTAAAGTAAAAAATACTGTTACGACCTGTGTGGTGTAGCGTTCGTTAATTCAAGGGTTGCAGATTCGATTACCGCTCAGTACATTTTTTTATCCAGGAATAAAACCCATATTATAGGTTACTGAAGTTATGATTACTCTGGGTAGGAAGCGTTTTGTGTGTTCTAGAACTTGAAGTGAAATGAATAAAAAACCTGTATTGAAATAGTGTTCTGACGAGTGTGTAACACACTGTATTTGGCGCCAGTTTTTTCACCATTCATTTCTTAGACCTTGAAGGTGGGTGTGGTCAAGGTGACGGCATTGTGTCTGGGTTCGATTTCCGGATTACGGAGCGGGCGCGACCGCTGGTCGCCTACTATTTATCGTTATTCTACCGTATACGTTTTAAAGGTGCTAATGACCATGACACGTAATTGAGCAATCAAAGAAATGTAGGTATGCCTACTCTGCTAATTGCTTATAGTTAAAAACAAAAGGGTGTGAGTGATATCGACTTTTCAAAGAAAAATGATCTCAAAAGACACCGTAAATACTTTACAGTACGGTGATTTTCCTGTCAATTGTCGTAGTCGCTTGCATTCTTTAACCTATTAATCACCGATATGATATTATACATCCGGTTCAAAAGACCAAAACTAGTAAGTTTATAACAACAACCAAGTTTTTGTAAACTAGTAGCCTTAGCCTAGTAGCTAACTTGTCAAACTTTCGGTCTAGAGCCGCTACTATCACGCTACCGATATGAATCTCATAATACTCGAATTTAGCTTAGGTAACGAGATTTATTAAGTAGATAATTTCGGTTACTAGCATTATTCAAAGGAAGCCATTAGTTACGATTGATATGGAAGCATGATTGTTGATATGGAAGCAAGAACAAAAATAAAATCCATCAATGAAATCCTTCTTAACTTTAACTATCCAATAATCCATAAGTAGAAAGTGTCTTTATTTTCTATACTGCACTAAAATAGACGAACTTACTTAAATAAGTCAAATTAGAGAAATCAGTAGAACAACTGCTATAGAAACTCTTCACAATCAGTATTTAGAAAAGCTCATATCACACACATGCATCGTTTTATCCGTGCAATTCAAATGGCATAGTGCTTATGTAACGATCTCTCGTATGGAGTATAAAAATTTATAGGTTATACATATTTCATGAAAGGGTCGTACACTTTTATTATGCTAACTTTTATGCTTCTCTAATGACCGCATTAGCTTCAACCTTCAATTAAACTGTACTAGTCTGGTAGTTATATTTTAATAACTGACATATCACACGCTCGGCAATACAAGAAACCCAGTATTGTCAAAAAAAACAATTGCATATAATTAAAATAATTAATTAAGCACAACTCGCAAATTAATTTTAACAGTGTCCTTGACTTTATTACAGCTCATGAACAATATTTCTTAAAGACGCAGATGAATGAACGATAATTGTTAGTACAAAGACACTACGAACGTTATGTAAGTCATATAAAATATAAATGCATGATAATTATCTTTGCAGAAGTATAATTTGGTACTTGTGTAAGACATAGTGCTTGTCGCAGGTCACTTATGTAGCTCATAGCGTAATACATCATAACGTTAGTCCTGGTAACATCTAAAGCTTGCATTTTGGAGCCTGGAATCCGCTCTACCTGTGAGCTAGTTCTTTAGTCTAGGTTTAGATTTAGTTTTAGTCTCAGAGGATCTATTTTGAACTTGTGTGCCGTGTTCCTAGTGCCGTCGCCATCGACATAAACTTAACACATCCCAAGTTGTTGACCACCTATGTGGTCATGCGTACACATTTTATGCTGAATAATTAATCGACTTAGCCAATATGTGATATTTTAGGCTGGATTAATAAACAGTTCGTCCGTCAATCAGCAGACACACCGGCACATTCAGATTGGTTTTAATTTGCCCGATAGGTTCGATCCACCGAGAGATCAAAAAATAACTTTATTTATATTATGGTAAAAGAGTTCTGCGTACTAATATTATTATTACTGGTATCGATTTAGTTATTGTATAACGAAAAGTAATTATCCATATATTTGTTTAAAAAGAAAACTTATGATGTCTTGGTATTAGAAAAATGAAGTAACCTACATATTTTATTAACTTTCGTTGATGAATGTAGCAATAATAAACTAAACATGACATTAAAATTCGTGTACCACAAAAAATTAAATGCCAATATGTATTAGAAAAAATTGTTTGCTTGAATTGTATATCTAAGTCAACCAGCTTAATTGAATATAGTGTCCTTACAAGAAATATAGAACGGCGATATACCTACCTCTAGTTATATTTTACTGAACAGATTGTGAGATAAAATGTTATGTTCTTACCACGACATGTGAATGTATGGCCCATGAATAAATTGTTCCAAATAGAAACCAAATTAACTACCTACCTACTGACCATGTTACTGAACAGTGATTAACAGTGTTTTAACTATACATAACTAGGTACCTGTATGTAATGATGATTGCAGATTGATAGATGATATTTTGGTATCTACCTACTTATTTGCGTCGATTGTACACCTTGTAGTTATTATATCTACTTTTTGCTTTTATTTTAACTTGAGATTTAGGTACTTTTATTTAAATTTGGATTTTTAACATGATTTTTTACGATAAAAGGATAGAAAAATAATTAACACAGATACAATATACCTACTTAATAATATACGTTTTCCTTATACCAGAAATGACTATTATTATCGTGAGAAATAACCTAAATTTATTCTGAATACACCCTTCGAATCCGCAACTTTACGGTTAAACAAATTTTTAAAATCTTGAAATCATCATCCACCTACTTTGGACGCGACTGCGCCTACCAACTTAGGACTGACTCAATCAGTCATTGCAGTAAATTATATACCTATATGAATCATTCATAGGGTATTCAAGGTAACTCCTAATTGCTTTCTTAGCCGTACTTAATGTAATACATAAATAAACTAGTTTCCGATATTAAGACTAAAAGGGAAACTACCCACATTGTTTAGTGTGATCTGTCAAAATAAAATCTACCTACGCTTTTGTGAGGTTATCAAACCCATGAAGCTATAGATAAACATGGAGGCCTCACTTCCAATACCTACTTGATGCTCAGTCTGTATTTACTATCTTGCTCTCTGTGGGCCGACTTCTCTTTCTAAGTATGATAACCTTCTAAGCAAGAAATCACCATTTAAACAAGTTTAAACACTTACGCGTGGAATTTTATATCACATCCTTGACGCCACGTAATACCGCAACCACGCACTATACAATTTTGCACCATTTTTTGAGTTTATACTTATAATTAACTTTAAATATTTATATTTATTTTGTTTAGTTTAGTTTTTAGTTTTTATTTTAATGTAAATATTATTTAATTGTCATTGTATTTTTATCATAATTAATAAAAAATAAGTCACTTTAAATATGTTAAAAACCAAAACAATAATAAACAACCGCCATATTGTTTATTGATAGTTGACATTTAGTACCAATGTTGCCACATTACGTACTGAATCCATAGACAATGGGAATTTAATTCACTGATTTCCTGATTCAACAACCCAATCATGCATAATAAATGGCATATAATTTTTCAATTTCCACATTAATAATCGTAGTCGAACTATAGAGTTATTTATAAATCATTTTACTTGCATTTTTGGTTAGTATGGTCTATTTCTATAATTTACTAGGAGATACTAATAAGAAGATAGCAACATTGTACAAATACACGAAAGAGAAGTCGGCCCACAGAGAGTGAGATACAGACATGTAGGTATTTGGATCAAGCTGTTCTTCCCGGTTTGGCCTCCATGTTTATCTATAGCTTCATGATCAAACCTCTAAAATTCAAGATTCATTTACAACAATCATTTAAAATTAATATCTAAGTCTAACTTTTCGTAAACTTTAAAATCACACGGTTTAAAAATGTAAATGCCTGGATTGAATAAAAAAACAAACTATTGCGCAACTCATTTGGAGTGAAAATCAAATTTCGCAAAATAATATCTTGAAATTTACAGCTTCAAAAGCCATCAAATCAAAAGCGATCAGAAAATCATTGGAAATACCTAGTTAGCATGCAATTGCTTAAAATTTCATTCAAATCAAAAGCCATTTCTACCGATGGTCTCAAAATGTTTGTATCTAACTTTTACTTAACATTGAGGGTTAAGGTTACCGTTGATTTAAAGTGGGTTACTTCAATATACTATAAAAGACATTTTCAAAATACAACAAACGTTCTTATTTTCTTATTGTTTATCAATTCCAGTTACTGAGCGTGTTCCTGATCGGTGCACTAGCCGATCCTGCGCCGGAACCTGGTCGAATCCCGAAGGTGTATAATGCCCTTATTACTTCCAACCAGAACTTAGAACCCAGCAAGGCCTACCCAGTGTATCAGCCAGTGTTACACGATGCTTTCGGATTCCCCTTCCAGCCTGCTATCTTCTATGGCGGTGATTTAGTTGGCAATGTAAGTTTTTAAATGTGTAATTGAATATTAATTTAGTAGTAGTTTAGTAATATTGTTTTACTTATCTACTACACTATTTAAACAGATTCTAACGTTAAAAAATATTTAAGAGAGAAAATATGGAGCATATTTTTAAGATACTTCAATATAAAATGTTTTATTTTTTAATCTCATTTGAAATTGTTTTAAAATGTGTACCGAACACGAAATTTGAACGCAGAACGTGAAATTCTGTTTCTGTGCGTGTAACCCATCGAAACCTATTCCAGAAATGCGTTAATCCAGGCTATAATGTGTCTCTTATAAAAATTTCAGCTAAACCCAAGCAGCCGTTAGAGCTTCTTTAACATCTTCACATCATCATTTTACAAACTTTAACATTAATAAATAGTATTAAGTTGGATGCTGTGGTATTTGTAACAATATTTCTAACAAGTAAACTCACCCAAGTGCACATTAATTCCAGGGTATACTGCCTCAACCAGCGTCACCACCGAAAGAAACCCAGACTTCTGAAGCATCGCCGACGTCCTCACCGAGCTCACCAGCTACATCTGATGAGGCTTCCACAGAGGCTCCGACAAAGACCGCCGAGCCAGAAAAGCCCGCCGCCGATAACAAGGATCCTAAAACATCTCTAGTTCCACCCAAAACTGAATCTCCAATTCTCTTAAATGCATTCGGGCTACCACCACAAGTGTTACCTCTGGGACATAATATAGACCCAGTATTCAATACTTTACCACAATTTCATCCCTTTGCCTATCCATATAGTGGTCTGAGATTTTACGATCCGTATGATCCATTTGGGTACAATTTTCCTTCATTATACCGTCCTTTACAAAACGTGTGGGGACCTAACTTCTCTGCCATCGCTCCAGTAGCCACTGCTGATAAAAAAGCTGAAAACACCCCTACTGAAACATCCAATCCAGCCGCACCTTCCGAGCCGAGTGATCTCAACATTTTGAATTATTCATCAAAGGATCCTGCTATACCCAATGTCCCTCCACCTCCTCTTCCTCAAGGTGGTCTGAAGTCGGATAAATCTGAGTAATAATTGTATTAAATTAATTTATAATTTATATGGACGTGACGATCATATACCTGTTCATAATATGTTTCACTGCTGCAAATTTTCTAATAATAGTTTAGTACTACCATACAATATCATAAGAAATTGAACGGTAGACGGTACATGTGATACCTAAACCACTAATAGAAAACGGCGGTAAAACATGTTACAGACATAGATAAGTAAAAAAGGAAAGAAATTAAAGTCAAAAAATTACATAAACTATGTATGATATTGTCGGAAGTTACCTATTGTCAAATATTAAACAATGAAATAAGACTATCTTTAACATAATATTATTCTATCACGATCTATTTGATTCTATTTTACATAGAACAAAAAAACCTTTTCCTAATTTACACTGGTCCCGAAGTTTCGGTTGCTTTTCAGCAGCCATGTTCACGGAATCAGTGTAAATAATAAAATATGTTACATCACATAATACGCGAAAGAACCCGTTATAATAGTTTTATTTCAATACTTTGACTATATAATATGATGTATAATATGTAATAAATGATGGTTTATATTGTTTACTCCTAAGAAGCAGAGGCTTTTGGTGATTTATATTATTATAAGTAAAACTCAAACTTATCAATCTTAATATTTAAGTATTTTTAAGATTTTATTAATAAAAAAAATATATATCCCAATCAATACCAGGTCTCATAAAAGTCGGCAAAAACCACTCATAAAAGTGGCAATAATCCTGAATTCCACTGTATTGATAGCGAATTTTAGACAAACACATGGTAAATCTCGTCGGTTTATACTTGAGCATGTCGGGGACAGGGGATTCCGAGCGTACGTAGATACAAGTAATGTTCTTAGGAGTATCGAGATATCCCTGAAAAAAAAACTGTAGCTATTGTAAAAAGTTAAAGCACCAATTAAGAAAGAAAGAAATCATTGAAAAAAAAAAACAATGTTTAAAGTTCAATCAATAAAAAATATTTTTTTATACTTAATTAAATAACGTTTCTTCCCCCTGACTCCCTGATTTTTGGCACTTAAAGTTTCAAATGATATTAGACTAAATATAAGTTTCTTGATGCCACATCTGCTGGTCATTATAATATCAAAGCGAAAAGGTTCCTGTTAAGTGACAGCCAGAACTGGAACCTACCCTAGCAAAACATCAGGCAATATATAAACTCAACTAGTTGAAGACATTTGAGTAAAAAAATTAGTATTTGCAAACCGTAATAGATTTATTATAATGACTACTCGTATTATAGTTACAACTCCAATAGGTAACCACAGAAATATTGCGTATGCCTGTTAATATTATTTTGTTACTTTTGCTTCGTTGCTTTTTACCAACACATAACACAATTGATTTTTTCTGCCACGGTTTATTGCTTTATTTTTATATAGGTAAGTACTAAATGTTTGGTCAAGAAATAAAATATTTAGTGATCCTATATTCTATTCATTCTATTATATTTTTTAATTCTCAGAGTTTCTTGCATAGGAATGTAGCATGTCCCTGAAAGACCAGATTTCGTTGATCTTGTTTATTACAGTTGGTCTAGTAATTGTCTGCAGTCACAGGCGAAAGTTAAGTAAAAATAAGACTCGGCTTAAATTCAAAATCTACTCAGGATGCTGAAAAGACTGGCAAAAAAATCGCAGGCATTATTTTTGTTTTCATTAAATGCTACTGAAATAATGTACAGTGAGGAAAGGAAGCTTACTAAATTCTAATTTATTGACATTCTTGACATTCAAACCTTTTATAAACTAATAAATAAAACATGAAATATATTGTCCTTATCGTCTGAATATTATAAAATTAATTATTAATCGTCATTGGTCTATGTATTGTACTTAATGTAAAAAAAGGTTTGTAAAATTTCTAATTTTTATCAACTTTTGTCGTTGACTGTATTAAGCACACCTACATAATAAGGTCGAGCCTAAAAAGGATGTTGCAAAGGAGATGGTGGAATTGATTGCGCACCAGTAATTTTAACGTAAATTATTTTGGTACCTATATAATTACGTTTCGGTACCAATTTATGTAATTACCCGAACAATAAGTTTTCCTTTAATGTCGTCGTATGTTAAATGATCATGTATTACCAAAGTTTTGTGTCTCGTAGCACATTTTCCATAGAAATATTCAGTGAACACGGTGTCTGAAAATAAAGACAGGTAGTTTTTAGTTATTTGATGGCATCTCATTAAAAATCACTGGTTTATGATAATATTTTTATTATATTAACGATACAGTTTCTTAAGAGAAAATAAGAAGGAAATAATAAATTATCGTACCATTGGCCTCATCGATATTTGTAAACACAATGCTGTTGAGCGCTGAATACGTTTTATAAGTAGACACTAGAACCGCTGTAATCGAAAAAATACACTTATAGATACCTATAATAGCGAAATATATAGGTATTGGCACTGTGGATCAGATGATAAGCTAACCTAATAAACATAAACATACAACTTTGAACCATAAAACCTTCATTTTAACTTTAATTTAAATTATTATCCTAACAATTCTCGCAGTACCTAAACAGTGTCCAGTAATACTGATGATACATTAGCTTCTGTAATACGTGGATACTACAGAAACAAATGTTTTTCCAATTGAAAAGTGAAACAAAAAACAAATTACTGTAAACAAACAAATTCTTATTAGCAACATGACAACAAGTAGGTACCTAGGTATGAACTTCTTTTACATAATCATGGCAAAAAATTAAATTATAAATTTAAATAACCTCCGACACAAAAATACCTCCAAAAATCTCCCTCCTGTGGTAACTCTCTCTCAAATAACATGTCGGAGTACTTTACACGTAGGTATGTATAATAAAATAAAACAACAAGGAATCAACCGCTTTATTTCATAGGTTGCTAAAATTTGAAGAAAACATTAAGCTGATAACGATATTTTATATTTTACGTTCCTATACTTAATAGTTTAGGTTACCCCTCACCATAAAAACAGCTATAGATGAGTTGCCCCTTTTAAAATCCTTATTTATTTAAAAAACTCACACTGTGATAAGGTATTTGTAGTAACTATGTTTTGCAGTAGGTAAGTTATGATGCTTATTTACTCATCTTACAAACATTGATCACATTGAGGACCCTCTTAATCTTCTTGTTATTGATAACATCCTGTTTATTGACAGTTTGAAAGAAGATATTGCTTATTGAGATTCTTTGAGAAGTGCATATTTGTATCAGTGTTGTCTTGCAAGAATATCTGGTTGCGTGAATACTAAATTATTAATCTTTTATTTTTATTAGTACTTGCCACAACTTAAAATGAAAAAATGTGTGATTGGTTTATCTGTATTTTTATGGACGGGTATGGTTTCTAATGTACAACGAACTTACCAGTGAAAATAAGTGATAGATCATTGATATAAATATGCCGATTAAGTATAATATTATTTTACAGCAATTTCTGTTTATGGATATCGGCACAGGCCTGAACCAGTGGAAGCAGACCATGTTCTCTACCCGGCTGTTGAGCAGTATTATGGTGAAAAGGACGGATCAAAATTAAGCAAATATGAACATGAAGGCTATTATCCAAGAAGTAAGTAGAAACTGTCTACATGCAGATAATATATTTGTAATATATATACAGATTATACAGAATGTGCCGAAATACAATGTCAATCGGCCACCGGGTGCGATACCAACCCATAACTTGGTAAAAATAAGAAAAAGAATCCGCTTGATCAAGTGACAATAAGTATATTTTTAAAAATGTTGAGAATCCCCGTAGAAACTTTAATTTAGTATTAATATCATCAAAATCTATACCTACTTATAATAAAACTGTAGAGAGGTCAATTCTGTACATTGAATATATTAACAAAATAACTATTGGGGGATGATTGGTGATCGATACTAATGTAAAAAATGCAATCAGTAAATTTTTTGTCTTTCTGTCTGTCTGTCTGTCTGTCTGTCTGTCTGTATGTGCACGCATGAATCAAAAACTACTGGAGGGATTTTGATCAAACTTGGTACGATTATAGTTCATAGTTCTGGGCAACATATAGGCTACTTTTTATACAAGCTGATGCCCGTGGCTTCGCCCGCGCTTCGTTTTTAGGTCGTTTTTGGTCATATCTCCAGTTCTACTTAACCAATTACAACCAAACATACGGTAAATTTTTAGTCTAAGCAAGATCTTTCTAATAAAAAAAAACCGCATCAAAATCCGTTTGGTATTTTATGCGTCCATCGCGGTAGCGATGGACGTAAAAAGTACTGAACGGGTTTTGATGCGGTTTTTTTTATTAGAAAGGTCTTGGTTAGACTCAAAATCTTACGCATATTTGATCACAATCGGCTGATTAGAATCGGCGATATAGTAAAAAAAACGCGAAAACCGACGTCCACGCGGGCGGAGCCGCGGGCAACAGCTAGTATTAAATAAATAGTGATGCACGTCTCTTAACTGAGTCCATTTATCTCCATGCAAATAATATACTTCATCCGATGCCACTCTCTCAAACTTTAATTCACAAATGAACTATTCTATTTTTACAGCCTATTACCACAGCATTTATAAGTTCGGCACGTGTACTCCTGTACTAATGTCGAGACCCTTCCTTGCTAGAAGGTCCAATATAACGCTAACAGACTGGAAATCGTCTCAAGCCACCTATATCTATGTATGTATTTATTTCATTCATTTACTACGATTATAAACCACAATCCTTTTTTTGGCATGTGGGAGCTCTTCTGTTACAATACTTTCATGCTTCACTCCGTTTTACCCCATGTTTGAACTGTTTCCTTGTGACTGAGAGGGACTGCCGTCTCCAGAGTGCACCGCATGGTTGTTCCGGCCCACGCACTGCAGAGCAACAATACCTGAACATGACTTATTTTTTTTGCAGCTAGTTGAAGCGGGCGCATCCATTCGGTTTCGTGTCCAGTGTATAGTAATGAAGATTCTGGTACCCAGGAAATTCCTTTTCATGCGAGGACGTATTCCCATTTATTATTGCCAGGGCCATCTACGATATGTTTATCTGATGACGTATCAAAAACTTGATCTTCATGAATTTTATCTTGGCCAACATCTTAATATGCCCTCATATTTGGAATTTGAGTTTTACCACGCAATGCCGCTTAGGAGATATGCATAATAAATAAACAATCATATAAACCTGAATATCAATCAAAACCATAATATATTCTTTACGTTTTTTTTTTCTGAAAAACTATATTATATTTTATTGTTCAAGTCTTAAGTGTATAATATTTGCATTTGTAAATAGTTATACCACATGAATAGCTATGGTAGGTACTGTCGTAGTTATACTCCATACACTAGAGCATAGAATATTCAAATTCTAGTTAATAATTAGAAGAAACTAAACAAACGAATACACACAACTGAAATTTTTATTTTAGTAATGGTATCCTGCTTACTAGAAACTTCGATAATTTTCATTAAACAGGACGCGTCGTGACTAAATTCTAAACAACAATCAATATGAAAACTAATACCTACCTGTATAGTTTTGTGTTGCAAGTGAACTTGATCGGTTCATTCATTTATTTCTCCACAATTCGTGACGCTTTCAATGACAAATATTTTAATTGATACTATATTTTTGTCATTGTTCACTGGTAAGTTTCTTTATTAAACGGAATAAATGTAAAAATAGAGAATAGGAAGAATAAAATTAGGAGCATTGAACATTCTAACAAGCGACTTATTATTACCTACTTCTTCAAAATAAATCATTAGAAAGCAAAAAGATGAGACGAGCAGGATTATGCCGCTAATTTGTACTGGGGAAACCATGTTTCAAAATAGACTTCAAACTGAAGGTATATTGTATAATTAATATAGTAGGAAATTGATAGGTACCTAATTACTCAAACATTTACGTAGACTATGGATCTTCAAGAAACCTTCAGAGCATTTTCCAACTAACTCACAGAATATACGTAATATTATATTTTTACTTTATCTTATACTATATAATTCAAAGTCCTGACTGACTGACTGACATAGAGACAACGCACAGCCTAAACCGCTGGTCGTAGAGACTTGAAATTTGATGGGGGTGTTCGTTTTGACGCGTAGAGGTGTACTAAGAAAGGATTTTTTAAAATTCAAACCCTAAAGCCCTAAAAAAGGGTCAATAACGAGCTTTTGTGAGAACTCAAGAACGGCTGAATGGATTTTCATGATCTATGATTTTTTGGATTTGTCTGCGCCTCAAATAGCATATAAGAGATTTAAAAAGATATGATTAATTCATGAAATATTAGAAATAATAAGAAAATTAAACGTTGCAGACGTTTTTATCGCCATCTATAATTGTTGTCATGGCAACAGGAACTAAAAGTGACTTAATCTAAATTTTAATAGAGTCCTTTGTTTTGTTTCTTTTTGCTCAGAGGCAAAGAGGATATATTTATTTTTAGGGTTCTGTGCCTCAATAGGAAAAAACGAAACCCTTATAGGATCTCTTTGTTATCCGTCTGTCTGTCTGTCAAGACCTCTTTCTAAGGAACACGTAGAGGTATCAAGTTGAATTAGATCAAAGAAATATTGCGGATAGGCTTGGCATTACACGAAGCATAATATCCAGACTGCGGTCTCACTATCGACTAATAGGTGGCCTAACCTACCAACCGCAGGCCTGCGCTCATGGAGGATGAAGTTCGTTGAGTGACCTTCGGCCACGTGAGTGAGTCACCTGTAAGTCACCTGGCCGGAGAGTTTTAGGAATTCGTACCTTATTTTTCGTGCGGAAATCCCTACGGATCTCTCCCATTCCCTGGCCAGTAGGGACGTAATATCGGACTTGACCGACGAAAATCGCACTCCGTCTTGGGTCTACAGAGATTAAGGTGGCCCATGACCCTGAGCTATCCAAGGCTCACTTATGGGTGACTGTTTTGGTAAGTTCCTGCATTGTGTAGGCCGGGAGCTGGCGCCCGAATGCCACTGTTACCGGGGCTGCTCCGTGGATACTTCGCCACTTCACACACTGGCAGAGCGTCCAGATTGGATAGAGTAGCGCCATGTCCTCGAATATTGAAATATTTAAATAATTTCCTTTTTTTTCTTTCGGAATGCCACCGCTTTTTTTGCGAGGCAGTAATGCGCTTAGAAATGGCGGCGAAAAAGCTACGGGAAAGATCCAGCACTCCCCCGTGCTGGTGAAGGCGCACCGGGTGGCATAGTTCGCAGAACCATCTCCGTCCGAACCGTTACCCTAGCAGAAGCAGGCCCAGGGTAGCAGGGCGTTTTGTTTCCACGCGTGCTTTTTTATAGAGAAAGGGGATTCAGATTTCTAATAACACGTTGAGGTCGCCAGTGATGATGGCCGGAGTCGGCCGAGGCTTCTGGGATATCCTTTCTAGAACACACCAGATTCCTTGGTCTCACAGGCCGATGTGACGAAATACCGTGCGATTTTAGTCAGTAGGAGTCCGAAATACCATCTTTTCTGTGGTGAAGCCTGACGGGGGTTGCGCACGAAAAAAAAAGAAAGGATACTTCCCTTTTGGCTAGAATCCAGATATTTTGCAGATAGCAAAATCTTACAGCATGAATAAAGGTAAAAGTCCTGAAAGCGGAAATATTACCCACATCACCAAAAATAATCTGTATGGCTGTCAGTCAAGACAAGAAACGCTGCAACAGCAAAGTTAAGTTCGTCCCTCAACCCAGTATTATCCGGAATCCTGCGAGCACGAGCCCAATTCGCACTTGACCAGTTTTTATTATTATATACTCTTTCTTTAGTTTCATGAACGTTTTGAATGTTAAATCAGTTTGTCAAACGTCAATGTCTGTAGCAAGATTTCAATAATAAAATCTGATTTTCGGAAATAAATAATGTTTATCTAAGGTAATAGTGGACCAAATGTGCAATGCAAGTATGGTGTAATGTAAAGGTTTATCAAAGGGCCCTTTTTCGAGTCACACATACTTTGGAGCATAAAATCTAGAAGGCAATAAAAAGGACAATGATGATAAACAGACTGGCTTTGGCTGCGATGCACGGTATATACGTTTAGCTGCAACCACTGTTTGCCAAGGAATAGACATTGTAAGTTAGCACGGGCAATCCCTCTGCTTAAAAGAGACTTGGTGGCGAAAGCCAACATTCACGCGGGTGGAGCCGCGCGCGGGGAAGCTAGTACCTTATATAATATTTAAGATTGAATATAAGTACTTACATAATATTATGTTGGGTTTTCAGTATGGATTTTCCCCACATTTTGCGATATGAGCGCCTTTCACTTTTGCCACGATGACTTCAGCTTAAATCCACCCGACGGATTGCTCCAAGAATTTTCATTTCCTTGGTTAGGCTTCACAGAGTACTTACATGGTATGATAATCTGTATTATTCTCTTCCGTTTATGGGTAAATTCGTTACGTCTATCACGAAAACTACTTTTACGTATTTTAGAGCAGGAGAAGACAATATAGAATAGATACGATGTCCAGCCTAGATAATAATTCCTTCAGTATTTCTAATCAATCTTGCTAAGATGAAAATGATCCATGTCTTGAATTATTTTAGTATCTTGATACTAAGCAAGCACTATTAGTTAACGTTAAACTGTAATAAAATACCTTCTAGTCAATTCTAGTTATTATTTAAAAAAACAACTCTTCTACTAGTGACTTTCTACTTTTAGACTTATTATATAACGATAACGATATGAAAGTATTTTTTAATTTGCAGAAGTGACAAAGCTATTGCACCCTAATAGAGCGCCACGTGTGGTTCTCATTCACAAACAATTCGTGATAGCAAGCGCCAGGGATATGTTGAGCCTACCGAAGCGTTATAAACTGTATGCATACTCTTAACAATTTAAATGTATTCTAGAATAACTTAATGTATTAATTTCTCTTCGCTCTCACTTCACTGGTACAATACACTCCTTTCTTAATTTCCTATATACCTACTAGCACTTTTAGACTTTCGTTTTTGATGATAAACTTTCCCTATTTTTACCCTTCCCTTTCTGTCCTATCTTTCCTTTCCTTTCGTATTGTCTTTCCTAAATAGTTATAAGATAATGACTACATTGACTACGTACTTGTATACCTACTCAATTCCAGTGGTAATATGATTTTTGGTGATTATGAACAAGACGAAATTGATTGTGGTTTAACACCTCAAAATATTCTAATGGGTGAGAGATGTCCTCGTGCTTACATGGAAATGCCGTTTCTTGAAATTATACCACATCCAGAGTTCTCCAGGTATATAATAAACTATTGTATTATCTTAAAAAAAAATACTTAGGTGATATTTAAAAAACATTACCCTCCTTTCTTCGGCAGTCGGGTAAAAAAAGACAGAACGCTCTAGAAAATATAGCGAGGCATTCTAATTTGAACAGGAATCTAACTTTACATCCCAATATGTGCCAAATTAATTGATATAGGTAGTAGTAGTAAATAACCGCGTTCAGGAGTTTTTGCTTCCTTCGCGTACAAACAGACAAGGATTCCAAAAAAAAGTTTGGTGTTCAGTATCGTTTACAGCTGCTTTACAATTTTATATAGATACCTACTAAAATAACAAATTTGTCTTTTTTAAAGCTTTGGAGTTAACAATAGCATAGCGTTGGTCCAACTACTGCGTCCAATGAAATCATGTAAGCAATAATATGACACTGTAAAATTGAGAGGTGGTTGTAACAATTACAATATGCTGTAAAAATAATTCTTCTTCTAGACTATATGTTACCTGCCTGCCTCCCAACCTACCAAGAACGTGTTAAAAAGAAGAAAGTGAATACTGTCTTTCTAATAGATTACATAAGTGGTATGATTTTTGTTTATTCAAATATTGTTCCCATGAACCATGCCCGTGAGATTACATAGGGATAAGTAGATACTACCTTAAAGTTCATATTATATTACACAGAATGAAACAGTGGGAATTTAATTAAGTGAGATATTTGTACATAAGATAATCATGTACAAAAAATCTTTTCATAGATCGATTCATGATCCATCCTCTTCTAACCTCCTGAAACCGAAGACTTATAAGTTTTTTTGCTGACAATTACTTCATTAATGACTCCATATAACATAGTCTCGAAAAACATTACCCTCCTTTCTTCGGCAGTCGGTAAAAATTACAAATAATTTGACTACAAATTGCTTATGCTAAACTTGGGTAAGATTCTAAGTGCTAGACATCCGTATCAAAAGATATATTCAAGGAAAAATACGAGTAACGTGTATTCCTACCACCCCTCCGAACCAATCTGAATAATTTGCATTAGTACTTGGGTTCATATCAGTAGGTCCATAAGGTAGCATGTTCGAATCTCTCAATTTAATGGTAAGTTCGTTGCATGTTCGTTACCTTCGCATTGACACGACTTTACAGACACTCTCAGTTAACACTCTCTAAGTAGGTATATATTGCATACTCAACAGCTGTACCTAGAGATTTCGATTTCGAAAAAATGGGAAAAAGAACCCTGAAGCTGTTTACCGATACAAAGTGTATGGGACATCAAAATAATACGGTAAGTGAAATTTTGAATGACATTACATAATAAGGACTACTGCTACGCACTTCATACCGCCTATGTTTATCGTATAATTTTTTCCATTTATTGTAACAATTAATGGCAAAAATTGCACAATACTGAGGTTATCACTAGTTACTTACTTACAACTAATGCTTACATGCAGGTTCACCATATATAAGTAATTATAGAATAAATAATTTTATACATTTGTAGGTGCTACGTAACCAGAGCTTGTCGCAATATCTGTGCACTTCAGGTTGTGGTATGCGACCAGGTGCACCGATCATCAGCCATACTATCGAAGGTCGCTTTGAGGTGATAGGTCTGGCTATTGGTGGCTCACGGTGCATAAATCAGGACATGCGTCGCCGTTTTAATGAAAATCCTCCTTTGTACATAGACGTCTACCCTTATGTCCCTTGGATTATCAACGTTATTAACGCACACAGGATTCCCAAGCCATATCCTCAACACTTCCATCTTGTTGATGGAGGGTCTCGTAAGTCATAAACTATTGATAAACCTACTTAATTTAGGTATGTTAAAGTTGTTATCACGTGGTTACTATAGGCATTGCTTTGTTTAATTCAATCTCAAATAGTTTTTATGACCGAATCATTATTATAAAATTTTACCGCGATCTTCGTCTCCACGTCTCGTAACGTGGTTTAGTTGATTTTCGGACACCTCTTTATACCAACGAATCAATCGATCAAATTTTGTTATCAGACTGTCATCATGTGATCCAATATCAATATGATACTACTTTATTAACATCAGGCGCGATGTATTACCTATATTGACAGTATATTACACCAACTCAAGTTTTGTCTCAGCAATTGACCACTATCAAAATTCAATACTGATTTCATCAAAAATTGCAAAGTATAGAGCTGATTTTATACAACTAACATAAATTGTCCCTAAACAAAATACCTAGGTAATAATTTAGTGGATTCATCATTTTATTACAGTTACTAGTGAAATAGATTTAGAGAATAAAGCTGATTACATTATAACGAATGAATCGAAAGCATTAAGTAGAACATACCTCGTCATGACAAAAGCTTTATCAATCATGATTTAAACCTTATGTTATTCCAGGTATGGGGCGACGCTCACTCAAAACGACACAAAAAACTGGCTGGAAAGGTCGTACATATTTGATAGGTGATAATTGTTTTGAAGGTTGGAAGATTCGCAAACAAGCTTCGTTTTTCTACATGGAGAAGTTTGAAGCACGTGCTGATACCGAGAAACTACCTACTACTTTAAACATTACAGTTCAGGTATATGAAGCCTTTTTTAATTTATTTTTATCATTATCCGCACGGCGTCACGTCACATCGGCCTTCGTTGTCGGGGAATCTGGTGCGCCCTAGAAGGATATCCCAGAGACCTCGACTGGCCTTGGACGCCAACATAGGCGACCCCGACGTGCTATTGGGGATTGATTCTAGAGGCGATGGGGGGTAAGGGGGAGGGGGTTCGAAAGAAAAGTACACGAAGTCAAGTGAAGTTTCAATCATGATGTGTTTTTTTATACGTAAGTATAGCTACATCCTGCTGCCATTATCCCATTTTGTGGAGCTGTATAATAAATACGATAATAATTATCTTCTATTCACAGATATCTTCAGGAATTGAATGTATTAATGCCTGCTATCGCCTCTTACTCCCACATCGTGAGATTGAGCCTATCACAAAGACGACTGGCATGCACTTTACTTTAAACATGAACATAGTTTCATTCAAAAAAAGTTTCTTTTTCTCACTGGGTATTTCAGGAACGAATGCTAGTAGGGAGATTTATTTCAGCAGAAAGGAGGAATACCAGTTAAGATAAAGATGTAACTATATTATTAAAGGGGATAAAATATGTAATATAATATTTATATTCCGAGTTTTTCAGATTATTTATCTATAGCTATAATAATCATCTTTATGAGTGTTTAATTATATTTCACACTAGCCTATGGCCGGGTTCCGACCTCGTGGACGTAAATTTCACGTATTTGGACTGTTGAAATCGAATTGAATTGGCGAATTCAACTTGCTGTTATAATAGGATAGAACCGACTAAAAACTCAGTGTTTCATATCAGTGGTTTATGAGCGAGACTGCAGGAATACCCGTATTTGCATATATCTGTATAAAATACTTAGAAAGAGTAAAAAGAAGACATCAAGTTGGGGTGAAGGAAAACATCATAAGGCTACCTGAAATTCTCAGAGCACTTCTTAATGTTCTAAAGATTTAAGTTTTCTAATCCGTATTAAGCAAGCGAAAAGAACTACGGCTTATTTCTCTTAGTATGAAAATATGTCCAAAAACTTGTATTTGTTGACCTGCCAGTGTGTAGGTACATGAATCTACCTACATGGCTATAACAGGTTAGAATGAAGATTATCACAAAAGTATTAAAATTATCTCTAAAAATATTACATAACCTCAAAGTTTTAATCTTTTAATTTTAGATACATCTTTTTAAACATTTCAGCGAATTGGTTTGGATACCAAAATGATTCTTCACTAGAGCCAAAAAGTAAGTCTGTCCAAAACTTGCTATACATTCCAAACATTTTCATGAACGGTATATCCTTTGTCTGTTGAACCATAGCTATTTCTAGAAACATAAAAAACAGCATAAAATTGTTGTAATATTTGAGAGCAAATGATAAGGTTTCAATTTCTAACTTCATATATTATATGATATATTATATGTCTATATGTACCTTTTTATCGTATAGAAATCCCTACGGATACTACCCCCTCGTTCATTGGACGTGGTTATGTCGAAATCAAACCAACTGAAACCGCACGCCGTCTCGGGTCTAAATTACCGGGGCTTCTTTTTTTGCTGTGCGGAAATTCCCACGGATGCCTCCCCCGTCGGTGGGGGTGCTTATGTCAGAATCGAACCGACAAATACTACACGCCGACTTGGGTCTCAATTACTAGGGTGTAAGGTTACCCAATAGGCATTACCCGCACACCCCAGCTGACGTAGGAATCGACCCCTCGAAGGGGGCATGGGGCAAGCATCGCATCCTCCTGACGACGCGGTAGAGAAACTTTGCTTCCGGTTGCATCTGAGGCTTTCCACCTTCTAGCCCGGGGTTGGCCTACTCTTTTTCCTCGTTTTGATTTGGTTTGAACGGTTTTATGGGAATTAATGCCATCTGACCTCCCAACCCCGAAAGGAAACGCCAGAACCTCATTCATCAATCAGTAGATTATTATTGCCTCTGAAAACGAATTAAAGATAGCGGCACACTGGACGAATAAAATTTCATAATTTCATATGCCATCGACACGAAAAAAGAGAAACAAGACCTTGATGAGGCCTCATACATGAAGTTCGATCGATAGGATCATTATTAAAATACCATAAGTCAATTCGATACAGAATCTAGTAAAATGTAGTTGCCTTGTGTTATAGACTCAAACTACTGTACAAGTTATTGATACAGTTTTTTGTCCTTACCATCATAAAGCCTTTTAATTTTACGTCTAAAGTTGTCATCATTGTAATTTGTAGTAATATTAACATTTGCGCTCTCCAAATCAGGCGGTGACAATTGTGTCTTATTTATAATCTGAAATCAACATTAATTTGCGTGCTGTTTTCGTCGGTTTAAGTCCGACATAGCTACCCCTCATGGCCAACAGGAGTGGTATCCACGAAAACTTCCACACAAAAAATGTACCTAAGTAAGTAGCAGTAACCGTAATTACTAGTATCGCGTCATTACCTCCTCCTAGCTAAGCTAATTTATGGTTGGATAGTCATGATTTGGGCCCGGGATCTTTCGATTCTCTGAAGCTACTGACGCGATAAAAAATAGTTAAGCTATGCTTTTGTTCTAGATAGTGATATGTAAAATATCCTAAAATAAATAACCAAATATTTGTGTTACTTATTCATACTCGTATTAACATTACTCTAAAATATTTTATGCATACCTCCAAATCTTTTAAAGTCATATTCAAAACTTTAAAAACTGCTGCGATGCAAGTATGATAGAAAATCACAACAACAAACACAACAGTATTTCGTGGTAAAGACATGTCATATTCACGATAAAAAACAACAGCAGAATAAAAAAAAGAGTGTACAAAAGTAATGACAATCACAAACGTACAGTGAGTGTCATGAAAATATGAACATTTTGTTTTAGAGATCCGCAGACGGGCTGCCTCACTATAGAAGCCCGGATTATTGCGAATATTTGAGATGTGTTTGTGCTTCTCTATATAGAGGGCACACAGATCAGAGTTACAAAATACACAGTGCTTACAAAATACATGTACTTACTTCTTCAGTCTCCTTGATAATGTTTCCTCTTGACATGTTAATCTAACAGGTACTTTTTTTCATGTGTACTTTGTGTCATGTGGCCATATAGCAATAATATTATTGCCTAATTTATTTATTGTTATTTTTATGTTTTGCGAGGAAACTTTAACAGGTATATAGAAATAATATCTGTATACTGAACCCTGCATATAAGTTATCCAACATGATCTTCTGCTGTTTGTCTAAACAATGCTCTCATATAAACATCGGCAATAGAACAATTATGTTATGACCACGAGGAAACGCCCTGTTTTTCAAATATCATTAATCATTGATGTCAATATTACTAAAGTAGAAAGAGTAAGCAGTAATAAAGGAATGTTAAAATATGCCTAGATCATGCGAGATTTTTAGAACTAGCCAGTAAGTAAAGACAGGGCAAACCATATAAGGATCCGACCAATTATATTATTATTGCATGTTTATATCATATACTAAAACAATAGTTGTGGTTCTGCGATATCGTTACAAGAAATATAAGCCGAATACATATAATTATAATTATTGATTTGAAACTATCTTTCTTTACCTGAGATAGAACAGCACGCAACGTAGTTTCTGAAATACTCTACAAATTTTCATCCCAACGTTGTCTTAGAAATGAAAGTGATGTTTTTTGAAGTACCTATCATTAGTGTGCATGCAATAAAAATTATCTCTTTTGCAGCTCATCTATTTGAGATATGGTGCCACTTAATTGTTTACCTGCTAGGCGTTTTGTTGAATATTTGTATACTGACAGCGGAGTAACTAAGTTTGCTTATTATTAATCTACATAACATTGTATAATGAGATTTTTACGTTGACCACACGTAAGCGATAATAATTTTGCTAATTCTGTCTAAGACCTATTCCAGGAAGCTGCAAAGAAGTTGAGGGTCGGTGGATATTCTCATGATACAGAATATCATGAGAATATCCACCGACCCTCAACTTGTTTGGAGCCGATCACACACAATCGCAGGATACAATTTCTGATGTCCAGCCAATCTTATACTATCTCTATAACAAAATACTCATGTATTGATGAAATCAAAATGCTCTGTAAGTGTTCATTTTTATTTTTCATACATCATTTGTCGACAACATTTAAATACATAGGTCGATTTTGTATTGCCAAATGACGTATTTCAAAAAAGTAGTAGAAAATTAATTCATAATTTTTATTATGAAATACAAGATTTTTTTCTACCTACTTAATATTACTAGGCGGATTCAATAGATACCGTATCTTCATCATTAAGGCCGCTGTCTTGATTAGCGGCTGCTGGAAAACTGGCAGATGGAGATTGTAATGGGTTCTGAGAGAAAAGGTTTTGAGGTAATTGGGGGAAGGCAGGTTTTTGCTCTTGTTGAGGAAATTGGGGGAATGAAGGATTTTGTTGTTGTTGAGGAAATTGGGGGAATGAAGGATTCTGTGGTTTTTGAGGAATTAGGGGGAATGAAGGATTTTGTTGTTGTTGAGGAAATTGGGAGAATGAAGGATTCTGTGGTTTTTGAGGAAATAGGGGGAATGAAGGATTTTTTTGTTGTTGAGGAAATTGGGAGAATGAAGGATTCTGTGGTTGTTGAGGAGATTGGGGATATGACGGAGCCTGCGTCGAGGGATTTTGAGGTATTTGGGGTAACTGAGGAAATGAGGGTGTTAATTCTTGAGGAAATTGGGAGAATGAAGGATTTTGTGGTTGTTGAGGAGATTGGGGGTATGACGGAGCCTGCGTCGAGGGATTTTGAGGTATTTGGGGTAACTGAGGAAATGAGGCTATTAATTCTTGAGGAAATTGGGGAATTTGTGGAATTGACGGGAA
This sequence comes from Lithosia quadra, assembly GCA_963576445.1. Lineage (NCBI taxonomy): Eukaryota > Metazoa > Arthropoda > Insecta > Lepidoptera > Erebidae > Lithosia > Lithosia quadra. The sequence goes on from OY754874.1 coordinate 13,259,071, forward strand.
ACTAGGTGTTTGTCCTGATTCCTCAGATTGCGGAGTCTCGGTATTTGGAGGACTTTGAGGAAATTGGGGAATTTGTGGAATTGACGTGAAGCTGGGCGTTTGTCCCGATTCCTCAGGTGATTGCGGAGTCTGGGTATTTGGAGGCATTGGAGGAAATCGGGAAATTTGTGAATTTGTGGGGAAGCTAGGTAATTGTCCCGATTCCTGAGGATATTGCTGTGTCTGGGAATTTTGAGGAGTTTGGGGAATCTGTACATATTGAAGAAATGAAGGTGCCAAATTCTCTGAATTAACGGGAGCTTGTGCATTTGATGCGAACGAAAGTGCCGAATTCTGGGAATTACCGGGAGCTTGTGCATTTGATGCGAATGAAGGGCTTTGTCCAGATTCTTGAGATGATTGTGAATTAGATGGGAAGTTCGGGAAAGTATTAGCAGGTGGTAAATTGGGAGTATATGACTGAGATCCAGTTGCTGACTGGAGCTCTTGTCCTGTTTGTTGCTGAGAAAAAACATCTATTGAGTCTATCACAGTTGAGTCAGCATCTCCAGCTGATTGTGTGGGTTGTGCACTTGGTAACTGTGATGGAAATCCTGAATTAATTGGAGCAGGTGTAGAAACTGAAGTTGCGGGTGTAGAGTCGCTTGCTAAAGAAGGTGGTCCAAAGGCTGGAATCAACGAGGGCTGCGCAGGGTAATATATGTTAGTGGCAGGTATGTAAGACGGGTTTGAAATGGAATAGTAACCAGTGGGCAATGGAACAAAGCTTTTCACCTGTGGTATTTGATAGGCTAATTGTGGATGAGCTTCAATTGATGAAAATGTTGCTGGTATCTGCAAGAAAGAAGAAATTAAAGCTAATTGATTTATAAGTACCTACTTGTTATTTTTTTAGTTTTTTTTGGAACCACTGGTCATTCTACATATCATAATCTAAGATCGTTTCGACTCTAATATTCCTAATTTACTCTTGCATACACTTTTCCTTTATCACTGGTTTAGATTTCAAAAGCTTTAAGTATATGATCAACTGTAAATCAACTGAAAATTTAAAAAATCTCGCAAAACCTGTAATTTTAGGTACCTTTTAAATAGCTGAGCACTAACAAAATTTACTTAACGAACATTATATTGAAATAAATCTATAAATAAAATTCATATCCAAATGATTCGAGTAATCGTCAGAGAACAAGTTTAATATTTTTTACATTACTTCATGAAAGTTTTAGACTTGGAATGTGCTAAGCTACTTCTAAGGACCTACCTGAATTTAGAGATAGGTACCCTATATGTTGCTTACATTTATAAAAACCTTATCCTATTCGATATGTAAACTTACGGCATTAATATATTGTGTGGTGGAGTATGCAGTGGTTTTTGTCTCTCCTGGTATAAGAGTTTTGTGGAATGGGCTGGACAAAGCGATGGGGGCAGACAAAGCAATAGCTCCAGGCCAGCCTATTGCCCCACCTGCCACGTATCCCACCAGAGCACAGAAGACGGGTATTAGAAGTACCTGTGAATTTGTCAAACATTCATCGAAGTGTCTATAGGCTTTTTTTATCATGCGGAAATCCCCATGGATACCACTCCCGTCGACCATCGGGGGTGGTTATGTCGGGATCGAACCGACTAAAACGCACGCCGACTCGGGTCTTAATTACGGGGCTGTAAGGTTACCCAATAGGCATATCCCTCACACTCCAGCTGACCCATCTACGGTTTTAAGATGGACCCCTTGACCCCCTGAAATCCCGAAATATCGAAACAAATTCATCGTAACGAATTTATTGGTTTATAAGCTTTTGATAGTAAAAAGATACGTAATTTAAAAAATCAAAAAACTCGATTGCAAAAAAAAAATGAAAAGAAAAAAACAAGCACTTAGCTTAGATGTTCGGTGGTCTAACATAACAACTGAACAGAGAGCAAAATTAGATTGGCTATAATGGATCCTGACTGTTCAGTTGTTGTTTCTAGACCACAGGACATATCTAAGTGGTTGTTTTTTCTTTTCAGTTTAGTACGCAGTCGGGTTTTTCGATTTTTTAAATTATCTTTTTTATTTATACTTTTTAGTTATGAGTACCCAGCTAGTTATTTACCAGACTGGATTTCTAAATAACACAAACGTTTATAATCGTTTGTCTAATAACTGAGGCTACTTGAGAAAGACTACAAATTCAGTTCATACATTAACGTGGACGACGATTTGCTAATAGCGATTGCATTGTTATTGTTATTGACGGCCTCTGTGGCGTAGCGGTAGTGCATGCGACTGCTACACAGGGGGCGCGGGTTCGATTCCCGCTCAGTGCAAATATTTGTATGCATGAATATCTCTATTTGCATTGGTCTGGGTGTTTCTATGTATAATAAGTATGTGTTTACAAAAAAAAAGTATATAAGTATGTTTATCAGCATTCTAGAACCCGTAACACAATCTAGTTAAACTATGCTTACTTTGGGTCTAGAGGGCGCTGTGTAGAATGTCATAGAATATTTATTTATTATTATTATTGTAGTCACCGTCACTGCGTGCATCCTTTAATTTCGTAATTTACAAATGTGTTGTACCCCTTTACTTTTATTCTTTGATATATACGTATTATTACATAGATGAGTGTATCCCAACGAGATCAATAGCAAATAGATATCGTTATACCTTGAGTGGGAATTGAACTAGCACAAGTAGACGAATGCTTTACCACTGAGCCACTCTTAATGAAAATAGCCTTATTAAGATTTAAGAACCCATCTTCAACATGACTATCAAACATGATTTTATTTTACTCATGGTTACTATACTCGTATTTATCCAACAAGCTTTGTCTTTTACAAACCGAATTATAGAAAAAACATCATAAGCTAAATTAATATATGGGGCATTATTAATCCACACAGGCACCGCGAGCTTAACCATAGATGTCATCTAGTAATGAACAAAAGTAAGCAGAGTGGTAACCACAATGAATAATCACTCAAGCACGAACTTATTATATACACAGTCACTTGTCACTAAAAGTTGTGATATTAATAGTGCGGTCCAAGGTTACGGCACGTACCTTCATATTGGAGGCACTAGTGATCTCTGTAATACTCGCACTGATCTTCTGACGAGCCTTTTATATGATAACTACTACCCCGCCCCCTTAAAAAGTAAGTCAGACACTAGATATATCTCACTAGCTCTTGTCCAGCCTGCTCTGCGCTCGCACACCTCGACCAATTTTGGTCGAAGTTCGCACAGATTCTTAATAATATATCTACATAGGAAATAATATATTTTATACTACACCTACATAGAAAGTACTCTAGTCCTTTTTAAAAAAAACAAGGCAGAAAGTACAAAAAAAAGAAAAAAATACTTGCGTACAAATATACTCGTATATTGGAGACAAAAACGGCCGGAGACAAAACTTTACTTTGTTTGTTTCTTTTAAAATAGACTACCAGATTCGAGTTGATTAAAAATCAACTCCTATTTGGTAATCTAATTGCATTTTTTACAAACCTCAGTGGTTTTCAATTTTTATTTTCGTTTATTATCTTTTAGTTTATATTATGATAAAAATACTTTTTCAAATGCATTATTTAATTATAACTATTTTATATAATTTTTATGAAGTTGTAAATGAATAAAAATCGTAAGAAATAGAACCATCCATTATGATATTTGTATTTAAAACTACCTATTACCCGACTGCGTTGCCCGCGTGTAAACTGATCCCGTTCCTGCTTTCCAGGGAAACCTATTCCAGGGATAGCATATAACTTTCTTTGCAACGAGTTTTTAGCTAAGTCCGTTCAGCCATTAGGTATAGCGTGAGGAGAGTAATAAACATTTATGATAAGATTCATGGATGCCCAATTACTTGTTCAACTCGAATGTGCAATAAAATATATCATTAAGCTAATTACAGGTCCTGGGTTATAAGTATACCATACCATAATTGATGAGTAAAAAGGATAAAATAAGAACGGACGTATTTTTTTCAACTTTTACTATCGATTGTTTATTTCATAAGCTCAGTTAAATATACAAATACTCTATTCGTCTATTCTCTTGGATCAAATTGATCACCGCCAATACGTTTTCTTCTGAAGCAACCATCCTAAGGTACAGTAACTTAACGAAAGGTAACAATTTCATCCAGATTCGTTCAGCCGTCCTGGTGTGATTTAGTACCTATATAATAAACATCATCGACACTTACGCATTTACTATAGTAAAAACATTTTTTCTCCTACATAAGAAGTTACATCACATTATTCTTTATTGGTAGTTGCCGTTGATTAAGCAGTTGCCTGCTTGCTTAAATCTGTCTACTTCTGTCAGGTTTAGCGTCAACACCAATTTCAGGGAAGAAGTAATCATAAATATGCGTTATTAGTAGCTCTACTGTAGGTTTAGGAACATTATGGAACATAGGATGCCGTCCACCAATATCCTTATTTGGTTCACAAAAAAAATTCTTCAACATCTGTAAGTGTATACGTACTAGCTTTATGGTAGGTAATTTGGAAGTTGACACGAATTTACCTGAAACAGAAACAAAACATTTAGGTGCATTAAACTAACACTCTTTACCATCTTAGCGTGGTACCCGGTTGTATCCGAGGCTTTCACCTGGAAGCCTGATGTCCATGTGCTCATTCATCTTATTTAGGCTTGCCTTATGCCGTGCGTATTTTATGGGAGCGATTACCGTCTAACTTGACCAACCCCGCGAGGAAAGTCTGCGTCAGAACTTCGTCGGTCAATCAGCAGCTGTACTGGCTTATTGGTGAAATTGGCTTATTGCTTTAGGACTGGTTGCACCAATTTCATACAGGTACCATCAGATGTATAGGTGTCGTCGCTTCTGTTGCCTAGGATGCATCACGTATAGATTTTAGAGTATCCCGCGAATTTAAAAAATAATATTTTAAATAGTGATTTCGTTCTTGGCTTATACCTATCGGTTTTTTATTTATTTGAGGCTATTTTAAAGAATAGGTATCTAATGAATTCTAAATTGTCTACTAGTATTTTCGCTAAGTCATCCGATTGCATCGCTTTTTCAGTTCAGTTCAGCACCTCTTTTCTTTGTTGCACCAATTTGGAATTGTTTACCAACACATACGTTTGAGGAAAAGCATCTAACAAGGCCGTCAAGCTGGGGATAACTACTGTAGCATTATTGGCATCTATTATGGCGGCCTTCACTCTTGAAACTTCACCTTTGACTTACCACATGCCGGTGTGTATGAAATAAAAAAGTACAACATGAGCCACGCCGACGAAAATATATAGGTATATTCATGCGATGACCGTACTAACGATACCTATATAATATGATTAAAATATGATCTTACTGCTCCCACTCTCCTCTTGACGTTTGACTCTCAGCCTTCCATTTCTTGCAATATCTGGTATATTGCTATTGCCATCATCGCCATCTAAATAAAGCGCTGCTATATCAGTTGCAATCTGAAAGTGGTATATAAATATTATGTAATTTATTTTTGACTTTAATACTCGTACCGTTTAGTTTAGGATACTGCTAATTATGTAATTGAATCGCTAACCAACAGACACAGATAAGGGATTTTGAATGTCTAACGAGAATTTAACATCAGCTCAATCGGATTTCTCGGCTAATTAACACAAACCTAAACAAACTAGCACGTTGCAAGTTAAGCACATAGCTTGTAAAAAACAAAGGAGACTATTAGCCCGGAAGATAATGACATAAATTTCCAGGTCATTTGTACCAGTACGTCGACTCTTGAGGAGTCTAATTACCTATTGTCAAAAGGTAAAAGATGGCAGCCCAATTGCAAAAAAAAACTCAGATAATATGTTAATCTAAATTAGTTATTAGTTAGCTAAAATAAAATATTGCTGCTGTATCTTAAGTTCCATTGTAGTACCTACTATCTCTTTTTCATAGTCCCATGTCCAATTTACTCCCTAACTGCCTACATCATCTTTCAATCCATTCTCGATGTCTTAGATCTTCCTTGCCTTTAACATAATTAGTTTCTTCCGAATGACATTAATTTTATTGTACTTTTAGTGTGCAGTAAAATATTAAATTAACTGTCAGACTTTTAGCATGAGGTACTTACTTGTAAAGCTTCTATAGTATCTAATATGTATAGGGCTAAAACTTTTGAATTCCTATGAGCTAAAACGATGGAAATTGCAACAACTGTGGCTTTCAGTAAAGACATTTTTAGGAAAATCAAAATAGTTTTAGAGTCGCGACATCTCCACAAAAAGACTTTTTATTTACTACAAGGATTTTGTTCGGCTAGGCTTCATATATCATTTCTAACAATGGGACAATGCACTTGTCAACATAAGTTGAATATAAAAGAACAATGATAACTAAGCCACATTCTTAAACGCTAAATCATAAATTCATTCAGTTCCAACTTGTTCAGAATCAAAAAGAAATAATATTTCTTCATATCATGCCCTTTCCTTAAAACGGTCCGATCTGATAAACATGCTGAACATACCTATGCTGCCTATGCCTAGGTCGACCTTTACTTGATGATTTATAGGTAATAATCTGCTTAGGTATATGATAAGTCTGCGGCATTATTTACAATTGTACCAAGAAAGCCCTGTGAAGTTGAGACTTTTCTGCTTAGGGTTCTAAAATATACATTTTTTTACTCAAAAGCAAGAAGTAGAAGAAGAAAAGTTAATCAGATAATAAAAATCAGGTATAAGCAGAATATAATATAACAGCTCGTTTGAATATGTCCGCTGGTGGTTTTTTCGGATATGACCAGCATATCACGCTATTGATAAATAGATCTATACTTTTTTTATGGCTTCTTTTTTTCGTCATTTAGTCACAGTCAAGGTCTTCATAGTCAAGTCAGTCTTCCTTCATAGTTTTACCCCAGTTAAATAGTGGAGACTTTACTAGAGGCTTCTATGGAGTTTTAGAATCAACGTTGAAAAGCACAATTCACGGTAATATGCAACTTTCCCAAACTTTTGCACGTTGTCGAAGATGTTAAGTATGTTTAAAAATCCACCGTTTTTACACATAACAACTAAATTTCAAAATAATTTTAGAAAATAATACAATGCCCCGATGTGACTTTTTCCGCGTTGGCGCCAAAACTCTTAATAATACTTTCGTATGTACTTATACGAGTTTGGTGAGTCAAAATGTCAGTGGGATTAGGTTGAGGCCGGTAGCTAGATGTAAATGTCACTGTGTTATAATCATTCATAGCAATCTGGAGCAGGTAACGTCGACTGTTGCGTGTACCGCGATTAGTCCTTATAAATAATCGAATAACCTTTTTACATGTTTCATAGCCGGTGAAAGATTTTATTACAGGTACTTGACTATGTTAATTGTTGCTGTAGTTGGTACTCATTTACTATATGTGATGGCACGTTATTACATAGGATACATATTATGCTCAAAGCTATTTTCCCTCTGGGTTAGGCAGAAACAACAGCCCGCCATCTGCTTCTGTCCTTAAATACTTCACGCGCTTACTCTTACAAGGAAATTTCTAATGTTCTTGGTTTGACCGTTTGTGACGATCACTGGTGACGATTGTTTTTGGTACGTTAATGTTAATTAAAATTAGTTAAAAAAAAACCAAAAAAATATCAGTATCAATTTACACTATATTTAATAAATAATGAATATAATATAGTTGTTCTATCTCAGGAAGGCGGGTTTGCAATAGTAGTATGAGTGTCTTGTCAATACGCGTGCATTTGTGTGCGAAAGTTCATGTCACGCAATGTCACGTCAAAAGAAGTTCATGTAGCGGTAGTGGTAGTAGAACAATAATTGCAAGTAATTAATTTTTGATAAGTATACAGATCGTAAGTATTCTTATAGATTTTGTTTGCCCAACAATTAATGAACTAATAATTAATTAGTCCAATGCGATTTATTTTTTGGCATAACATGTTATGGGATTAGGTAGATAGGGAGGAAAGTAAAGGCCAATTTTAATAATTCTTACAAAAAATAACAACTTCAACTGCATCAAATTGAAGTGAAACCTCACGGGAAGCGCCAGCTATCAAATTAAAAAAGAATCATCCAAATCGGATCACTCAGTCCAAAGTTTTGGGGTAACAAACATAAAAATAAATACAGTCGAATGGAGAACCTCCTCTTTTTTTGAAGCCGGGTAAAAATCTGTAAATTAAAATTATATGAGTATATTTTTAAGTTTATGCAATTATTAGGAATCTGACAAATCTGTGTCGCTATCGCCATCACTATAATCTTATAAATTTACTAGCTTACCCGCGCGCGGCTCCGCTCGCGTGAATGTTGGCTTTCGCCACCAAGTCTCTTTTAAGCAGAGGGATTGTCTGTACTAACTTTCAATGTCTATTCCTTGGCAAACAGTGGTTGCAGCTAAACGTATTCATTTCATCTCGAGTTCTATCTAACCCTCAAGGTACAGTACCGTGCATCGCGGCCAAAGCCAGTCTATTTACCATCATTGTCCTTTTTCATTGTCTTCTAGATTTTATGGGGATTAGATAGCTGGCTTCCCCAAAGTATGTGTGACTCGGAAAAAGGCCCTTTGATAAACCTTTACATTACACCATAAATATTTGCATTGCACTTTCACATTTGGTCCACTATTTCAAATAAATTAGTTAAACATTATTTTTCCGAAAATTTTGCGAAAATTTATTACTAAAATCTTGCTACAGACATTGACGTTTGACAAACTGATTTAACATTCAAAAAGTTCATGAAACTAAAGAAAGAGTATTTAATTATAAAAACCGGTCAAGTGCAAATTGGGCTCGTGCTCGCAGAGTTCTGGATAACACTGGGTTGAGGGACGAACTTAACTTTGCTGCAACGTTTCTTGTCTTGACTGACAGCCATACAGATTCTTTTTGGTGATGTGGGTAATATTTACGATTTCAGGACTTTTACCTTTATTCATGCTGTAAGATTTTACTTTCTGCAAAATATCTGGATTCTAGCCCAAAGGGAAGTATCCATTCTTTTTTCTCGTGCGAAACCCCCGTCGGGCTTCACCTCAACGGAGCCAACAGAAAGGTAGGTATGTCGGACTCCTACTGACACATCGGCCTGTGTGACCGAGGAATCTGGTGTGTCCTAGAAAGGATATCCCAGAAACCTTGGCTGACTCCGGCCACCAGCACTGGCGACCTCAACGTGTTATTAGGAATCTAAACCCCTTTTCTTTATAAAAAACACGCGTGGAAACATAACGTGGGTAACGGGTAGCCCCGACCGTCACCCTAGGCGCGCACTCATGGAGGACGGAGATGGTTTTGCGAACTATGCCACCCGGTGCGCCTTCATCGCCACAGGGGAGTGCTGGATCTCTCTAAGTAAGACAATTGTTGTAAATAGACCAAAAAAAAAACAGCTCGCTGAGTTTCTTGCCGGAGTCTTCTCAGGTCTGGGCCGCGTTTCGAACCGGTGGTCCATTTGCTTCTAGTTTTAAATATTTATAATTAAGACGTTTTGTAATAGCCGCTTAAAATGGTCTATACAGAATAAATGAATTTTGACTTTAACTTGACTTTGATTTGACTCTCCCGTTGCTTTTCCACCGCCACTTCTAAGCGCATTAATGCCTCGCAAAAAAGCGGTGGCATTCCAAAAAGAAAAAAAAGAGAAAATTACTTAAATATTAAAATATTCGAGGACATGGCGCCACGCTATATCCACGGAGCAGCCCCGGCAACAGTGGCATTCGGGCGTCTTCCGGCCTACACAATGCAGGAACTCACCAAAATAGTCACCCATCAGTGAGCCTTGGATAGCTCAGGGTCATGGGCCACCTTAATCCCTGTAGACCCAAGACGGAATGCGATTTTGGTCAAGTCCGATATTACGTCCCTACTGGCCAGGGAATAGGAGAGATCCGTAGGGATTTCCGCACGAAAAATTAGGTACAGATTCCTAAAACTCTCCGGTTGCGCTGCAGGTGGCTCAATAACGTCGCCGAAGGTCACTTAACGACCTCCGTCCTCCATGAGTGCAGGCCTGGATATGGTAGGTCAAGCCACCTAATTAGTCGGTGAGACCACAGTTTGGATATTACGCTTCGTTTAATGCCAAGCATTATCCGCAATATTCCTTTGATCTAATTCAACTTGATGCCTCTACGTGTTCTTAAGAAGAGGTCTTGACAGACAGACAGAATTTCCTAATCAGGCACAGAACCCTAAAAATTAATATATTCTATTTACTTTTGAGGAAAAAGAAGTAAAGGATATTACTCTATGAAAATTTAGACGAAGTCAATTTTAGTTCCTGTTGCTATGACAACTATTATAGATGGCGATAAAAACGTTTGCAACAGCTAATTTTCTTTTTATTACTAAATTTCCTGAATGAATCATATATTTTTAATTATGTTATATGCTATTCGAGGCGGAGACAAATCCAAAAAATCAAAGAGCACGGAAATCTGTTCAGCCGTTCTTGACTTATAAAAAAGTACGGTTTTACCACTTTTGACCGACCTAGGAGTTAAATATCAAAAAATCCTTTCTTAGTACACCTCTACGCATCAAAACAAACACTCCCTACAAATTTCAAGTCTCTACGACCAGCGGTTTAGGCTGTGCGTTGTAATCAGTCAATCAATCAGTCAGTCAATCAGTCAATCAGCCTGTCAGGACTTTGAATTATATAGTATTAGATTATGAAACCGCACTAAAATCCGTTCTGTAGTTTTTACGTCCGTCGCTAGAGCGATAGACGTAAAATCGACTTAACGAATTTTGCATGCTGACGGTAGTTCTTTTTAGATTTTGGCGCGAACGCATTATACACTAGTGATCCGGACCGCGGCACGGGCCCGACTGACCGCTCCAGCCTTTACGCACACGAAAGCAGTGTGTAAATATACGTTTAACTACAACCAAAGCAAAACCGCCTTCCTAAAATAGAACATCTATACCTAATAATAATAAATACCTTTACTTTTAAATTTTTTTATAGGAGATAATACAGATCAGTGAGGTATGTACTCTTTAGTAGGTAAATACTCTTTAGTTAAGACTTTTTTATACCGATATTAAATACATTGACAAAATTCCATATACCTACTGGCTGGCAAATTAAATAATAAACGTAAAAGCAATAGGCGTCCAATATTTTAAAGGTTATAAACTGTCAAAAATTTCCAAACTGATTAAAATCTTTATTAATTTAAATCAGAAATGCAATGCAATGTTATTAAAACAAAGATAACATTGAGATATAAACAAAATCAAACGTTTTTGTAATGAAATAAAAATGTCAGGTAAGGACGAAACTTTTTTACCTACGTAATTGCAATTGACTGATCAGCTTTATTTTTACCAGACTGCGCCAGCGACGATAATGTGTATCGCGCGTATGTATGTATGTATTTTCGAAATAAGCCTGAAACAAGTTTGATAGCAGGCGGTACCCATTCGGAAATCATAAACCGAAAGAAAATAAATGGGTACCGCCTGCTATCAAACTTGTTTCAGGCTTTTCAACAGCAGTCGTGTTTTTTTTTATTAATTAATCATTATTTTTTTATTTCTGTGTCGCAGCCACTGATTCTGCCGCACAGACTCAAGAAATTGCCAAACCCAAAAGAAAACGTAAGTCAATATTATCATCCGTATGTTGCACATTTTTATGTTAAGAAGTGTTAATTGTGGCAGTCAATATACCTTCTCCTATTTTGAGGTAAATTACACCAAAGACTAACTCGCTAACTCATTCTTAATTTGCTTTCTAAAACAAAATGAAAAATACTTTCTTTCCTCTACATAGGACCGAAGGTGTTATCAAAACCAAACTGTGTGAGGCCCAAAGTGTTGACCACTCGGCTATAACGGCCTGCTATTTAATTTAGTACCTACTTAGGTACTGAGTATTCTTTAAACTATCTCAGTAGGTATGAGGAAATACGAAACCTTACGAGTTGCAAGGAAACTGCCTAAGATGTAACATTTTATTTGGTAAAAGCGATTTTCGCATAGTAAATTTTTTGGGCAACCGTGAGTTCTTCATAATATTTTTTTTTAGTGCAGATCTTCTTATTTTCATGTAAGAACCAGTTCATAAAAATAGAAAGAACAGGTGTAGGATAACTATACATATAGGTCATCTTGGCGTTTGCGGTAACTTATTTAGGACGACTAAATGCCCTTAGGCACAGATTACTAAATACCTAGTTACTACGTAACCTTAGGCTAGAAGGAAACTGATATAAATAATACATTCGCATTTATAGTGTAACCGATACTACAGATACATTAGAGATACTGCAATTAAATGCTAATTTACCTACACTTAATTTTGTGACAAATTAAATCTTACAGCAGTGTTCTAGCGTAGGGGAAAAATATTTCCCGCTCGGTACCGCGCGCCCCTGCGCTTTTCCACAGAGCTGGGATCAGTCGGCCGGCGACCGCCGCGACGCGCTGTACTCGTGGTCCTACGCTCGACAACACACACTGTTTATTTACAATTAGACGGTCATATTTTAGCACAGAAGATTCAACACGCATTCACGTACGTTTGTAGTACTTACATTATTATTATTCAATCACCTTTCATTACACTATTGGTGCTCCACGCAATTTTACACAGTGTCAACAGAAACACATTGTTATGTTCTTGCCATCGCATTTTCCGTTTTGCTCTTAGTAAACATCTTTATTGAGTAATTCTAGTTAACACTAACCGTGTTACAAATTGTTTCAAGGTGTTTATTATGATTAACAATGTGTAGTCTTAATACCTCATTACGAAATCTAGCTATTTCATTCACACGTTTCTAATAGCTATGAATAATTTGGAACAAAAGCTTGTGATAAACCGTGTGCACGCTGAAACACTTGACGCAAACATGTGCCAAACACTGTTAATTTGTTGTGCTCTTTTAAAAAGTATAATATAAATTAAGAAACTTACAGACTAATTTCACGTTTTAATTAATGATGTTTGACAAACCTGTGGTAATTTTCTTAGAGCTAGATAATATAGAATAATTTTGGTTAGCAAGCATGTTAATATTGATAGGACTGTTTGTATAATTTTTTATCAAACGTCACAGTACTCCCACGATCAAAACTAATCGACGATTAAAAATCTTTAAACTTTTATTAAGACGTTGATCGTAAAATTGTTTTATTACGATCTTATTCGTAAACAGTAGGTATATTTACGTATCATGATCATTCATTTCGTCCCAAAATTTATCTGGTTTGTTGCAATATGTACGCTCATATTACCCCGTGTACTTTCGCATTCACAGACATCGGGAATTGTTCGAACTGGCGTACTCCCAAACCGCAAACTAATTATCGAAATGTATAAAAAGCATAAACCTATACAACAACACCAATATCTCCGTTCACTTCAACAATTTATTAGATAGATGTGCGGTAGAAATATTATTATCACTACACCTACAATTTAGTTTTGAAATACGATAGGTACCTACATTAAGAAAAAAGAATTTAGGACTGGGCTAGAAGCCGCGATAGTTCAATGCATGCTTGAGGCTTGAATACTACCCACTTATTTTATTTGCCCAGATCCGAAGCGATATTCAAAAAATGAAAACTAAACATGAAACATTCGGCCTATAATGCCGCATACTCATTCTATTACCCTCCGAGGAAATACGCACTCACAGCTTCTGAAGTGGTTCTGGTCTGACCTTTTAGCAAATCGATTTAATCAGGGTATATACAGGGTGAATTTTTCAAAAGGGCTTGGATGGCCAAATCCGAAACTATAAGGAATAGCGAAAAATGCTCAAAGGAGTCACGAGCCCGATTTTGATGAAACTTAAAACCTCATCATTAGATTTTTGAAAAACCAATAATCCTAGCCAGGAATCGAACCTGTTGATTTTGAAAAAAAAAACGCACCCTATATTATTATACCATACGATAGTGTTCCTATTAAGGATCTTATTCTGGGAAGTAATGTCATACCGCAAACTAAAGGAAAGAGCTCATCTTTAACAAAATACATTTTATTTTTCTTACATTAACTGATTATTTGTTCCAAATGTAGACCATTGTTTTCAATACATAGCTGGATTTGAGACCTCAAGGATCGTACCTACTGCATTCAATATTAGAATGTTATTGATTCCGTTTAGAATATTCTCCAAAGAATGTTTTAAGTCATCAACTGTATCTGTATCATGTGTCTTTGTAAATTTCGTTTTTGACATACCCCCAGAGAAAGTTATCTAAGGGAGTAAGATCCAGAGATCTCGCTGGCCAAGGCACAGGACCATGCCTTGCAATTAAATTTTCGTCAAACTGCTGATTCAAATTCTCGTTTACGGCTATTATGGGCTGGAGCTCCATCTTGTTTTAAAAAACATCAATCATTATAATCATTCTGAGTATAATTTAAAACACGGAATAGTTACGATCTTTTCTGGGATTTTGAACGGAACAAATAGGTACAACAAAAACATGAATTTTATTAAATTCCAAATTTTCCTTAAATTTGCCGTATATCATTACTTCGCAGAATTTGTTCCTTAACAGCGACACTATCGTATGGTGTAATAATAAAGGGTGTGTTTTTTTTTTCAAAATCAACGGGTTCGATTCTCAGCTAGGTTTATTGGTTTTTTAAAAATCTAATGATGAGGTTTTAAGTTTCATCAAAATCGGGCTCGTGACTCCTTTGACCATTTTTCGCTATTCCTTATAGTTTCGGATTTGGCCATCCAATCCCTTTTGAAAAATTCACCCTGTATATTGTGGGGTCAACCCTTAGACTACCCACGTACCTCATATACTCGTTTGTCAATCGCTCATTATTCATCCTTTCCACTATATTCTCTTTCAGACCAAACGACTTCCATATTACCTGTATCCTTACCAGCTGCAGGCCTCACTCCACACATTCTGCTAAGCGATCTAACCTCGACTGCGTTCACAGTTAACACTTTCTGGATTTTCTGCCATACCCACTACCATAAATCGTTGTAGCGGAGCTAGTCGGTACTTTTATGAATCGCTACTTAAGGACCATGAATTTTGACACTGATTGCTGCTGATACAAGGCTCTTCTCAATCGCAGAAGTGTCATTTTTTAACAAGATTAGTTATGTGCAGCTCCTTTTACATACCTCCACAATAATAGTATAGGTACAGAAAACACATAAGTACACTTTTGTAGATATAGAAAAACATTTATGTACAACGTCACTTTGGCACAAAACTGTAAGTTATCGCTCGCATACATGTAGGTATCGTACTTGAGAGCAGCACCTACAATCTTACAGTACCTACACGCTGCTGCTGTACCGGTGTATGATGATAAATTATATTCCTCTGTCTTTAGTTTTAACATAGGTGTAGTGTATTTACATAATACCTATATTTAAATACTGGAACATGCGCTTAAAACTCAATAAATTATATTGTGGCGTGAGGGTATCACAAAAGGAAAGTGACATTTATTCCTCCGGAGGCAAATGACAATATATTTAAAATGTGGAGTCAACTGTCATTCTGTTTAATTATTTTTATAGATTTCAGCCTCATACATTACTCACCCCACAGCTACAGCTGATTTTTGATATGCCACAGCTCAATAAGCCCACGGGCTACTTTGACTATTTTTAATTCTGATAATGAAATAGTACTAATCAATGGATGCGGGGAACTTATCCACACTGCAATGCATAATTATTGTCATTAACATTATTTGATAACTGGTTAAATAAGTTTTTGTTAAATACTAATAATATAATTAAAATTAATAAAACATTTAAAAAATTTACACACACCTCGCCCTCTTTTCGTAAATATACTTTTCTTTGTTGAATAATAGCTGCATGCCAATAGCTGGCATCATCCCGACGAAACGATATTGATCTAGGAATAGCGAGGTTGGATCTTCGGTCCCTACTTGTTAGATATACCTACTTACTGTGAACCTTAGATAAATTTTCAAAGCTAGATCCCTTTCTAACCCTATTACATAAAGCCTAATAATTAGGCCTAATCTAATAACTTTACATGTAATATAACTAGTACATAGTCAAACTAATTCCTTGATAAAAAATAACAAAAATGTTATACTTATACTGAAGCGGAACTGCTGTAAATTTAGCCTAAAAATACTCAGTCTGCAGCAGAACGATGTTCCATGTGAGCATTATGAATGATACTAAAGGAATATTTGTTTACAGCGATCCGCATGGCGGAAGATGGGGCGGCAGACTGCTTGTTCGAGCGACTCCGGCTGCATCAACAACGCGCACCTGACTCTGTCGAAGTGGCGCGAGCCATCACCGCAAGGATCAATGCACGGCTCACATCACATGGTAATTCACTAATACCTTGTACAATTATTATTATTGACTTAGAAGTTACTTGGTTATAAGTTATCGTCGTCCTGTTGTAAACTTTATAATTCTACTAGCTGTTGCCCGCGGCTCCGCCCGCGTGGATGTCGAAATCCGTTTCAAAAACTATCCTATCTCTCAAGTTGGATCGAACTGCACATGGTGTGCGAATTTTATTATATTCGGTTAAGTGGTTTAGGAGTCCATTGAGGACAAACATTGTGACACGAGACTTATATATATTAAGATGGTGTATAAAAACGCGTCCTACTTAGTTAAAATTATTCTTTCCTAGTTTGGGCCTAGGGTAGGCTTCATTTTGGTATGTTATATAAATAATTATTAAATACTAGCTGTCACCCGGATACCAAATATTCCCGTGAGTTTCCAAAATGTTCGTAGGTATGCGATGATACCATGTGCTGACAATTCGGTACACAACAAAAAGAAATCGACCAAATGGGTTGTGATATGAAATTTTGCTTTTTAAGTTCCTGTAAAAGCGTCTTCCTGAAAAAACACATCACCCCGGTATTATTGTACATTTCATTCATTCGTTTCTTTCTATTCCCGTGATAAGTTGAGGTTTCGTTCCATATTTTGTTCCATAAAAAAAACATAAAAACCATTGTACATAAAATAATATTATTTATACGAATGACAATGTACATGTTTTGAACTTGAAATACCTACCTAATATTGATGTTAGAAAATTATAATATGTATGGTATTAACCGGTGTCACGGCACGCTGTGTATTTTACTATTCCTATCTGATTTACTGGTGTTTAAAGTTACTGATATTACCAGATGGGTTATCATGGAAGGGTATGTAAAAACCCATTACCCATTTTAGCATAATTTGCCAATTGATAGTGTTCCAGATAACAATTTTCAAGGCTCTCGCTACCTTTATGGATGAAAATTATCGTTGAGTGAAATTGTTTAGTGTCGCTTACCGATGGAATTTCCAACTTTCACGCAAACTTATACCCAGAAAGTTTCAGAATAAAGTAAGGTTAGCCGACCCGAAAAGACAAAGGAATAACATTCTATTTACTTAGGTCTTTATACACATCGTCAAAGAAAATAACTATACGAGATGAAAGGAAAATAAAAAAAGGTATATTCGGCCCTTTATTAGACATGTTAGCCAAATAGTGATATACATTGTGATTGACACGAAGTAGGTGAACTTGAATTTATTTCCAGAGTTGCAAGAGATTTCTAAAACTTAATAATTTCTAAAACTTGATTATCAAGATTGATATGATTTAAATATTGATACTTTTAACTAGGTAGGTATAGTTTTACTCACAAAACAGCCTGAGTTTCAGCTTCTCTTTCCCACTTCTGTGAACCGTCATTGATCGGTCTTTCAAGGTTAATGGCAACGTTTTGTATCTAAATACTTACCATATTCTTTCCATACCATTAATACTACTAAACTAATTGTATCCATAAAAATCACATTAATGAATGTTATTTTTATGGATACACTTAGTCGACGTCGGTTTTCGCGTTTTTCACTATATCTACAGTTTTACTTAACCGATTGTAGGTACCTAATCAAATATGCGTGTAGATTTTAGTTCCGACGAAGACCTTTCAAAAAAAACCGCATCAAGATACATTCAATAGTTTTAGCGTCCATCATGAGCAAACAGACAAGAATTTAAAAAAATATATTTTGGTGTTCATTATATGAACACCAAAATATTGCCAAAGTTTTTTTTACATCTCCAATGCACCGACCCAATTCTACATTACAATATTGTATTAATAGTTAAGTATTTTAGATCAAAACTGAAACTATGGCGAATATTGTACTCAAAACTAATTTCTATAGACTCCGCATATCATTCGTCAAAGATGATAAAATTATTCCAGATGTTGGTAAAAAGAAAGCGTTTTATTTAAGTTCCCGGGGGCGTTTAATTATAAATTGCTAGTTTTTCTTTCACTTGTTTTAAAATACAATTTACGTTCATCTCTTTGACATATTAATGAGTGAGTCTTTCAATTTTTTGCCGCTCCATTACCAAGGAAGCTCCAACTGTCACTTTTGTGATCTTGTTGTTGTATTGAGTAAATGCCATCAAAATCTATTATCTGGCAAATTGCCAAAACGCAGTTAGTCTACGTAAACAAACAAATATAATACTTATACAAATAATTTAACTGATATGTAACGTTTTAATGGAAATACGTCAAATGAGGCTTCTCCGAAAAAAGGTTGTATAGTTAATGGTTTTGAAGGAATTCTAAGAATCTTTCGTATCAGTCCTTTTAATATATTATATCAAGAGCTTCTCAATATTTCATATCGGGACCTTCTAACTATATTATATCGATATCTATCGATTGATATATCTTCGCTATTGTGCCATATAGCGATCGATCCTGTCAATATATATTGATGTATAATTCAACATTCGATCGTGGTATTTATTGACTGTTTAAACGCGGCCTAAACAATAATGTTTACACATCAATCATGTCGAAACAACTTTGTATACGCGTACTCTCACAATTGTAAACAACCATTGGCGCAAAATCAATGGATTAATCAATTTATTCACATTTCGTCACCGCATAATTTTTTAATACGAATTTAAATCCGGATATTTCACTTCAGATTATCGATCTGTCAACTCGAATGATTAAAAAAGTAACAACATATTCGAAGTATTTTTAAATAAACTGTGATTTTCTTCACCCTTCAAGACCTAACTCAATGTCAGCATTATATAAATGACAATTAATTACTCTAGAAAAAGAAGCTGGCAATAACACGGCTGGCTACTCCAACTCATCAACAATTTATGGATTAATTTTCACTAGGTGGTCACGTTTTTCATTTAATAGATATAAGTAGCACTAGCATTGTGAAGAAAAATATCTTGGCACATATCGTAAATACTAGATTGGAATAACATATCTAACGACTTGGTTAGATATTAAGGATCTAATCGTCATTTATATTTAATGGTAAGTGTACTAACAAAATTTCCAGCTCAGGTACCTATAATGAACCAGTCACACCGCCTGAACCTTCCCCTAGCATTAGCTGAAAAACTCGAACCCCTTTAACTACCGTTGATGTTTCCACTTATGTATTGGAACACATTTTTATCTAATTCATGGTGTAATATAACTTCCATGTTTGCTATTTCAAAGAGCCACAATAGTAAGTTTAAAAGATAATACTATTTCTTGAGAAACAATCAAATACGCTCATAGAAAATATGATAGTCTCACATTTCAAATACCATTACCTTATATTCTACCAATCTATTCTCAAACTTTGAATCTAACTTGTAATAAAATGAAACTTCATACCTTCCCATAGATTTTTGCGTGACAAAGACGATATAGCTAATAGCTTTCACTTTATCAAGCCACACTTAAAACTTTGTTCCCATATCATTATATCTAGTCAATAGTCCATTCAAACTTCTTTATGTGTTAAATGTTTTCACCTAATTTCCCTTTAATACATTAATAGTCACAAACAAAGTTGTAACTGGTACGGCAGCGATTAGATCAGCATTTTCTAATATCCTACTATTGACTTGCTCATTGTGTTGTGTCTATAAACAACTATTCTAATAATAAAGCAAATTCTTCCTTCACTATCCTGCTAATGTTTTTTGTTGCTTAATCCAAACTGTTCAACGGATATGACTGAAATTTGTTACAGGGTTAGATTATAGCCTGGAATAAATACCTAAGCTTTTTATCCTTAAAATTGGCTCCCATAGAATGCGGGTACGGTAACAGAATTCTACGCATCTGAAGCCGCGGGCAGTACCTAGTGTTATAATAAAATAGTTGTATTATAAGATAAAACTTGTTTGGGGCTTGCTACTAAATTAACCCTGAAGCTTAAATCATCCTGTTAATGACAACGCCGATACTGTGTGATCTATTTCAGGCGCCCTATATTGGGCCAGTTAAATTATAAATCCTATATATTTTACCAGAAATTTAAGTATCACTCACTATACTTAGTGACATTTTATAAATTAGAAATCAACTCTGACGTCATCGGAATCATAATGTGACGCTAGTGCGTAGTTAGTTCTCGTAAATAACTAATTACACCCGCCCTAGCTTCTTACGATTCTCATGGAAATATTGTAAGTCTGCCTTAATAAAATTATATTCAACATCTTAAAAATTAAATCTTGACAGTAATCCAAATATTCTATCAACATATTATATAAAAGATCGTTAAAATGTTATATAAACTGTTGATTTACGTAATACACAATAATAAACCAGACAAAATAAGAGTGACATATTACAAACTGTGCTAAAAATAGATACTTTCGTACAATTATTCCATCTAATAATTAGTAGAAAAGAGATGTAGGAGGGAAAGCATAATCGTCGCTAATTCACCAAAGCTTACTGTCAGCACATTTAACTTTATCTTTTTATATATTTTTATCACTTAACAGGACTGTACAGTATGTATTTTTCAGGTGACAAGGTAAGCAAACAACACCTTCGTTCATGTAACTCATGATGACTTGCGTGAAATTATTTGCCGGACGGATTTCACAAGTTAAAGTGATTACCTGTGGTAACATACATTGCCCTAACTAGCTGTTAGAAACCATTACCTCTTTATTCTATGACTAATTCCTGACAACTTAATTGGTGTGACGATGATTTCATTCTATCGAAACAGGAAACACGAAATGCAGACGAGCAGAAGAAGAGCTAATATTTCTTAAAATAATGTCTGTGTATCTCCTATGGTTCCGGGTCTCTTCATATTGTAGTGGTACCTTCTCTACTTTTTTGGCTTACTTTATTTTCTTCCGTTGTAATATTACTGCGAATTTGCAGAGACAGGATAATTCAATAACTTTCTTCTCTCAACCTGAGAATCGAACCTAGAACTCACCATCACATGCAACATAAACGCAATGCTGTGGATTAAACGCGTGCTTTTTTTAGTCGGTTATAAATAGCTATCCTACATGAATACATCATCCGGTGTCAAGGTTCATATAAATTATCTATTTGTAAAAATATTATTTCGGTACCTTTTACACGATACAATACCTATCTCTTGATTTTATGTGTTGAAGGCAATAGAACACATTGCGTGTGAACCTCAGTTATCATGACTTATTTAAAAGACGTACGCAAGTATTGTTCTACTCTCGCGTATACCTATGTAATTTTTTTGTAAAGTTTAATAGGTATTTATGTTTCGATTAAAACATAAATATTAAACTTGAAATCTCCAACCTATCATAGTCAGTTAATGGACAAAACGCTACCTCCAGCATCCAAAGAAAAGAAAAATATGAATACTAGTTTTTAAGTTCCAACAAGGTTCCAACACGTAAGTTCTACATAAAAATTGATAAACCTACACTGAAAGAAATTTAGACAGCGTAATAGTCAGAGTTACACCAACTACATTACGCGAACTGTTATGGAGTGTTCAAACCAATAAAACCGGAGCCTAGCCATGGTAACATAAATCACCGAGTAAGGTGTCATCACTGCAGCGGTATCGCGTGCGAATCGTTCATAAGGGTTTGGTGCAGTGGGCCCTCGGCCAAGCCGCCTAAGCCGTGCCTACACCATTAATTTATTCAAAGATATCAAACTTATCATCCTTTGTTCAATTATTATACCTGGTACAAACAGTACCAGGGGTAGAGCCCCACACTACACTATTTCCTGCTAGCTGTCATTCCGTGGGGCGAATAAATGAGTGTTAGTTACGAAGCAATAAATAACTTTTTAGGTTCCAAAGAGTTTCTTTCTACGACACTTAGTCAAAACTATATTATTTGAAACGTAAGTTTGCTTACAAATATAAAGAGTGCGAACTTCATTTGTATCTACAAAAAATATCTTGATGAATGTCTACAGTGCGACGATAACAAATGTGAACACGGAGCTTGTAAATAATACAATTTATTCAAAGAGTAACAATAATAAGCGCTGTTTGCGCAGGCAGTTCTATTTTTGTGATGTAGTAAATTATGTTTCGCCTTGACATTGGTCAGACGGTCGACGGCACTCCCGACAATAGTCTACCTACAATATCTATGTTGTACCTACACACTAGCCACCCCGCCACTAGCCAACGAACTTGGTGTCTGTGTACTTAAGTATCGTTTTAAGTACACACTGTCTGGAGTTAAGTACAGACTGTAATTTATTTTTATAAGTAAGATCCAAGAGTAAGAGAAGAATAAAAATACGTTAGAGGAGAAATTTTTATTTGAGAGGTTTGTAGGTTTTTTCTAATTCAATTGTTCCATTCTTTCAATCCAGCTATCCAATTCAATCTTCACAAATAAAGACATCTTTACAAGTTATTAATTAGTGTGACATAAGTATTTTAAGAGTGTCATAACATTTATGACACTCTTAAATCCTGTATAGCAGAAGACTAAATTATTCCAGTCCCAAAATAGACTACTGTTATTTGCCCAGAAGTAACGATAAGACTACTCGTAGTCTATACCTATAGACTACTGCCATAAGAAACTATAGATTAGATATATATGAAGTCACATGGAAGTTTAAATGAAGTAGCTAATTAGTTATAAATTTTTAATAATTTGGCTCATTGTTCGTGCACCAGCGCAAACATATAAAAATAATACAATGTTATTGTGACGTCATTGAATTTTTGACAATTACAACCAACGATCTGCCTCCAATATTAGAACAATACAAAGTATTATAATTGTTACATGTCAGTAATCAGAATCAGTCAATATTAATTATTTTGGCTCTTGATGTGAGAAATATAATATACTCATCTGTTATTCATTAGTGATAAGAAATAAATGACAGATAATATTCATAATAACAATACAAAATATAATAATTTAATACTATCCGGGCGCGATTTAACTAGGCAACTTATTTCACCTTAGCCTAATAAGAAATCTTACAGTAGCGGCACGATATAATGGCCGGTTTGACACATTACAATAGTGATGTGAAATGTCAATTTACTCTCGATAAAAATATAATCAAATCTATAAGTTCTTATTGCAAGCAGTACAATACCTGATTCAAAAACTTTAGTAAAAAATATAAATTTTTACCTACTAAATACATTTGAACGAACTGAATATTGGATTTAGGAATGAAAATGAGTACTATATATTAATCCAGCTTCCTTCAGTAATTGCACTAACTTTTTTCTCGTTGGATACTCCTTCCGTAAATAGTTGCTACACACATGGTCTTCGACTGGTTTTGCTCGTTTTTTTTCTGTTTTAATGTGTGAAGTTTATTTTCTTCTGTGCCAGTCTCGCCAAATTTTTCTTTAGTTATCTATTCGTCTAACAGTTATAGGTAAAATTGACCTTCCATTTTGAGATTCACGATCGAAATGTTACGAAGGCGTACCTATAACGAACACACATGCCTGACTGTTTAGAACAGCTCTGCGTACGTTCGGCCATATCGACGAATTCCACAACAAAAGGCGTAAAAAGAGTAAGTTGAGGGCCACCATTATAATTATCACTGTTAGTGTATGTAATGGGGATCCCTTCCTGAGACTTTACCATCAGGCGAGATTTACCATTTAGCTTACCATCAGGCGAGGAGGTCTAAACTATATCGCAATCGCAGTGCACTCCTAGTTTGTACTTTTCGAAGCAACGTCAAGTCGAAACTGCTTTGTTTTGACGCAAGTTTGCCGGAGGTATTAATTGTGCTTGCCAGTGATCCTAGTGTCGATTATGTATATAGATTTTATTTAAGAAAAATTGAATTTCGAAAAACAAATACCGAGTTGTGTGAAAAAGTACACCAATAGGTAATTATAATCTTATAAAAATAAAAAATAAATGATCGTGGGACACTAATATACATTATATAATTCAGAAATCAATGTTATAAATAAATATTGTGTCCTAAAATTATACCTACATTCGATAAAATTTTATGACTTACTGTACGTCACTATTGACAATAAAGAACAGCAATTTGCTCTTTAAAAATGTCACAATAATTACTACGAAACTTCATGAGCGGACAAACGTCAAACCGGCCATTATATCGTGCCGTAGGTATAATGTGTGAGCCTTCTGCGCAGATAGAATGAAAGTAAAAATAAAATCTACTGAATGAAAATCTCTCAGCCTAATAGTTTTTCAATAAATATATCAATGCATAAACTAACCAGTAAGAATTTTTCATATAGGTTTATTGCTACGCGGTACTAAAGACTGACCTATTTAAATCCTATTTATGAATATAATATATACATGCGACAATACATGTTCTAAAATTCATGCGAAACAGCGTTCTACTTACAACAGAATAGATAATAATTGATTGTAAGACTTGTATCTCAACAAAGATCATAAACTCTACATTATTACGATGACAGAAAAAAAGAGGAAATTTCATGCGCACCAGTGACAGAAACTGTGCCTATCATAATATGGATATAATATCAGGCAGATTGAAAGTAATGTTAGCTAGGGAGTTCTTAATAGGAAAAATGCTATTAAGCGATATGCTTTGAAATACCTACCCCGAGAAGTTGGGACAAGGACAAGGACAATGAACTTAAAAACTAATCACGATTGAACTCAAAATAAATGAATAACACGTGCTAACACGATGAAACTTTCAAGTTCGTTAAGCAACCTTCAGTCGATTGCGCTGTGCTGCTATGGCTGCTATGAATTCAGAATACTAAGCTATTATAATGCCAATCTGGACGGGGACATTGTTTGCAATTATTTTATTGGCACCTTCTCGCACAATTAGTGGAAGTGTGTATAAACCACTGCATTTTTATTTGTGATCTAAATGAATAAAAATATGTATAGATTTACAACACGGAGATATAAACGGGCCACTCGAGGCAATCTGTCGTGTTTGGCGATACATAAGCGAATCTACGTTAATCGTTAAAGTATCAAATTAGTTGCAGAGACGTTGCACTTATCTTAAAGTTCAGCTCCATTTTTAATAAAAATGCTTGCGAGGGTAAAAATAGTGAGACACAATTTACTATCCAACGATGGTAGGGCTTTTCCCGGCACAAACAAACCAGCTGACTTGGGAAAGTACCAATCTCTCAAGATGTACTTAGTAATAGTATCTAGTAAAAAAATAAACAAACCATAAAATAATATTATTTTGATTGTAGCCAAATATTTAATTACCGACAACTGTGTAATAAATATTTCTGGCATCAATTGGCTCATAATGACATTTTGATTTATGTTCAATGGCAGAGAACAAATCAATCGTTATACACGTAGGTACTTAATAAATCATATATGATGATATCAACAAATGTATTTTTACTGCACCCTTTTTCGTAGGTGCTTTCTATACCTTGAGTACTGTACTGGACTACGAATTGCAAATTACTGAAATGAGCATAGTTTTCAAGAACAGGGCTACATATAAAAACTTACAAAAAAAGTAAAAAGGGCTCTACCAGATGCACAAGACTGTACCGTGACTGTACACATCCTGAAGGATTTAGAATAGTAAAAACTGATATCAGCAATGATAAGAACCGCGATCAAGTCGAATTAAACTTCTGTTATCATATTTGCGAGTCAAGTATCTAAACTTGTGCATAATTTATTTTCACTGATGAAATCCAACCTTAATATTTCACTATTGTGCCTTCTTCTAATCACAGGATCATACTACACAGGCAAACAAATCCTCAGATTCAATGAAATTTTGAAGCGATAATTGTACCCCGTGACCAGTCCCTTACAGGGGATTCCCCCCTCTGTCCAACTGAGCTACTTCGAACCATTCTAGATGCTCGAAAAAAAACATTAAAAGATTACCCAGTTGCACCAAACTGGGTAATGACAAGACAAGACAATATCTGCCACCAAAATTTCTAATAACCTCAATATGACATTTATCTTAACTATAATGTATGTAAATTATGGATCACCAGATGGTTGCATCCGCTCACACGCACACAGGCACACGCAAGACAATTAAAAAATTGTTTGAAACCTATGGAAATTTATCTAAATCGAATTTAATCCTTGACTTCCGGTGTCTTTTTGATACTCATACCACACTCATACCATGTCAATCACTTGTCGTTCTTGATAGATTCAAAATCAATATCATATATCAAAATATTTATTATCAACTTATAGCAAAAAAAAAGGCAGTACTAGCCTGTTAGTAATATTATCTATTATGTGGGCCAGCCTCATTGCTATTGGAAGGACTTTTTCCAACAACGTTTCGTCTAAGTAGTTGTAATAATTTTGTTCCGAATTTCTTGACATTAAATCATAATACATATAATATATGTTAACCATTGATAGATTTGAATGTTAAAAGAACACAAGTCGAAGAAATCTACTCGCATTGTGGCATCCAGTGTAAAGAGAAATAAATGCAAATAATAATATACTTAGCTCAATATACGATATATGACCTCTCGGGAGCCTTTATTTTTATAAGAAACCTTTCTTAAAATCGATTGGAATACTAGGTACTGCAAAAAAATCGCAGGTTAAATCAGACTCATTTCCATATTATTACATTATACACAAACTACCACATTACGAACGGTTGTAAAAATACACTTTTCATTTTAATAGTAGCAGAGGAGAGGCAATCTGATCAAGAATATTCACTCAACCAGCCGTTCGATCATGACGCGCATTAGTGCTGGAACGTCCCATGTCCGGTATTGCGATCTGTTACCATGGCGTAAGATGAACATTCTAAATATTATTCCAACTACATCCAACGTCCATGCCGCTTTAAACTGACCGAGCATCAAGGCGTGACGTCGTTGACATGCGTGTGCCCTCCTGGCGGCGAGCCAAAGCCACCGAGACGGCATGTCATTGTCAATACTATCATTCCACTAGGTCACTAAATTCTAGAATTTGATACACATAAACAATACCGTACTTGAAAAATGTATTATCACTTCCTATATCAATAAATTAAGAATTTAAAAAACACCCACAAAATTAAATGACGTATATTAATAGCTGTGCTAGATTGAGAAATTTTAATGACTCTAGCAAAGTAATTGCAAATTATAGCTTGCATCGCTATTATTAATAAGAGATGCATAATTCCCGGGAGCCGTGTGCTATTCACCGTCGATATGTAAGGGTACGTCTCCACTGAAGCTGGTACAAGCCGAGCAGATAGATAAAGTACCGAAATGATATCCTTATAGGGATATAGATATTGAAGATAGTACGGGGGACCAATGTAATTAGCGAACTTTTGCACCCGAGTCACTTTAGATTAGCTTTAATTAAATGAATTCTTCTTGGTTTGTCCCTTATGCGAGCCAATACAATTAATTCTTTGAAACTTTGTAAATTATTGTAGCACACAACACAAAAAGATTTATTTATCAGATTTGTTACACATTAATTGTATTAGTCCTAAGTATGTAAAATTTACATATTACAAATTGAATTTTTAAAGTAATACAATAAGACATAAGACTATCATTTTAAAAATATGTAGCCATCTATAGATATGTATAAAAATGAATCCCTGTTTCCTTTGGTCACACTATGACTTGAGAACGACTTTGCTTCGAGAATGTTTTTTTATAGTTGTCTAATATCTAAGTACTTTATAAAAGATGCCCGCGGAAAGACAAATTAAGAAAATTACACAGTAAAAAATGTTTTAAGTGGGCAGAGCAGGGCTTTACAGCCCTAACAACATGTTTGAGACTTAAGCCAACCTTACCTACTAGTCGGTGCCCCTCATAAATGACGGACAGGACATTGGCGCAGCTCAGATAGTAGGTAGTTGTGGCTAGAAAAACCGACATGCCAATCAAAAGTTGTAAGCGGATTCCGAGCTACAAAGCACAAAGTTTAGACGCAGCTGAGAAATCGCTCTGAAGATAATTTGATCCGTGGGCACCAGTTAGTCTGTAATAAAAACTACTTTAGCATTTTAATTACGTTTATGAGTATTCGACAAGCACCAATAATGTATTCAGTATACACCCAGATTGTCGCGGTGCAATTATATGAGGGAATGGTGGTATTTACTCGCTGTAAAGATCACTTGTTGACCTCGGGAGTCAATGCTCTGCTCCAGTTGTTGATATCCGAGCAAAAAGAAGCACGGAAATGGAGGGATGCCAGTCGATACAAGCGCATGGTCATTGGCGCCAAGCACTCGGCGCCCGTACACGCACGATGACGCCCTTTCCACGCATCAGCGACGACCCTATATTTAAACATTCACTAAAAGACACGGCTTATCAACTATCGATTTTTAATAATGATATTGATACAAACACCTTGATTCATACAATGATACTTTTTGTTTTACAGATAAACATATTCGACAAACCACTTTGGACAAATTATGGAACAAACAGTCAGGAGCAATACAAATGCTACTTTCCCTATTGGAAGTAAGTATCACATTTTTATAGTTACGTGCTCAGAAAATAATTCCTTTTTCCAGGACTCAATGCGTGGACAAACAAAATAACTCTTATTTTGTTTGAATATCATGAACGCGAAATAAATTAATTCTGAAGAACATAATATACTTCACTCACACAAGGGATGGACGAGTAGCTAGAGGTGTATTGTGTAATGAACACTTACTTACGTTTCCCCTCTGTCGAGGCCATTATGATAGGGAACGCCATTTTAGAATCGACAGCATCTGGAATATGTCTACTGGGCTTATTTCAGTGAATTGACACACTGAAAAAAAAACTATATTTTTTGTTTAACATAGAGAGGAGCCTACTTACCTTATCGAGACTTATACCTTAATTGCCCTGTACAACACTATTTTCGCAGAAATTACTAATTAGCCGTAAGAAATATATTCAAAAACTTTCATTTATTCAGATATTTTGAACCTTTTCTTATTATATATTACAGAACTCCAGGGATTCAGCCACGGCAACATACATCACATCTATATTAAGAGAAGCATTGTGCTTAAAACAAGGAAAAGGAAAAAAGTGTTCAGGTAAAATTACTACTAGGAACAACTTACCTTTTAATTGCGTTTAATTAATATGGCATATTTATTTCAACCTATAGAATTATCAGATATTAATTCAATTTACGTTCTGAGTTTACTTTGAAACTATTGAAAAATTACATTCATATTTAAGATGCAGTTAAAAAAGGTTAATTTTTTACATAGTATTATGTTTGATGTATTAGTTCCCATTGAAACATCGAGTATCAAGAAGAAAGACATCAAAAAGACGGGGAAAGAGAATAAAGTACCCGTTGTTAAAAAGGGTATGTTTGGTGTGTGCCGCTTACTGTATATACACATGTATATATATAATTGAACTTTACTGGACAGATGTATATGAACAAACTAATTACCTATTTATAACAAGCCGTAAAATTTACGCACTGCATGAATCATTGATTAAAAGAAATTGTTAAGCTTTGATTTTTTTGCCAGTTTTATTGTTGTGCACCTCTATAACCTTGTATTCGGATTTAAAAACGAATGTGATGTTTGGTTAAAAGTAAATCTTGATATTATTCATATATTCTTCTTAATTAAATTTTTATACATTAAATTCTATTCTTATATAAATCAAACCACATTATAAGAAAAATTGTTTCATAAACAGCTATCATAAAAACTAATATAAATGGAGTTCAGTTAATTGCACTGCAATGTAAATATATCAATAAAGACATGAGACATATTGAGCAACACTGGCATTAGATATATCGCTTTATCAAATACCTAGTCGATTTACAGCGATCTGGCCTACCCACTGGCATTTAAGAAGAGCTCACAAATTTGACATTGGACTACTTATAACACAGCCTCGCTTCGATTAATATTTAGCTATTGTCAATTCAGTTGTCATTTCACCATGCTGCTTACTTTAATCAAAATAACATCTATAGATATTTCGTCATGGAATTTATAAACTATATTAACATAAACCATGATAACATCTTACGGCTTGTCAAGAAATTTGTATATACTTGCCCTTTTTATGACTCGTTTAATTAAAATAGGTATCACTAAGATTTTTAATTGAAGATATATGCTTAGGTGAGAGATCTGACTGAGGTTTCTGGATTAATCAATTAATATTAGCCAGACAGCACTTTAAGTCAAAATACGTCTTGGTTATCGGTGCTACAGTGAATAAATACGTTATCGAAGATCTCTTCTTCTTCAAATGTATCATTCAAATAAAATCTTAAATTTAACCAGATTCTAATCTTACTCGTACAATCTGGTTAAATTACAAATATGGAAATTTTTATAACCTATGTGATAATGTTTCAATGTTTCAAGGATGGTCAAGTCAGAATTCAATCGCAATATAAAATACTTCTGATAATCAATATAATTCAACTGAAGTAAATGCGGAATGGCAATACAATGTTCATTTATCTTCATACTTTTTGCCTATTCTAGTTATATCAAATTAACCTGAATAACTTTCTATGACCAAGTCGAATATATTTGCCTAAACTACGGTCATTATAACACCACAATAAAGAAAATATAAATTATTACGTCCGTAAACTAATGAATATAAATGCATAGATAATCTAGATAGTCTTTGTTGCAAATATTTTAACCGGCCGTATATACAAGCTTAAATCAAACTAAACGATCTTAATTAAATAAATCCCTGTAACGAGTGAAATACAGAACTTTTCAAAATCAATAATTTCAGTGAACAACGTCGCGAGGCAGCAATGTTCACAGCACTTCATAACGATAACCGGCACGGAGGCGGTGATCCGCACGTTGATATCTACGCACGATAAACGGGATGGCAATGTCGGCACCGAGCTGATGATGATGGACCTCGTGTGGATAATCGCCTCGCTCGCGCCGAGAGGTACGAACTTACTGTAACGTACGCGGTTGATTCCAGCTAACAACATGTCGCGGCACCTATGCGCACAGGACTTCATACTGATAAAAGGCACACAAGTGATCGTACGCAGGGTCCTCTGCACTTTGCATGACAAAAGGGACCGTCAAAGCGGCACAGATTTGGCACTACAAGATCTGCTCTGGATACTAGCACCCATTTGTTCACGAGGTTACCGATACTAATATTGAAATAGCATTAATTATCATATTCATATTTATTTATTTGTGAAACATAGGTTACAAATAGTGATGTTGCAATAAAAATAGGGTAGGTACTTATCTACCTATATGCTATGTTCCGTCAAAGGCTTACAAAGATTAAAGTTAAGTTGTATTACAATATTTAATTAGTGAAATGTCGTACATGCAGAATTAACTAATTAATTTAGTAAAATATGTCAAAACGCAAAATAAATTAAGTTTAATTTAAACGTATCTTCATTGAAAAACAACGATATTTCACACCTACTAAGTAAACCATTATTTTCAGATCCAAAATTTGCTATAAAAGTAAGAATGCTCGGCTGCGTCAGGACAATGCATCTAATATTAAAAGGCCACTTTACAGACAACAAAGTAATATTCCCTCTGCTAGTAATTATGAAGCAACTGGCGAAAAATCGTAAGTAAATAATATAATACTCAATACTCTGTCCTCCTAAGTCTATGAAAATATAAATTGAAAATACATAATATCAAAACAAGAACTAGTATTTCAACTATTACGACGTGTTAAAATATTATAATATATTGCTCTTCTATATATTAATGCAAATTGCACGCAATGAGTAGTGTAAGAAAGTTAAAGTTTATAATATTAAAGTACTTAGATATAAAATTAGCTCTTCATAATAAAATCTTTAAAACATAGCTTATGTTTTAAAGATTTTTGACAGCTTACGAGACCACTATTGGTAATGTCATACATTACTAATAGTGGTCTCGTAAACTTTTTTCAAGAACAGGATAATCATAATAATTATATGGATATCAGGATAGTATATATTCGATTGCATGATCATGCTACTGCATTTTCGAACAATTATGAAAGTTGAAGAAGCGAAAGGAGTATGCCAAGATCGTAGCAAGTGTAAAGATGTTTTCTCTGCCTACCCCAATGGGAAAAAGGCGTGATTTGTATATGTATGTATCTATGTATTACAATAATTTCTGTTTCCTTTCAGCTGTCACTACTTCTATCTTGATTCGTGATGGTGTAATCACAACATACGAACGAGTACTAACCAGCCTTGGTTTTATACCAACTGCAAGATTGCGTCTATGCCTCGACGCCATCGATTACTTCAGTAAAAATAGTTAAGTAAACGAATTTTATTCAAGAAATGGTCATGCATAGCAAAATTTTGATTAATAGATTTTGATGGATCTGTGGTTTCATATCTATGTTAATATCGATTGCACAAAATATCAAACTCTAGGTACACAACAATATATTCATAGTCGGACGATACCACAAATGTTCAGTCACGTGACACTCTTACACGCAACACTGCCTTTAAAGACAATATTGGGAATGTTAATGTCGCTAATGAATTTATATATGTTATGTTTTGTTACAAATCTGTTTGCATGTCAACACGTCATTTGTAATGTGTATGTCAGTTGAATCTCACGTGCGTAACTCAAACAGAGGTGTGCTGCATGCAGATCGTGAAGACAAGCCTCTCTAGCGTGCTTCTCAGGGTGTTCGACCGATGGGACCGCTACGAAGGACGCATGAGACTCAAGATTTGCGCGCACATACTTCAGACTCTACAGCACCTTTGCAATATAAGTACGTATGAAGAATGGAATCATGTTCATAAGGTTTTCACTTTGTTATCTGTTATGAATGCTCCTAGGTTTCTATGTTATTGAACTTGTAATACACACACCTATAAGTCTTCTAAAGTGTCTGTCTCTCGGTTCCACGTAGGTAATAAGACGAGAGTATTGTCATTAACCAGGTACTATACTATAGGTACTTCAACAAATAATTCATGTATTTGATATTAAATAAAAACCCGTGTGCCCGGTAGGTGGCGATGCAATCGGCTATAAGATTTTTTCAAAAAATTATTCCCCCGGTCCCGGGCTGCTAATTATAAATATACCTGCCCTTTCATTTGATACTTTCACGTTTTAACTAGTTTCATACTAAAGATGGTGAACCAGTTTAGAACTGATTTATTTTAATCTATTAACAGACCTTATTAACTTATTGTTGTTCACTTTCCAGAGGCTGGTCGTCGGGCGCTTTGTACCAAGAAACATGTACAGATATTACACAGGTTTTGCTCACAGTGTCCTGATGAACCAGAGTTTGATAGTCTTTTGGCAAGAGTTTGTTCAGTCATAACATTGTGCTTAAAACATCAAGCGTTACCTGTACCTGCTTCAAGTCCAGCTTCATTTAATCTAAATCCAATCCTTAAAGGTAAAATTTTTATATTTGGTTATTAATTTTTAATCCTATACCGATTGCTCTGACCCCATGTTTTGCATGTAGGCACAAATACATCTTGGCCTTGTCACGACGACGAAGAAGATGCTGCTAATTCTGATTCCAAAACAGTAAATTCAGACTTAGACGATGAAGGACCTTACGTTGATCTGGAGGGCATCGACGAGTTTCCTGAAGTTGAATTTGAAGAATCGGAAATTAAACCTGAACCTGAAAAAGAATTAGAGAAGGAATTGGTTGCTAAAAGTGGAGATAGCTTACAGAGTTCAATTTGGATCAATCCTAATGAGAGAGATTTGGAAGACTTAAAAAAGTATGAACATTTTTCTATAGTTCTGTAAATTTTGTCAATATTTAAGTTCTTGTAATTTCGTAAACGTAGCACGAATTCGAAAAATTACCTTATGGACTCCTATTTCCTTTCAGATATTTCATTTACTTTAAAGAGTTTGGATCATATAATAAGCAAATTAGACTTGTTAGAAGTCGTTCGAATTCTCGAGGGTCTATTTTAGAGGATTTTCTAGGCACTCAAAGTGGCTGCCAGAAAACTGGATCATCTACAATGAACTTATCTCTTAGCGGTGGTTTAGGCAATACTGACAGCGAGAACGTGATGAATTTTTCTCAAGGAGCAGCCAGCTACATGCAATTTTACAAAATTCACGAGAGCTCTTGTAAGTTTCAATCAATATTCATTCAAATCATTGTCTTCAATATAATAATTTGCAAATAACACAGGTAATTTTAATAACTTCCATTCACTATTAAAATAAATTATAGTTATTAAAGCCTATTGTAATGATACACTTTATTCTTATGTTATTCAAGTGTATTCGCTACACTTCGTAAAGTTATTATTTTTCAGTATCTTCAACGTATTTTTTTAAAGCGCAAAGGAAATTAAATCGCATTACCTGAGTAGGTCTAAGTTGCAGAATTAGATTAAATAATGGCATAATTTAATCTTACCGAACCCATATTATAGCCCCATGTGTAGAATGTTTGGCAACTTTTCACTAAAATGATTGACTAATTTTAGGGATTAGTGATGGAGAAAATAGCTCTTTTGCGATAATTACTTCTTTTTATCATTTTAGCTTCGACTTCTTGTTCATCGTTAAAAATCCACAAAGATATATCGAAGTACAGCACATTTGAATCTATCTACTGTACAATAGCATCGAGAGTTAAAAGTGTGATTCCATTCGTGAAAGTAGCCTACCCGGACATGATGGGCGGCCAAAGTTTCAACCAGCCTGAGCCCTTGAACAAGATGGAACGCAGCGCTTGCAGGTAACTATTAAGTTTTATGAACTTCATGATTATTGTAATAGTTAAATAGTAAGGATTAAAAAAGTAAAGACCTTTGGTTGGTTCACACATGGTTTCACATTTCAAAACTCGCACGTTTGCGTTATTACACAAAATCTTCAGGGGCTTCTACGGAGCTAATTTCGTGCAAAAGGAAACGTCAACTTGCAAAAAGATTCACCATATGGCAATGGCACCAACTTGAACAGATAAATCTTACGCGTAGTTTTGTATTTTGAATTTAATTTGTAATTTAACATGTTGAAATATTTTCAACTATTCTACATGTCGACTAATTATTAAATTAAGAACATACTGATTAAATATTTATAAAGATGCAGTTAATTAGTCACTATATGAGACTTTAAATTTTTTCTGTAATGTTGTTATTCAACTTCATTATTCCAGGGTGAAACTGCTTTCATGCGTCGACAGAGCCATAAATCCGGAGGCCTACATGAATGAAACCGTTTACGACTTGGATGCGCTATGCAACAGTGCCAACGTTACCCCTGATTTAAGCGCACAAAAGAGGTAAATACGTAAATACTAACCTCCCACTACCTAAAATTGCGATAATGTATTGTATGTAGGGACATAAACAGATGGCGGACTGTCTCTGCTCTTTTCTTTCTTTAGAGTTAACCAATTGAAAGTTCTCGACTTCTCTCGTTTTGACTGTGGTTGGAACGTAGAACTCGTATGTCAAATAAATTAACGCCCCAGAATAAGATCTTTGTGTCACAGTTTCAGCTCGGAGTGCCTGTTCCTGAATAACGCCGATGAACAAGAGTTAAATAAAGGAAATAATTTTACGTCAAGGTTGAGCTTCGAATCGAGATTCGAGTCTGGTAATTTGAGAAAAGTTATTCAGGTAATTAATATTAAGTCTAGTGATTTTCTTTCTACATTAGAGCGCCAATACCGGGTGTGTCTAAAATTTGCCCTATGGAGTCTGGAACCACCTATGCTCCTATTCATTTGTGCTAAGATTCAGTTGGCTTTTGCTGACTGAACCCGCAAGCCACCATAGTTACTCATTTAAACTATTGTTACGGACTCAAAAAACTAAGACAAGAATTTACTAATTGAGATACTTACCTAGATTACCTATATAATTATTTTATTTTTAATGTGTAAGTTGTACGTATCTTGTCAAAATGAATGACTCTAGGTAGGTCCGAGAGAGTACGAGTTGATCCTGATGCCAGACGTGAACTCGACGAAGCGCCACCAGTGGTTCTACTTCGAAGTCCGCAACATGCAACAAGGTCGAACCTATATCTTCAATATCGTAAACTGCGAGAAGTCAGACAGCCAATTCAATTTTGGAATGAAACCTGTCATGTATTCTGTAAAGGAAGCTGTTACGGGAAGACCAGGTAATGTACGAAAAATTTATTATCAACTTGAATCAGTAATGCGAGTTTTGCACTGTCACTGGTTAGTTTAAACAGGCTAAAGTCAAGCAAACTTA
Organism: Lithosia quadra; assembly: GCA_963576445.1. Classification (NCBI taxonomy): domain Eukaryota; kingdom Metazoa; phylum Arthropoda; class Insecta; order Lepidoptera; family Erebidae; genus Lithosia; species Lithosia quadra. Next base: position 13,295,585 of record OY754874.1, read on the forward strand.
AAAAGCACAAAATTGGTGAAAAAAAAATTTGGTATATGCCATTGGATCTATTGTGATCCGATGACCGAACCTACAACTCAGTAGCATAATATGTTTCTACTGCCCTTTTGTCAATCTTCGTTCATCCATTCTATCTACGTGTCCGAACCATCTAAACGTCATTTTTTCTATTTTGGTTGGTTACCATGGCACACACCAATGACTTTTCGATGCTTTTCGAAGTTTTATCGCAGGTTTATAAGTGCCCGGTTAGTGGCAAAAGGCTCTCCACCTACATTCTTACATTGGGACCTAAACATAAACTGGCGAAATGTGGGTGCTAGCATCTCTGCCTACCTCTTCGGGGATATAGGCGTGAGTTTATGTTATGTTATGTTCCTCATTAGATCTATCAACGTTACTTTACATTGTAATTAGTGGATTACTCAATAAATACACAATGCCACAGGTTGGGTCCGAGCGGGCACAGACATATGCTACTATCGCAACAGCTACCACTACGCTAACCAGAAGAACCACAACAAGTGCTACCTGACCGTGACCTTCAACATCGAGTTCCCGCACAACAATGACGTCGTCTACCTCGCCTACCACTTCCCCTTCACTTACTCTATGATGATGGTAAGATATTTGTTTCTCTTACTCTGTGTCATCCTCATCTTCTGAGCCTTTTTCCAACTCAGTTGGGGTTGGCTTTTTACTGTAACTTTGATGTATAAATTATTTGTTGATAAATTCGTACAAAACTTGGTTTATGCATATCGTTATTATAAAATTATTAATTTATTATGTTAACATTAATTCATTATTATTATTAACAGACTCGCATCTGGCAGTGGAGCCTACAACTGCCCCCAGGAACGTATCTACGAGCGGAGCCTTTATGCTATTCACTAAACAACAACGAAGTCCCGTTGCTCACCGTGTCGGCTGAAGACACGCCTTCTAATCCCATAGTGGTAAGTACACACTAATACACTACTCGACTAAGTTCAGATACTACGAGTAGTACACATTTTTGTTTGTTTTTCTCTGCAATCTCTGCCTTGCACAAGCAACAACTTCTTAGAAATCTTGCCATAAATTGGCCGTAAAATATAACTAGGCACTACTTCTTGTTAATTTTCCCTTCCTATGTCCTGCGCCATTCTACGGTACGACAGTCTTTTTATGGGACTAATCCAGCCTATACCACATGACCGTCAGTAGTCATCTCATAAGCCGTAATAAGTATGTAGATTTATATCTTCATCTAATTGCTTCATTAGTATTATAGATTCATAGCAAAGAATGCTGGCATTCTATTATTGTATTTTTATGAATGTCTTAAATTTAGGCATAGTATTGTAGGGTAGATTTTATATAAAGGCACGTAAATGCAGGATCGTGAAATAGTGTTCCTGACGGCCCGTGTGCACCCTGGCGAGAGCAACGCTTCGTGGGTGATGGACGGCACGCTGTCATGTCTGCTGGGCAACTCCTGTGCCGCGGCCGCCCTCAGGCACAAATATGTCTTCAAAATAGTGCCCATGCTCAACGTCGAGGGAGTCATCAACGGATGGTGAGTCAAATAAAACAGTTGTCCTTATTAAAGTATAAACTTTATTAACTTCGTTACATCACTATTCTTTAAATTCTTGAGTTTCAACTTACTATACTTAACTAGGTACGTCACGTATATAAACACTATCTTATACCACTATTTCAAATGATATGTCCAAACGATCAATATCCTTTCAAATTTCTTATATTAAATTAATACATTTTACGGTTTATCATTAAAACATCGGAGATCTGACGTTTCTACGTTATTTACCTTAGAGAAATGTAGGTACCTATACGTGGAATACTCATTTTGTGATATTCGAAATTACGAAGACGGAGGCAAGTCGCACGCGCGCGAGTCGCCAGCATCTTCAAACCTTAAAATCATTACTGCCCCTAATATACCTTCGAAATCCCCATAATCATTCATGTATAAGCTTGAAATAATACGATACTAGAAGTCTCATTTACATAACTTGATATCGATATAACAAGGCTACAGCACACCCTCAACAAAAGCAGCTATAGTAAAATCTTAAAAATACGTATAAATGCCTCAAATTATTGAAATAATACTTTTGGTAGAGTGAATACCTAATTGTCACAAAAAGATAGGTCAGCCGGCCAGGCGTGTACTAGTAGGTAGGGGGCGCCAGCATGCCGCTGGCGTGGACGGAGTGCTCGGTGGCGTCCGGCTCGGCGGTGGAGGGTGCGTCGTCGACGAAGCCGTCGCGTTGTTCGTTACTTAGGTACGCGGCGGGGTCATCACCTGCCATGCCTTCGTCGTCATCGTACGGGCCCTGCGTCGCCTGTTCCTTCTGGTCTGGCTCGGTCTCGTGCGCGTGCGCGTCAGCCGCACGTGAATAGTGGGAGTCAATTTGTGGCGATGACGCCATCCCTAGCTTCTTGACATGTGGTGATTGTACCCCATCAAGTGACGTAGGGCGCAGCTTGCCGATGAGGTCGTTGAGGGTGAAGTGAGTCGGCAGATGTTCAGAGCGCGGCGGCGGCGGCGACGACGACGTCAATGGATGAGCGGTTGTCGTCGTCGTCATGGACAGCGGTTTCCTGCCGATCAAAACATACCGACCCTCGTGTTAGAGAGCCGTTTAAACAACCAACGTGTTTCGACCTCCGTATATTGCATGATATTGGTCGTGTTAAATAGTTTAAACATTAGTTATTTTATTAGTAGTTTTTTTATTATAGTGTTAAATACAATTTAATTTTAATAAAGTATCATAAGAGATACCAAGCAAAGCCCCCTTCACCCACCCACCAAATTATATCGTCAATTTTGAAAAAACTTGTCAAATAATAATTGTAAACATTATTTAAAATGAAAGACGTTATCGTCAGAACAGCCAAATGTTGTCTGCTGGGTGTAGGGCTCTTGTTTGGTGGTTGGGTTGGCGCAGAGGCCTTATCCCGCGGGCCAGCACGCTATGAGCACTTGTCAATCCTGGTTTTCAACTTATAATGTTAGCACACTGACTACATCTTAAACTAGTATCCCAAATGTTATTATAACAGTTAATCATGTCGTCTTTTTGACATGTTATATACACATAACAAATTGTGAACTTGAAAGCTATGTAATAAAGCCGCTGATAGTTGAGTTGGAGAGAGCGCGCGGCTAGTCGGGGAATGGGCCTCCGGAGACGGCTGGCATCTCACCTGGCATTACCCCTGCGCTGAGGAAACGGGGATGGAGCCGTAGTTGTAGTAGTAGCAGCGGGTCTGCTCGCAGATAAAGTCCTTGATCTCTCCGCAGTGCTGTGGCTCCCAGTGGAACGTCGGTGCCTTTAGCGAGACACACCCGTTCGTCATCACGTGCTCGGTTCTGGAATACCAACTAGTTCTTTATGCAATATGCATTGTAAAACCCGCACAACAATTTGAAAATACTTTGATTGCCCTTTAATGCAAGTTATTTATAAAGAAGGTAACGTTGTCAACAGAGTGCATCGACATGCGTAACCAAAAATTTTCAAGAAAATAGCGTGGGAACTAATTTTAATAGAATTAGATACGCTACAGATTTGAATACTATGATTTTGACATTAGAAACTTCTGTTCAAAGACAAGTCAGAAAACATATTATGACACATTTTCTGGTTTTAAAAATATGATAAGTAGTATATAATTCTGCTATACCCGTGTCTGGCGGTACGTTGTGGTGCGGTGCTACCCTGTGGTACATCGAGGGGGTCCATACTGTCGTCTGCGTGCTGACTAGGTGCATCCAATGTTAGACGTCTCATGTAGTTAAAAGTCGCGTTGAACGGTAGCCCAGTACTCATCCACAGGTACATATCCGTGCCCAGATTGTTGCCAGAAGTCCAAAAATCGTACTTGTTGTAACCTGGAATTCAAAAACGTCATTTTAACTCTCTATAGTAGATAGCTTTCAATTTTTTCATCTATATATTTCTGCATATTTTATTATTTAAGCATAAGGTGATAAACTTAATCTAACCAACCTGCATTAGTTAAGTATGTTGTTATGGAGTCAGCCTTTTCCTTCGTTTCAAAAGATGCGAGTTGCAAACCTAATGATCTGAAAACAAAAAATTAGCAGATAAGTAACTGTTACATAAGGAATGTAAAACTAAAGCTTATATCGAAAATCACCAAATCGTCAGTGTTTAGGATAGACGTTTTCAGGGCTCTTAAAAATGTCACGCGAACATAAATGCAAGCAACAGAGTATCGTCAACGACAAGTGTTAACACAGTATTCAGAGCGTAACATGTGTAAATTAATTACACGAAGAGTACTAATGATATCACACAGCTGCTGACTATTTAGCAGTACTCATGCCAGCATATCGCGAGAAGGTATAGACTGCCAAGTCCCGAGTGAATAGACTATTATCAATTCATGTACTACACAGATATAAACGATCTTTTTAAATTACACGCACGCATATTATAACATCCTCAAATACTAATCCGAGCTCAAAAATCCCTATATTTACTTTACGACAGTTGTACAATTAACTTAAGTTAACTATAAACACTATTCCGCTAAATAACTATCGCTAATAGTATTCAGCTATTAGCCTGTAAAACGTGCAAGTTGCGCCAAAGCCTGTTTATCGAGCTGCAATTTATTTACTAAAGACAGCCCGTTCAACTCGTGGCCTTGCCGCGATGAAACCGCATTCCTACTTCCAAGTTCAGAAAACTTAAAGGATTTTAAAATATCCACAGTCATAGCTACAACTCAACCTAAGTATCAACAAAATAAAATATGAATAGTATCTGAATGAGGATCTGCAACAAATGTCGCGAATATCAAAAAGCTGCTGATAATACCTATGAATCCGAAATTGCAACATTGAAATAAAATACACAGTTGTTGAGAAATTGACCACGGCTTTCATCGAACTTTTTGATTCTGAATTGAAGTATCGTAAATTATACCTACTTCACTTGAATTTATCACAAGTTCTGCGAAATGTCGCTTGGTATCATTAAAGGCCCCGTCAGAATACTTTATTTGTTTTTGCCCCATCTGCTTTTTGATCTTCGTAGATCTGGTTTTATAATTTGTCCGTTATTTTTTTATGGTTATGAGTGGAGGAGAGAACCGTTGTGAAATTTTCTGAATAGCGTAAAAAACACTTTTCTTCTCTATGTCACTTACTATTTTACTTACTCTTGTCCAATAATTATAATTGAATGTTAAAAAATCGGCAACAGTTGAGGTGTCATCGTCGCGATATCAGTGCGGCGTTAGTTTTGTTTTTGTCGTCGCGAGTCGCGATCAAAGCGCACCGTACCACCGTAGCACGACTCGAAGCGGATTGTAAATTATCCACGGGTCCGGTGTTATCGCGACCGGCGACCGCGACGCATGAGCATACAACTGGTCGTCACGCAGCACCTGCTCCTGAATTGCATTTCATCACGCCTGTCACGACACCATTTTGAGTCATATTTTACGAGGATTTTACCGCGACCTTAATCGATTTCTTAGTTTCATCATTTTCCTCGTACACTTTATTTACTTAGTAAGAAATAGACATTGTCTGCTTGCTTCTTGCGAGCTTCTTACCATCATTAACAATTGCAACGAAAACGTAAATAGGTCGTGACTTCGACGCGGTAGAAGGACATCGTGACCGAGCCATGAGGCTACTGACCTTTCATAGCAATTTAAACGTGCACGTGGTTCGGATCTAGATTGCAGAGTACGGCACCTCTACGGCTTCACTATGGCGCTTACTGCATAATATATACCACTTTAAACAAGCCGAACCATTTTCTTGCACAGGAAATCATTACTCGTTTGAAACGGGCTAACGGGCGTTTGAAAAATTTTCTGTGAGTTAAAAGGAAGTCTATATTGGGCGCGGTTTACAGCATTTATGCAGTGTTTTAAGCATTAGACGCAGCGATTGACGCTTAAAATAGGCCAAAGCTATTGAAAATATAATAAATGTTAATGTAGACCAGGAGGTCAATAAAACGATCAAACCATAATTTAACGTTTATAATTCAGCCCATTTCGGGTGTGTGATAGAACTGATAGAGCCGCATTATAGAAAAATAAATGGGAAACATACAATCATCGCTATTTCGCCAGAAAGAACTAATGTCAAGTGTTTTTGATGGTTCGTTGGTTATGGTCTGATAACCCCTCTGTTATACAAAAAGGTCCCAAAAACCATAAAAACCATACTCTATTTAGTAAAATACCTTAAACAAATATGTAGAGGAAATAAGAATGTGGTAGTTCCTAGTAATCATTGCTTCTATATATTATTTTCTTTACGTCCATTTTCTCACAAGGAAATACTTGGTGACGATATTTTGTCGACTTTTCCCTGAAGCCTGTAGTGGTAATGTAATTGACCCTACACTTCCTGGTGGCAACCCGTCGACGCATATTCAAGCGCTAGGCACGCTTGTTAACGCGGACCTAACTCTACCCATGTTTGGTATAACTCGAACAGAACACGACACACCAGATAAGAGCATACGAAGTCACGATTACCAAACATCCCACGAAAGACTGCTTCAATGTTCCTAGTGAGGTGCCAACCCTGTACATACATTATTTACATTCAAAGCGATGGTCCCATAAGATTGTACATAAGTGAGTTATTAAAATAAAAACTTGTTTTTTCTTCTGTACTTTTGAAGCAACTGCCTCAAGCTACGTTCCTATGACATGGGGAAAAACGCTTTCTAGACCCAAATAAGTATACCTTAACTTATTCGTTCTAGAACGTGTATAAACACCAATTCTAAATAACCAAAACAACTAGTAGGCAATGTTGCGGGTGGGTTCACATCGATAACGTAGTGTACAATCGACCCGGGATCTCTCGATCGTGAGATCGACTCTTTAAACACTAGACTACCGGCGCTTTTAACTTTTCTGATAATTCTGCTTTTATAAACTAAAGATAGAAATATCTACCGAGGAATGTATGGCAGTATTATATTTTACGCCAATCCCAAATAATTAAGACAACGGCAGGCAGATTTAGTGTAAAAACATTCAGAATAGTCAATTGACATATTCAGGTAAATATATTTGCACTGAGCGAGAATTGAATTGAACCCGCGACCTCGGACTCGGCATTAAGGTACTAGCAAGTCCACTGATGGGAAGCGGCTGCCATAGCCTATGGACAGCGATCCTTTTATCATTTTAGCTCTACTCCTAGAACTTTATAAACTGCCCAGTAAGGTGGGTTTTATTAATTTTATTGTATTGTGAAGTTTAGTTGTTTCAATTACTTTAAATTATTCTACACATTCTTCCTATTATTAGTGAAATCCGCTCAGGGTTTAATAGAGCAATCAAATTAGATAAATACTATCGAAAATATATCATCTTAAAAGAACATTTAAAAATTAATTATTATTGATCATTGTTGAATGTCTTACCTGCAGTACTGATAGGCGAGAAAATAGTTGAGCTCCGGGCTATATGGGTTCATTCTTGATATAAAATATTGTACGCCATCTAGCTGGATTGTTGTTATCCTTTGAGCTGGAACAAGAAAAAACATAAATTAATCATAAATAATATTTCCCCCAACCATTATCCTGGATGATATAGACAGAAGTGTATAATTTTTTATAGGATTTATGATTTTTGTAGGAAACAAACCTATCATTATTTTCGTCCATTGGGGCACTGTCATCAAACGCTTGCTGATGCAAATAGCGATTTTTTATTTACATATTTTTTTATATTATCTTTTACATACCTAATATTTTAAGTATTATAACTTTCTCACTCTAAGAAATAATATAATTTTGATCTCGGTGGGCCGGTTCGAAAGACCATAGATTAAAGTTGATGTGATAATTATTTCTTGGGTCTTGAAGAAAACTATGATAGAATGAATCTCAATAGAGATAGGTACTTTTTTTTACAGAATTTAACTTACAATGGATCTTGACTTGGAAATGAATATGACCCGGATAATGACGCGCCCCTCCTTGTGTTCATTCATTGCGTTTAATGCGAGTGTTACGAGAGCGAACGCCTCCTCAGTCCTCATCCCATTACCGTGTGATTTACGTGATGTGTCAATGTCACATGACATTGACAGTCGTTTATGTTTCCTTTCAAACATCGTAATAATACGAGATGTTGGTCATGTTTATTTGGTATTTAGTAAGTAGGTACTACGAGTATAACTTACGACCTCCTTGTTAGCTCCATTACCATTTAGTAATATATATTCCCACACTTTTTAACCACTGATTATAATGTTGGGCGCGGCGCCTAAAGTTCATTGTTATGAATTTCGCAATATCGCCAGTCATTTTCATACCATGACTGCAATATAATGCAGGAACGTGCACCACATACGAGACAACTTTTTGCGGTTGGACCTCCCGCTACGATGTGGTGACGATAATTTATATTAAATGGCCGCAGCATTGTGGTTAGCCACAAAATATTTATTAGGTACTACCTATTTGGTTACTTATTTAAGCGCTACTGCGATTTCTTATATGGCATGTCTTAATTACATTCAACTCAAGACAGTATAAGTCAAATACAAAACAACAAATTTAAAATAAAACAAACTATTAGTGTCGATGATTTGGCAAAGTTTACGCGCATCTTCAGATAGCGGTCAATGCACCTTGATAATAGATTAGAACTGCAATGTCATTCACTATAAAAAGCATAGACGCGAATCTCACGCTCGGTCGAGCACGAATACTCCGGACTGCATCTTTACAACCACGACCATTATTAAACAAGACCACGACTACGTTCCTACAAACAAAACCAAGATTTTGTTTTCTTTAGAAAGTAAGGACATTCAAAGCGACTGCATAATATATACGTAGGTATTTGCCATATCCCGTGCAATGCAATAAGTCCTATTACGAACAAATCGCGAATGATTAGGAGATTAACATCTGGTTTTGTAACTAAGTTCTCAATACTCTAACATCAAGGAGGTACTTAATAACAAGTGTCTAATTAAATGCATCCTGCTTCATATCCAACGGTGATGGAGAAGCCACGCTCATCTGATTTACATACTAGATGTAATGTAATGATAGCCCATGAATTGACTCAGGATGGAATGAACGCCTCTTCTGTCGTTCTCACGAGCACTGACATAGACAAGAGCGATTTTATTCCCGAGCTATAAAATAGATAATAGGTACATTAGAAGCCCTACTTATAATTAATACTCTGTATTGGAAGTCCAATTTTTAATAGCACAATGATGAAGTGTTATCCGCATATAATTTTAGCAATGATTTTATTATTTATGAAATGTAAAAGCAGGCTTAGTATGGTCTCTATGGTCAGGTAGATTAGGTTTCCGCCTTTACATTATACCTAGCTCTTGCGTTGATTGAATTTTAAGGAATGTACCACAAGAAAATTTACCAAGCGTAGATTAAACTAATGAACTCTGAAAAGAGGATTTAGTACACTGCGATAAAATTTCTACTGATTCAAAACACGTACGGTTCCTATAATAATGACTGGCTTTTAGCACTCAGTTTATCTACCTTTATCTCGCCTCACATATCTTTCTATATTGAAGTCTCAGAATATGTGCACGGATTCGTTCGCGGCTATTCGTACATGGATTGCTTTCAAATATATTGCTCGGTAAATCAATGGTTTATCATGCAAGACGACGTAAGAACCCTGAGTTCTACAACTCAGCTACACTCGGTTGTTAAGTGTCCTGAGTCTGCGATTGCTATCCCTGCATGATGAAGCCTCATTATATAAACGATGTTGCGCATTACTTGCTTACTTTGCTTTTAATATGTGTTTGACATTTCCTTGACGAACGCCACATTCTACAATCACCTCAGGCACTGTAACTGTTTATTAATATTTCATTATATTGATATGAGAACTTTATTGTGCGAACATACATAATCGTAAATGAAATTAAAGTTTCCAAGTGCAAGACTTGTAGCGCCAATAGAACTTGTGTTGTTTGTAACCGAGCACAAAGGCAGACCATGAACTTCAACGTTTCCGCTTATGGTTGCATTAATGAACCTATTCAATTCAATCCAAATAATCGCAGACGTGTGTGATTACAAAGCTATGTAAGGGTATAAAGGCAGCGGTAAAGAACGTTTAGAAAGTGGTGGCTGACAGCGAGACGAGTGTACACTGGCAACAATGAGCGTCGGGGAGGCGGGTCACGTCTCGTGACTCATGCGCGCGCGCCGCATACTGATGAACACCATCGGCACTCCTATCCCATCCGCCTGCACTCGACGTCGGAACCACCAAGACGTGGATGGCAGTATTCCATACAGTACATTGCTAGTTTTTTAGGTGTACTGGTATCACTATGTGACCAGGGGCTGCCTAATGCTCATTGCCTTAACAGTAATAAACTTTTGACTGAAGTTGTATGCTGTTAACTTACTACTAGAAATCAAAATACGGTTCTGTTAATGTAGACCGAGACACACACACACACACACACACACACACACACACAACCCTGATGTGTTTAGGGGTGAGTGCACTCGATTGCTATTGCCGGCGCCGTCGTCGGCTGGATATCCGGCGAGCTCATCCACCGGACGTTAACGGTCCGCTGTCCAAAAACTTGAGGCAAATGTCACGCCAGCTTGGCGCGCCGCAGAATCGCAAACTAACATCGCGATTTGGACTCGCCAACTGTTACTGATTGCAAATGCGATAGCTTTTTTAAGCTGCAAAAAATTGAGCGTGTTCTATCACAAGAAACAAGATGCCACTATAAGAGTGCATCAGCAACTGTAATGTAACATGTTAGCTATCGCATCATCTACTCAAAATTATGTGGAAGACCCGACCTTTTTCTGCTTTGTTGAGTAATGTAACGTCTTTTGAGATGAAGATAAGCATTTTCAGGAATTTAAGAAAATTCACAAAGTGTTTTTTAAGACTTGTGGGAATCGCACAACTGGTGAACAAAATATATATAGCCCCCTGGATTGTATACTGTATTGACAAACGTAGTGTTTAAACTTAAAAATTTCATGGAAGTAAGGAAGAAAACTTAAATTTGCAAGTGCTCCTCCAGCTTATCTTCCTATATGGATTATTATTTTATCGATAAACCCATATCATTAAAATAAAAATCTGTTGAGAATACGTTAGGTTAAAAGAAATATATCCATTTGGATGACCTCTACGTACTCTCCGTACGACCTGCGGAGTGGTAGAGTCTTATGTAATAATAATATGTCCTCAAATATTTATTTTATTTACCTATTTGTTTAATTTGAAAGATACTATCAAAATACTTCGAGAACTCTTTGCATAAAGTAGAACATCACAGAAGACCACACACGTCCTCTGAACGTAGATTTCCTAATCCTCTTTTTTTACGATTTTGGGAACTGAAATTACTAATATTCCTAGTAACCACATCCAGCTAAGCTAAATTGCTTATGTCAGGAGTGGACTCACGTCGGTAGTGTAATGGGTAGGATTCGAACCCAGGACTTCTCGATGGTAAGGTCGGCTCTTCAACCACTAAGCTACTGAGGGAGAAGGGAAAACTATCATATTTATATTTTAACTAATCCTGTTCATGTCATGTGGAAGTCGCAAATAACATTATTCAATCAGACCTTGTCGGACAATCGGAAGTAAAAAGACATAAACTATTTATTTATATGACTACATTGCATTAGGAGAACAGTCATCTCCGAACCCTTGTTTTCGACACACGCGTTTAATTGTTAATGAATTCCATAGATGTCGCTCCAACGAGGATATCGTTACTCAATCAAGTGACGAGCTGTCGGAAGTTGGCAGATGTAACTGAGGCACGCTTTTGCATACACAAATGATTCCAACCATAACGCTAGTATCTGTCCGCGATCCACACTAGCGATGTCTCATTACCATTCGTTTATCACCTATCTTGTGGAGGAATCTCACGTCTCATATATAATAATAACTTCCTTCCATTCATCAGTTACCGATGTTACATGAGTAAAATGTAATCGAACCATGTCTTATGATTTGACTTATTGTAGCAGCTAACTTTATTTAACTTTTGTCAGGTCAGGAACTTGTTAAACTATAATTTTATATGGACATTCAAATTCGGTTTTAGTAGTAGTTTAGGTGTGACAGAGGAATAAACAGACAGGTTACTTTCGCATTTAGAATAATAATTATTATGGAAGACTATGTGCAACCACTCATCCTAAGCGGTTGGAGCACGTTTTTTGTATGGATAGTTATTAACTAACCGTACATTAATAAAAACTTTGTGAATATACATCTGAATAATAATGAATTTATTTGCACAGTTTTCATTTTTGCGCTCCTGCCTGACAATATAAATGCTATTACTTATTCATTCCATGGAAAGCTGCAAAACGTCGAATAATTATCATCGAAATGCTTTTCACAAGAAAATTGAATAATATGAAATCATGAACCTAAAAATCTATTGACGGAAAGCGTTGAAGAATACAACTGAGTCAACTGACGACTCATAGTCATTATTAGATAATAAAATGGAAGTCTCTATAATCAGGCTGACAAACTTAGCGTCAAATGTTAAATTCATTTTACATAAATCAAATTTAACAACGTTTTCGCAGTAAGGATGAGGCGAGATCGAACAAGACATTATTTAGATTAATGCTTTTGCATCTCAAAGCCCTTCGGGTGCCAATTTATCGCAGGAATGTGTTAGTCGGAATCGAATCCATAAACCTCTCACGATACCCCGCCTTGGCACTTTGTTAATCGAGATAAAACTTTTAATCTTGTGAAAATATTACGTACATACTATATACTCAAATACCTTAATCAATAGTCATAATTATATTAATGCGAAATAAAAGTATACTCATCTGTCTATCCAAGGAAGGAACAGATGGGAATATAAGAGCTAAGATATATTATATAAAAAAAATATATAATAGATACAAGACCTAAGATCTGCTGACTATGGAAGTAATGAACTAGATCGACTGGTATGTGTAGTGCAGTGTACGTTAATAATGTACCTACCTAGTCAGATCAAATCAGTAAAAAAATACCCATACTCTGATACTAGTGGTCTGTCGGCAGATAACTTACGTCATTTTTTCTACAATTCCCTAGTTGGTGACATTTGCCTTAGCAAGCAAGCAAGGATGGATGGATCTGATATAGAGTAAGCCTCTTGTCTTGAAGGCAAATCTGGTCTTAGGTAAAGTAAAAAAGAACCTTGCAGGAACTATTCCTGTAACTGGTTATATAACTCTTTAAATTGAGTTCATCAAGATTATAAAGTCCAAAACGTGGAGTACCAGGAAAGGATAACAGCAAATGGGATTTTTTTATGTATTACTTACCTAAATGTTTTAGAATTATTCTGACACTTCTGCTATAAATTCACCCTAAAAACGGATGTAAAAGATAATGCACCTTTTTCGTGTGAAGTTTACACAGACATCGTAAAATATCAGATTTCGAATAAAAGTGAATTCGGGTAGAATTATAAAGAGATTTAAGTACTTTAATAGCTATCATCCCCGAAAAGAATCAGGTACTCGGCCCTACATTCCAAGCACCATAAAATATCACGTTTCGACTTTTTATGAGATAGTAAAGTATTATTATGAAGCCTTATTCAGTAGGGGTAGGTACGTCTTATTTGACGGTGAATATCTCTGTGCCAGACGTATGTTATTACAGTAAGTGAGAAAGCCAAAATGCAATTTCACACTTCCGATTAAAGGACGTAGGAAAAGACGTAGATATTGTTTCACTTAAACATTGATTAAAAGGTATGTAATCGAGCAACCGCAAACCGTTGGCGCCGACGACGGCGTCGGCTGACGGCTGAAGGCGTGCGCTGGCACAAGCGTGTGCCTTGTGCTCAGTGCTATTGCATTACATAACGCGAACCAGTTGGCGGATCGAGCGCAACCACCCGACCCTGCACTCGCCCGGTCACCCTACACGACATCTAGGTATTTCACAGTTGTGCCAAGTTCAATGTTAAGTGTTATACGTCTATCGGATACCTAATACCTATTGTAAAGTCTATTGAAATTGTAAAGCCGGTTCGTACTTGGGTAAATCTAATATCGAAACGGAGTACGTCTCGCAGTAAATTATGTAATACTAAGGAGTCGTTGAACTTGTGTTAGTAAATTGGTTCACGTCAATCGTCTAATTTTTTCGAGATGATTGATGATTGGAACGAACACCTGAAACCGCAGAACAGTACAAAATTACCTATTAAAAATTAATGTACCTACTTATTGTAAAAAATATAATTTTGGTATCTATCAAAAATTTTTGATTGGCGGTTTGCGTGGGAACATTGATCGGGTGGTTCGTGGTCGGATAACGATCGGAAGGCAAAAAAGGGACCGAGATAATGGCGAAGGAGCGATGCGCAGATACGAGCCCAAGGACGGCGCGCGACTCCTCTCGCGCGCCCGCTACGGAATGCACCTACCAGACTATTTTTAGTAATCAAACCCGATACCGACCCGACTCTGGTCCCAGTCAACGAGACAAACAAATACCCACAACCATTGGTGATCCCGCTGAAATTGTAAATACTAACGAGCTAGTATCACCACGCAAATACAATAAAGGCATATAACCATAACGAAAAAAGAATCCTCGTCGAAATGCTTTTGACAAATGGTGACTAAATTATTTTACTTCAATGAGTATCCATAAGTAAATTGATAACCATAATGATACCACCCGGTGCGATGGACATTGCTTTGAATTATAGGAACGAAAAAAGTATTGAAAGATCATTTTAACATCACTGCGCTTTCGGCACCCAACGTTTGAAGATTAACTTAATTTAATGTTCCTAATTTCGATCCCAACTTAGTCACGGTCTATTTTTTTTTTCTATAAATCTAATTTAATGTTCAGTTGATATAAAACTATTCAGTTGCGTTTTAAGTACCTTACCTCAGAATAGATAACCCTAAACATTACTCAATCATGAATATGGTTATTAAGTATAATAATATGTTTATAAACATAGGATGACTAATATCTGTATGGATTGTATGGTTACTCAAAGCATGATGTGAAATACCTAACTACAACAGCAAGTCTATTAACTTATCTCTAAATTATTATAATGATTATAATAAATGTAGGTATTTTGTAAACATCAAGTTGAGTTTCGTTGATCATATTCCTTAATTCATTAACATAGGAGACTATGGAAGCTGCGATGCAACACGAAATTAAATTACATGTAGGGTACTGACACTAGTAGTCAGCCCCGCACCAGTACTCAGCCTTTTTCGGTTCAAAACCAATAGAAATAGCATTCTAATAGAAACTAACCTATAGAATTACTTTAAATTGGTTCTGTGACTCCTCATTAGTCGATTCAAATCCAAACATATTAGCTAAGTGGCTGCGAAGTATTTTAAATAATAGTTTTTTCGACGTCGTCTGCTGACGAGGCGATACGCGGCGCGCCCGCCATTTTTTTGTTAGTGGAAGCGTTCGCAAAAACGTTATTATTTTTCCTTTTTTTGTCAGTTTTAAGGCACTTTGTATTAACATTTCCATTAATTAATAGTTTTGGCATCATAATCAATAAAAAGTATCGTGTTCTTCTTAAGAATTAGTAATAATGAGGCGGCCGAATACTGGGTCCCTTTTGTATATACATTATCTAGTACCCAGCCACCCTGGCTGAGTACTGGTTTTAACGCTGTTTTTTTATTTAGAGTTATATTTAGTATCATTTTAAAGTTCAGAGTTCATCCTTTAATCTAGTATACCCATACCATAACGGTTTTGTCAAAAACCCAATAGTCGGCCACTTAAACAGTTGAAGTTGGTTACATGGCTGAGTACTGGGGAAACTATACCCAGTGCTCAGTCGTCCCTATATTTAAATTGTTTCCTTATGCAGTTTCTTTTTTAAGGCTATTTTAAACATACATACATACAAATCACGCCTTTTTCCCAGTGGACAGATGTTGGCTCTGGGAAACCATTGGACCAGACAACATTTGTCCACTTGCTACGATCTAGCATACTCCTTTCGCTTCTTCAACTTTTATAATTGTTTTCATACACGCACGCCGGTTGCTGGTACTCTTGACCTGACCTTTTTCCAAAACTTCCTGGATCTGATTAGAATATGTACGCCTAGGTCGACCTTTACCTGGTTGTCCATTCACCCTCACCTCATATATATGTTTCGTCAATCTTACATCCATTCCTTTCTCTATCTTGGTCACTACATCTTGCCATACCGCAACGTTCCCTTATCCCACTGTTACACATTTGGTCCATCAACTTTACTCCAACTATGCTTCTCAGACTTCTTATTTCCACAGCATTCAATCTACTTTCATGCTTCTGCTGCCATACCCAACATTCACTACCTTATATAAGTTTGGAAACGAGAACTCCTCTATGTACAGTGAGACGTGCCTTTTTAGACACGATCTGACTGCTCATAAAATTATGCAGCCCCCCATTCACTTGATTAACTGCTATTCAGGAAAGAAAGTTACAGAGGCCAAAAATTTTAAAGAAGAAAATTAAAAAGAAAACAAAACAGCTCTAAATTATAAACTAGTAAAGTGAAGGAGACTACAAAGAAGAAAAATGATAATTCTAGTCAGAAATTGAGAGTAAAAGGTAAAAAGGAAAAAAAGAAACAAGGAAAAGGAAATTGGAAGATTAGAATGACATAACTGAAGAAGCAGAGAAGACTGGCCGTGATTTTGTGGAAATAAAATAAAATAAAATTAAAATTCTCAGTAACATACTTAATCTCCTGAAACAGAAACCTGTAAGGAATTATCTTCCTTACAGGTTTCTGTTTCAGGAGCTCCTGCATACATACATACACCTACATTATGCTCAAGCTTCTGCAAAAAATTGTTAATCGCCGAGAAACTTTTAGAAGTGAAAAAAAACTTGAAAACTATTTAAATACTGAAACTTTTTAATTACTGAAGAATTTACAGATTGATTTAAGTAGGTATTAATATATATATAGCTGCTCGTGCTGATTCACTCACTCATTGGTCACCTCTCCTGAACAATTTTGTATGAAAATTTTTTTTTTCACCGATGGTTACGTATAGAGGATGGAAATTCATTCGGAGGAAAAATATGGAGAGAGCTGATGATGGAGGATTTCGGAGACGGGTGAAGAGCACGCTTAAGGTATTGAAGATAGGTTGGTGGTGCTTGAGCAAATGTCACTCGAAACGTCATTCAATTGCCAGTGACCTGAAAAAAAATTCAAAATGGCGAAAAAAAAATGGCCGCCATAGAAATTTCCTCGGTGTCCATCTCGGAGAGTATAAAAGATGGAAGAGTAGTTTCTTCGCAAAAGATGATCAGGATCCAAAGGTCTACTCGATGAATAGAAAAAAAATTCAAGATGGTGGAATTTATTTTTCTATAGAAAATGTATGGCGAACATTGAATAGACTACAAGTTTTGAACTATGCAAGACTTTGATTTATACATAGTTTCTTTTTAAAATGTTTTTGTGGAAGAACTCTTAGTCAGAAATATGTAGATAGATGATGATCGAGGGTTTGGAAGATGGGTGAGAAGCACGGCCAAGGTATTAGACATAGGTGAGGGCTGCTCAAACAAAAAATACTTGGAACCTCATCCAATTGGCAGGGAGATGGAAATAAATCCAAAACTTCACTCACTCATTGGTCACCTCTCCTGAACAATTTTGTATGAAAATTTTTTTTTTCACCGATGGTTACGTATAGAGGATGGAAATTCATTCGGAGGAAAAATATGGAGAGAGCTGATGATGGAGGATTTCGGAGACGGGTGAAGAGCACGCTTAAGGTATTGAAGATAGGTTGGTGGTGCTTGAGCAAATGTCACTCGAAACGTCATTCAATTGCCAGTGACCTGAAAAAAAATTCAAAATGGCGAAAAAAAAATGGCCGCCATAGAAATTTCCTCGGTGTCCATCTCGGAGAGTATAAAAGATGGAAGAGTAGTTTCTTCGCAAAAGATGATCAGGATCCAAAGGTCTACTCGATGAATAGAAAAAAAATTCAAGATGGTGGAATTTATTTTTCTATAGAAAATGTATGGCGAACATTGAATAGACTACAAGTTTTGAACTATGCAAGACTTTGATTTATACATAGTTTCTTTTTAAAATGTTTTTGTGGAAGAACTCTTAGTCAGAAATATGTAGATAGATGATGATCGAGGGTTTGGAAGATGGGTGAGAAGCACGGCCAAGGTATTAGACATAGGTGAGGGCTGCTCAAACAAAAAATACTTGGAACCTCATCCAATTGGCAGGGAGATGGAAATAAATCCAAAATGGCGGATTCAAGATGGCGTCAACACAAATGTCATGGGTGTCTCTCTCAGAAAGTATTAAAGATGGATGAATTGTGTTTCGGTTCACCTCTGCTGTATTTTTTTTCCCTGATGCTTTCATATAAAGGACGAAAATTCATTCAGATGAAAAATATGGAGATTTTGGAGACGGGTGAAGAGCACGGCCAAGGTATTGAAGAGAGGTAGGGAGTGCTCAAATAAAAACCACTCGGAATCTCATCCAATTGTCAGTGAGCTAAAAATATAACCAAAATGGCAGATTCAAGATGGCGCCCATACAATTTTCGACAGCGTCTATCTCACAAAGTATAATAGAAGATAGAAGAGAGGTTTTTTGGCAAAAGATGATATGGACCTAGCCTAGAGGTCTACTCGATGAATAGAGAAAAAATTCAAAATGGCGAAATTTATTATTCCATACAAAATATAAGGCGAATATTGAAGAGACAAATGTGCAAGACTTTGATATGCTTTTAACCGACTTCCAAAAAAGAGGTGGTTCTCAAAACGGCCCGTTTATTTTCATTTTTTTGCAAAGATTTTTTTAAATAAACAGTAGAAGTTTTCGTATTGGTCCCATAAAAAAATCTGGATCCAACTCCTTAATCCTGATGCTGAAAGATTACTGCCCGCCTAGGCCCTAGGTTATCAAGATTCAGAAAGTGTTCATTGTGAATTAATATTATAGGTACCAAGCAACGACTTCATGGTTAGATTTCAAGTCCCAACCCCTCAACCCTGATAATGCAGGGTACAGCTGCGCTCACAAACTATAGTGATTCAGAAACTGCGGATGGTGCAATGCAATAATATTTTAAGTACCAAGCATAGACTACATAATTGAACTTCGGATCCCGACTCCGCAATCTTGATGCTGCAAGGTGCTGAACTCTTAAACCATGGGGATTCGAGAATTTCTTATATTTTGATTTATTTATAAAAACTTCATGCACATATGCAACAGGCATTCTCTACCAGTCAACCTTATAGGTGGTGTAGAGAATAACATAGCATAGCATAGCATAGAGAATAACATAACAGCATTTTAGGCATCAAGCAACAGCTTCATGATTACACTTCAAGTCTGAATTCCACAAACCTGATGATGCAGGGTACAAGACTCCTAAACCATAGAGAATAAGGAACTGTTCCTGGTGAAATAATAGGTACCTATTGTAAATGCCGAGCATAGACTTTTGTTAGGTATTGAATTCCAAGTCCCAACTTTTCAATCTAACCACAAATTCACGGTTTTCAGATTTTTCCCCCTATGTCTGCTATAAGGCATACCGATAGGTAGATATGCCAAAGTGATTTAATTCAACGGGATTTCTTGACACGACACGACAGACAGACAGACAGACAACGATGTGATCCTATAAAGGTTCCTTTTTAGGGTTCCATACCTCAAACCCTAAAACGGAACCCTTATAGGATCACTTTGTTGTCTGTCTGTCTGTCGGTCTGTCAAGAAACCTACAGGGTACTTCCCGTAGACATAGAATCATGAAATTTGGCAGGTAGGTAGGTTAGGGAGAAAATCTGAAAACCGTGAATTTGTGGCTACATTACACAAAAAAAATTAAATTGTGGTCATGAACTAATAATTAGTATTTTAAGTAAGATAACTATATCAAGTGGAGTATCATATGAAAGGGCTTCACCTGTGCATTCTGAAACAGCTTTTTGTTTATTTTTATACGTCATAGTTTTTGAATTATCGTGCAAAATGTCGAAAAAATACGACTGTAATACGGAACCCTTCTTGCGCGAGCCTGACTCGCACTTGGCCGGTTTTTCCTTTTGAGATACGGAACCCTAAAAATGACTCCTCACGATCCATTTTAACTTTTTGTGTTAAAATTCATGTTAAAAGTACAATTTTAGTTCTTAATTTAAAGGTGAACCATGAACCGTACTTTTGACATGATAGTTGACCCATAGAGTTAAAATAGCGGGTGAGAAGTTATTTTTCACGCATTAAAAACACCTTTCTTAAGTTACCCGTGACTACTGTAGTACGTTACGCTAGCGGTACTTTAGTGTTTCTTGAAAAGAATCAGTGCTGGCAAAATAATGGGTAATTGTTATCCTACCGGTTGCGGCAGTTTAATAATTAGTGTTATAGCTCCCCGGGGTCACGTGACCTGAGGAATATAACTACATTCTTAATATAATATTGAAAAATCGGTCAAGTGCGAGTTGGACTCGCAAAGAAGGGTGCCGTACCACCGTACAAGAAATAACACTTTATTTTTTAAATTTTCATGCTATAGCGGCAATAGAAATACACATTCTGTGAAAATTTCAACTCTCTACCTATTGCGGTTCAAGAGATACAGCCCGCTGACAGACAGAAGGATGGACGGATAGCGGAGGCTTAGTAATGGGGCCCGGTTGGAACCTTTCTGGTACAGAACCAAGAAAAACTGTTACATAATTACTTACACACCAAAACTTTAAATCCAAACGGACCCCTGTTCCAGGTTCCTGTTGTCCACTCATCTACGTGGTCCGCTTTAGCGGGCCGCGCACCCACGCGTCCTACTAGTAAGTTATATATTTGATTGATTTCAAGAGAGGCTGACCACTGGTGGCAGTGTGGCTGATTACTGGATTTTGGCGGCTGAGCACTGGTGAAAAGTGCCTTATTTTGTTAAAACGTGCTTTTCATATTATTAAAGGATAATTTTGTAATTTTTGTTAATTTTGTAATAAAGTTTAATAAATGTGTAACGCAATTTATACAAAAGATTTCCAATTTAATCTTTCTAATATTTTCTTATACGAGTTTGAAGTCAGACTTTCCACTAAAAGGCTGACTACTGGTGCCAGTACCCTACTTATTATTTATACATAAATTAATTAGTCTAATGTATCTAATTAATTGATTTTGGTATCTGCAGTACCTACTCATATATATAAACCCTTAGATGAACACAAATCAAAATCCGATAAACCCCATAGGTATTATATTATCTCACACATCGAATAGGTACGCTAAAAGTATTTACTAAATCACGCACCTTGAACAACGGTTTCTTTAATTCATTATAAAATGCGATTCATCGTTATGAACTATGAAAGTTCAAGTTCGCCTAGCCTACCAACTGTCAGTGTATAATTTGGAGTCATTTACGGTACCGGTGCGAGAACTACTAGTATGGAGGGAGCCGGCGGTTCTCGGTGCACCATAATATTATTCTATTGGAACTGCAGCTAGATGTCCTGGCCACACGACGGCTAGTCGAGGGGCGATGAACCCCTGCACCTGTCTCAACTCCCTCCGCATCCCCGCATTATTTTTTTATCAACACCAACTTCCGTCGAAGAGTTTTTGCCGACCTGTCGATAACCTGTCCGATAGCTGTGGACACGCCTCATTAGCGGAATCCGTCCTTACTGAGTTAATTGCTTTAAATCGTCAGCTTTTCTCACAGACTAGATGCTCCCGCGCAATGATATTATGATAAGGTAATTAGCTGGATTCCGATTATTGTTTACCTGCGTTAACAAGTGTCATTGACTTATAATAAGAATTAATCCTTTTTACATTTATTATTCAAACATGATTATACACGTTTTGCAGTCAGATTTATTTAACAAATCATGAAATCATTAACATTTGTAAGAATATGAACGTTTTTCACATAACTTGCAATTATATTAATATCTTTGACTTTGATATGTACCTACATTATTCTTCGTAGTACCTAGTACCTACCTATAACAGATGCTTTTGGAGTTGTACTTGTGAAAGAGGGTCTAGGAGTGCATTGTCGCATTGTTCTGTCGCATAGTTGCGTACGCGCTGCGGTCGAGTCGCGCACTTGAGTCAACACGCGAAACGCACCGATCACCGCATACACCGCTTTATGGCTCACCTCTGTGTCGTAAGCTTTGTTGATATTACCTACCTACCGGTTACGACGGATTATACAAATTTTATTGCGTGTAACAAGCTGTGTTACATGAACATTTTATTTTACACTAGCAACCCGGGACCCGGCTTCGCCCGGTTGTAAATTCCAGTTTTCCTATAAAATATATTATAGCCTATGACACTCACGAATGATTTGGCTTTCTATTGGTGAAAGAATTTTTAAAATCGGTTCAGTAGATCCCGAGATTACCCCTTACAATTTAACAAACGCACAAACTTTACCTCTTTATAATATTAGTATACTTAGATTTAAAAATTAGAGTATGCCTGTAATTACAGCATTTAATGAATCATGGTTATACGCGGTTATCAAACAACCTTAACAATTTCTTAAAGGTGTTGCTTATGTAGGTATATTTAATAATTTCAAATTCAATTTTTCTAATGTCTTATGTCTTTATCGTTATATTATAACGTTCACGTATTATTTTAATAGCAAAAATAATAGTAAAGACAGCTATTGTACTCTAATGGAAGTCTAACAATGAAGGTCGAAGACCCGTAGGTCACAGCAATCACCTTGCTGGCTCCACCATGCCTCCCATTGTGGTTCTTACATAAGTAATAACTACTTTTGTAATGCTAAACTCATGTGACTTGTGAGATTTTACTATTTCCTGTTGAATTTATATATGTAGGTATATTTTATGCTAATATGGCTGTAATCCATTGTGACATAAGGTTTTCGTGTAGGTAATCAACAGTAATAAGTTTCAAGATGGCTATTATTCTAAAAGATACTTATTGTTAAGATTAAATTGTCTGAAGAAAATATATCGTGAGTCGTAATATTCCAAACCACAAGACGCCGAAGGATGTACAAATAAGTCAATTGAATGGCACATGAGTAACAATTTTGGAGACATACATTTTGTAATCATATCCTGTAAACCAAGTTATGCAAGTACCTACGGGGTACTTTTATTATTATTTATTACTCCAATTAAATGAAAACTTTACAGGTCATCACTTCAATATCAATATTATTTTTAGACTGAAGATGGTATACAGTATACCAAAACTGTTGTACTAATACAAAATAACAACACTCTTTAAGTAAATATACTGCGTAAGTTGACGTACCTGCAGCGGGACCAAGGGTAGCTGCGAACAGCAAGAAACAGGTGGCCAAAATGATCTGCATGTTGAGGAGTCGAGCGATTTCTGCGGGGAAGAAGCGGATATATGCAGGCACACGCAGGAGTGCGCACTATCAACACGGGACACTCGGGCACACTGAACGCGCGCTGCCCGGGACCCCCCCTTATAACAGAGACGTGTCCCGCGCGCACCACCACATGGGACCACTATTGCGACCGTAACCCGCAGCCTCATGTACAATTCTCTATTGCTTTGGATAGACTCGACAAGGAAGGCATCGAACCAGCAATGTAAATGCCTCATTCATCTTATTCATACGGACGTGGTGTGGAGACGTCAGGCACGGACGTCCGGCGGGCGGACGCTCGACTTGGCGGCGCCCGCGCTCCTCGACACGGGAGTTATCTCAGCAAATCGTACCGCACAATAGTTCGCGCTCAATTTGTTCTTGTTGCGGTCGATACGAATTCTTCGCTTGTCCAAAGGGTTGTCGATGTTGTTGTAGTTTTTTCTCCGCCCACGAAGTGATGTAGCGCGCCACAAGGGTGTGCTTTTGTTATTCTGCCTCCCATTGAGGATCGGTCAATCCGTCCGTAATTATTGGTAGCTTTTTAATTTGTATTACTCGTATCTAAGTCAAATAGTAATAAATATCTATCGACAGTAAAAACCACAACCCAGGTATATCGATACACCCAAAGTGCCACGTTTTCTCATAAATTTCTCAAAATGATCCACCACCAGAAGAGTTCATCTCACAATTGCTACATATACGCAGGTAAGTATTAATTAAGCACGTATCTATTTGACCTTGCGACTGACATACAAACGCACCCGCCAAGTTCAATATTAGATCTTTTCTGAAATAAAAGCAAATAGGTTAGTCTCTGAGCAGTTGAAAGCCGCCGCCAGTGCTTCACCACTTTAAACATGTTGCTTTGAAAGCCACGTTAATTGGTGAGACGCTATTTGCTTTGCACGCCATGCAGGCCAACAGCTTTGACATGCCCATACAAACGCTATGTAAGCGCCATAATCGTAGATTTTAAACGTTCGTTATATATGCAGCCCTGTATGTAGTAATAAAACTAAAGGTAAAAAATACATTAATATTTTTAAATGCTCTATCTTAATACAAGACATAGCACTGCACTTAACCGAATCTGCAAGATAGGTATAAATTGCTGAGTTCGCAGAAACATTTTTTAAATTTCTTTTTTATCGCATTCACGCGATACCTATCAGTATTGTTTTATATCCGATGAATTACATTCGAGGGCGATACCAATCGATAAAATAAAATCCATCGTTTTATTTTGATGAAAAAATATAAAGGCTTTAATAGCTGCAAAAGGAGAAAAAGGTTCTGAGATATGAACGATACAACGTTTTTTGATCCGTAGATGTTACTCCGCTTCGGGGAGTATTTAATTGAATGGGAGCACGGCTCCGATGTTTTCAATAATAGAAGTAATAGACCCTATCTACATACCAAACGAACTATTTATGTGTCGTTCATAACATGGGTCCTTCTGACACGAATTCGGGCGGTGGCGAGGACAACACATTAATTGATATAATTACCATCAATTGAGTGTTTCATTATCGCACATTTTCTTCTAAACGCAAATAAAACCATAATGTATGATAAAGGTTAAGTTAAACGCTGTAAAAATGTTCGATATTTCGAAAGTTATAGTGTAGGCTGTGTAGGTATAGTGATAATTGAATTTACGTCTGTGACTTACGCACAAGGAATACAAAAAATAATCATTATCTTTAATTATGTGGTCGTCGTTATGTAGGTATTATTACGAAAATAGTTATGATAATCGTTTTAGTCAAAACGTGACTCCTGCCAAAGCGTGACTCCCAACAAAGGTAGTTTAACTTAAAATACTTATACTTAGTATAAAAGAAGAATCATTAGAAACGATTCATCACCTACCTACATCATGCACATTACATACACATTAATTGTCGATTTAAGGACCTACATCTAATCTGACCAGATGTTCTTTTTTTTAAGCAGCGAGGGCGAAATACGTAACGTCAGGTATGTGTCGTAGTCGTGATGAAGACAGCCAATACCAAAGGATTTACGTATCCCCTGTAGCATGGAGGAAAGTGACTTTTTTATGCTTGGTCACCAGAGATATTATTTAAGAGCTTAGATCTACATATCACATTAAATATTGCGTGTCTCACGACTGCACCAGCATACCGGTGGACTTCCAGTTCAACCGTTTTTTTTTGTTCTTTGGGTTCCCCTAGGGTATCAAGTTCCACGATGGTACAATGAATGATTGCGAATATTTATTATAATATTACTAGATGTTGCGCGCGGCTTCACCCGCGACGAATTTTGGTCCCGTTTTCACTACCCACGGGAATATTTTCCAGGAATAAAAAGTAGCCCATGTATTATCCCAGACTATAATCTGTACCAGTCCCAAAAAGTACCCAGTATAAAAAGTCAGTCAGATCCGTCCATCCGTTAGGGCTTGATTGAGTAACAAACATCTTCACACAAAGAAACATCACAAACTTTCACATTTATAATATGGGTAGGATTGTAGGATTATTTGCATTCCTGCACCGATTTAGGTATATTCAAACAAAGAGAGAATTATGGTTATTTGACATCACTATTCGCCAACGAATTTACCTTTTACCGATAAAAATATTTATTAAGATTATACCTATCTTACAATATAAGTAAAGTAATTTACTATTAGCAGAAACACTCAGCTACGCTAAACATGGATTGAACTCTCTACCCCTAACGTGACAATCAAAAGTTCTTAAAACAGGCTGACATGCCTCTTGCATAAAACAAAATTAGCGCTATTAGTAATCGCATATTGCATAATGCTTATAAATATGGAAACCGCAGCTGAAGAATTATCAATGTTTGAAAACATGGCAATGTGTCACCGGGCGTGGCGGCCCGCCGAGCAGTCCTCAATCATAGCATCCGTCAGGGGCCGCCAATAACTTGTGATTATTCTAATGCACAAGTTGGATGCAAATTCTGCGTCTGCGGTGGTCGTCATCATCCACTCTGATTACCACGATTAAGATAAAAATGCTATCGTTTAATGCTTATGAAAAATAAACGCATAGTCAACCGCAATAGCGACACTAAAAATAGAATATTACATCGATGGTCCCTTAACTTGACGTCCTTGAATATATAACACTTTGAATATTGTTGGGTCATTATACTGGGTGCATGTGCCTCCGATGCCTCCCTAATGATTCCGGATTTACATAGAACGTACTATTCAATGATACATTTTGATTTCATAAAAAAATATATTCCAGGGCATATTACACAGCGACTCTACACATTGCTTTATTTATGATATCATTAACATTATGCTATATACTTACACTTTATAAGCTATATTCTTTTTTAATTATACATTTATAAAACAGTAATACATCAGTCATGGTACACCCGTAAAATCTATATTATGTGTGAGTGTAAATTTATACTAAACTTATACAATATTCCTTTAATTACATTAAAAGTATTGTTACAACATGAATTTTCAATTTTCGCCAAAAGCACTGCTACTCGTATACACTACATGAGTTATTTGATAATTTGAGTTGTATGAAAAAAAATATGAAAGTAGAAAGGGTATCAGTATGATCATTGACTACTCCAATTGGAAAGAGGCGTGACTGTATGTTTGTTTTCTTGATTGCAAGACCCTCAAATCCTCAAGTAGTTATTTAAGACAGCGTAAAAGCCTACATTCTACTAATATGTTTCTCTGAAGAACTAAAAAAAATACGTCGCGTGGTAATCACTTCTTAACATAAAACTAAAATAAGCAGATGCAGATTATTATCTTTTTTATTTCAAGACCATAAAAACCTCGGTGAGTTGCGCTATCGACTCAGTTGATACTTATTTGCGCCATTTCCATTACCTAATCAAATTATTACCTGTTAGCGAATCGTTCCGCTGCTGCCGCCCGCGGTTTTTCTGATTTCCCGTGGGATTCTTGTGTTTTCTAACAATATGTAGCTATAGCAAGTTATCTATGAACAGCTTGATCTACCTTGAACCACAGACTTATTGTTAGGATTGTTTGTGGTCGCTGTTAAATTTGTAATAGGATTAATAATTGTAAAATAATAAGTTGAGGTCCTATTGAAATTGAAGTGGTTCCTAGCAATGGTCCGTCAAAGCGCACGCTTCTTTTCTTTTGTACGTACAAAATGTAGCAGGATTTTTATTTCATTTTAGGTGGGACCGTTCACGCTAAAATAAATCTTTACGATCCCACTGTCCTCAAACTGAACCGATAAATCGATGTGTGTATGTGACAAAAACTGTACAGCATTTAGAATTTTGCAAGCACACGCGCATTTATTGGTCTAGGTGAACGATCACAATAATTTCTCGTAGCATTATGTAATTACCACCCACTAATTTAGTCAACTCCTTCGTAGTAACTATATTATAAGGAAGTTTCAAAAATTTGATTTAGGGGTCAGAAAAGTGATCCTTAAATGCACGTCCTCAAGGAACCGAATTATAAAAATGTAACGTGATTTATTTAACAATTAAGATCACATAATAGGAACGAATACTCTCTCTACACATGCACTCTAGGCTTAATACGTAGAGGCTTCTTAAGATAATGGAACACTAATTTACCCAAATATATTCGAGTTCTTTATTCTTCAACATGACCATTGTGAGCCCGCGACTTATGCTCGTGATGTGTGGTCACAATATACAAGTATATTACTTACCCAGTTTCAATTTATTTCTATTTATATTAATATAATCTATCATTTCGATTCTTCGATTGGTCCCGTATAGGTCTTATTTTAATTATTTCATACGAATTTCTTTACACCTAATCTCGTTCAGTTAAGTCTGTATCGCTGAATAGATATTTCAAAGCCAATAAAATGTTATTATAATACACAACGATTTAAAATGACGATGGTAAACCCATTTTCTATACATAACATATATAACAGTGAGCTTATACGTAAATGCTCTATATTTACCAAGAGCTGCTCTAAAGCGTTCACTTTATACCATCTTTATACAATTTTATGGGTCTCAAGTGTTTTACTATTAGTCTATAAAATACATGCAGAAATTAAACATGTGCATATTAAAGCTACCTCTAGTAACTGAATTGGCACTGACCTATGGTAATTATTAATTATAGGGACGTAAACCGAAAGATCATTGACTCGGAGCCTGGGGTTCGCTTTCCTACTTAAGGGTCCGCTTTCCTGCTTGAAGCGAAGGCACTCCCGCATTTTGTCTGCGATGTCTCGAAATGAATGTTGAATAACAAAATTTATCGTGGACAAATAAATTTGTGTTTTCATACTTCAGACAGGCTAATCACAGTCGAAGCCTCAATAAAGCCATGGAAAATTAATGTCATAATCACTTGTTATTTTGTGACGTTACTATACTATCAATTACCGATTCTTGATCATGTCTTTGACATCATTGTGGCGTAGCGGTAGTGAACGCGGCCGCTGCGCAGGAAGCGCGGGTTCGATCCTCGCTCAGTGCAAATATTTGTATGCATGAATATGGGTATTTGCATTGGTCTGGTCGTGCCTTGGAGAGCGCGTTAACCCGTCGGTCCCGGTTGCCATATGAACATCTATGGCAGTTGTTACGGGTAGTTGGAGCCCTAAAAAGTCTACAACAACTGTCTAGCTGCAATGCTTCGATATAGCCTAATGTCACCATTGGGTTGTGAAGGTCAGATGGCAGTCGCTTCACGGAAAATATTGAGGTCCAGCCTAATCCGCAATTAAGACTGGTAAAGCGGACCCCAGACTCTGAGGTGAAAGCTTTGGATGCGACTCGGAGTAACACTAGGTTGAAGAAGAAGATAATGTCTGTGACATAATAATAAAAATCATTAAATAAGTAGGTACTATTGTAACAAATTAAATGGGAAATAACAAATTACGGTAAATATTGGTACTTAATGAAAATATATACCTAGAAAGTTTCCGTACCCAAAGGGTAAAAACGGACTCTCTATCACTAAGACTCCGCTGTCCATCTTTCTATCTATCTGTCCAAAGAATTGTCTGTCTGCCACCAGGCCGTATTTCATGAGACGTGACAACTGGACAATTTAAATTTTCACAGATGATGTATTGTGTTGTCGCTAAAAACTAATTATCTATATTTTTACGACTTAATTTCTAGATACAGTTATGCAGCTAAGTACATTTTATAATGTTGATTGTTTATCTTTACATGATCATAAAATTTTAACACAAACACACTATGAAAATGATTGAAAATGATTTACTGTTAGACTATTTCGCTATATAAGTTAAAACGCCAGCTTTGTCATCACATCATACTTTTTGAAAAAGTTACCTATGTAGTTACTCGTACCTAATAGATTGTGAAAGAAAATGAATTAGTATTGTAAAAATATCGTTTGAAGTATAAGCACTAAAAACTACATTTTCAATAAACTGTTTACTTTATATCGCTTTTTACTTATTTTACAGAAAATGTCGAGAAGAGTTGATTGAACCCATTTACCTTTTTTTAAGTTTTTGTTGCAGATGTTTATTGCTCGCTATCCTCTGATTCAGAAAAGCGTAAAATTGACAAAACGAATTGGTGTAATGTAGTCAGTGCGATGCAAAGAATATTTTTACGGTGTTTTTGCACTTTTTATTGCATAAACATGAAGTAAAAAGAAGTTTATTCAGATACTTATTGTGGATAATGAGTAATACTAAACGGAATCAAATTTATATAAAAAATATAGAATTCAGAAAGTTAAGTGAACAATGCTTTGAAATCACATTGTAAATAGCATATAAACACATAGGCAGGTTTGCAATAGGTAGGTATATGCATATAATATCAATTCTAAAGATTAATGTTGAATTTACTTACCCCATATTTTATGGACATGACTTGTTCTTATAATTATTAATTATTTTCACTACTGGTACAAGACCATATATCACCGTAACGACCATAATTAATGTGTAAATAGCTGAAACATTGTATTAACACCAGCTTCGTTTCTTTCATCACTTAAGTGCATTGGCCACTAAGCTTCAAATATTCAAGGTTTCTAATCGTTTGACTATCTACTGTTTGGAGGATTTGAATCTTATAGGTATACCTCAACCTTACCCACCGAATGTCCACTTTATTTAGAGTCGGCCTGTCAGTCTAACTATGAAGCGGCGGAATTTTGTCATATTTCGTAAAGCGACTGCCATGTAACCTCCACAACCCATTGGCAATATCGAAGTTCTGTAGTTAGACCACTTTTCGGACTTTTGGAAGCAGAAGTGTTCGCCGTAGTATATCGGCGGACGACACTGTACCGGGCGGATGGCGGCAGTCGGCTTCCGCTCAAGGCGATTCGCGAATGGCATGAAGCAGCTCGCCCTAAGATTATGGTTAGATGGTCGTCGCGGCTGGACGCTCCATTGCATTTGCCGTCATGAAGTCGCTCCAGCTGGTCATTGTAGAGTGGACAGTTCGACAGTTCGGGACTCTTTCCTTCTGACTAATGCAGGTGCTTTTCGAGCACGGCTTCTTTGGAATGTAGGTACTAGTTCAAAGTCGCTAGGAAGGAATCGAGTCCCGCCTGTCAACACTGCAGCGAGGATTCGGCGCAGTATACCTGCGCTTGCGGTCTCCCCGGCTTGGGTGCCGCTGCACCGGGCCCTCAATGCTAGCGATGCGAATTTCACCACGGTCGCAACCTTCTGCGTCGAAATCTCCCAGAAGGAAGGCGCGGAGCGGATCAAGGAAGGAGATCCCCTTGCTGTTCCGATCCGCCACCGGTGAACCGGGTTTATAGAACCAGGAAATATTTATGCCTCATGCCGCCCTGAGTGCAGCTTCGGTTGTAACGGACGGGGTTAGCACTCCACTCGCTGATATAGCCACCCGCGAAGAGGCGACGCGACGACGGCGACGTCTTGATCGACGTGGGTCGCCAGCGCGTGGGTGACGCCCTTGGTGTTGCACACGTACATAAGCCACGGTGACCGCTTCCCATCAGGTGGGCCGTGTGCTTGACTGCCACCTACATGGTATAAAACAAAATTAACGAAGTTTGGTCTAAATCCCAAAACTAGCCTGAAACCCTAAATATTAGAAGGGACCTTATATTTCATGGCTAGACTTTAGAAACTCTCTCTGCATCTTCCCTACCGTATCATCTTTAGCAAAAAATCTTTGACTGAGACAGTTAAAATAAAAATAAAATCTGAAAAAAGCGTTAATTCATTTATAAATTTGGTATGGAAGTGCATACGATGCGGTCGTCTTTGATATTAAAATTAATGTATCGGTGGAATTTGATTGATTTGGCTTGTTAGTAGTCGGATTGGTAATCATTCATGACATCGCTGCAGAGCGTACCGGTCTGAAGCGCAATTTGAGTTTTTTGGCCCGAGTCTTGAGGCCAGAGCACTATTAACGCGGCCTGGCGTATCATTTGCATGACCAGTGACTTCGCGCTACTCTTGCGCATCGTGGTTACCTTGTCGATACACAATAGACTATAACTGTGTAAGTTCAAATAACAACTGTTTAGATTAACAAATACGCAGTAATAATGTAAATAAACCAAAAGAAATTAAGAGAAAAAAATATCGATGTTCCAAAAAAAATAGGTTAAAAAAAATTTCGGCTCAATTTCTAAAAGAAGCACAGAAAGCATTCATTTCGATGGATAAGAAGACTAATTTAAGAATTGATAGAAGAGATGCTATAAGAATCTGGTTCAAAAAAGTGTAGATGAGGCGGCTATGAAGCAATCGTACCTATACATATGATTTTTGATCGGAAAAAGTAAACATCCAGGATATCGTGGCAAAATCTGTAGTTGATAAAGTTGTAGTACATGATAATCATAAAGCATGCAATAGGTAAGTAGTTTCTAAAACAAAAACGACCACGTGCACCTAATAGAATTGAAAGCTGGCGATGGACGTAATCTTTGCGTTCTATATTGATTTGCCTCGCCGCGTTGTCGTGTCGTGACATGAGTGGTTATGTGTTTAAGTAATTACGGGCTAGACACTACAAGATGCTATATCACTTTAGGTCCGTAAGGTACCGTTATAATTGACGTGCACACGAGGGCTAGGCTGGCTAGGCCGAAGTGTCAGAGGAGCGCTCCGATGGAGGTACGCCGTTTGCATCACTATAATTTACTACAACTCTGTACGACAGCCCCTAATCACATTCATAGTGTTTAGCGAAATCATTATTTAAACATTTTTTATTTCAGGATAAATTCTTAATTTACATTTATAGTAAGGACAAGAACAAAGGTTCTCACGTTGCTTCTTTTCTCAATAACTAAAATATGCTACATAACTAATATTATAAATGTGAAAGTTTGTGAAGATGGATGGATGGATGTTTGTTACTCTGTCACGCTGTAATGGCCGATAACATTAGGCTAGGGCTACTTTTTATTCCTGGAGGTTCCTTAGGCCAATGAGAAAGGGAACAGAATATCACGCGGGTGAAACTGCGGGCGACAGCTAGTTTAATATAATCACATAAACACAACATCCATACAAATAAATACTTATACTTACTTAAGTGCAAGTTTTATAAATTATCATGAATGCTAAATTTTGAACAAATAATGAAAAAATATCAACATTCTTGAAATGTTGCCGTTTCACAGCAACAGAGAGCGACCCTATTCCCGTATATCAGACTTATTTCTGGATTCCTGCATACTGAGTATGGGTAACAAAGAATCCAGCACTATAGGTACCCGGGCCGGCAATCGAGCTTAGGGCCTGACGATCACATGCAATCATAATCATAAACTTACGCCTCGGGAAGAATGCACATTCTTATACGAAAACTCTTAGTTATTTTGCGAAAGCCTGTCTATTAGCGAACAAAGCGCGCGATTCCCAATGCAGTTTTTATTTAAATTCAAATACCTAATAAAGAGGCCCCTTAATCTAATAATACCAAATATGTCTGAATTAATATCGTGCTCATTAACGGTAAACATGAAAATACTGAATGTATTACTTTTTCTCTTATTTCTCTTCTCTTATTTATCTCTTATTTATGAAAACATTTCTTTAGTGTTTGCTTACGCCTTGATGTACCTAATTAATGAATGTTAACTTCTTCGATGTTAGTACTGGCAGAATTCACATTTGGTTGGTCATTTGATCGCCTGCTAAAAACGATCAGTCAAACCCTAACTAGTAAATTTCAACCACTTGATTACTAAATACCCCACGGTATTCAAGTAAGCATGACCTCTTATTTGAAAACGAAAAGAATAGAAAAGTTTGGAAAGAAACGATCAGCACGAATAGATTAGTTCGGTCGGGCAAGTACCTACCACCTTCTCGCTTAGATCGACTTTATGTAGACTTACTGGCCAAATCTCACCTTGTAAATGCATAAACGTATAGTTTCTTACAGTCCGCTTGTTATCATCTTTATTACCTATACACTTCACTAAAAAAGAAAATAATGATACGATACTATCAACTTCCGAAGTTCTATTTTATAATATAATTATTAAGTCAGTGTAACTTTCCACAACACAAGACTTCCCAATAAAATCCCAGTGAAAATATTTTCCGACGAACAGAACTCTACATAAATTGATCACACCTATCAGAGCATCGTGAACAAATAAATTGAATAGAAATGTTTCACATGCAGGATTTTATTTTATTTTATTAACATTCCAAGTTAATAGTGAACAGCGCAAAGTTTTAGCAATTTTGCTACAAAAACAAAAAACAAAAATGCATCGCAAACCCATACTGCTATTTATCATAATTATTGCAGTGTTGACGTGTGATATCCTTCTCAAGGGTTCAAGGTTACGAACGTGATCTTGAAATATCGTAAAACCAATCTCTATGGTTCATTTGCGGCGCCGCCGATCGCTGCATTCTCACGACTGTAACATTCTATAAAATATACCGCTATCGTCTTTAATCCAAAGACTGTAAGGATTAAACTACTATTTACGTAAAAGTTAAAGAAAAAAATGTTTATATGTACTTTGTTTGAAGGTAGTGTTTAACAGTCAGTTTGCGGTTCCTTGTTATCTGTGTTGACTCAACAAATATTTGCACTGGATCAAGCCCTATTAAAGAGGTTGTTTACTTATCGGCTCTAAAGTCACGCCATCAGATTCATAGAAGTGGTATTTATTAAAGATAAATTTAATAACTCTATGAAAACATATTATATTCGCTTCATGTTGTCTATAGATATGTTACACCTTTATCAAATAATTTATGAAGCCGGTTGTAGTACTTTATATATATAGTGGCTGTTGTGCTTGAGGTGCCGTATTCCATTCATAAGTCAGGCAAACTGTTTATCATCACCATCTCAGCGTTATTCCCGGTTACATTCAGCACTTTCGGAGCTTATCCTCCTTTAGAATAAGGGGAGCCTGTGCTAGAGTTTCGTCCAATGATAATATAATCTGCAGGCGTACCGGCTTGTAGTTGAAATTGTTTTGGCCCCAAGTCGAAACTAATTAATTCAGTTTAAAATGGGCTTAATTTATTACAAGCTGTTTCCCGCACCTTCACTCGCGTAGATTCTGATCTCATTACCGCAACCCATGGAACCTATTGTAGAGATAAAAACCTATGTGTTATTTCAGCCCGATTCGTACTTAAACAATATCTTCCGAAACTTTTATGTCCCTAAGTAGTCGATAGTACCTTAGTATACATTTAACGTTATATCTGAGTTCGTTAATTAAATGTTGCATTTGTAAAACCCAATTCAGTATTAAACATAGTTACATAGCATAATTTCTAAGTTACATTCTGCACAAAATCCCTAAGATACTATTCATGATAGATGCCTTCTATAGTATTTATGTAAGGAATACTTTTTACAAGCTTTTATTTAACATGCTCTTTTGTTTGTTAGTATAGGGTAGATAAAATCTTGGAAGTCCAATCAGAACTTTTTCTTGATATTAGATTGGACTGAAATTTGGTAAATTTGCGTATCTTCGGTGACAATGCGATAATTATGGTACGAAAACTTTGAAGCTGGTCTGATGATAGAGTCAAAAACTTGTTTTCTTTACGCTTTTCTTTCTACAGTGTAATGTAAGTTAAAACACGTCATACAATTTCATTTAATGATGCAACGTAGAATGTTTGTCAACTATAGAAAGGTCCAAATGTTGTGCCTACAATACTTGCTAGTAATTGAAGTAGATACTAAAGTTGATGAATAGTCCATCTAAATACTACTTTAATCTTTCTCCCTATCTCTGTATAGGTAGATAGGTACTCTCAGTTCTCAGAATATGTCCATACATTTTATGAAACTACTTTTAACTGGATTACTAATTATCGAGAATTCATAGTTCATCATCCGTATCCTATCTATGTCCCTCGCTATCCATTTTTAGGAACCCGGGATAACTTCTTTTTATTAAATGTAGGAAGTCCCGCTGATAGCATTCACATTGTCATTGTGGAAAATGCATGGTGGCTCATCACGGTGTTCGCATCGGGCCTGTGGCGGCGGCGACGCGACGCAGCGGTGCGGCGGCCGTATCTAAAGCTCAATTGCACAATTAGTGTTGCCTCCATTGTGCTTCCGGATTCCCTCGGGATTACACTCACCTTCATAAGATACATTTTCCTCGTGAATAGCAACACTTATTATATTCTACTAGCTGATGCCCGCAGCTCCGCCCGCGTGGAGTCGGTTTTTATTTCTAGTTAAGTATATCTCTGGTTCTACTCAACCAATTACAATCTAACATATGGCTGATTTTAATTCAATTCAAGACCTTTCTAATAGAAAAAATTTATTTCAAATCCGTTTTGTAGTTTTTGCATACATCGCAAACAAATAAGAAGACAGGCAAGAATTACCAAAAAAGTATTTTAATTTTGGAATCGGTCATTTAACATAACACATTTTAAACGTCTCCAATGTACAGACAAAACGAATTTACAATTTTATAATAGTGCCTATAGATAAACGTTGTCTTCAACATTTACAACAGATAAGCGTCGAAGGTAAAAGCTTATCGTAAAATTTTCCTCGGCGTGATTAATAATAATTGTGGACGCTATGATAGCGGCAATGCTTAAAACGGACATTTCCGCTAGTAGATATTGCGTAAACACGTCCGTCGTCCGATTATTATGCATACCGGTGTGAAGAGATATCACATTTAGTTATTAAACTAAGACCAAGGAAACGGCCGCATCAGCCAGCACCCAACAATTAAAATCCAGAGTCTTCCGGGAAAACAAGAGGTTGATTCCTCCCCATCTTCTCGTCTTCATATGAACTGAACGATTTTATTCTTTAATACCAATAGAGAAAAATATCAGCTTTGAAGTGTCTGTTCCAATACTTGGAACGATTTTATGAACCCTAACCTGCTCGCAAGCACTTGGCAAGTAATAAATCACGACCATTGAGTAGTTCATATGAAGAAGGTCTGTGAAAAGAACATTGTATGATACAAATCCTTGACCTCAGATTCCCTATTCAAATGTCATTATTATGCCTGACTCGCATCGCCAATAAAGACTGCCTACAACTTTGAAAGTGGCTACAAGGAAAGTTTTCGCGTACAAAACCTTAGCGGTCATAAATTATACGAGGCGAGCGGAGTCAGCTAATGAATTACGAGTGCGAGACTTATAATAGCGGGTCGCGCGGCGCTAAATGCTGTGCACGCGGTGGCCGTCGCGCCGCGGGCATTGCTCGCAGGACCCGGGCTAACTCCACCGCGCCGTCCATCCCTTAGCTCGTCTTCGTCGTAACAACGCGCACAAGCAACGTCGATCTAGTGCGAATAGTTCACGGTCTGCCTCTTGCGTCATTGTAATAGATGGATGAGTCGGAGTCAACGACACCCGTCGACGAGTCATCGCCGTCATCATTCAACTCGAACAACTGTCTTCGAAATGTACCTTGGCTCGATTATAATGAATTATTATGAGTATTACGATGCACGTTCCGAGTTGATACTGATATAATGCGGTAAGTTGAATAACGCCAACTGCAAGAGGAGAATTTATAAGAGAGTGCAACGCCAAGG
This sequence comes from Lithosia quadra, assembly GCA_963576445.1. Classification (NCBI taxonomy): domain Eukaryota; kingdom Metazoa; phylum Arthropoda; class Insecta; order Lepidoptera; family Erebidae; genus Lithosia; species Lithosia quadra. The sequence continues at coordinate 13,333,100 of OY754874.1, forward strand.
CCGCCCAGTCGATGCTATTATGTAAATAATACGTTCCTATGTCATGCCCTCTGTGGCACTCGCCGACTCCTTGCATCTGAAGATTATCTATACCTACTTGTCACCAGTAAATCTAATCTAAGGAGAAATTATTGTATTGAAACATTTTTCATTTTATTCACATGAGACAGTTTTAAACGAAATGACAGTATTTGTCAAGAATAAAATTCGTACCTTGCTGCTAACATAATGCAACGGGAAAATATCGGGATGGTTCATTAATCAAGCTAATCATTGCCGCGGAAGACACCGTGCACCGTCCATCACGGATCAATGGAGCAATCTATGGGGCTCGCTTACCGATAAATGTAAATTTACATGGCCGGTATGGGTTACAGGGGAGGCCTACGACAGATCGTATCGTGACATGGAGACTTTGTGAGTAGATCTCCATAGTCACTAAGATCCTATTATCTTAAAGGACCCAGGACTTTGAATATGTTAAAATGGCCCTTATGAAAGATATTTTACAGTTAACAAAAAAATTATTATTGAACGAACGGAAAACGTCTAAAAGATTCCAAGGTGTTTCTTATTTTGTAAAAATTTTAAAATTGCTCGTGGTATATATTTAAACGTTTTTGGCCTTAATTCAAGCTGTCAAATAATAAATACCCTCCCAAGAGATTGCTTGTTGGCTAATGGTGACTGCATTCCGACACTGAAGATTGTCACCGGAGAAAAGTAGCGTGTCATTGAACCGTTCTGTGGTGAATTGCTCCGCTTCCGCCAACACTCGACAAATAAAATCATCTTCCTATTATATCCCCCGTTACTTGCTGCCATTTAATAAGCAACACGTAGAATAATAAAACACTTCGTGAAGATTCGATAACAAAGATACCAGAATTTATACAGTCTCTCGTTCCACTTCTCGTTAAATATATGTACCTACCTCCCATACGTGGCGACTGATTCAGCGGGATTATAAATACAAGCTAGGCACGTGTCTTAATTCCATAGAACGCTATTTAATAAAGATAACCACGTCATGTTATTGTCAAGGTGACACCGGATAAGCGCAGCAACCGGCCGATTGTCTCGCGACTATCGTAAATAACTCGCACCGTATCCGGTGTCAACTACGAATACTGAGTTGCTGGCGACCACTCTAGCGAATTCTGGCGACGATGCGGCGATGTTCAGCCCTTCGCGTCCCCTAACTCAGCACACTCGCCTTCCTTTCGACCGAGCAAACAAACTGCGCGTCCGACGATGCGATAACGTCGAGAATCCATGGTAGAGCGTGCTCTCGGTGTGGCTAACAGGAAACAGTCTTTGCGCTAGGAATACGGATGAGGATGACTGTGCCGTAAGGCGTCGATTTATCTAAACTAAATCCTGGTCTGTGTATATATACCAGAATTTAAATCATCATTTCAACTTTATGGCACATTTTTATAATGACATTTTAATTAACTTACATTTTAATACTTAAACAACCTAATAACTACGTAGCCTCGAAGACGTGCAACTTGAATAATATAAAGACGATGTGGGTCCATGGACTTGAATTGGCCGACGGCTACGAATTCCAGCTGAGGCAGAAACAATGGACATATATGATATAAATAGGTGGAATAAATATAAAATGGTTGTGTTTATTTGGTCTATTTTACTGACTGAACGATATGCGAAGGGTGCATAGAGGGCGGGTAGGGATCGAGTGAGGCCGAAGTATAGCTAAGGTCCGATAGCATCGTGCGCACTGCGCTATAAATAGATGAGCAGGCGGACCCTTGAACCAGCCGCGGTCGTCACCGCGCGCACCCGAGGGTTACTGCTTAATAACGTTACAACATATACCTACATAATATACATATATTGTAACATCATGGTTGCTATCTAGATTTTTTACTATAATATATTTTTCCCCCTTTAAATTACCTACCTATTATATAGTCATAGGTACATGGGGTTGAGTATGAGAAAGAGTCTGTGAGAAAGCGCGAGGAACTGAAGATATACCTAGTATAGTCTATGACCAATAACAAAATAACATCGTTTCTAGAGACTATATTACATACATAGGTATGCGCTGTATAAAAACGATTAAGTAGATAGGTAGGTACCGATAGACAACTTTCTCAAGAAGCTATCCAAATTACAGGGCCAATCCAATTTACTAGGCACTAATAAAAACATATCTACTTATCTATAAAGAAATGTCACAAGGAAAAGGCGATTCCCTACAACAGTACCTACCTCTACAGCATACCTTGATAGGAACGTGGCAAAAAAACCATCATACTTGAAGGAGCAACGACACGCGACATCCCTGTTAGTCACTCCGGTACCGCAACAATTCACCATAAAACACGCAGGCGGGGTTCAGCTTCTCGCTTGTTCGCTTTCATTCGCGCATGCGAACTACGCTTATTTTTTTCGCTGATTAGAGTAAAAGATGCGCAACCGGTCGTGGACGAAGGCCGCAGCCAGGGCCGGGCTCGGGGCGAGGCGCGCCGCCTCCGTTGCCTCTAATGATGCGCCTGCGCTGAACCACTCCTAATTGGATGAACGCCGGACCGCTGCTGCAGGAAAAAATACATACAAACCACACTACGCTCACATCACAAAATAATCAGAATTGCAAAATACCACTGAATCATACAAATTATTAAAATTCTTATAAATACTAATAGGCAACCATGACCATGAACATGCAAGCTTACAAACGTAATTATGAAATCGTATCCTTACCTGGAAACGATTTGGAATACATACTTTTTCTTTTCTTATTATCACTTATCAAGATCTGTGAGGTGTGAATATTTAAAACGGGACACTTCTGAGAAATATTAAGTTTTTGAGTTATACCGCCGAGACAGTTAATGACATAATAATGTTTATAAACACCACAACAGTTAGGTAGGTACTCGTATTCTTTTCTTCCCTGAGTACAGCGTTGCGAATGCGATTATGTCAGAGCCACGTACTCTATAAGAATTGCCCTTTAATAACGGTAGGACTGCAGTGAAGAGCAGTAGATTGCAGACGCACTAAAATCTACGTAGCTGTAGATAATGATACAATTGGCGTTTGTTATTTGTTATTTAGCAGCTGAGGCTCCCGTAAGATATGAGGAAGTTATACCTGCACTGTAAGAATGTTGTATATAGAAATCAACATGCACTAGCTGTTACCGAATACTCTACCCGCCAATTACAAATATGAATCATTGTTTATAATAATACCTCGATCACGTTTCGGATCTAGGATATCGTTTTATTATTTGTATTAAAAGTACCTTTATTATGAGTGTGACTCATTTCATTGACATTTACCTTAATAATTCATGTGCAATGGTCTTATACTAGTGTTTATATTCGCCTAGTTTTCATCGACGGGAAATTTATGTGTTATAACCTGTAGGTACATGACACTATTATATCAATAGAGTGACGATTTATGTGAATGATCAGCAATAAAGTGATTGATTAATTGCTTATAATTAAATTTTATTAATAAACCCGTTAGAAATTGATTTTATATTATCAAACTTTAGAAAAAAATAATTAAATGTGAATTCCGTATACTAAATTTATTTCTTTTATAATTGATTGATTGATTGATTTATATCTATATTTTTTTATTAGTCCCTATGACGATTGTCATGATAACTGTGTTTGAGCTGTTATGGTATGATACACCATAATACGCTCATACAAAAAAGCTTCAGAGTTATAGGTACTATGTTTTAATACTAATCTCTTCTTTTCATGTAATAAGTGAACCCTTATTCGTGTTCACACAATTATTAGTGAATGTTTATATTAGGTACCAATTAATTGGTATTAAATTAAACTAAGTTGTTAATAAGCTTTTGCAGATGTGATAAGATTCCTACGTGATAAAGTTATCTACTTTTATGCTCGTAAGCATACTTTTGTACCTTTTATTTTTGTGTTATGTAAATTAAATCATGAAATAAAGATTTTGAAAATGAATTAATGAATTCTCGTACCAAACTATAAACCTTTACATACAAAGAGCTTCTATTCTATCTTTTAAAATGCGTACATATAATCTTCATGGCTATTATGGCGCTATGCTACCTATACCTTAATCCTACCCATAAGTGTCCCAAGTAAGTGCTTAGATCAATATCTAAGCACCTATTTGGGATATTAAGGCGAGCATTAAACCATGGATAGGAACCGAGATAAAGTCGAAATAAATTGCATTAAAACATTCTAGGTAGGTAGGTACCTATTTTCATTCCAAGTAAAATGTGAGAACACGGTTTTGTTGAACGGATTTTTACAGGTGAAATTTAGTCCCAACGAGTACGTGCATAGAGTGGTTCAATTATCTATATATATAAACAAACAACATTAGAGTGTTTGTAATATGAAAATAACCGCTATGTACTAAATGCATTTGGTACATTATACCAAAACAACATTGGTTTAGGTACAATTTTTGTCCGTCTGCCTGTGTGTCTGTTTGTCTGTTTATTCTGATCAATCTCTTAAACGGCTGGACCTATTTTGACGAGACTTTCACTGGCAGATAGCTGATGTAAGTTACTTACTAAATTATTATTATTTTACTTACTTAATTAAAGAAGCCTAAGCCACTCCGGCTTAGGCTTCTTTAATTTTGAATAATACCTAATTAGGTTTCCGAGTAAAATTTAAAACCATACAAATCTAAAAACGCAATAAAAAATTAATTTTCAACCGCAGCTATATTGTGTGACAATGGATCCCGCTGTACCAATATCTGTGCTCTCCCAACATTCGCACGCGCGCATCGGCCACTGCGTCGCCACATATTCCTACTCATTTCATTCCATCTAATAGCTCTTCATACTAATTGTACCCGTAAAGTTTTCTTTGTCTTGCATGAGAGCTGTATAAGTGCCTGAATCGCTTATAGTTTTTCATACGTTTGGTCCCGCATCTAATAAAATATTAACCGCTATGATGAAGCACTGTAAATACCTCGACCCATGAACGTCTCATTTCGATTCAATGGACATGTCTCGGTGTCCCATCGGCGCTAACTTGTCTCTCGAGAGATTTCCTGGTTATCTCATCTCGCCCTGTTAATGTCATTAATTGTTGTTGCAGCCATCGATGCGGCTTGACTAATGAAGATTTAAACCGACGCTGGTGTAAACCGAGTGGCGTCCTGCATCCTTCGATTTATCATACGAAGGTGATATAGCGTTATATAATATTGAATAAAGTAGAGACTATTTTAGAGTAAAACGTTTTATTATTATCATATAGGGTTTAATAGAATACCTTGTGCGGGTATGGAAGAAGCCTCCGCTGGTGTACTGCGACTATCACGGGCACTCTAGGAAGAAGAACGTGTTCTTTTATGGCTGCGCAACGGCCGAGAGCTGGTGCAGTAATGACCGTCTAGGCCCCGATGAGCCTGTCAAGTATTTAGTAAGTTTTTTTGTTCCAAAGTATTTAGAGTACAATTTTATCAGTTCTTAAATAATTTTAACATATAAGTTAAATTACATGTTGATTCAGTTGCAACTTGAACTTTTAATTGTAAACAAGGGCCAAGTTATACTTACCAACTTTTATGTTACAGATTTGCAGATCTGTTCAAATACTTATTATAAAGTTTCTTCAAAGTATGATGTGCAAAACACATCGGTATACTTATTGTCACTATAACATAAATCCTGCGTCTTGTGTCAGTAAAATATGAATACGTGAACCATGAATGATGCCTGTAACTATGTTGTATGATGAACAATATGTTTACTAGAAAATAATTAACTTATTAGGTACTTATTTATAACTTGATAGATGCTGCCGGCGCTCATGCATCGCATATCTCCAGCGTTTGCGCTTGGCTCGTGTTCTTTTCGAGTGGAACGAGAAAGGGAGAGCACCGCCCGTGTCACCGTGTGGCGCCATCTAGGAGTTACCAGGTCTTACACGATGGAGGCCTCTTTCTGCGGCTTCGATCGAGGGCCCTTCAAGGTAGCAATTTCTTCTGATAATCTATTAATTAATGTCATCTAATCTAATTCTACTAATTTTGCAAAACACGATTGCATAAACGTTTTAATATCAGTTACCTACCTACGCAGTTTTATAAAGCAAGCCATTAGTGATACGCACTTTTGAAATAAGGTTCGTTTTTTTATGAAATACTTACTAACTGTTGCGGAGTAAAAGATTTTCTCGGCTGAAGTAGAGTTTCTCTCAACGCCTACATAAGTTATAGGTACTGCTGCATAGTTTCGTTTTTGAATGTGTAGAGTGATTGAGCTTGAGGTTTCTCAAACTAGACTTAGGTTCCTACTTAGCATTTTGCCCAGCTATTTCTTAACATCAATTAAACTCCGATTAGAAATGACAATTTATTTCCAGATTAACGATAACGATACTTAGTACTAAACCCGACACTTGGGGTAATACATCTACTGGTGTCCAGATTGTCCATTTGTCCAGCACGTCCCTGAGACTAGATCCACCTGATAATGAATAAGTCGCGTCGCTACAAATCTCCTATCTACTTCACGTGCTTTCGTTGTTTTGTTATTGACTCATTCTTAGAACAAGGCTCTAACTAGAGTCTTAAACGTAAACTTTTTAAACATCTTATAGGACAGATTTCAAACAGATTTCAATAAGACTTTTTTATTAGTTTGTTAATGTCATTTGTGTCTCTGTGTCGGTCGGATTCTACTATTTATTTTGTCAGCCCCAAACTGACTGTATACAGCTACTGATAATTAAGCACGTCTGCGTTCCAGAAGTTTGAAATAGATTAATAAAATATGAGCATAAACCCATATTTTATTGTTATCGTCTCTTTTTATTATAGCCTATGTTATGTATTTACAATTTAAATTAGCTAGGTAGGTACTTTAATAATTTGTGGCTACCAGGTCTGGATTTATGCGAAGCAAAGCGGGGCTTCGGGGGGTGCCTGTCCCGTAGCTTTCTCGTTATGAATGATCGTTTTATCCTAAGGATAACCCACCACCAATTAGATCTACCTATCTAGAGAATCTTTTGATAGGTAGGTAGGTATACCTACATAAAAAGTCTAAATGTATATTCAGTACCTACCTATCTATATTACGACTTCAAATACAAACATTGAACAACGCTTCATCGGAGCATGTGTTGCCGCCAGGGATTTCACCTCAACACGCAGCATCTGCAGAGCGTTGGTTGCGACTTCTGTGAGGCGCTGAACGGCCTGAACGACACCGCCACCAACGTCGACATTCAACTCACCAAGGACCTCAACGAGTAAGTACCTACATTTGAGTCAATGTACCTACAAATAATTGTTGAAAGCATGAACCTATAAAACCTATGGACACAATAACTAATGGACTCTATGGACGGAACGCGTTGACGACGATACTGTGGCACAAAATAGCGCGGTAGCTAACCACGTGTGAGTAGGGTTACCATTTAGGAATTTGATAAGTCCTGACAAAAAGCCGGACATTTCGATAAAAGTCCGGACACTTCGTTGCAAGTGGTACGGGGGGGGGGGGGGGTTAGGATGCGAGGTGCAGAAAATTCCAACAGAGCAAAACGGAAATTTTATTATTAATAAAAACATCAGACCAAAGTTGTAGATCTTAAAATTATCTACAAAATAGTCTCCATGGTTTTTTCCTAAGAGTTACCATTCCTGAGATATCGCGATTCTAAGAGTTGTTTTTACGTCATATGATGAATGTAAAAACAACTCTTAAAACTACCGAACGGATTTTGATGCGGTTTTTTTATTAGAAAGGTCTTGCTTAGACTCAAAATTTACCGTATGTTTGGTTGTAATTGGCTAAGTAGAACCAGAGATATGGCCAAAAACGACCTTAAAACGAATGCAGCCGAAGTCACGGGTATAAGTTTGTATAAAAAGTAGTTAATAGTGTTCATACTTCTGAGTAATATAAAATATTATAGGCCCAGAAGTATGAACACTATAATCGTACCAAGTTTGATCAAAATCCCTTCAGTAGTCGTACCAAGTTTGATCAAAATCCCTTCAGTAGTTTCTGATTCATGCGTGCACATACAGACAGACAGAAAGACAAACAACTTACTGATTTTATTTTTTGCATTAGTATTGTATCGATCACCAATCATCCCCAATAGTTATTTTGTACATTTGTATTTAATGTACAGAATAGACCTTTCTACAGTTTTAAAAGTAGATACCATCTAATTTAAAAAGTCCGGACAAATTAAAAAGCCGGAAAAAGTCCGGACAAGTGCCTAAAAGTCCGGACATGTCCGGATTAATCCGGACGGATGGTAACCCTACGTGTGAGTGAATATTGCGTTGCAATTTGTTACCTAAATGTGATTAAAATGTGATTCCTGAATATATTTTTTCTTGCTGTCACAAGGCTTTTTTACACCATTTTACTACACAGACATGCTGTAGGTTTTTTTTTCACTACTTAAACTGACTGAATCGAATGACGTTTGCCGCGTAGTAGCTCTAGTGTCGTCAGTTGTACCTACTCTTCAACACGTTCCTTCCGTAGGTTTTAAAGGTTCATGCTTGAAAGTGCAAGTGGCACTAGGTTTCAGCAAAGTAAATAGGTAATTTTTCATTAGGTATACCTACAATAAAAGCCTAATGTAATACAAAAACATTACCTAGATTTAAAATTATGAAGACGTGATGTTACATAGATTATGTTAAACTTGGGATTTATATTCCGAATAGGTAGGTACCTACTTACCTAATGTACCTATATTCAAATATTTGTAAGAAGACAGTTCGCTGATAGGTAGTAGGTACTTACTGTAACAAGTAAATTTTAGCTTATTTGAAGATTTCATGAAAATTATTAGTGATCCATATTTTGTAAATTCAAAAATTAGTAAGTGTAAAGATCAAATAAGTTTAATTCTTTATACCTACCTACCTACCTAACTTTTTATCTAATGCAAAGCAGCCCCTAATAGGTAGGTAGGCCTATATCTACCTCGGTCACTGCACAGTTGTAAGTAACTGTTCTGCATTAGGTATAAGTACTTACACTCACTTACTGAATAGATACAAAGACTATCCAATGTCAACAAACCGTTTTTATATGTTTCCTCCGGAATAACGGGTTAAATCCTCTTTCATCGTACACCCACATGTAGAATTGATAGGTGTGTTTGTGAAAAGCCTAGGTAGGTGTAGGCATTAGATATATCTACTCTGTCATAAGGTCATAACGGTTTCTAGATAGATACCTACCTATATATTTATATCTTTATTCACTGAACGCTTTGCTTGGCAGAAATATCATTGAGATAAATCTGATCGGTGCGGAGAAAGACAGGCAAGTTACATAAGTAAATAAACATGGTTTGGTTTAACTAACCCAACGTCTAACCTCCAGTTTATCTGCATGGTTTATAGATAACAAACCATCCATTATAAATAATGAGGTATGGTAAACCATGCCTTATTATTTATTGTATGCATAATACTTTCAATTACTTTCATAACACGTGTCCCTACTCGCATACCCATTCTATTTTTAACTCTGTAAACCTTCCCGCCATTGTTATCGCTTGCTATGTGCATATGAAAATTGTTGAGAAATTCTTTTTGCATCTTTGTTGTAGCTTCTAAATATAGCGTGCATAGTTCCAAGATTGTCTTGAAACGGAATTATACTTAAAAAATATACTTAGTAGGTGTTGTACATACCTATAGTACCTACAACAAAATATACAATAAAAATACGACTACCTTCTCAACCACCGACCAACTAGCATGCACAACACTAATTGTGCGGTCGGAAATACAAATCGAATAATATTTGGTCTTAAGGCAATATAGTCATCAGTGTTATAGACACCTGTGAAGGCCATATTACCGGCATACGTATATGTACTTATCAAAGTACAAATGGTTTATTCTATTTTGAAATGGAGAAACAAGCAATAATAAACTACTTAAGTAGGTAACAGTGTGCTTCAAGAACTCATGACAAGCTTCATAAATCTCCTTACCTACGTAATAAAATTTATTTTGACTGTCCTTAATTTACAATCAACCTTGCCTGTGCATGAGGTCGGTACAAATCTGAAAGAAGTCGATAGAATATAAAACTTAAAAAAGATCAAATTAGGAAGTGAAAATATTCCAGAATTACTTTTCTAAATGTCCTAAAATTTTAGAAGTTACTGTAGCTCTCAAAGAAAAGAAGGCATACCTGCCTAAAAATTGTAGATAGTACCTACACTGTGTACATACTTAACTAGGTACTTCTAGATTTAATTAACCACAAGTACCCAATACATCGTTGCATCACGTTATTAAGGCTTGTTTACACAAGCACTAAAACAGAACTCGTAAACTCATAAGCTCGTAGCGATAATAACTACATGCAAGTTTCGCAACAATCTCCGTGCTTTATGTTACTCATAAGTATAGTATATCTTACAAACAAAGAATGTACAAAATTACTGCACGCATAAAACTGAAACATGTGCTTAACTATTTTAATTTGTATTATTAAGCGTACTGCTATGTAGCAACGCGCCATTGTTAATTAAATAAAAAGTTTTACCATACGAATAATAATGGTACCTATATTATAAAAATGTGTGCTACAGTCGCATCAAGTGGTCTCTGCTTACACCTAATATATCATACATTAGTGAGACGTAGAAGCGACACTAGGCCCTGTAGGTACACACTGAGTGAACTATAATTTAGATGTTATTGATGGATTTAAGATGTTAAAGGAGGATGTAAAAATATAAATCAGACTTGATTGTCGCACTCGCAAAAAGGAGTTGTCCTATGTGTCTAGTCATTTCTGTAACAACTTGAAGATAAATTTATAGCTTCAGTGCACTTGAAACGATCTTTTATATCGCAAATGCATTTCAATATGGAGTAGCAACCGCTGTTACGGGTTACGTTTAAAGAAATGCGTACCTACGGGTATCATGTAACGGCTTTTGGTTCGATTGCTACAATAAGTATCATACATGTAGGTAGGGTCGCATATTAACAAGTAGGTAATGCTTGTGTGTTGTGGTTGTTGTGGGCCATTTTGGTATTGTTCTGTCATCATCAGTCGCCATCCCAGTGTTCACCCACATACCTATTAGACATTATAAGGTGTAATTTAATTTAAATATTTGTCGACAGTGAAATCACAGTAGACAGCGAGGCCGGCTCTGGATCAGACAGCGTCCTGAAGACGGATTCTGATGAGGATTTCGACTAATTCGAATTTGCCTCTACGTAGGATAAGCGCGCACTGCGTAAACATTACATACTAGGGTTCGGTCTGCCTCACCAACTAATAAAACTGTCTGTAGGACAAATATGTATCCGCGACTTTAGCAGATCGCCTTGTGTAAGTATCTAAAAAGAGTAATAGCAACAAAATTGTGAAGTTCCCAAACGTAACTAAAGTATACCAAAACTGATGCCGGCTTAGAATTATCTCGCAGATAGCAGAATAGTGACGATAGCGATATTGTTTTCGATAGTAACATTAATTGTTATGGTATTTAAATATTTTGGTTTAGTTATTATGTTAGTGTTCAAAGAATGTTCTACACAAAATTGGACCATGTTTCCGGACATACAATGTATGACCGTGCGACGGACGTGTTTAATTTGGTTTGATGTGATATTAATAAATTTTAAGTTACTTGTGGCTTGTGATCTCAATTACAAATAAAATATGAAATCACTGTGTTTTTATTTCTTGTTACTGATATGCCTCATACTAATTTCTATTAATGAATCTTAATGCTAAAATAAAAGGAATTACAAAAAATCCAAAACTATATTGTCATCAACAACAATAAATCACAATGTATACTAAAATTAAATAAATAATTTGCACTGTTTTGCATTCTCATTTGTCTAATTAGCAATACGGGAACAGCAACATCGAGTGATTAAATTTTCTCAATTGGAATTTCTTAAGAAAATACACATAATGTGTTAAAATAATTGGCTTCTGATTGCTAATGTGATGCTAATAGTATTTAATAATTAACAAATAATAAATTCTAGTTAGAAAAGACATTGGTTACAACACTTATAAATATTAACAAAATACTGATGTAAAACGACGTTATAAAAATTATGATTATCTTAAAATAATAGTGCACGAGGGTTTGCTAGTTTTGTTCAACGATATCATCTAACCTTATACATAACAAAAAGATCAATATTGTCATTAAAAAATGTACTTAACCCGGCTCCAGAAAGTGCGCACTTCGCTGTTCACGATAAAGCATTCTAAGATGGGTGGCATAACCCGACTAAATGTTAGAGCGTGATTTTTTCTATTCATCAGTAAATTGGCAATTTAATTTTATTATTTGCATTACTATCACTAACTTTACCACTCGTCTAAGATACGCTCTTCCCGGACAAGGAACTTTGTTCGATTTCAACACGTTTGATCACATTCGTGGCTGCAGTTTGCATTTAACTTTCAAGTTTAAGTTATAGATTATATCTAATTATAAAGCAACAATTTTATTCGTTATAATGATCATGTAATAACGGAAGTATTTATGGAAGACAAGATTGAATTGTCTATGACAGATCACAAATGCATATCGCTGGTACTAGGAAGCCTCTTATTATAGAAATCACTTGTAAAATTGAAATGATTTTTTCATTTTTGAATCAGTGAATATTGGCAGTTTAGATTTAGACTTTCCCAAGAATTATAACAATCACTTCCAACTTCATTCAAGTAAGTTACCTATAGTTATTTTTGAAGATAAATTGAAAAATTGAAATTTTAAAATCTTACAAAGTATTTGGTATTGATCTTTTAAAAACTTATAAATCCAATCCAACTTATAAATGTATTTTAAAGGAAGTTTAATTTTAAATTATCTCCAATAGGACGGCGTATATCCGCATCGTGTAGAATCTTCGGATAAGACAGACGCTTAACAAAGTGTACGTCGTATCGTCACATCACCAAGAGAAAATTGAAACGATAGCCAAGACCGTGGTTAAACATGTTCATTTTATCGCTGAGAGAATAAAAGCCAAGGTTAGGTTTAATAAGAATAGAAAACACAGATTATCTATTATTTATTTTACATCATTTCATCAGCATCCGCTGAGAATGACGCGGGACGAACGCATAGCACTGCTTTAAAGTCTCAATTTTTAAGACTAAAATTTCTTGCTTGGCACCAAAAAAGTTTGCCATATAGTGATAGAGTTATATACCATTTGGTAAATAGTACCTCAAGGCAATCAATTACATTGTAATCCACTTAGCTAACAAATCACGCGAGTTGACACAGGGTAAGTAGAACTAAATTAAACATTTGCTACACGATCAAGTCAAGAATAATTTTCTAATATTTGCACTTACGCCGTCAAATAAAGCTTTACAATCTAATTCGCCTGACAGATTCTGTGCATCTAAATTACAATTAGGTATTGATTTATCAACATGAGCAAATTAAAAAGTGTCTTTTTACAATGTAATATTTTTTAACTATTAATCTTGATTTATCTTAATCACGGAATGTAAAAATTGAGAATCTTTTTTTTAGAGTCGATTAAAAAATATATTGTTAGTTTGGGAAGTGTCACCAAACTCACAAACTCGTATTTTGGTCATAATTTATGTCATTTTAGTCACATCACCAGTAACGTGATTGGCTATAAGTTTAAACAGAGAAAGCGTGAAACTTAATTCGCTGATTTTATATTCCGTGACTATAAACATCATTACAATTTGATATTGACGTCAAACTGAAGGGTAAAACAAGGGGTCGGAATCAAAAACTCTCATGGAACCGTGTTTTTTAAAGCTAATAAAAATTTAATTGTGATTGCCAAAATAAATAATTTCACTTAAATATTAATAGGTATTACTTAACAACAATGATTATAATTAGTGTTTAAATTTTTTACCTTTAAATATCAGGTGTTACAAACTGAATATAAATGATGAGTGATTAATATTGCTGGATTTTTTATTGTTAACCGCCGTTTTAACATTTACGGAAGTTAATTTGCTGAATTCCGAACCCTGCTAGTGTTTTTAGTCCCAAGTTTTAGACAATTTATTACACATTTACAAATACTTTCATGAAAATAATATACAGGGTGAATTTTTCAAAAGGGCTTGGATGGCCAAATCCGAAACTATAAGGAATAGCGAAAAATGCTCAAAGGAGTCACGAGCCCGATTTTGATGAAACTTAAAACCTCATCATTAGATTTTTGAAAAACTAATAATCCTAGCTAGGAATCGAACCTGTTGATTTTGAAAAAAAAAACACACCCTATATTATTACACCATACGATAGTGTTGCTATTAAGGATCTTATTCTGGGAAGTAATGACATACGGCAAACTAAAGGAAAGAGCTCATCTTTAACAAAATACGTTTTATTTTTCTTACATTAACTGATTCATTGTTCAAAATGTAGGCCAATGTTTTCAATACATAGCTGGATTTGAGACCTCAAGGATCATACTGCATTCAAAATTAGAATGTTATTGATTCCATTTAGAATATTCTCCAAAGAACGTTTCAAGTCATCAACTGTATCTATGTTGTCTTTTGTAAATTTCATTTTTGACATACCTACCCCCAGAGAAAGTAATGTAAGGGAGTAAGATCTAGGGATCTCGCTGCCAAAGCACAGGACCATGTCTTGCAATACCTAAAATGATCGTCAAAGTGCTGAATAAAAATCTCTTTTAGGTCTATTATGGGCTGGAGCTCCATGCTGTTTAAAAAAAACATCAATCATTATTAATCATTCTGAGTATAATTTAAAACACGGAATAGTTACCTACGATCTTTTCAGGAATTTCGAACGAAACAAAAATAGGTACATGAAACATGAATTTTATTAAATTCCAAAGTTTCCTTAAATTTGCCGTATATCATTCCTTCGCAGAATTTGTTCCTTAACAGCGACACTATCGTATGGTGTAATAATAAAGGGTGTGTTTTTTTTTTTTCAAAATCAACGGGTTCGATTCTCAGCTAGGTTTATTGGTTTTTCAAAAATCTAATGATGAGGTTTTAAGTTTCATCAAAATCGGGCTCGTGACTCCTTTGACCATTTTTCGCTATTCCTTATAGTTTAGGATTTGGCCATCCAATCCCTTTTGAAAAATTCACCCTGTATATTTACATTTGAAGATATATTTGCCAATCGACGAGGATTGACCGCCACGTTGATCAACAACTACAGTGGCATGAAAAATATAATTGCACATAAATATTATATACAAAATAATCATAGTCACGGCGATTTTAAGACTACACAATCGTCTGCACCTATGAGAACGGAGGTCTGTCGCAAATTTCTTAACTGTCAATCTTCAATTTCTTTCGTCCGTGAACACTTGGGTAGATTCCAATGGAGCCGCAAGCACCATAACCGGTCCGCCATGCGAGCCGGTCAGCCGGAGTAGCGGTCCGCGTCTTGTGCGGAATCGGCAGCGGAGGGTGGGTGACGTCATTGCGCGGGAGCGGGGGGCATGGCGGGGGTGGGGGGTTGAGGGACGCGGGGGCGGGGCGTCTGGCGTCGCTGGCGGGCCAGGAAGGACTGGCCGCTCGACAGCAGAGCGAAGCGCGTGTCCACAGCGTCGCGCTGACACCGCATGCCCAGCTGGTACCACGCCGTGGCCAGCAGGCGCTGCTCGCTTGCGCCTGCGCGGGACTCTTCCGATCCGCTCCACCTGCCGGACGAACCCCTAATATCAAAGCTGAAACTACTGCGGTCAATCAGCCTCTAACCCTTGATTTTTCCACTGGTAGTGGAAAAAACGAATTTTTTGCAAGCAATATAGAACCACAGAACAAATACAAAGAGGTAGGTAGTGTTGTAGTTAAATTGCCCAATGAAGGACGCGTGACACTTTGCAGGGGTGACATTGAGAGAAAAAGTGTATACCTCAATAAAATTATGTCGTTGTAACTAAATAGTTCCACAACATTATGTTACTAAATCTAACAGTGACCTACTCAGACACAAAGTGTCGCCATTTAGCATCCATTAGAATTATATTTGGATTTTAACGCCGATAGTACACTTAAGGCTATGTCTACTAACATCCCGTCAGTACTTAGTTGAGAATCACAGTACACATTTACTTAGGCCGTCCTCTCTGCGTTTGCTCTGTGCACAGGATCGACAGAAATTGCACCACCCTAACTTAACAATAATGTTCAGAAAAAATATCCATATGAATCAGTTCAATAATGATTAGTAGCACTTACCGGATGACCGACAACAGAAAATGATTTACGGCAAGCTAATCAAAAAATTTATCCCCATCCACCCCTCATCCCTATTCACCTGTCATCCCTATTATCCTTTGATCTATATTCATCCCGTTTTTCCGAAACTCAAAGGTAGTGTTAGTTAAGAGTAGAACAAAGACTCACTCAAGCCTGTTGTTGGGCGTGGGGGCGACGTCGGCGCGCGCGGGGCCTGCGGGCGGCGCGGCGCGGTAGCCCAGCGTTATGTCCGATAGCGACTGTTGTGCTGTACACATATTTACATGCATCAATCTCTTACCAACTATTTACATTCCACAAGCGGTAGCGTCCAACCAAGGGTTTATTCCCCGTACACTTTCCTCATAAATACACTTTTTGTACGCGTCCGTAAAAAATTTTTATATATTTATTTAACCATTTTTACATTCTCATCTCCAAATAATAGGATTAATAAAATTCTTGCTTATGTAATAGATGATCGAGCTCTTTTTCGGGGGCCCCCTAAAGCCCCTCTTTTTAGTAGTCAAAACGGAACAATTTTAGTTTCGCTAAGTGGGTATTTTTCAAAAGTCTATCTATGAGGAAAGTGTATCTAAGACGGATAATCCCAAACAAGCATCGACAGGTTGGAGGTTTATATCACATACAGTACGCTCAGTGGCGGATTTGCATATTTGCCGCCAGTTGGCTTTATAAATTTTACCGCCAAGAAGCTATTGAAATTTTGCCCCCCTAGGCTCCAGCATTTTAAACTTCATGGCAAATCCACCATTGAGAGCCCTAACGATATAAGTGACTTCTAGTGGGCGCGTAATGACCGGTGTTCGTAGCGAACAGTAAGTGTTTCGTCGTTTAATCATAAATTAAGAGTTAGAAATATAATAAATTAGCATTCCTCCTTAGCAAACAGGAGACATAGAGATAAACAGACAAACTCCATATAAAGAGAGCTTATCTTACTATGGACACAAATATAATGGGTCGCTGCGTAACACGTTACATTACGTTGTAACACTGGTCAATACACACTTTAAAACAAATATTTCAATAATTATATTTGAGGGCACGGATTTAGAATGAGCTAGATACCACGAGTCGTCTGTCCTAGCGTATCTTCAACTGGTGCAATGCTTAAGCTTTTTAGTCAAACCTCAAAGTAAAAAAAAAAATTACCGAACAATTTTATTTACGATGAGCACATCAATTATTTCGCGTGATGTTATCGGTGGCGAAGAAAAAATACACACTTGATTTTCTTACTATTTATTGCATTATGTGGTATCTAGCCTGCTCCAAACCTGAGGTTGGTAGAGTTAACCAAAATACTAATATTTGAAAGATTTTCATGTCATTAGGTATATCTTCCTAATGCAAAATAAGTAAGATACATACATACATATACTCACGCCTCTTATTCTGTTCGATAGGCAGAGATAATAGCCCACCATTTATTTACCATCGAATTATGACATAATTAATTTGATTTCATTAAAGTGTCATTTCATAATAAAGTAAGTTATTTTCTTTTAATAACTTGCTCTCGCGTAAATCATACAACTTTTCACCTCGACTAGCGAGTAAAGCACTACCTACAGATTAGAAAAACAATTTGATAAAGTTTTATGAAAACTATTTTAAAATATTCATAAATTATTTTAAAAAATCACATAGAATTTCTGAGCGAACTTATTTTTTTTTTGCGGCACCTAGATTTTTCAAGTGTTCGAAGTTCGAATCACTAACTCACTCGTTAATGCTGCGAATTTTTACTTACAAAAAGGGTTTCGTGTTGGAGAGGTGAAAAGTCATTTCTTTATACTTAGCATCTTTATGCTTTTACGTTTTTCGTTGTTTTGTTCCTTACTTTCGGTCAAGACCACCAACACAAGCATTTATAGTATACCGTAACCGCTTACCATCAAGCAAAATCAATATTTGATTTTATCTTTAAGCTGTACAAGCAGTTAATTTGTTTTCTTTAATATAGCTTGGCAAAGAATATCATATATTTACAGAGATGTTGAAACAGTCGTACATATTATAAATAAATGAGAATTAGGTTTAATAAATAAATGCAAACGATTGCGACACTCATGCCTGTGCGTAATATATATTTTTATATTGGATGATCATTTACGGCCTGCCTGATGGTACGCCGTTAACGATGTCCATAAACACTCACAACGCTACTATAGTACTGCTGTTATCACAGAACAAAGAAAAATCCTTAGGACTAGAAATCGTATGGGGGCGTGTTTGTGTCGCCAAAAACCTAAGTGTAATTGCATTTACCTCACACATATACACTTGTGTATGTGCACAACGCAGGCTAAAATAATCAAAAAACAAGTTTATGCGATTGATTTTAAGGTTTATTTTCCTATAAGTTTTCACGAAATATTTACTTCAATATTCTAGAAGTTTCTATACCTGTCCAATTCAGGATGCTAAATGATAATTTTGACAGTTCACGTCTATTAAGTATCGTATTTTTATATACAAAATAATACCTCTAAAATTATCGTAGCACATTGACAAGTACCGCCCACTTTTCATAGTGAAGCGTCTTGCAAGAATTCAGCACAATTGACTATGACACACAGGAATCGAATGAATCGAACTTAAATTAATTTATTGAAATTTTTAAGTACTTATCTACTACAATTTTTTGTAATATAGCTAATAATAATATAATATAATAATAAAAGTGGCTAAGTATAATGCAAGACATAATTACGGTAGGTACCATAAAACTTCTCTTTTATCATTCTGAAATAAGTTACCTAAAATAATAAAAAAATAAATGCTTTTGTGTTTTTATAACTATCGATTCCATATTCTACGGGAACGATAATCGAAAATCGATTAGATTCATTTTCGATTATACTATATGGGGTACACTACTTAGAGCTGTCAAAATTATCATTTTAGGTAAGTTTGTGAAAAATGTACGACAGAATGTGGTGTCCGTATTTTGAGTTAAGTTAATTTCATCCTTACCATTGTTATATTTAAGGACTGATTTGCAATACAATACAATTTTAGACATCTATTGGTGAAAAGCAAAACTATAATGTACATTGATTTTGCTATTGACCGCTAGATGGGGTATTATTGGGATAAATAAATGTGTGCTCTATTCCAACGTGGCTTAAACATAATTTTGTTGTATATTACTTTAAAATGGGGGCAGATTTGATGGTACTCTGTAAGCATCATTGAAGTTTATACCTTGTCGAAACGTACTTTAAATTCATTTTCAGTAAAATAAGGTGTGTAGTTCTGCTCTTCTTATATTTTAAGGTAAAATGTATGCAACCAATAAGACGTCCTATAAGTCTGTGTGAGTGTATTTTTTGGCGACAGCTATTCCTTTGTATTTTTACTTAATTACTACTTCTATGGTTTTTTAATGTTCTGTGGCTGTTATCATCTGGCCAAACTCGATGTTAACGGCTGGACTATACTCATGAAATGTTGTGTGGTATAATATTTAGACTTAAAAAATAATAAGTGTTGTACACTGAAAGAATTCAGTTTTTTAACATCATGTAGTTATACTATCGTTCTCGATGTCAACAATATAACACATTCGGCAACACTGTTTAATACTTTCGAAATCAGGAACGTGCGTACACTACACGTCCCTGATTTCGACAATAGAGATTCGTCAATACTTTTTACATTGTCGAAATCAGGAACGTGTGTACATTACACGTCCCTGATTTCGACAATAGAGATTCGTCAATACTGTTTACATTTTCGAAATCAGGAACGTGCGTACATTACACGTCCCTGATTTCGACAATATAGATAGTAATAGTAGTAATATTTATTTATTTTCTCCCATACAATATTTTATACAGCAATACGGTAACATTTTAGAGGATATTGGGAGTTTTCAAACTAGGTAAAAACCTGTGATATGGATAACCAGGCCTCCATTCCACATACAAGTCGTACTGAGTTATAGCGAGAAGTTACATAAATATGAGTGGGCAGACGATCTTAAAGTTAAAAAATAAAGATTCGTCAATACTGTTTACATCGTCGAAATCAGGAACGTGTGTACATTACACGTCTCTGATTTCGACTGTTATAGATTCGTCAATACCGTTTACATTGTCGAAATCAGGAACGTGCGTACATTACACGTCCTTGATTTCGACAATATAGCGGTACACATACCGGAGGCTCTCGGGTCGAGCGACTTGATGACTTCTTTCGCTTTCTCGAGACATTTCTTGTACTTGTCTTCCGTGGCAAGCAGTTCTTGGTCTCTTGCCGCCAGTGCCTCTTGCATCTTGCTGGCTCGCCGCCGTTCTTCCGCTAGCGTTGCTTGGAGCTCTTCGACTTGCAGCGCTGCACGCAAGGCAACAGGGAGTTTAAAGAACGAATTATTTTAATATTATAGTGGAACCACACTTCACTTTTCGCTATTCGCCTATAATGTATTCGAGGAAATTCTAATAGATGACTAAACCCTCCACAATTCGTCATAGAAGAGTGGCTAAGGCGAATATTCGTGCGAATAAAGCTAAAATATACACGAATAAGCCCTCCCCACTTCGATTTATACATGTGAATAAAGGCGAATGGCGAAGTGTGGCTCTACCATTACACTAGTTAACCGCTTCGCTTCAGTTAATGAGTTTTTAACTCAAGACATGGTAATTTACACTTAATATAATAGCCTATATCCATCGGGATAATGTATCTTTCAAATATTGAAAGAATTATTCCAATAAGTGCAGTAGTTCCGAAGATTACGAAATTCTGCCTCTCTTTATGATATTCGTATAGATACTCACACTTCCTCTGGTTATCCTCCATGGCTGACGTTAGCCTAGGATTAGGCGCTTCAAGCGTAGCCTCCAACTGCATTATCCGTTGGTTCGCTTCCCGGTTCGTTGCACGCTGGTTCTCTAATCTGGCCTGGAAATCATCTAGGAGCGCCTAGAAAACATATCTGCCTCACTCACATAAAGGTGTAAAGACGCAAGACAATATATTTTAATAATATATGTTATAAGAAGCAAGCCTTTATATATATTACTAGTTGTTGCCCGCGGTTTCACCAGCGCAGATTTAGATTTTAAAGATTTTTGTGCAGAACCCTAATTCTTTTCCCAAAATTAAAGTAGACTGTGTTACTGGTCAAATCGGTAAAGCCATTTTAGAGATAAGGCAGAACTAACATACAGAATGACAGACAAAAATTGTGAAAAATATTGTTCTGTTATAAATACTGGGTATATATCCATATTCACTTTATAAAAAGCGGACTTTGTAAAAACAGACGTTTCAATTTTATTTATTGGTATAGATGTCGCATGGCAGAATTCTACGCCCGAATAATTTGAGGAATCATTGACACGAAAGAAGAAGGTATAGATGTGTGTTGTATGTGAGACAAATTTTGATTATAGATTATATATTGTTCCTTTATATTCGTACCTGTACGGACGCTTCGTCCGCCTGAGCGCCCTGGTTCTGCCGTAGCAGTTTGTTCTCGTGCTCCAACCGGATCAGTTTCTCCTTCAAGTCGTTGGGTGTTTCACTCATCTCCCTCGATACGTTGCCCTCATTAGCTCCTGTGACATTGCAAAGAACAATCGTTTTTCAAGACTATCCCGCATTATGCATAAATTATTCAACCGATATGGGAAAACAGACTACAAGATCAGTTTCTATTCACAATAGTTCCTGTATGGAGGTGAAAATAAACTACTTTGAGTACTACAGCTTTAACTATACAGTATTATGTGATACCGAAATTATTACACTATATAATAGATATCAAAATATATTAATAACCATATACGCAGTTTCTAGTAACTAAACACACTAAACACACAATTCAGCGGGTTCTATTAACCGCGCAGTTTCTATTATTCAGCGGGTTCTATTAACCGCGCAGTTTCTATTTATTCAGCGGGTTCTATTAACCGTGCCGTTTCTGTTATTCAGTGGGTTCTATTAACTACACAGTTTCTATTAAACACGCAGTTTCTATTAACCACGTAGTTTCTATTAACCACATAGTTTATATTAACCACTAAATATCAATTAATCACGCATCATATAGTTTCTATATTATTAATCATACAATCTGGTAACCGCACAGTTTCTATTCACCACTCGGTTTCTACAAGTTTAAAGCGCAGGCCACATTGCCAGCTGACGGACGGAGCGGACGGACGGTCGCTCGCTTCACGCGCCCGCTCCGTCCGTCAGCTAGCAATGTGGCCTGCGCTTTATAATCACACTATACCTCCTATAATGGTGGAGCAGCGCAGCTCGTCGACCGTGTCCCGTAACGTGTCACGTTCGTGTAACAGCGCGTCTCGCTCTCGTTGCACCGACGCCGCTCGACTACTCAGCTTTTTATTTTCGATTTCTAACTTGTCAGCTTTTGTAATCTCCGCGTCCAGTTTTTCGTTCAAATCTGTCACCTGAATATGAAAACAAAGGTCCATTATATATTATGAACATAGCTAAATCTTTCGAATAAAGTTGACAAAATACCTTAGGATTCTTTTTATACACGTTTGCTGCGTAGTGGCTAAGTAGTGCGCGTACCGACTTATACGTATAAGTAAGTGGGCCTACACTAGTGTCGTTATCAGTTGTATTGTTCAACGCGTTTTGTCCATAGGTTTTATAGGGGCTTTATTGTACATGTATTATATAATATGTATTTTGAAAGTTGATAGTGACCTGTTTCTTGTATATGTCAAGTTGTGCCCGCACAGCGTTGGACTTGACGGCGGCCTGGTCGTACTCTATAGCACGCTGCACATGCTCCGTGTTCGCACGCTCCAGCAGCTTCACCTGCAATATAAACAATAACAAAATATGTGTTAACAATAACTATTGCCGACATGATATTCATTGTAATATGAATAATTATTATATATGAATGAAATTTTACCAAATAGTTTTGTTATATAACTATTAAATTTAACAATTTGCATATAATTCTGATAGCTATTACCAAGCTTATTTAGTATTGTTTATTTAACTCCATGCAATGTGCATAGGCAGCCTTGATACCATTAGTACGGGAGGTAGCGTTAATTCTAACAAGCAATCGATAGCCAGTTGATATTCTCCACGATAATAGAGCTTTATTGATACATAAAAGAGTTGACCGTCAACCGGTCTGGTAGCGGTCTAGTCGAAGGTGACACCATGGTAAAGTTGTCAAAAAAAATTACGCTCCGAGCAATCATTTGACACGTGAAACTTTATATGGTGATTCCTGAGGTCATTTTCAACTGAGAAATAACCGTCAGATGTGGTGTAGAGTAGTGGTTATACGTCAGTCGCGTATATATTAGACCAGTGCCGATAGTCTTTGAGACAAAATAAATTTATAGTAGGATGAAACCTGTTGGAAAAGGATCAGAAAATAACAAAAATGAAAGGAAAAATAAATTACGGGTGATCTGAGGTCGGGAAGTGGGGAGGGGGGTGAGTTTTAAGGGTAAAAACGGTTTATCTCGATTTCCGGCAAAACTACAAGTCCTATGGAAAAAAGTTAAATGACAAAGTTGTAGGTAATAAAGAGACCTACAACTTTTCATTTACACTTTTTTCACATAACCTCAAAATGTATGTGAAAAATTCAAATAATCAAGTTTTTGGTTTTTTATTTTTATCTTAAGCGAAACAAATTTGTTTTCCACGAAATTTGGTGAAAACTTAGCTTTTTATGTCCCAAAGACACTATATTTTTTTTGATTTGAAATACTCTTTTTTTCAGCTTATTTTGACTAAATATCGAAAAACCACCCTAATTTTCAATCGAAAATTCTCACGTCAAAATACCAGCTTTTTAAAAAAAGTCAAAAAATTTTTTGTTCTTTGAAATCTCTTCTTTCTGATGATGTAAAAATATATATACATTGCTATGGTAAATGTTCTCAGAAAATGCAAAGAAGAAAAACTTGAATTCGAAATTAATATTTTTGTATTTAGTCATTTCCTCGCTGAGGTGGGATGAGAAGTTACAAGTTGCACTATAACTTCATGGTTGCACTCGAGTGCAAAGATTTTTCACCTTGTGCACTTTTGATACCCTCGCTAAAGCTCAGGGTTCTATTAAAGATGGGGAGGGGAGGGGTAAAGAAGTCACGAGCCCGATTTTGATAAAAATTAAAACCTCATCATTAGATTTTTGAAAAACCAATAATCCTAGCCAGGAATCGAACCTGTTGATTTTGAAAAAAAAAACACACCCTATATTATTACACCATGCGATAGTGTTGTTATTAAGGATCTTATTCTGGGAAGTAATGACATACCGCAAACTAAAGGAAAGAGCTCATCTTTAACAAAATACATTTTATTTTTCTTACATTAACTGATTAATTGTTCAAAATGTAGACCATTGTTTTCAATATATAATCGTACTGCATTCAATATTAGAATGTTGTTGATTCCGTTTAGAATATTCTCCAAAGAACGTTAAGTTTCAAGTCATCGACTGTATCTCTGTATCATACGTGTCTTTGTAAATTTCGTTTTTGACATACCCCCAGAGAAAGTAATCTAAGGGAGTAAGATCCAGGGATCTCGCTGGCCAAGGCACAGGACCATGCCTTACAATAAAATTGTCGTCAAACTGCTGAATCTAAATCTCTTTTACGGCTATTATGGGCTGGAGCTCCATCTTGTTTAAAAAAAACAACAATCATTATAATCATTATGAGTATAATTTAAAACACGGAATAGTTACGATCTTTTTTGGGATTTTGAACGAAACAAATAGGTACGTGAAACATGAATTTTATTAAATTCTAAATTTTCCTTAAATTTGCCGTATATCATTACTTCGCAGAATTTGTTCCTTAACAGCGACACTATCGCATGGTGTAATAATAAAGGGTGTGTTTTTTTTTTCAAAATCAACAAGTTGGATTCCTGGCTAGGATTATTGGTTTTTCAAAAATCTAATGATGAGGTTTTAAGTTTCATCAAAATCGGGCTCGTGAGTCCTTTGACCATTTCACGCTATTCCTTATAGTTTCAGATTTGGCCATCCAATCCCTTTTGAAAAATTCACCCTGTATACGCGACTGACGTATAACCACTACTCTACACCACATCTGACGGTTATTTCTCAGTTGAAAATGACCTCAGGAATCACCATATAAAGTTTCACGTGTCAAATGATTGCTCGGAGCGTAATTTTTTTTGACAACTTTACCATGGTGTCAACTTCGACTGCTCCGCGGGTGCGGGTTCTGACGGTCAATTCTGGTATGTATCAATAAAGATCTATTATCGTGGAGAATATCAACTCGCTATCGCTTGCCAAAAAAAATTAACGCTACCTCCCGTACTACATAGGCGTTTTCTACCAGTCAACCATAGATTGACCATCAATAAAAATATCATGGTTTACCAGCCGCTAGCTATAATATCACTTTTTATACCACTTAGGTGCAGATAAGCGCATAGCCCACCTGATGGGAAGCGGTCACCGTGGCCTATGGTGGTAACACTCGCGCTGCCGATTCTGTAAAAACCTTCTAATTCTCTTCTTGAAGAACCCCATGCTGTAAACGCTAGGGAAAACCAGAGCAGGAAGATCATTCCACAGCCTAAGCGTGCGCAGAATAAAACGCCTCTCATACCTCACAGTGTGCACCGTTGCCGGATGCAACGTGTGAGGATGAATTATGAATATCATGGTCCACTGCCTTGAATGCGTTAAAGAAATATTAAAAAAAATAAGTAACCTGTCGCCGCAAGTCGACGTGTTCCTCCATCCGCTTCTTGTAGGACGCAACAGTGGCCTCGAGGGCCGCCGCTTTCGCCGCCGTCTCACGCAGTGCGTCCAACTCGTCCTTCAGTGTCACGTTTTCTGCCGCCGCCATCTTTAATACACATACATACTTTTAAATTTAAGTCGAAAAACTTAACTTCCAGAACTGAAGTCGCGACCAGGACTATTTTAGACGGAATACTCTAATCATTTGAGCATTCGCACCAACACCTTAAGGTCAAGCCAACGTCACCTTCCCAGTCGCTCTTATAACAGCCGTATAAGTCAAATCTAGAGGAGGAGTTAGCGAATTTCCGGTTCCGAGTCAGATGCAATCAGGAACAACGCTAAGATGATGATGATGACGATGACGATGATAGATAATAGATGTCCTGTCAAAGAACTAGCAAATATACCTGTTAATCAAGTTTAACATTACTATAAAAGCCACGTACTTGAAGTTCCTCATTCCTAAGTTTGTAAAACGCCAATTCCCGCTCAGCGGCGTCAGCCCTAGCATGTTGGTCATCCCTTTGCAGTTCGACTTTGTCTAGTTCATCCTTCAACGCCTCAAGCTGTGCTCTCATAGTGTTGTATCTCAACGTCCCTTCGTGAGGAAGGCCGAGTGAAGCCCCCGCCTCGTCGAGTTCCGGCGTCCACGCCTCAGCGGTCTGAGTAGCAGTCCGAGCTGCGGTCAGACGCGCTACCTCGGTAAGCAACGTCATCTTCTCCTCTTGGAGAATTTTCACCTGTAAAATATATACCTACAGTGAATGAAAGGTTACAGATTTGGTCCTTGTTCAATTAGAGACTAAACACAGTCAGCTTAAGCAGCTCAATTTTTGCCCTTTTTTTCATGCGTAAACGCATGGTTATGACGGACTTCAACCGACTAAAACTGCACGCCATCTTCAAGCGCCAGGGTGTAAAGCGGCCCAAACGGTAGTTACCTCGCACCCCAGCTGATCCGAGCCATATACGGCTTCGAGATGGCCCCCTAGAATTTGGGAACCACAGTGTCCCTTTCTTGCCCCCGAAAAAATTACCGGCGCGACCTGTTAATTTTTGCACTTTTAACTTTATGTCCTTTACTAAAAACTTTAACATCTATATTATAAATATCATATATCTTTGAGTCATAATAATATACTAAAAGATATAGGTATGATTATTCCTAGATGCTGAAGTCACAGTTACAGTACCATCTGGCATTTAAATGGAAAACTATAAATATGCAGACACTGCCCTGCCATAACTTAGGTAGAATGCACAACAATTAATATCAATAATTTATAACGTCCTATTGTACCTAGTAACTATTCAATTGTCCTTGCATCTATTTGGATATGCAAAACAGCTAAGTAAACATTCACATTTAAATTTTAAATTTTCATGAAGCAATATGCATGTTATCATATATATGATCATTGTTTAAACCGACTTCAAAAAGGAACGATATTCTCAGTTCAACTGTATTTTTACCCGACTGTCGAAGAAAGGAGGGTAATGTTTTTTTATGTTTGTTACCTCAGAGCTTACCACAGGATGAACCGATTTTGAAGATTCTTATTTTTGTTTGTCCCATTTCAATTTGATCCAGTTGAAGTTGTTTTTTTAGCATATTGTATAAATGCATAAAGCATTTATACAATATCCTAAAAAAACAACTTCTTCGTTCTTTTTACAAGAATCTGTCAATCTGCCTCATGGTTAATTCAAATTTTACTTTATATTTTCTTGAATATAAAGTAAAATTTGAATTAACCATGAGGCGTGATGAAGTCATACTGTCGTGACCAATATAAAAAAGTACAAATCCTGTGAGCTCATGAGGCACAATTCATATAAAACTGATAATAAATAAAACCAACAAACCTGTGTGTCCAGCTCATGACATCTTTGCGCTAGGGCTTCTCTCATGTCCGCATCTGACTGCTCCGCCACCGGCGTGTCTATGTGCACACTGCCGCGGTTCGCGCCCAGAGTCAACGTCTGTAGTTCCTTCCAACAAACAACGCTCTAAACAAACCGCTAACACAATTTCACTACACGATCAAACTTTTACTTTTAGGTAAACAGCATCACCACGTTATTCTACCTCCAGTCAGCAGACAGTGCACACACGCCACTAACATAACTGTATCGTGATCCAAGGACGTTAAGTATAAGCGTTACTAAAACATTCAATTTCTTTACCGCTCCAAGTAACGAGCATGCAACGCTGAAAGCGTTAAGCAAGAATGTATGTTAACTAAATCTTGCAATGATGAACATTACAGTGTAACGCGCCCATACTATTGTACGTACCTAATGCCATTGAAGTTCATTGCATGAAAAGGCGGTCGGCGGTACACGATTTACACATTACATAATAAAATTCACTAATTGGTTACGGACGGATAAGGTAGAAACAAACCGTTAGATTTATTTAATTACCAGCTGCAAATATTATATTTTACTTTTATTATAAAAATATTGCACGCTTTGTGTTACAATATATGCCTATTAAACCGACCTTATTTTGAAAGGACCTTTATAATAATATTTAAGACTACCTCATAATTATTTCACTACCAAATATAAACCACGTAATTGTTTTCAATTCTTAGATGCCGGTTTTCCTGGTGTTGGGATTTCGAATAACTAGTTCACACTGCATTAGTCTAATAGTTGAAACCTAAGTATAGGTACCTGATGAAGAACAGTTGATACTTCATTCCAGTCCGTCAAGGACTCTACGCTGAGGCACACTTCACTCAAGTTAATATTTAGAAAACACTCCACTGGGATCCGTCAGGTATTCCGTCACAATGGTTATTCACTGTGGTCGCAGACTACTAGTATTTCCCTCAAAATACGTTATCATAAATAAACCGACTAACACACAATTAAACAACAGGCAACAACTATACTCGTAACGTCAGGGATCACTCGCACTTCACTATTAACTGCACCTAATTAATGAACAGAGTGATTTCAATTGTTACTACTGTTTTCTACTTTTAGAATTTAAACAGCACATAATCGAATTCATTAGATTGCCTACGGTAGGCACACTGAGTTATACTTATACAGTAATAAAAAGCAAGCATTCAAAACCGTTCACGTGGTGGGAGTATAGTTATTATAGTCGTGCAGTAATTGTAAACATTTAATTAGATTGCGAATGTGTGCAAGGTCATACGTAGTAGAAATTAACATAATCACGTTTTAATTCTGGTCTTTGTATGGCCATCGTAATAATTAGTGCATTAAAAAGTGCTTGACGCTACCGAAAGAATTAGTTGAATCTTTATGTTAGAGAGCTGGTTTATCGAGCGCACAACCATGAGCACGAGAGAGAAAGACATCTTTGTCTAATTTAACATGGAAAAATGTTTAAAAGTTTTAAACTTTTTAATTTGACGTCCCTCAAATGGAGCTACCCTAGAACCGCGAGTTTTAAGAAAAACTGGTCTTTGGCTACATCGCCTCCGCCTGCAAATTGAGGAAGGTACTCCGAGGGCAGCCGGTAAAATGAGTGTGAGTATACTTCCCTCATGTAGCAGGCGTATAAGAAACCTCTGTAGTCCATCAACGAAGGCCTAAGGATTACGAGAACAGGGTGTGGGCCGGCACCTCCACGCGGTGCACCCGGGCAACGGAGATAGCAGCGACTCGTAGGAAGCGGAAGTAGCCCTCTAGAGTGCTGCTCAGATGCTCTCTACTTGTCCTTCTGACTAGCAAAGGGAACAGTGGGAAGCAGCCTGGGGACGGACTGGTTCTCGAGCGCAGATGGGGGATGACAGGGCAACCTTACAACCCCGGTAATTGAGGCCCAAGACGGCGTGCGGCGTCGGATCGAATACGACATAAACACCCCCGATGGCCGAAGGGTGTCGTATCCGCACTAATAAAAAAAGGGTTGCGAGAACAATATATCACAGTTAGTATAAGTAATGAAGGGAAGGTGTGAAATATTGTGTTAACGCCTCAAAAAGCATAAAAATCGGATTATCAAGTATAACAAAGAAAGCCTGTTAATTACGTGCAAAATTATAACCACCGTAATGGAATACGCTGTTATTATTCAGTTTAATCTTGATGTCGTAATGCCCTCAAGCGAAAAATGTTTTTTTTGTTTTACTTTCTCCTCAATCCTTGTATTGTAGCGGATTTAGTTTAGTAGGTACAATATTACCAGATTTCGTATTTTAAGGTCTGCGAGTTTATAAGTAAATATTAGTTTGAAGTATTTATAATTAATAGTACCTAGATAGACCTGACCTTGTTTTTAGTTAACCTAAACTTTCGCCCGATTTGATGAGGTGCATTTTTATTTTTGGGATTTTTTTTTATCAGTAATGTTTTTGGTTTTGATTTAATAGGGTAGGTTCTAGTAACCGAAATTACTAGTATTCCTGTTAACCTTCACAGCCAAGATAAAATGCTTGTATTAGGAGTGGGTTTACGTTGGTAGTCAGGTAATGTAATGTAATGGCGAACCCAGGACCTTTCGAATCATCGATAAAATCGAACTAACTAAAATGGCATTTTGGAATCCATTACTACAATCTATGCTTACTTTGAGTCTAAATACTATAGAATATTATAATTTTAATTATACATTCATTCATTCATAATTTCTACTGAAAGTAAAATAAAGTTGTAAAGATGGGGGATATATTTTAGCTATTAAATTATCATTTGCTTGGTTAAGTTACCGTAACAAAAAATTTAACCAGTGTCCAATAGCCGTAAGTTTTCTCTAACATCTTCATAATATTTGAAGAAATTTTATTAGCAATAAATAACATTCGATGGTTCAAGCTAATGGAATAGAATCGAATGTTCAAAGAGAAATGATCTCAAACGACTTTATAAACGCTATTGAATAAAGATTTTCTTGTCCAGTGTCGCTGTTCTTTTTGTCACTTTAATCCAATACGATACTTTATGTAAGTATGTACCCGTGTAGTTTATTATTACGAATAGGGGGCAGTAGGGGCCTTATTGCCATTTGCCGGAGACATAAATTACTGAACACTAAAAATAATCTGCTATTATTTTTTTAGCATAAACACCTTTGTCTTTACCTAAAAAACCGCGTCCGAGAGATAGCGAAATAATCTTAAGATTAGGAACGTAATTCATTAGCATTTTTATACTTGTTTATATAGGCCGTCCACTGCGTTGATGGGGCATCCGGCGCGGTCGTCCGTCGCGACTAGTAACCGTGGTGGAGTAGGTACGTCGCTAACCTAGCCTAACGCAGGGTTGCACTATGAAATTGTATACCTGCGCTGTGCACCGGCACCGGCACAACGCAGCGGGCGGCCATAAAGCTGCATCCTTTTATATACTTTCGTAGTATTCCTTAATGGTCAGTCCACTAAATGTCACTGCGGTGAATGAGGTGAGAATCTCTGCGTGGGACATCTATTCACAAAAGTCACACACGACTGACCGAACCGTGTATGTGCTCTATCCATTCCTCATTCCAAGAGGATAATGGGCTATTTATCCACTGTGAGAGTTTTGAATGTGAGGGTAAAATAAACCGAACTGAATGAGTTTATACCTGAATGGCTTGCATTATCGACCTCTGAAAGGATAGTTCCATTTCCATTATTCTTGTGATGTACTCTTCTTTTTTCACACAGTTGACTGCACAACCTATTAATAAGTAATAAGTACTGAAGGATTTAAACTGATAAAGGATGTATGAAGCACTAATTATATTTATTTACTAACATATTATGTATTTGATTAATTTTTCTTTGTTTGTTTGATCTGTATACATTTCTATACCATTCGTTCGGTAGCAATGAAACTGTTTACAGTTCTTATTGGCACTATTGTTCACGACCTTCAGGTCTCTGACTCAAAAAAAGAAACTGAAATATATAAATTTCAAGGGGCATTAGCTAGTTGAACATCGAAACATAATTAAAACAGACAATCAACGCCTATATATGTACGCATGGATGAACAAAAGAAACTTACTTAAAACAAGTTGAAGCAATCTCCCCAAGTCAGATGGATCGGCAGTTTCGGCTATATTTAGTACCTCTGGCCTTGAAAACTCTTGCAGGCTTAAATTTAGAATGTCCTGGTGGTAATCTGTCAACAATATTCTTAATTTTATAGAGTACCAATGTTATTTACATACAAAAAGAAAATAAAAACAAGATAAATAAAATATATTTTATATTTATTTATTAAAAAAATATATGCAGAATGCTCACTCATTCAAAATGTGTTCGTGACAGTTTTAAACTAATTTTGGAGATTTTAAAGTCATGTACTTTTAAAATAAACCTCACTAACTAAGTACAAATCCCTACTTTTATTTAACCTCACCTGTGCCAGTACAGCTGATTGAAGGACGAGATTGGCGAATGGCGAGAGAATTGCTCCCGTAAAAGTTAAAATAAACCAAATCATGGAAAGAATGAGTAGAAGAGTGGCTTCTGGCTCTGAGGTGTAGGCTTTGGATGCAACCGAAATTGACGCTCGGATGAAGAAGACTCTTGAGCCCGGGGTCCACTCTCCTGCTTTCATTCTCCAATATTAATATTTCATTGAATATTACTAATTTTAAAGCTTTGAATTTTAAGATTTGGATTGGTAAAAGAGAATATCCAAAATGGGACTTGAAGCAACCAGCTTCTTACAGGGGAATACTCTGACCTACCAATACTATACATATTTAAAAATTCGCAAGTATGGATGTTTGTTATTTTACGCAAAAACAGCTATGGATATGGATTATATAAAAATAGATTCATGTTGGTCGCAAAACAGGATCAGTATTTTACGCTAGTGGAACTGTGGACTACAGCCAGCATATATCCATTTGCAAAAAAAAAATTCTTAGTCATGCTCAGTTTCAACCTAGATAGCACTGTGTAATATTCTTTAATATTACTATTGTTTCAATTATTTTTGTTTACATAATTAGCACTGACTGATATATTATTTAATAATTAAAATAAAATAATTACTTGAATCAGTAAAATAAATGATATTTGTATGAATAAGTCATTTATGATAGTGCATTGTTTAATTCATTAATATGATATGAAAACCTAGTGATTCAACACAGAGTCAAGATGACACAAACATTTTTCAGTTACAATACATAACATTATGAATAAATATGTAATCAAGAAAGTAGAATGAACGCAGTTGTAATGCAATAGTTACATTACACATACTATATTTTACGAATAAGGCTAATGTGAAATAGGAAAAGATATTATTATCCCCAACGGGGATGCCAACAGATGGGCGGGTAATCGGCCAAATGGGCCATTTCATCTATTTCCAATATTTCCCGTAATAGGAAACAATAATAAATGTCATCTGAAAGAAATTGATGAATATAGAAAAGGGTTAAATGAATGAAATTGTATGTGTACTGAGCCACTTACACACCAAATAAAGTGACAGACAAACTTGTCAAATTTGATTATTACCTCAACAAGTTCTCAAATTTCATATTGTCAATTTTAACTTAAGGATGTACATACCCACAACACCTGCCAATATTTTTTTCAGATTGCTCACTTTTAATCGCCAGTTATGTCCATGAACTGGCTTTATTTTCTCATACCAATCAGAAGTGAAATATTCTGGTGCTATTTGTGTAAGGGCCTCAGCGATGGCCACACCATCAGACAATTCTGAAAAGACATCACCAGGGTTAAGTATTTCCAAGTTAGTATTTTGTTTTATCTTTAAATTCTAGGTGTAGGGATTTTATGAAGTGAATATATGGAACTCTGATTGTATTTATTGATTATTTAAAGATATAGGTACAGATGTTAAAAATTCAGTTTTAGAAAAAGTGTATTTACTCTAATTACTGTGTCATGGGACAGTTCTGAATGTGTGTCAAACATTTCAAGGCAGAATTAGTCATCACTACAATCATTTGTATTATTAAGCAAAATCTTAATTCAATCAAAAGGTCCAAATCAGATACATTCACTTTTGTTTATTGAAGTATGACATAGCATTACTGTGTGGGCAATATAAGAAAGCATTAGATTCTTATAGATAATCATTGCTTTATCTTTCAAGATTTAATGTATAGCAATATGCATAGTTGTAGAATGACTACAGTAGACTATAATGGCGAGAATGATTGCACATTAAGCAATATTATACTCAAAAGAGTGTAACAGTGATGTCTCAATGAAATAAAAACAAGAACTTAAACGTGGAAATTATCCACTTAACTGCCGTCACCTAAGAGGGATGTGGGTGGATATAGTCAAGCTAACTAATAATACTGTGATCTGAAAACAGCTGAGTATGATATGAAATTTAAATGGTATTTACCTGATGCATTCCCATGTTTTGCCTTTAGATCTAAAGTCTGCAACCACTTGATCAAATTGTCACATAAAATCGCACCATTTGCCTCCATCCTGAAGAAAATTGTTATGGCTCAGTGCGACCTAAATATGTTTACTTCGATTTCTGATAAGTAAACATTATATTTTCTAATTTTAAGAAGAAGAAAGATAGATAAAATACAGAAGAAATATAATGTTTTCCGTGGTCCGTAACGCGTGACGTCTGCGTGTGCGTTTATAAAGCCAGTCAGTTTTAGTTATCTATCATAGCAAGATAATGTCCGATTTGTAAAGTATGTTTTAACTTTACCTCTAGAATCAATTTTTTTTTAAAGATTTTATAAATAACAAAACCACAAGACTCTTGTCATTTTTTGTATATAATATCTAATATAATATGGAAATAATGTTTGTCTGCTTGATACACTGCGTAGGTATTTTATACACTGCCATCAAAAACACAGTTTTATCACAAACAGTGTCACAAACGGATGTTGTGCCTGTGTTTGTGCCTTACTCGTCCGATAGCGATAGATAAAGCCACAATAAAATCAACTTATTGTTAAATATTAATATTAAATGTGTACTTTTGCTTAAAAGTTATAGGTATAGGCCGTATAGGGTATTATATTTATATTTTTTTATTTACGTTTTATATTTTATATTATAATATCTATTATAGTAATCTATGGGGAATTATTTCCAATGGGCTGCAATGGGCAGACGAAATCCCCAGTGTGTGGGCCAAAAGATAATAGAATAAAATATATCTACTTTTAAAGTAATGTAGGTACTTAAGTATATCTTGGTATGGTCTAAGTCTGAGGTGTCGCTCTCATATGATGCAACCATCTTGAAGTCCAGAATTATGTGGTTCGGCACATCAATTATTAGCCGTACCACAAAACTTGGAATTCTTTACCGGGACACGTAGGTATTTCCTCCCTCCTACAATCCCGGGTCCTTTATGCGTGCTGTGTAAAACCATCTAAAGAGATGGTAAAACTGAGGGTTGTCATTGCAGCCAGCATTCCTTGTATCTGCAATGGTGACCCTCATACCTGAGACGTCCTCATTAGCTTACCATCAGGCGAGGTGAAGATAAAAAAAATATTAAAAAGATTGGTGGTAGCGGTAAACCCTTTTTTTAGGAATTAGTAGGAGGTAGGAATACCTAAGTTCGAGGTCCTCTGAACCAAAACCCACAAAATAGAAACATGTGACATATACCTACTTACTCACCAGATTTCTATTAGTTTGCTTCTAGAGACGCCAATGAGCTGAAATGGGCTGGACTCATAATGCCGGTAATAGTGCTGAGCTAATCCACACTGATACTTACCCATGTTAAACTGTGATACTTAACCTTGACCAAGGTCAGTGGATTTTAACCAGAACGTTGAGAAACCAAACCTTAAAATACTGACAAGTTTAGAACTCATGGTCTTTGTATACCTACCTACATATCTACCTGTATATCTATATATATCTACCTGTTCGCCAAGTGGTGAAAGTAATAAAATATTTAGTTGATAGTGTGGTAGATAATGCTGGTCACGAACCTTTTAATCTATCACCCGATGATTAACTCATATCTTATACTCAACATTTGCAAATTTTAACGTCATTATTGTCGAATTTATATCCGTACAGTATCTTAGATAGGTATCTACTGTTTGTCTGATACTTTAACGCAAGTATTCACCAGGGATTAGCGTTATGATGAAACAGCTTGATCGAGCAGGCAAGAGGCGGCTGGTTCTTGGAGCGCTAGCGAGCGAGGGGTTGGTGGTTGACAGGGCGGCCGCTTCACCGTCGGTAATCCTACCGGCCAACCTGTTGCGGCCATCCGCAATTTAGTTCATTTTGGTTTTACGGGAGCGACTGCCGTGTCATGTAAAACAGCAGGTTAACTGACTCGCAGGTGAATTTAGTTTGCACCTAAAGATCTTAGTAGAGCATGAGTAGAGCATACTTTTTTTGATCGTGCGGAAATCCCCATGGAAACCCTCGTCGGTCATCGGGGTTGGTTATATCGGGATCGAATCGACTAAAACCGCACGCCGTCTCGGGTCTTAATGACCGGGGTGTAAGGTTACCCAATAGGCATATCCCGCGCACCTCAACTTACCCCGGGCCATCTACGGTTTTAAGATGGCCCCTTCGAAAGGGGGGTGGGGCGGCTGTCTGGTCACCCAACCGTCGGCGCGCGAACAATCAGCTGGCCCCTCTCTCCTGGCTCCCCACTGTGCCCTCTGCTAGTCAGAGGGACACGTGGAGGGCCTCGGAGCAGCCCTCTAGAGCCACTCCCACTCCGGCCGTGTTGGCCGAAGGCAGCAGCGTCTCCCGTGGCGAGTGGGAGACGCTGCTCGCCTCCGTTGCCCGGGTGCACCCTCAGTGGAGCACCCTGACTAGGAAAGATACTAGAGAATAAAAAAAGATTTAATACTTAACATTTATTCACTAAACCATTCTGCTTATCATTTGAAAATGATAGATTACAACCCATATATTTATCATTTTTGATTGCATGATTTATGACCTGTTGCCATAAAGGGTCACTCAAAAGCAAATGTGGGTCACAAAATAACAGTACTGCAACCTGGGCCCTAGTTAATGCTACATTTAGCCTCTTGGGATTTTTCACAAACCCTAAAGCATGCTTTTGGTCAATAACAAGATAAGATTCAGTTGTCCTCACTGTTGATATAATAATGAGTGGCTTCTCTTGTCCTTGAAATTCTTCAACTGTGCCAATTTTTGGTCGCGGTAACCCCATAGCATCAAATAGAAGACGAATATACTTGATCTGAAAAGAGTGAAACATATTTAGCACTATTTACAAATCATACAGAACTGGCTGTGCCCCGCGGCTACGCCTGTGATACCCATTTATCCCATACATGTCCGTAATTTATTGCTATTGTAGAAGCAATAAATTACGGGATGTCTGGAATTTTGCCCAATTTGTTGACATAATATGATTACTGCTACGCTCTCCTGGTTAGTAGCGTGATGATATATAGCTATAACCTGTCTCGATAAATGGGCTATCCAGCAAAAATACTTTTTCAATTCAAGCCAGTAGTTCTTGAGATTAGCACATTCAAACAAACAAACAAACTCTTCAGCTCTAAATTAACATTTTAAGTATAGATTATTACTATGAATATATATATTTACCTGCGCTATATAAGGTGTAATGACACCGATTTCGTCTGGAGATATATTCCTCTTAAGAAGTTTACATACAGTCAATGCAACCATAGAAGCTTCTTGAGGATTAAACCAAGAAGGACTATCTTCTGCTCTTGTATTACAGCCTTTAATGCCATGAACAAATATGCCTCCAGTTTTAGATTCTTCAGAAGTTTCAAAAACCTCCGAAACCACATTTATTATTCGTGTGATCCACGACAAATCCCTTTGTAATTTTGGAACTAATGATGCATCGTAAAACAATTTACTGGGTAATTCTATAACTTCTTCCAGAGACCTGTAGTTGTCTGATAATCTCGTCACTAATTTGTCATTAAAACCATTTGCATAGGCATGAAAATCCCTTTGATATGGAAAAGTTGCCAAGATTCTGGATAAGTATGATTCGTCATAGCCGAATTCAACACAGTACCGTGACAATACTATAGGCCCCAGCTGCATTGGATCACCAGCCAGAACAATTTGTCCATTTTCTTTGTCAATAAACGTCATTGGTAT
Organism: Lithosia quadra; assembly: GCA_963576445.1. Classification (NCBI taxonomy): domain Eukaryota; kingdom Metazoa; phylum Arthropoda; class Insecta; order Lepidoptera; family Erebidae; genus Lithosia; species Lithosia quadra. Next base: position 13,371,186 of record OY754874.1, read on the forward strand.
CATTATTTCAGGCTCTAAAGCTTGTCCTGCTTCATCAACAATTACGTGCGTAAAATGTCCTTTGGGTAGTCCCAATAGGGCCAATGTTCCTAGACAATAGCACGTCCCAATAGAGACCCGATACCTAGCGATGTATGAGGCAGGCACGTTTAAGTTCATACCATTCTTAACTGAATGACTTGACTTTACTGTGTCTTCTCTAGCTATGTTTACCGTAGCGCAATAAGTTTTTATTATATCTGGAATATTTTCAGAATCAACTAAATAATTAGCTATTAATCTTACAACAGAATTAGAAAATAATTTTTTGTACTCTAATAGTCTCTCAGCAATCAAATTTGCGGCACTATTTGATGGCGCGGCTACTAAAATTCTGCTGTCTGGGTTAAGAGTTAGTATCTGCAGTATCGTTTCTATAACAGTTATGGTTTTGCCCGTGCCTGGTGGGCCGTAGATGCAATACGGCATTGGACGACACTCACCCAATAAAATATTCTTTACAGCTGCTTTTTGACCAGTATTCAATTGTTTATTATACCATTCAATTGATTCCACTTTATCAATTGGTAGAAGAGGTGGTTTCGTCTTAATACGACTTGGAAATAAAACATCTACGCCTAAATTAGATATAGCTAAATTAACAGCCTGATGGCTTTTTTTGAATATAGATCTATTCAAATTAAATTGTATAGAAACATCAGTTCCTGGATAATCTTCATGGAAACGGGGATGGAACTTCATCAGTACTAATTCCCCTTTGATTAAATGAATATAGCCCTCATATCGAGGTATACTACTATCCCACATATCCTTAACAAATACTTTGTCTCCTGGAACTAACGAAGGCCTCTTTTCAGCCAAACCATTAACTTCCAAGCAAAGATACTCTTGGCATCTTATTAAATATCCTTTTGGTATATCAAAAGCCCTCATGTTCACAGTCACTTGAATCTCTTCCATATGTATAAGAGCATGCAATCGATCCATGTAGTTATTAATATTTAAAGTTTGTATAAGGCAAGGTAAGTTTGTCTCAATTCTTGATATAATTTTGTTGTAATCTTTATGGTTTATGGTCTCATTGGAATCCCCTAAAACTGCATTCCAAATCTTGTCTGGAATAGGAAAATGTCCTTGTTTTACAGCAACAAAATTGGGACTTCTAATTGTCTTAACTCCAGGTACATATTGATTATGATGTTTTCTTATGTTTTTTAACATTGCAATATTTTCCGCCTCTGAATTTCGAAAGTTTGTACTCACATTATTTTGTAATGTATTATTGGTCAGTACATTTACTTCAATCAACCTGTCAACTTGAAATCCTTTGAACATTATTATGAAATGTTCCTTGCATCGCCCATAGAATTTCGGCTGACAAGAAATTGTTAGACTCAAGGTGTGCTTCGGCAGTAGCTTTTGAGGCCTCGACAAAAATGGTTGGACATTAATTTGAGAATCTCTTTTCTTACAAAGTATTATCCATTTATTAATCACAATCTGTTGATCACCATTGTTGGTTATGTTCATCGTGATTGATGGATTCTCTTGGAATGTGACTTTGTCAAATTTCAAAGGAAATGTGACTTCAATATTGTGTTTCTTTTCTACTTCTAAACTCTTCTGTTCTATATCATCCACAACACTGAGTTTTGTTACAGGTGACAGGTTTGTTTCAGTTATTTCCATTTTTATTACTCTCCATGAGCAACTACCTTGATTGCTTTCAATAGCTTCAACCATAGCCTGAAGAATAAGATTAAGTTTTTAAGTGTATCATGCCAATGTAAAGTATAAACAGTAAAAACACTATTTAAGTAAACCAACCTTGGAGCCAACAGTAACTTGACAATTGTTAACAATACAGTTTTTATCAAAGAAAATTTGTTTATCACAGATGCCATAGTCTTCAGTCCAATCAGTTATCACTACAGACTTCACTTTACTCCTCACTGGTTTGAAAGATAAGACTTCTACTACCTGAAATAATTAACAAAATGTACTAAACCTTTGTATGTATTCAATTCAACCATTTATAAAAGTTAATGAAATTTTGAAGCAACTAATATGCTAACTTCCCCTATAAATTTTGACCAATCAAATTTCTTCAAATGTTTAAAAATGATATCAACATCATTTATTGTTCTGTTGGTTTGTAAGAATTTTAGTTTCTGAGGTGATGCCATAGACATCCTATGGCCAAATAAACAGTAAATATGTAAGCTACACTAATTTGTCCAAGTTACTGAACTAGAACAAATTTTGAATTGTATTCCTCAATAAGGTTACGAGGATTTGGTCATTCAATGTCAAGAACGCACTGAAAGTAGCTTCCTACCTTAGTAAAACTTGGTAATGGCATGATGCCACTTTAGGATTTTGCCAAGAACCTGGATCTCCAACACTATCCAAAAATCACAAATAGCTCAATATTGTTCATGTGTCCACTTACCATATCGAAAGTAATATCCATAGGTTTGTCATCATCAAATTTCACTTTACATAACAACTCCAACCAATCACCAGGTATGGGAACAAATGTAGCAATTACTGTATCTAGATCAAATTTTAAATTGCTGTCTTTGATAAAGACTGCGCGGTCCTCTCTCATGTCCACTTCACCAACAAATACATGCTCAATTACATTATAGCAGCTTTCATCAATATCTTCTTCTTGGTGACCCCAAAACACACCCTGATTTTCAAGTATCCTGGCTACAACTATGCTATCATTTTCATCTTTGTAGCAAAGGTACAGCACTTTGTCCATGACTTGTAAATTTAAATTACATGCTGTTGTGTCAAAGAAGATCATTCCATCAATGAGGACATGGTTTGTGTCCATGTATGTTATCACACCTAGAAGTGAAAAACGATAATTAGATATTATCACTCAACAGAAATATCAACAGTTGGATTGATGATCACTGCATCAATTGCAGACTGCTTTATATGTAACACACTAGAGAAAAGATATTTAAATTATATGCTATATGCAAGCAAAACCTCACTAGACAGTCGATTGTTTCTAATTTTTAACTGACTGATAAAAGAGGAGGAGGTTCTTAATTTGACTATATTATTTTTATGTGTGTTACTTCAGAACTTTAGACTGGGTAAATTGATTATGATTTTCTTCCTTTTTATTTGTTCAGTTGAAATCAGTTTTTTTGGTAAGAATTATAACACTATAACCAACATAGTCTTACTTTTTCATTCAAATCTACTAAGAGAATCTGCCCTAAATATGGCTTTGTATGAAAGTTGTCAAAAAAGGTTTAATAAAATAAAATAAAATAAAAATAAAATAAAAAAGGGCAGGTTATTTGACATGACTTAAACCAGTGACGGGTTTATTATAAAAAAAAAACTATTAATAAACCAAAAATTATACTGATACCTGTTCTTTGGTAGCAAACAGCACTCCTAGGAATATGTGGAGCAGGGTAGTGTTCATCTTCTTCAGATATCTGCTCACTTATTTCCAAATCCACTAACTGTTCAGCCAGATATTGGGCCTTATCATCATCGGACTCATCTTTGGAATTACCAGGAAAGAAATATAGATAAAAGTTCTTTATGTAAGAAACCATTTTGTTGTTTTGCTAATACTATCACTGTACAAATCCTTTCTCATACTCAAACTCCCATTCTGTAGACTTCAAATGATCTAGTTCCTTTCTCAATGCTTGAATTCGTTTCTGATGTTCTTCTTTCTGTACGCTTTTTATTGACTGTTCAATGCTTAAGCCAAGGTCAGCGTGGTTAAGCGACTGATCAAAATTTTGAATCCTACTTTGAGGTGTGTTCTGAAATCAAGAAACATTTAGTATAGCGCTTTATATTGTGAAAAGGAATAAACATTTTTTATTTGGTGTAGGTTACAAAAAAGTATAGTTTTTCACATTCTAGAACCCATAACTGAAATTAGTTAAGCTATGCTTACTTACTTTGTGTCTAGATAGTGCTGTGTTAATAATAATGTAATAAATAATGTATATTTGTAAGTTTACATAAAGTATGAAAACAAAAGAAACTCTCCCAGGCCTTAAGAAATTAATCTGTGGTCATTAAAAAGCCACAGGGGTTCTCATCTGCAACTCTGGAGATTAGTTTAAAAAAATGGCATCACTATCATAAGCCATTCTTCATTGTAACCATGTTGTACATGGTTGTACATGATTCAAATTAAAGATTACCTACTTGTAGTAACCTTCTTTGATGTTTACTAAAAAAATAAGTGTAACCGGCAAGGGAAAAAAAATTAGCGGTGTGGTGATAACCACATAGGTACCTATTCCTAGAAGTTTTATATCCAACCTAAAAATATATATTAAATTATATGTATATTAAGGTATCAAACATACAGACACTTCTCTTTACCTATAGGGGTAAGTAAACAAAACACCACATGTTTCCCATGAGGTCAATTCATTAGTATAAAATATGGTGGCAACTTACTTGTGGAGTTTCAGGTTCTGAAGGAGAATATGTTGATTGTGAAATATTACTTGAAGTAGACATCATTAACCACTAAAAGATATACAATGGCATAGTCACTGAACCCCTTTAATTGTTTCGATTTCGCTAAAATAAATAACCGCACAATAATTGAATGCAAATTGATAAATACGAAAACATTTAACTGCAACTGCTACAAACAATTCAATTGTCATTATTTGTGAGTGTGACACTGACAATATGAGTAGGTCGTAGACAGACAGGTGTTAGACAGGACAGGGACAGGGTATAAGCCATGGTATTATCATGAAGCTATAGAATTCATTTATTTTTTTATATACTCCGATTTTTAATTCTAGGCAAGAAAATGACAACTGCAACTGTCACTGATACAAAAAAGGGTGACCCGCTACAATAGTGATGTTCGGCAATCAGACTAGATACTTTAGTCATTCTTTATTTTTATCAGTGAATGAACCTCTTTGCAGTTTATGCTCGCCTAGTACATTATTACACGACGGAAATATTTTTTATAGAATACTAGCTGTGTCCCGCGGCTTCGCCCGTGGCATACTTTGTCCCCGTGGCAGGATAAGAAGTATCCTAATGTCCTTCTTCTAGTTCTAAGCTACTTCCCCATCAATTTTCAACCAAATCGGTCCAGCCGTTCTCTAGTTTTAGCGGACTAACGAACAGCAATTGATTTTATATAATAAATATAGAATATTTAATTACTTACTGTGTATGTTTTCTTTTCTTCTTTAATTACCGTAAATTACATATTTTTATTTATATAAAAAAAATATTTATATATTTAATAAAAGAATTATAATCTCGACTCACGACTAACTTATAATTGGAAAACTCGATTCAACCACATCACTATTTATTTGATACAAAAAACCTGCAACACTGCAAATGTCATTTTCTTGCCTAGAATTAAAAATCGGAGTATAGATATTATGGACTGACTGTATGCTTGAAAGACCTCTATCCATAACGTAAAAAAAACAGCACTAACTTTTTAAATAGGGTATAATAAACTGTTCGAATTTATAGTTTCTTTAAGTTAGCTAATTCATAAACAAAGTTCTCTAATAATAATTTCTTAATTTTATCAATTTTATAGACTTGGCATACAAATAAAAGTCTGTTATAAAATATCCGACGTAGAGTAGAGTATATATAATATATATATAATAATAATGTGTGAAATCAAATGCAACTTCCTCAGAACTTATAATATCGATGTTGTTAGAAATCGATTGGGTTACGCATTTGAACATAACTATTTTATATGTAAAGTTGAACTGTCAACTGTCAAACGTTAAATAAATGGTTGGATGGAATATAGTTGTGTTGACTTCCCAGCTGTTCTAAATTTATTGTTAAATTGTTATAATTTTTTAGCAAAGCACTTAATACTGCTGTAATGTTAGTTTAATATGCCTATATTGTAATGATGGCAATTTGAAGAGCTATCAATTGAAGAACTGAAGTTGGTTCTAATTGAACTGAATTACACACCTATTACATTACTCTTTGTTTGCAGCTCAATTATTAGGTCAGGATAACCAGTGTTCTAATAGATAATAGTGACAAAGCTACTTACAGTTAAATATTAGAATGTATACATGTGACTGAATTTATGTACCTTATAAAAAAATTGTAAAAATTACAGGCATTATGTCTCAGAAAAAATGTGTTTTTAAAAAAGTTGATTCAGACTATGAAGAAGAAGACTTTTTTACATCACGTTGTTTTCAAGTGAGTACTGATGTACAATTCAAAGAGATCCCTACGAATGGGGAGGAATACCTTCTGAAAGTTATAAAGGAACGTGAAAATTATGCTTCAGTTTTGAAATGTGATTACACTGATTACAAAACATTGTCCAAAAAACTAACTGAAAATGGATCACCCTATTTTAAAGAGGTGAGTAATTTACATTTCACATCAATATATTTAATTTTGTTGAATGTCACATTAAAGGTTAATAGTGTTAGGTGCTAATTATGTATGGAACTCCAAGAAATCTTCTGGGCCAAACCTGGTACAGCACTCTCTTAGTATTCTTAGGTTCTGAGGCCAGGTCAGAAGTAGGAGAGACAGACAGATGAAAACCTTGTATACAACCGCTATGAGATTTTATAATGATGACCTACCTTCAAATTACAACATTAGTTCACATTACAGATAGCTAATCCAGCTGCACCAGAAACCATCAAACCAACAATAGAATGGCAAAATATACAAGTAGCTGACTTCTCTGACATACGGATGTACATACAAAAGATGCATGTTAAAGATTTATTACCTTCGGAAATTAAAGATATTGAAATAAGCAAACATCGTGTTGCCGATTGGAAACCCCTTTTCAATGAAGAACCAACTATGACCCATGTTGTTGGATTGTCACAATCTATTATAGATGAGGGCTTAGATCTTTTAATTGAACAACTGGCTTCTGTTAAACCAGGACAGACAGTAGACTGTAAAACAGGTATACCATTTAATAGTATTTTTCACACTACAGAAACGGTAACAGCTGATGTGGAGATAAGTATTAGAGATGAAATGGATATCCAGTAACTATTCGATATCCGGCCTATCCAGCGGCCTGAATACTATCTGGCCGAATACCGATTAATTAACTACTATTTGGCGGGATAGATTACCGCTGAATTAAAAAAAATTATAAGTAATATTTATTAGTAAGTATTTGCTTTATTTGGTTAGTCTTAGTATCACAGAAATATAATGAGTGTTAATAAATACATCGCAAAGTGTTCTCCATAAAGCATTCAGAGCTATCACTGTGGTGTTCCAATTACTGTGCAACTGTTAGTATTCTATCTGTCTGTCACTTATCTTTGCTATCCCAGGAAATCCTTTGGATCTAGAGAACAGATTTAGTCATATTGTTGGAAGTTTATGTGCAAAGCACACATTTAAATAAAATGGTTTTAGGAGATTCAGAGTGAATACAGGTAACAGTGCATCTAATTGCCTGTGAGTATGTTTATCTGCATTCTAGAACCCATATTCCCTGTTCTGCTTAGTTTAGGCCTAGATGGTGTTGTGTAATTTTCCTAGAATAATTATTTATGTAACAATATTTGCATTTTCAGGGCAATGGATATATGCACTCTTAGCAGTTACAAGATATCCACATTTACAAGACACTACAACTAAATTAAGAGCGCTAGCAAGAAAATGTTTAACTATTAGGTAATTATTGTAGTAGCAATACTACATCAGATATACTTCAACCATGGTATAATAATATAAGGTATATCATTCCTGAGACACCACAGTCATGTGGGGAGATACAAGCCATTGACTGAAAATGTTCCCAGATTTGTATTTTGTTGCTGTAAAGTGGCAATTGGATAGTAACGTAAGCATGTGTCGCTCCCGGAATAGCAGACCTTGTTTTCTTAAGCCATTTTATTATAAGGACACCGGTCACTGGACGGGTGATCAACCTTACCTTTGCAGGCCATTTCACCCATTTTCTTAGGCCATGCTTTCAACTGTAAATAGTTTTGTTACGATATATGAATATATTAATTCCAATTTTATTGTTGTTGTTAATATACTTAAATCACTGATTATATAAATAGATGCACAAGATGATCTACCCTTAGCCCTTGATACATAAGTTTTAAATTGTCTATTATTTCTTTTTCAGGTCTAGAATAAATACCGAGGAGGATAACGCAATAGAACTGGCACTACCTTTGAACCTGTTTATATGTCTAATAGCAAGATATTTTGGGCAAAAAGACTTGGCAGACTGATATGTAACATTGTGATTTGTGCAAAATTTTTAGATATTTGGAAAATAATGTGCATAAAAATGATATTATGTTTTTATATTGTAAAATAGTAGTTACTGTATCTGATATTAAGAGAATATTTTTGTACCAAAATAACATTTTTATTAAACTTAACAATGTAATTGCAATGTAACAATTTCGAACTGACACAATACCTATATATTATTATTATATTATTGTTATTTTGGTACATAATATATTATTGTAATACTAACCACTTTTTACTGAAATAAATTTGGATACACACATTCATAATGAGTTGAAGTTTCTGCAACTTGTGCATTTTTGGTACTAAGATAAATCCACACTATATCGATTTTATATTATTAGTTATTTTATACTACTTAGGTGGCAGACAAGCACACGGCCCACCTGATGGGAAACGGTCACCACGGTGACCGTTTCCCATCATATATACAGGGTGAATTTTTCAAAAGGGATTGGATGGCCAAATCCGAAACTATAAGGAATAGCGAAAAATGGTCAAAGGAGTCACGAGCCCGATTTTGATGAAACTTAAAACCTCATCATTAGATTTTTGAAAAACCAATAAACCTAGCTGAGAATAGAACCCGTTGATTTTGAAGAAAAAAAAACATCCTTTATTATTACACCATACGATAGTGTCGCTGTTAAGGAACAAATTCTGCGAAGTAATGATATACGGCAAATTTAAGGAAAATTTGGAATTTATTAAAATTCATGTTTCATGTACCTATTTGTTTCGTTCGAAATCCCAGAAAAGATCGTAACTATTCCGTGTTTTAAATTATACTCAGAATGATTATAATGATTGATGTTTTTTTTTTAAACAAGATGGAGCTCCAGTCCATAATAGCCGTAAAAAAGATTTTGATTCAGCAGTTTGACGATAATTTTATTGCAAGGTATGGTCCTGTGCCTTGGCCAGCGAGATCCGTGGGTCTTACTCCCTTAGATTACTTTCTCTGGGGGTATGTCAAAAACGAAATTTACAAAGACACATAATATGATACAGAGATACAGATGACTTGAAACGTTCTTTGAAGAATATTCTAAACGGAATCAATAACATTGTAATATTGAATGCAGTACGATCCTTGAAGTCTCAAATCCAGCTATGTATTGAAAACAATGGTCTAGATTTTGAACAATAATTAATCAGTTAATGAGTAAGTAGTAAGTAAATAATTAATCAATTAAGAAAAATAAAATGTATTTTGTTAAAGATGAGCTCTTTCCTTTAGTTTGCGGTATGTCATTACTTCCCAGAATAAGAACCTTAATAGCAACACTATCGTATGGTGAAATAATATAGGGTGTGTTTTTTTTTCAAAATCAACAGGTTCGATTCCTAGCTAGGATATCTGGTTTTTCAAAAATCTAATGATGAGGTTTTAAGTTTCATCAAAATCAGGCTCGTAATTCCTTTGAGCATTTTTCGCTATTCCTTATAGTTTCGGATTTGGCCATCCAAGCCCTTTTGAAAAATTCACCCTGTATAGGCCAAGGCCTATGGACGTGTGCAGCATCAGGCGCAACACAGGGCCGTGTACTTGTTTGTCACCTACGTAGTATAAATAAAAACGCGCTGCCGACAATGCAAAAACTTAATGCCCTTCTTGAAGAACTCCATATTGTAGTCGCTAGGGATTTCCGCACTAAGTGGTTAAACAAGATTTTATGGCGCGGCAAAGAAAAGAGGTGAAGGATAGTGGTTTGATATAATAGTTGTAAAAATACATAAATATAGACTGAATGATTCATGGCACAAACGTTCCATAGGTAGATATAGGTAGGTACATAAATTTAGTTATGTACCTACTATGTAAGTAGATACCTACAATCAACGGCAAAAGTTGATATAAGTTGGTACACGATAATTTACAAACCTTTTTTACATTTCTTTTTATGATCCCCAGAGTATATAAGTATTTCATATTTTGTCCATTTTTATTAAAGGCTTAAAAGCCCAAAAGTTGGTCAATTAGAATTTGCTAACCTACTTTTGTCGTTCCCTGTACCAATAAACATATAGGTCGGTATATAATCTAAGAAAATGCAACATCGAAAGCTTGTTCTAAATCTTCTAGAAGATCATCGATGTCTTCTAAACCAATCGATATTCTGACGAGGTCATCCGTAATACCCAGTTGAAGCCTTTGTTTTTCAGGAACCGATGCGTGCGTCATAACAACTCTGAAAGGAATAAAATATAAAATTAAAATACCTCTCACATAGTTAGGATACCTACTCCTGACTCGACTGATTCACCTTTTTAACAAAATCAAAATTCGTTCAGAAGCTACTTCGAAGCTACGATACTGCAGACAGACACGCTAAACTTATTATGACTCCGAGTTTGCGTCGGGGTTAAAAATTTATAGGAATGCCTAAACCTAACTGAGGTTGCTTTATCTTAGCTTTTATAGGACCGACTGCTTACGGCTCCCATAAAAACCGTTGCGGCTTGAGCCCTATAGGCCTTGGTGGACCTACTTATTTATAAAACAAAAACTTCTTAGAATATCTCAGCTAAGTACTACATTTTACGTTTATCTATGGGCGGTAATTTTAGCCACATGAACTATGCCGAGTATTATAGTAGCAGCACGATATAACGGCCGGTTTGACATATTACAATAGTGATGGAAATGTCAATTTACTCTCGATAAAAATATAATCAAATCTAATAAGGTTTTATTGCAAGCAGTACTTACATATACCTGATTCAAAAACTTTACTAAAAAAATATAAATTTTTACCTACTTAATACATTTAAACGAACTGAATATTGGAATTAGGAATGAAAATGAGTATATATTAATCCAGCTTCCTTCAGTGATTGCACTAGCTTTTTTCTTGTTGGATACTCCTTCCGTAAATAGTAGCTACACACATGTCTTCGACTGGTTTTGCTCGTTTTTTTCTGTGTGTGTGAAGTTTATTTTCTTCTGTGCCAGTCTCGCCAGATTTTTCTTTAGTTATCTATTCGTCTAACAGTTATAGGTAAAATTGACCTTCCATTTTGAGATTCACGATCGAAATGTTACGAAGGCGTACCTATAACGAACACACGTGCCTGACTGTTTAGAACTCAGCTCTGCGTATGTTCGGCCATATCGACGAAATCCACAACAAAAGGCGTAAACAGAGTAAGTTGAGGGCTACCATTATAATTATCACTGTTAGTGTATGTAATGGGGACCCCTTCCTGAGACTTTACCATCAGGCGAGATTTACCATTTAGCTTACCATCAGGCGAGGAGGTCTAAACTATATCGAAATCGTACTGCACTCCTAGTTTGTACTTTTCGAAGCAACTTCAAGTCGAAAATGCTTTGTTTTGACGTAAGTTTGCCGGAGGTATTATTGGGCTTGCCAGTGGTCCTAGTGTCGATTATATAGATTTTACTAGCTGTTGCCCGCGGCTCCGCCCGCGTGGATGTCGAAATCCGTTTCAAAAACTATCCTATCTCTCAAGTTGGATCGAACTGCACATGGTGTGCGAATTTTATTATAATCGGTTAAGTGGTTTAGGAGTCCATTGAGGACAAACATTGTGACACGAGATTTATATATATTAAGATTTAAAAAAATTGAATTTCGTAAAACAAATACCGAGTTGTGTGAAATAAGTACACCAATAGGTACCTAATTATAATTTTATAAAAAAAAATGATCGTGGGACACTAATATACATTAGGTATATAATTCAGAAATCAATGTAATAAATAAATATTGTGTCCTAAAATTATACCTACATTCGATCAAATTTTATGACTTACTGTACGTCACTATTGACAATAAAGAACAGCAATTCGCTCTTTCAAAATGTCACAATAATTAATACGAAACTTCATGAGCGGACAAACGTCAAACCGGCCATTATATCGTGCCGTAGGTATAGGTAAGGTAGGTTCACTCACGGTATTTGCGCTAAACTTTCGAAACCACCCAGGCTTTCAGCCAGCGTGATAACTTTGAAAGCGTTTAGCAATGCTTCTGATTCTTTCAATCCACCACTATGTCTGAAACTGAAGACCCCTGAGTGGCCAGATGTTTGTCTTTTACATAGCTCATGCTGTGGATGACTTGGCAACCCTGAAAAAAAAAAGAAATCGTATGAACAGTGTAGGTAGGTATCTGCGTATTACAGGTACCTAGGTATCTAATAAATACCTACAAGATCATATACCTGGCGGAAACATTATAGGTAGGTACCTACCAAGGTCTGTGTCAGACGATTATTTTGTAATTTTTAAAGATATTGTAAAAATGAACTAATATTAAATTTACATTTGACAATAGAAATAAAAAAATGTGTTCACAATAATTTGTAATTTTGCATTTTCCATAGGTACATTTCCTATGACATAGACTAACCTATTCATTATTCAGTTAAGTACAGGTAGAAACGTAAAAAAATAAAAATGAATTGAGTATAAAATATTTTACTTACAAACAATCATCTGTTTATAATTTTGTACTGGGTACCTACATAGAGTTTTAATGTGGTTATACAGGGTAGTTCCATTGATTCATTCCAAATATTGCGTTATGATATTAATACCTACCTGGGTGCAAAACTTCTGTTACCCTGGGATGTTTTTGTAACCACTGAGCAACGACCAAAGAAGATTTCTTATGTTGTTCCATTCGTAAAGTCAACGTCTTCAAACTTCTAACAACTAAATAACAATCAATGGGTGACGGTATGGCTCCCATAGCTGTAATAAAAAAAATCGTCATGCACCACCAAACCAAACCTTTTCAATAAGATCGCATTTATCTGTGTAGATAAAAGCGTTCGTACAATAACAACAGGTAGTCAGGTTGCCAACAATAGTATAATATAGTAGGGACCGTTGCCTGGGGTGTATAGGTAACCGTGTAGGGGGCGGGCGAGCTGATTATCTGCGCGCCGACGCGACGGTTTGGTGACAGGACGGCCGCCTGTCACCCTACACCCCACCGTCGGCGAAGTGGTGCGATGCTCACCCCACCCCCCCTTTCGGGGGGTCGAGGGGGCCTTCTTAAAACCGTAGATGGCCCGGGGTCAGTGTTGGGGTGTGAGGGATATGCCTATTGGGTAACCTTACACCCCGGTAATTAAGGCCGATCCCGACATAACCACCCCCGATGGCCGACGTGGGTGGTATCCATGAGGATTTCCGCACGATAAAAAAAGTTCTTTGGTTTGGTCGCTATTTGACGTAGGTACCTACGTAAGTGGTTTCTTTTTTTTATATTCAGTCCGTCAATTGACTTTACCCCGCTGGATGGTAAAAAGCTAAGGTAAAGTCCAGAGGGTACGGCCGTACGGGCCGCCATTTTAAACACCATTCGTCCCAAAACGGCGGCGGTACCTAAGCAGTAGTGATACCTAGTTATACATTCAATAGATTCTTACATTCAGCTATGGTGATTGGTAGGTAGGTAGGTAGGTAGAGGTTGGTACCTCTGTGAACAAGAACAAAATACCTTTTTGTAAGAAGCGAAGCCTGCTTCCTATTTCTTCATCTTTGACAATTGCTGCTCCCATAATAACATCAGAATGGCCATTCATATATTTCGACAGAGAGTACATAACGATGTCGGCGCCGAAATCCAGAGGTCTTTGCAAGTATGGAGTTAGGAAGGTGTTGTCCACAACTAATATGATGTTCCCAAAACTTTTGACTACTCTGCTTATCTCAGCAATATCAAGGACTCTCAGTATCGGGTTTGTAGGTGTTTCTATCCAGACCATCTAGGAAAGATAAACAACAATTTGAATAACCCCCAGATGCTTAGATATATTATCTTATCTGGAAGGCCCACAATGTGGGTGTTTCAATTTTAAAAAAACATTAGGTATTCTGCATAAACTGCCCTTAGTCTTGAATCTGCAACCTATCGTTAATTCCTAGTCGCATCCAAAGCTTTCACCTGATATTAGGCGAAATCGAAGCATTGCAGCTAAACCGTTGTTGTTAGACTTTTTAGGACTCCAACTACAAGTAACGACTGCCATAGATGTTGATATGGCAACCGGGACCGACGACTTAACGTGCACTTTGAAGCACGACCAGATCAATGCAAATACCCATATTCATGCAATCATGCATACAAATATTTGCACTGAGCAGGGATCGAACCCGCGCCTCCTGCGCAGCGGCCGCGTTCACTACCTCTACGCCACAGAGGCTGTCAGTCCTTATATTAGTCCGAGCTGCCCTTAGTCTTGAATAATGAAGTGAATAATAAGTTATTTACTTCATTGAAGGCTTACCTATCGTACCTGTTTTAATTTACTAACCTTTGTATTCTTTTGGATGGCCTTAGCTAATGTCTCAGAATTTGTGCAGTCTACAAATGAAACTTCAACTCCCAATCTTGCGATGATTTCTCTGAAATTCCAAAAAACTTTTAATGACTTCTACCAGATTTATTTTTGCAGTTCACTTCTTCCAGTTTCTTTTTTTTTTCTTCGCATAACGAAAGCTATCCTTACCTAAAAAGCCGACTTGTGCCCCCATAAAGATCATCACTGGAAATGATATGTTCTCCGTGGCTGACTAAAGAAGCAATCGTAGTTGTAGCCCCAACGCCTGAAGCGAATGCCATTGCCTGCTTCCCGCCGTCTAATTTTGCAAGACATTCTTCCAATGCTACCCTAGTCGGATTTCCTGATCTACCATACACAAAACCCTGCAAAACAATCACTCAAGCTTAGCACAAGCAATCAATATAAAATATTTTATGAAGTAGTTGCATGTGGGTATAAATTATAGGTACTTATATGTACTTATAGAGAAAATTCTCTCATTGTAAGGCTAAATAGTGCCTTATCAGGGTATCAATGGGCAGAAAGGTAGACAGTAAATTAGTAGGTAGGTACGTACGGTATGATTATGTACTGTTCTTTTATATATTGAAGATGTTACAATAGGCGGTACTACGGCTCCTGACCACTTCTCTGGATCTTGACCACTGCGAATAGCAGAGGTGGCAAACCCTCTCTTCGGCTTAAGGAATCCTTGATCCGCCATCTATAACATTAAGCAAGTACCTACTTAAGTTAAGTCGTCTGAAAATATACATGTGCCTGTATTCAGATTAATGCCTTACAGATTGGAATTAGCATTAATAGCTACGAATAAAGTATAGGGGCTCGTGGTTAAATGGCAAACGAGTAGGTTAAGGCATTGCAAGGTTAAGCAATAATTGTCTTAGGATCGAGAGCCCTCCGTGCCTCGGAGAGCACGTTGAGCTGTCGCGTCGGGCCCGGTTGCCATTATGAACATCTGCATGGCAGTCGTTACGGGTAGTTGGAGCCCTAAAAAGTCCGAAAACTGCTCTAACTACGGACCTTCGATATCGCCAATGGGTTGTGGAGGTGATGTCAGTTGCTTCACTGTCTCGTGGTAGGTGAGTGTTGCCGCCTAGAGAGCGACCAACCGAACGGAAGGAACTCCACCAATTCCCACCATTTTATGAATGTAGGTTGTGAGCCACAAGTGTTATAGTAAAGCACAGAATAAATAGATACTACGTAGTTATAGGGACCAAAATACATAAATTATAAAACCGCTATTGTGTTGTAACTATAAATAAGTATACTTGAATAATTTATCTATTACTGTTGTCTATTTTTATTAACTCTTTTGTTACGAATGTTAGTTAATGGTTTCACACAACCTTACACAAGGACACATAGGTACTAATGTGAATTGCTCGCGATGCTCCTTTGATTTATTCTTAAGGACCCTATAGGTGCACTGGTGCAGTTATGAAAAATTAATTTAATATAACTAAGATGAGGTAATCGGATGAAACAGAAAAAATAGCTTAGAAGCTTAGATGTGTTGAATGGCAGACCTCGGAGTAGCCCTTTAGGGGCACTGCGGGCAGCAGCGTCTCCCGTAGCGAGTGGGAGGCGCCAGAGGGTACACTAAGTGCTTGGTTGTCGACGTTAATGGGATTGCTCCTGATTGCTAAAATGTGAATTTATTGTAAAGCTAATGCCTATGAACAGGTAACGAGAGGGTACATTTATGAATGTAGGTATAACATTCACATGGCCTAGGTTATACATATATAGTTTAAAAAATAATATAGATGTACCTACCTACCTACCTACATCAAAATACTAAAATTATTATCTTACATTTTTACAGTGACGACGACGACCACTCTTGGCGCACGCGTGAATTTTGTGCGTCACTCACTAACAACACTGCACAGTTTGTTTTCTTGTTATAAAGTACATCTCAAATAGAATTTATTTTCAGTCAGCTAATGCTTCAACAAGCCTACCTACTTTCTTTTGAATATACTGTAGACTATGTTATAGATTGATTCTTAGTAGATATCAACTTGCTGTAGGTACCTAATATCATTTTAAAATAAACATGATCTTACCTAACAATAATTCAGAGTCTTACATCTTGAACAAACCGACTAAACAAGAAAACTGCATCGAAATCCGTTCATTAGTTTTTTGTGTCAATCGCGAACAAACAGACAGGAATGTCAAAAAAATAATGTTTTATTTGTTTATTTTATTTATTTTTCAAGCAAAACACTCATAGGAGTCATAGGTAGGTATATCATTAGTACACACATCAATAATCATTTTCTTTTACAAGTTACTAGTGGAAGCTGTAGATCGCAGCATGGTTTATGTGCGTACTATCTACCCGGTCAGCGATCATCTTCAGGCTCTTCAGGAGGGAGTTGGAACTCGCCCTGACCCTGCACACGACGGCAGTATTCAGTGTCGTTCATACTCGTAGGTAGGTATATAACATAATTACTCAAGCATATTTTTTTTTACATCACCATTGCATAGAGACACAGCTCTACTTTACAATCTTATAATAGTAGAGATATCATAAGTACCTATGTAGTGTAGAGGTATTATATTCCTATGCCTGGGCAAAGGAAAATAAACGACCAGTATCTAAGAAGATAAAAACGGCTTGTGAAACCATTTCAACTTATTAGTTAACCCTTATTTCGACGGAGATTTTTACATATTGATATCAATTTTTTTTTCTATTATTAGGTTTATAGAGCATATTAGAGGTCTAAAAAAAATAAAGAAAAAAATACAACACCCACCATTTTTGCGAAATAGGTTGTCCGCCACAGCGGACACCGTCGAAATAACTGTAATTCTATACAAAAATGACTTGTCCGCTACGACGGACTTTGCCAAAATAGGGCAGTCAAAATAAAACAAGTAATATAAGAATGTAAGTAGTATTATTTGATACTAGCTGTTGCCCGCGGCTCCGCTCGCGTGGAAGTCGCTTATTGCATCCACTCCCACTCCTGCTCCAGCTCCTACGTCCACTCCCACTCCCACCCCCGCTCCCGCTCCCACTCACACTCCCACGCCCACCCCCACGCACACTCCCACTCCCATTGCCACGCACACTCCCACTCTACGCACACTCCCACTCCCACTCCCACACACTTTCCCACTCCCACGCACACTCCCACTCCCACTCCCACCCCCGCTCTCGCTTCCACTCACACTTCCACCCCCACTCACACTCCCACCCCCACGCACACTCCCACTCCCAATCCCACGGACACTTCCACTCCCACGCATACTACCACTCCCACGCAAACTCCCACGCACACTCCCACTCCCACCCCCACTCCCGCTCCCACTCACACTCCCACCCCCACTCTCACTCCCACTCACACTCCCACCCCCACTCTCACTCACACTCCCGCCCCCACGCACACTCCCACTCCCACGCATACTCCCTCTCCCACGCACACTCCTACTCCCACTCCCACCCCCGCTCCCGCTCCCACTGCCACCACCACCCCCGCCCCCACCCCCACCCCCACTCCCACTCAAATCAAAATCCCTAAAAACTAATAACACCACTATCCACTAATCTTACTTGAACCCCACTCATAAATTAACCCACTCATAAAAAACATAATTTCATCTAAATAATTTATTTATTTAATATTAATGCACACACAATGTTAATAGTAAAGAAAATGGAAGGTGGAAAGAATAGTAGGTACAATTTATTATATATCACAATTTAATTTGTACCTAGTGTGATGTGGTTCATATTTATAATTATGATTCTACTATTTACGTCTTATCAGACATGCTACGGTGATACCACATGAATATCTATGGTAGATACTTTTTATGAATTACATAAAAAGTCAACAACATATTCTATCTACCTGTGACCTTTAAATAAATTTTGAATTTTGAATTTTGAACTGGGTGACGTAACCTACGACAAACTTATTATTTGCGGTTGGTACAGTAATCGGGTCTAGGAATTGAACCGCAAAATTAAATTTGTCTTTTATTGTATGTACTTTTCCGGGATAAAAAGTATCCAGTGTGCTGCCCAGGATATTGAAGAATAATTATACCAAGTTTCATCGTAATCGAACCGGTAGTTTTTGCGTGATGCCTGAACAAACAGACAGACAGACAGACAGACAGACAGACAGACAGACAAAAAATTTTTTAATCACATATTTGGGTTCGGTGTCAGTCTAGTAACACCCCCTGCTATTTTTTATTTTTTTATTTTCAATGTACAGAATTTTCACTTCTACAGATTTATTATAAGTATAGATGAAAATACGAAAATTAATTACTTGGTGTCTTCTCAGTAACAAAACATAGTCGCGTATTACATACAAGCATCTTCTTCGTATGTTTCGTACTGGTTTGCAGGAGGATCATCGAAAAGATAGGCTTACGTTTGACCACTATCTCACCTGATGGTAAGTGACGATGAGGTCTACGATGAATCACGCTTCCCTAGAAGGAACCTATTCACTCGTGACTTGAATATTCCCAGGTTATAGCTTTCCAGAAACACAGACTCGGGCAGGGAAGCCCACTCCCTAGCTGTACGCAGCTGATGAATGTGTCGGCAGAGTGTTTTGTGCATATGAGTGGAATGTCGACCATATAGCGGTGTCGCGTCGCTGTTCGTCTGGTCATTCGTTGATAGAAAGGACTTGGAGCTATCAGGTTGTGCAATTCCAGAGCACACTCTCCGAAATGTATCCGATAGAACACCGATAGATCTGCAACTTTGCAACGATGTTGCCCATGCACCCAGGCTCTGAAGCCTTTTCTTCATCGTCGTTGATGAGCCTCTTGGCCGGTCTCTTGATTATCTCCAGCGCTTCAAGGTGGTATTTAGCTGAGCCATCACACAGATACGAGCAGTATTCCATACAGGATCGAACCTGCGTTTGGTAGAAATTAAGCAGTTGCTCCTGTGTGAAGTATTATCGCACCATAAACAGGACGTCCAGATTTTTTGCGGCCATCTGAGCTTTAGCCTCGATGTAAGACCCAAAGTTAAACGTGGATGTGGGGGTTACGCCAAGAAGCTCGAGGTGGTCAGTTATCTAAACAAGAATCAAAGCGAAGGTGCAGGCGAGGAGCTATTTGAACAGTGCGGATAATCAAGCTCATTATCGGAATTAGACTTGTCACCAGTTTCGGATGGTGCTTGCTCTTTAGGTCAAGTGCTAATACTTTATTAGTGCGGCCATGCTGTAGCAAACACTGCCAAAGAAAAAAGAAAAGCTAAAAAATAAGCCACCAAACAAAATATAGGTATATAATGAAAAAATGTACATACACATACGAACACATAATAAAGTAGGTAGGTAGATACCTATAGTATATCTTTATTGTGCACACCCAGGAGAAAATATGTGTTATTAGGTTGTATGTGCTTATAAATATGTATATTATTATCACTTTTTAAAAATAACATATATTTATTTATTGACCTCTTTTCGACAAAGTCCGCTCCCACGGACAAGCAAAACTTTGTGTGTTTTAGTATCATTTCGGCACAGTCCGGTATGGCGGACAACTACTTCATGGACGAATTTCATGTAAATAAACAGCTACAAATGAATCATTTTATTAGTGAATATATTCGTTATATACAAAACAACAAATATCACACCCAAATACCAATCCAAAATAATAAATAATAGGCAAAGATCTTGTACATACCTTACGCAAAGTTGAACACCTCTGTTTCTTCGCCATTTTCGTCGATAAGTGACAGATGAAATACTGACAGATCACAAAGCTATTTTTTTTCTATTTGCCAGTTACATTTACTACTAATTAGTAAAAATAAATTGTTCAAAAATAGGTTTAATAGTGCCACAGATTTATTTAAAGTACTTGTCCGTCACAGCGGACTAAATCGAAATAAGGGTTAAATGATAAAAAACGATCAAGAATAGGTACTTAATTAGCATACTTATTTTACGTTATCTGCACTTGAAAAAACAAAAGTATCTAGGCAGGTACCTAACAATTGGTACGAATGAACGATAACAAAATAATAAGATTATTGTTATTTGGCAGGATTACTTGACTTGACTTATATAGATAGTACTTATAGGATACGTATAGTAGTATCGACGGTCACTAAGTACAACCAACCGATTGGTAGATACGTAATTTGCAGGTTTTGTTATCATGACCTTCTAAGCCTTCAGGATACCCTAATCTCTCGTTGTGTTAAAAAAATCCAATTCAATAAATCCAATTATTAAATAATTGCACATAATAATATATGTAAATTAATTAGATAGGTACCTAGGTTATAATAATTATACTCGTAGTGTAGTTAGGTAGTGGGATCTACACCTCAGGCATGCTAGATCCTACGATATAATTATGTGGTATTGAGTATTTAGATAGGTACCTACTTAAATAAATGAAAAATATTTCGTCCTATCATTTATGTAACTAGGTACTAACATTCTTGAAAAAAAAAACTAAAAGCCTTTTAAAAATATGTAGTAGTAGGTATACTAGGTATACCTACATAATACTTAAGCGAGATTATAGTTTTTAGTCGTAATAATAGGTATGTACTTATGAAGTTAATAACACTGTTAATTTATTAGTGAACCTTGTTTTCGTTTAATTTTTATTAAACTTCCAGTTTCTCAGTAAATAAATAAGTAGTAAAGTTACGTTTAATTAGGGATACAAAATAGTTACTTAACTATTATTACAACTAACAAATATTTTGTTTTATAAAACTGGCACAGATAGGCATGTATACAATAAAATAATATTATTTTAAATGAATATAAAGTTTTTTAATAAGTCCAAAATTAATATTTAATAGCCGAGACTTACGTAGCCGTGCGTGTAGTCGCAATGGTGTCTCAAGCTGGATTGAAGATAGTTCGTGTTATGTTAGCAACGATAAGGTCTTATAATCAAGTGAGATTAGGTGAGCGTAATTATACCGATTAAGGCCTACCAAAGCGGACAACTCACAAGAGAGATGTGGGAAGACGAGGCACAGCACAGCGCAAACAGGTGCTTCAAGTGATTCCTACGGAGTAGGTAACTACCACAGTATAATGTATCTATAATTACTTATTATGTTTTTTAGTATATTGTGGTAACTACGTAAAGATGTGATATAGGTAAGTACTTATTACCAAGAATAAATTTTGAGACCAGAGGCTGATCGCAGAGAATAAAGTGCGGCAGCGAGCGTGGGGGACGTTTAGGTTGCAGAGTGCTAACATTTTTGCTAATCAGTTTAAATCACCACAGCAAATATCTATACCGATAGAGCTAAGATGTGTTTAGGTCTTTAGGTACACCGCGCAAAATCAAAACCTATTTTCTTTCTGCAAAAATAACCGCATTCACCGTTGTGACCGTTGTTGCTTTGCTACACGATAATATTTGCATAAGGCGGTTACAATGGCTGACGATCAATTAATCGGTAGGTAACTAATTATAAAACTGTTTCTCTCGTTTAATAAAACCATCAAATTTGCTGTATATTTTCAGGAAATCCAGATTAAATCCACAGCGCAAGATCAAAACTATGTTCTTTCTGAAAAAATAACCGCATTCACCGTTGCTAACGAATTATAAAACCGTATCTCTCGTTTAATACAAAGCCGATCTGAAAAACATAATTATGCTGTCTTTTTCAGGATATCCTCAGAATAATGGTTTATTCGGTATTTAAAAAAAGGAAGAGGGAAAATTAGAAAAATAGTTCAGCAACTCCAATTTTTATGATAAAATCAAATAGTTTTTAGTAAGTATTTGCTACAATAGACAGGTAGGTATGCAAATCATGTAAAGAAAATTTAACCTAAATGAAAATCGTGAACGCAAATATCACAAAGGCTAATTATAATATTGAGGTTATTGAAATAAAACCAAAAAACTAACTAAATTTTGTTAGTGCTATTTCCGTTTACCTTGTGATTAACACGTTCGCCGCGGTACCATTTGCAAATCATAAACTGAAAGAAAATAAAAGGTACCGCCAGCTATCAAACTTGTTGCGGTCTTTTCAACAGCTGTCGGGATTTTACTTTTTTACAATCATCTATTTTTTGAATAACAGTCAGTGCGGCAGATCATTGTCATTGCCTGGCTCAGTTGTGATTTCCATTTAAGTTGTCGTACCTACGTCTATAAAAAGTCATAGTGTCGAATAGCTGATTTTGCAAAAATCCCTGTACCTATCTTTCAAAATATTTTACAGAACGCGGGGTGGCCACATCTACTTGAGAATGTAGACAATAAATTTGTAAAAAAATCAAAAAACCCGACCGCGTAAAAAACTCATAAGAACAAAAACAAGCACTTAGATGTCCTGTGGTCTAGAAACATAACAAGTCGGGATCCATTGAAAAATTAGATTGGCTGTCAAATAATGGATTCCGACTGTTCAGTTGTTATGTTTCTAGACCACATAACATCTAAATGCTTGTTTTTGTTCTTTTCAGTTTTTCACTAAGTCGGGTGTTTTGAATTTTTTAAATTATTATTTTTTAATTTATATACTTTTTTAGTTTTCGTGTAATTATCACTAACTTCACAAACCCCAATCCGCCTGTAACTTGTACCTACTTATAGATATAAATTTCATTTTTGTAAATATAATCTGGTCATGATTATACCTTTTTGAAATCCTCGTGATAAAGCCCTTTAATTTGATACCTATATTGCAGTAAGTATACAATTTATTTTTATTTTTTTTCCTTTAACTACCTACTTATATCATAATAAGTATAGCGGCCGTGTTGGTTTTTTTTCGCGTTACCTATCTAAGAACACTTAGGTTACAGAGACGAATCTAACGATAATATTATGTTAATTAAAGAAATCCATCCAGTGGTTTGAGGGATATGAGGTAATAAAGAATCTTACAAACAAACATACATACATACGTACAAGATACGCGCGCGCGAAAAACATAAAAAGCCACGTTATTAGTGAGTTCTCATGCTGTATGGACCTTGAAAGTCAGGTCCTGATAAATTCAAATTTATTCACGTAATAGGTATGAGTTTTACAATAGAGGAAAAATAGAGGTTGTACCGCATAGCAGGGATGATCGATACGGTTATAGTACCTAGGTATTTATCTCGTAACGCACTAGCAGAAAGTTTAATTCTAGCGTTGCCACAGTGAACGTGTTAAATCATAGTAGGTAGCTAGTTACACCTAACAGGTTGATGAGCTTCATGCTTAAATTCAATACAAATCGTGAGTTCGTCTGAGCCGCTACGTCCTACGTCCTCCAACATGTACCGACTGTTATGTTTCCTCACTATTATATCATTCGGCTCGCATATTGGAAGTTGTGCCTCGGTCAAAAATAATGCAACATTTTATTACTTCGCATATGGCAGCAACTTGTTTACCAAGAGATTACACATCCAAAATCCAACTGCTATTTTCTACAACACTGCAAAATTAGAGGTTAGTACAATCATACTTATGACTAATGTATTAGAATACCTACTAACTCCTTCTTCTATATACCTACGTATTATTTCAAACTTCCATGAGTTGAAGTGTAAAAAATTGATTAGGTACCTACTTACGCAATAAGAATTACATTATTGCAAAAAGGAGGTGATTCATTACATCAATACGTGAACTAGATACGGTTAGAGATGTGACACAATTGAGAATACAAATTATTTAAAGTAGTTAGGTAGGTACAGATTATACACATAATATAACGGATTTTGTTCCTTTTAATATCTGATTACTTAGTTCTTTATCTCGTAGGTGTGTTCTGTCTGGTGTCTCTATATTTTGTAAAGCCTCGGTCATGCACTAAGTATGTTTTACGCTGATGTATCATAAAGGTAACTGAACGCAATCAAAACATTATTATTCTGGCTTAAGTTTGCCAAAAAAGAAGGTTCTAAATATGCCTCTAAATATATAAGATACGATACACGTAAGTACCTTATTATTGGGACGAAACTCCCTTTAAAGGTTTCCCTACCTTTAGATTAGACAGCTATCAATGAATTTTGACTGGATATGTATACCCCCGTCCAGTGGTTTGGAAGATACGAGGTAATACATACATAAAAACATACATACATACAAGATACGCGCGAAAAACACTAACCCTTCTTGGCAATCGGGTAAAAAGACCGCTTAACTTTTTGATGGAGAGCGAAATTAACTCAATAACTTGCATAACAAGATCGTTGTTCACTGGCAATGCAAAGAACGATTAGAGGCTACAGTACCGGAGTACCGGACTACGTGACGTCGCATGTCCTCGCTGTCTTTCAATTTGGTTCGTTGCAGTCGGCGCGGGCGGTATCGCGCGAATCACTCAAACTAAGTATTTTATTGGTGGGCCGTAAGGTTATCCATGGTCCCTGATATTGAATGCTATAAAGATATTACAGCTAAACCGGTGCTACCCGACACATGAGCCATAAGAACATTAGGTCTTACCTACCCAATGGATTTTGATGGGGTTGCCACTTGCCAGCAATAATTATATAGCTTTACACTAAGCTACATAGTAATAGGTAGGTACAACGTATATACATATACGAACGCCTGCTTTTACCTGTGGGTGTAGGCATAGGCACAGAATACCTGCATAGGTTGCATAGGGCGATTAAAATACAATACGAGCTATGCTTAATTAAATATGGTCTAGAACTCTAGGTAGAGCAGTATAATATTTGTCTCTGTCCCGTACCTATAATATTTATTTTTTTACTAGCTGTTGCCCGCGGCTCCGCTCGCGTGGAAGTCGCTTATTGCATCCACTCTCACTCCTGCTCCAGTTCCTACTCCCACTCCCACTCCCACCCCCGCTCCCGCTCCCAATCACACTCCCACCCCCACTCCCACGCCCACCCCCACGCACACTCCC
The DNA here is from genome assembly GCA_963576445.1 of Lithosia quadra. NCBI lineage: Eukaryota > Metazoa > Arthropoda > Insecta > Lepidoptera > Erebidae > Lithosia > Lithosia quadra. The sequence continues at coordinate 13,396,687 of OY754874.1, forward strand.
ACTCCCACTGCCACGCACACTCCCACTCCACGCACACTCCCACTCCCACCCACACTCCCACTCCCACGCACACTCCCACCCCCACGCACACTCCCACTCCCAATCCCACGCCCACTCCCACCCCCGCTCCCGCTCCCAATCACACTCCCACCCCCACTCCCACGCCCACCCCCACGCACACTCCCACTCCCACTGCCACGCACACTCCCACTCCACGCACACTCCCACTCCCACCCACACTCCCACTCCCACGCACACTCCCACCCCCACGCACACTCCCACTCCCAATCCCACGCACACTCCCACCCCCACGCACACTCCCACTCCCAATCCCACGCACACTTCCACTCCCACGCACACTCCCACTCCCACTTCCACCCCCGCTCCCGCTCCCACTCACACTCCCATCCCCACTCTCACTCCCACTCACACTCCCACCCCCACTCTCACTAACACTCCCGTCCCCACGCACACTCCAACTCCCAATCCCACGCATGTTCCCACTCCCACGCACACTCCTACTCCCACTCCCACCCCCGCTCCCTTATTATATATTTCACAATTTAATTTGTACCTAGAGTAATGGGCTGTGGTTCATATGATTTGTACGTCTTATCAGACATGCTGCCTGTGACCTTTAAATGAATTTTGAATTTTGAACTGTGGGTGACCTAACCTACGACAAACTTATTATTTGCGGTTGGTACAGTAATCGGGTCTAGGAATTGAACCGCAAAATTAAATTTGTCTTTTATTGTATGTACTTTTCCGGGATAAAAAGTATCCAGTGTGCTGCCCAGGATATTGAAGAATAATTATACCAAGTTTCATCGTAATCGAACCGGTAGTTTTTGCGTGATGCCTGAACAAATAGACAGACAGACAGACAAACAGACAAAAATTTTTTTATTCACATATTTGGGTTCGGTGTCAGTCTAGTAACACCCCCTGCTATTTTTTATTTTTTTATTTTCAATGTACAGAATTTTCACTTCTACAGATTTATTATAAGTATAGATTTAGGTACTGACACTAATTATGTGGTTATGAGAAGATAACTCACTCCTTCAAAAAGCAGACTAAAAGTCAGCATCTTATCTAATCAATTTAAAATCAGGTAGGCTTTTGCACACCTTTGGATTTGATTAAACAAGATAAACAAGAAGCTTACCAATGTATTTGATAATTTATTATGCTTGATAATTTTAGGTTCTTGAAGGTCTTTGTGAAGTTCAAATGGTGACCAACAATCTCATTTCGATTTTAGGTCTCAATTATAAGTATTTTATAGACACTAAGTAACGCATGTGTTGCTTAGATTAGGCACCTACAGCTGCTGGTAGGCTTATTCTTTGCTGGTAGGTATAGACAAGGACGTACAGTGTGTCTCCGCAAAATCTATTACCTACCTTAATTGAAACCCAGGTGACATCAATTAGGTAGGTACCTATAGAATTTTATCATTGATTCGTAACTTACTGACTGGGGCCGGGTCAAGGTCGTCAGCCTGCATAAACGCAGATCTAACTAATGCTGGCAGAACTATATCCGGAGCCATCGGCTTCACGTGACTAGGTGGAGGACAGCAAATGCAGACAGTTGGGATAGCCTTAACATACACTAATGCAGGCCATACTTACATGCCGCTGAGGAGCGTTGTATGTTTAGTAGAAATACTTGAATGCTTTAACCGAACGAAGTTATCGTTTGGTTCCATTTGGTTTCTAAAATCACTGAACTGAACACTTTTAGTATGAGACTGAAAATTTAACACGGGTTAGCAGCTCTCGCAGCGCCCTTGTGGATAATGTTCTAGAAAAATGATAAGGATTGTGCTGAAATAAATTCAAACCCTAATAATCTAAATACATGCGGAAGAAGTCGCGGCACGGCTGGTTTTTTAAAAAAGATATGTATATCATTGAGGGATCCCAAATTATAAATGTAATAACCACAATGAATAGTAGGTATGTTAGTAGGATTAAATATAATTAATTAATCAAGATTATGTTATTATGATCGATTGATGACTGTGATACGCAATATTTTTACCGACGAACTCTTACATGAAGCGAAAATGATTGGGCTTACTACGATAGACTTAATATATAGCCATCAGATAAAAGTGTTTTGCAAGCTATTATAAATTGATGGGTTAGGTACATTCTTCGATTTAATACAAATTTTGTGTTCAGCTGAGTAACAACGTCTTTCAAGATGTACCGGCTGTTATCTGTTCTTACTGTTGCATACTTGTGTATAAACGTGGGCAATTGTGCCATTTGGGATAACAGGGTAAACTTTTATTATTTCGCATACGGCAGCAATTTGTTGACGGCAAGGATACACATCAAAAATCCGACTGCAATTTTCCTCGATACTGCTAAACTAGAGGTTAGTCGATATCGACGTCCGCGTGGTCGTCGGTTATCGCGTTTGTTTTTTTATATCTTCCTATACAATGTGATCAAACATGCGTAAGATATTAAGTCTGATGAATCTAACAAAAATGCCCTTCATCCATATTCGTAACTGAAATCTCGTAACCAGTTACAAGAAAAGAATTATTTTTCGCGGTTTGGTAACTAGTTATGAGAGAAGAATTATTATTCTGCTTTGGTAACTAAGCTTACCTAATTTACAAATTTCTACGTTCGCAACTAACAAAAAGTTATATAGGTAAAAGTGGAATAATAATTCTTTTTTCGTAAGTAGTTACTAAACAGTGATAGAAAAATCTACTCTTGTTGCACTGTCCAGGTGAGTTTAGTTACCAAAGTAGAATAAAAATTCTGCTCTCATAACTAGTTACCAAACCACGAAAAATAATTATTTTCTTGTAACTGGTTACAAGATTCAGTTACGAATATGGATGAAGGCAAAAAATGTATGTAAGAATGTTTATCCGCAGTGCATTTATACTTATTTATTATAATTTTCTCACAGAATCACAGGTTAGACTTCAATTTGTTCTCAAATGCATGGAATGGTGCAGTGGCGACTATCGTCGAAGACGTCGGGAAACAAGTTTGGGGCACTGTGTGGGCGATTGAGTTAGACCAGATGGGCAATCTAGATGAGTAAGTGTTCATCACTCTTCGAGTCTTTCCCCAACACAGTTGGGTCTTTTCAGTCTAGCTACGAAGTACGAAACGGTGTGCTTCGATTATGTTCCGTGAATATGATTGTCATCTGACCTCCACAACTCATTGGCTCTTCTCTTCTCTTCCTTTGTATCATCATATAACTTTATCGATATGCTACATTGTAGGTACCACATCGATTGGATTATAACGAGAGAAATCTACAAGAACATGATAGTTGTATGCAATCACTAGCAATCAAAATATTGAAGTTAAATTTGAATAAGTTACATTATTTGTACGATCAATAATATCTACCAAGGATTAACTACTATCGATAGACATATCGATGATAATCAAGGTTAAGGATATCTCCAGAGCTATACATACATTCATAAATAGATATATTTACGACGTTATCCCTCCGGCTCCGGAGCAGGCTGGCAGACAACAGCGCGCCATCTGCTTCTAATGTCCTTACATACATACCTACTGCCCGAGCTTACTTTACTATCAGAGTTATACAAAGCCGGGTTATCGCCGTTATCGGTAGTCATTAAAGAAATCCCTTACGTCACTGTTATTAGAATTATGATTCGTAACTTGCGTAGGTACCTATCTTAGGTGACAATGCGATAATGTACTTTCTGATTTCACCATCAAACTAGCTTCAGTTTGATAATGAAGCCAGAAGCTGTCCATAGGAGCTCCTGAACTAAACAAGATAAAATTAATCGAGTTTAGGCTCATTTGTTTTGTCTTGGCAAATACTCATCGGTCATGGGAACTTCTGAATTAAACAAGATAAGCCCGTCATGTTTGGAAAGGGCTCATTGGTTTGTCTGGCTATGCGCTTAGGTACCTATACTAGAGTTTGTCTTTAAAAAGTATTTTTTAAACGAGTAGGTAGGTACCTAAATTAATTTTTATTTGGATTAGAAAATCATCAACACAGTAGATAAGTAGGTACCTATAGGATAACAACAATACTAAAATGCTATTCTTGATGTTTTACAGACAAGAAGGAGTACACACAGGCTGGTACTTTCCTAAAAACGTGACTGTAACAACGCCTGATGGAACAGAACTATTGGCTCGGACTTATGAACTAATTAATACTCCTGAAAAGGTGCAAGAAGGCGAAGATTTACCAGTTTCGAGACGTCCTTCGAGTACCTATCTAGCGGTAAATATACCTAATATCGTGTTTCGTGTTGTGTTCCCGGCAGTAAAAAGGATAGCCAGAGCTCAGAAAGTCTCCCCAAACTCCCCAACCTCAAACCATCTGGGCGTCGGCAGCGCAAGTGTGACGCACCTGATGCTGCACACGTTCATAGACCACGGTGACCCTTCCCATCAGGTGGGCCGTGTGCTAGTCTGCCACCTAAGTAGTATAAAAAAACCAGATCCAGTCGGTAAGTGTTGGCGATATGTTCGTATTACATACAAATGTTTTGTGATTTGATTTTCAGGTCGTTGCGCTGGGCGCCGTAGAATCACGCCTTCCAGCGGATTACATTGGATCTATCTTCACATTCCCCACCAACGGACTACTGGCTTCCCCAAGTAGGCGAGAAGAACTAGGATATCCGTTTTGAAGTGTTAGAAAAAAATGACGACCTTACCCTAATTAAAAAATGTTTGGTAAAATGAATTTATTTATCAAAATTCAACTTATAAGTAATTTACTTGCTTATTAAATCATTTTTGTTTTATTTTTAGTTTAAATTTAAGGAACAAAAATTGTCTTAAAATAAGTCAAAATTGTTTTTACCCGTAAAGCATAGTTTACACACTTTACACGAAGCCAACACTGGCTGCCAATAAGACTGGCAGCAGTGGCAGCCAGGGCTAGGGTTACCATTTAGGAATTTGATAAGTCCTGACAAAAAGCCGGACATTTCGATAAAAATCCGGACACTTGTATTCAGTGGCACGGGGGGGGGGGGGTGCAGCGCATAAAGTGTATAATATATTAATAATATTTTAAAAATCCCCATCGATTATGTGTGCTATACTTAAAATTCCAGGTTTATTGAATTTTTCTCGAAAACAAGTTTTATAAAAAAACCTCAGACCAAAATTAAGGTATAGGTAAGTACAAAAATAGTCTCCATGGTTTTTTCCTAAGAGTTACTACTCCTGAAATATCGCGATTCTAACAGTTGTTTTTACTAACTAGTTGTTAAAAGTACCGAACGGATTTTGATGCGGTTTTTTTCCGTAGCCAAATGACAAAAAACGGAACCCCTATAGATTCGTCATGTCCGTCTGTCTGTCTGTCTGCCTGTCCGCCTGTCCGTCTGTATGTCACAGCCACTTTTCTCCGAAACTATAAGGCCCATGCTGTTGAAACTTGGTAAGTTGTAACGTATGTTTGATTGTAATTGGTTAAATAGAACCAGAGATACCAAAAACTACCTAAAAACGAAGCGCGGGCGAAGTCACGGGTATAAACTTGTATTAAAAGTAGCCTATTATGTTGCCCAGAAGTATGAACTATAATCGTAGGTACCAAGTTTGATCAAAATCCCTGCAGTAGTTGCTGATTCATGCGTGTACATACAGATAGATAGAAAGACAAACAATTTACTGATTTTATTTTTTATTTTTTGCATTAGTTTCGATCACCCCCCAATATTTTGTAAATATGTATATTCAATGTACAGAATTGACCTTTCTACAGGGTTATTATACCTAAGTATAGAAGAAGATATATAATATACCATCTAATTTAAAAAATCCGGACAAATTAGAAAGCCGGACAAAGTCCGGACAAGTGCCTAAAAGTCCGGACAAGTGCCTAAAAGTCCGGACATGTCCGGATTAATCCGGACGGATGGTAACCCTAGCCAGGGCTGGCTTAGTATTTGCCTTGTGTAAACAGTTTTTCAAGCTAAGCCAACGCTAGCGAGAATAGAACTAGAACTAGAATATTTCTAGCTAGTGACTCCACCCGCATACCTCTCGACCCCCGACCATCGATGTAGTGACTGTCGATATTATGAACTAGACCCCCCCGCGCCAGCGTACGGTTGCGGACACAGTAGACAAGACGCATCTCGCCACATACCGGCGAGCGTGAATGTAGCCTCGTCTAAACAACAGGCTGGTCTGCAGTTATCGGTAGTAATATCGGTATTATAAATAAAACTTATAAATTCTGTCACAGTTCTCTTTATGATGAAGTCTATCTATGGCCATGATCCGTGATACGTCCGTTTTGAACTTAGTAAAATGATCTCGTTATTATTGCACGAAATGTTTCACGATAACATCAGGATGATAGTAAGTATTTACTTAAGTGTATTCATGATAGGCGGGTCATATGGCTTATTTAATAGATAAACGAAACGTGTTAATGAAATGTCGTAGGGTTACCTACTTCTAAAAAACTGAAAAAAAGTACTTACCTAGTAGGTACCTACAACTTGTACTACATATTGCATTTTAGTTCTCAACTACAGAATAATTAATTAAAAACATAGGTACCTAGGTACCTACTTACCATGTTTCCAACAAAGAGAAATCAGAATTTAAAGTGTGTGATCACCAATAACCACCATAGCTCTAAAATTTTACATGAAATAAAAAAAAAACAAATTTCTCCTGTAAAGATTACAAAAATAATTATCACATCAATTACCTACAGCCTACCTATTTATTTCAATGTAAAGATCGTTAGTAAATGTATTTAGTGGTCGGCAAATTCTGAGGGCAACTGCTAATAAAAGACGGAGCCATTCATTCAATTTATCGCTAATGACCCTTGATGAATCTACCGATTGATTATTATTTGAATGGACCTAGCCAGAGTCCATATCCAATCATGTCAGTGACGTATGACGGCTGCTAAATTGAACTTAATGTTTAAAAGACATTAATTGGTTCATTCTTCGCATGGGAATGGGCATTCTTATCGGAATCATGTTCTATTCGAAACCTATGAGTAGTTATATAATCTTTATTTAAGCTTCAAATCGACGAGGGACATTAACAAACAGACAGACAACTTAGTGATTCTATTAAGGGTTTTCTCTTCCTTCTGATGTATGGTTGGTACCCTTTCCGCGCGAGGGTCGCCCGTCGGTTATGGGGGTGACTTAGGTATATCGCAATCGGACTGACTAAAAAATAGCTACACCGATCGCTCTACCACTTTAACATTTGGTGTCCATAGTCATAGGTATTTAACAATTAATAATAGTATACTTGAGTATTTTAATATTTATTTCTTTATTTACTATCCTGAAATTTACTTAAGTACCTACTAGGCAGGTACATGACGTTTCAATCAATCAATTTTATTAGCCTATTGCGGTCCAATGCAGATGACGTCTAGCAGATACAATTTACCTATCACTTAAAATCATTGGTGTAAGTAGGTATTTATGGAATAAAGATTTTGCAATTGTTTGGTTGCTAAAAAACAATGTTATCAATATCATGGTACAGTGTACCTTCTTAAACAGCACGCGGTTACGAGATCACGAGAGTGATGATCACTCAACTAACCTTTATTAACAATTAAAATTTTAATTGTCTGGTCAAATAGCTGCTTTGATCGAATTAATGTAACCTACTTCCATTAAATGCCATAGATTACTTAATAAAATATTTGGGATAGCAGGTAGGGAGCCGAACTGAGTGACTGTAAGATTCATCCCACCAAAAACATACCTGTTAAAAATGGGGCCAAGTTCCTATCGGCTAAAGGTTCGCCTAAAAAGGATTGAAATACAATCCAATGCCAAGTTTAGAAGCACTTTAAAATCGATTAGGTACAATCATCTAAATTTCTTCTAAATTTGAACTTGGCAGGTTAATTAATTATACAATTAATCAAGGTGTTACGTACAGCACGAAAACCTGCCAAGTACAAATTTCCCTCCGGGGTAGGCAGAGACACTTACCTAGATACCTTTATTATTATTTTCTATTCGTATGTAAAAGTATACCTAAGTACTTAGATGATAAATGTTGAAAATAAAGGCAACAGGCAGGATTTGTGATGTTTTATTAAATAAAAGAAACTCGTACCTACATAAATAATTGAAATTGTACCATAATGATCAGAATTATTAATTATTTTTTAATAAATTACAATAAAAATTGTGTTTGTTATAACAAAAATATACAAAATCTTACCTATTTCAATTAACTGGAATCAAAGATGGAATATGATGTGCTTAAACGATTCTACGTTAATATAGCAAAATAAAAAGATAAATGTAAAAATATAGCACATCTTATATAATTATATTTTAACTACTCGTGATGAGGTAGAGGGAACATTATATGAGAAAGTAAAAATACTGAAGCGATAATATAGGTCTAAATCAACACAACAATAGTGTTAACGAACGCACAAACTTGACCTTTCTATTGATAAATATGTAAACTTTGTCAGTCAACACTTCTTTTACCCATAGTGTATATTATTAGATATTCAAATGTTTAGATAAATGATTATATAGGTACTTGATGAATAATTCAAATGTTCGAGTTATACATTATCATTATAATAATAATTATAATCGACGGTTGAAAGGCTAAATAGTGTAAGCGACAATATGACAAGAAAATTGCTTTCCAGTAAAGTATTTATAATGTCGTTTGAGATATGTTTTCTTTGAACATTCCATGTCGCTTGAACCATTTCGCCTTTCAACCGTTGTATTTTTTTACATAATATGAGATACATCATTATCACCGACGTAGGTATTATGGTGTCAAACTTATGACAAAATAGATAAATCTTGACGATTTTTGTTTAAGAAACATATTAAATTAAGAAAATTATCTATTTAAGTGTATATAAAAAATATATTACAGATTGCGATAACGTCACAGCTCAACAAGTAGGTAGGTACTTAAATTACAGATAACAAAAATTATTACTTATAAGGTAAACTTAATTTATTTTTGAGTTAAAAGCTGATTTACACAGGGTCATGGGCAAGGGTAAGTCAGGGTTGACCTGATACCGTAGTAACTATTATCTACTCTGTGCGGATGATATCATTCAAATTGATTTAGAGTCAGTACCTACTTACTTGCTTCACCCATAACACAAGCTAGTTAAGGTTAAGTAGCTTGTGTTATGCGCTATTTAGACCCAAAGTAAAAAATAGGTATGCTTACTTTGGGTCTAGATAGCGCTGTGTTAATTATTTATTTATTTTTATTTACCTACATCAATAATTCAGTTCAACTTAGGGAGAGAGATGGAGCTATACACAGTGTATAGCGTCCTCTCCGTCAGCTGAACTTAATTACTATAAAAGCGTCGTGGTTGGGCCCCAGCCCCAGCACTGACTTGCCTCGAATTTGGAACCTATAACTGACCCTGTGAGTCCCTGTGTAAAATAGCCCTAACGATATAACAGTGGATTGGCGCTCAGGTATTTTACGAAATGTCAAGTGGTCATAACTCATAACATGACCGGACGGAAGTCTCATAATATTTTGTTTTTTTTTTATATAAGACACGTCAATCTTTTTTTAATTAAAAAAACACAAAAGAAATGCTATAAATATATCTACAGTTACACTGTGAAGTATAGATATTAAATTGTATAAAGTATCAATATTATTATTATTAAATATACCTACATATAAAGTCAAGTAGAGTAAATAGACCTCTATGTGCACTGTGTAATATTCTATAACCAAACAAATAGGAACATTTTATAGGTTTTTGTAAATAACTAAATAAGTAGGTAGTTAGAGATTTACCTAACACTTAAAATAAAAAACTATAAGTATAAGTTTGTCTGGTTTGAAAGAACTAAAATTGTTTAATACTATTTACGACGAAAAAGTTGCGTTAAGAGCTTGTTCCAGATCTTTGATGAGATCCTCAGTATCTTCGAGTCCGACTGAAAGTCTTATTAAGGCGTCTGTGATACCGAGTTCTTTTCGCTGTTCTGCTGGCACGGATGCGTGCGTCATCAGAGACCTAAAAATAAACATGTTTGTTAAAAATAAAATTGTGTGTTACATCAAAGACGATGGATAACTCTGTCGTCTTTGGTTAGGTACATCTATGAACGTATAAACCTACGGATAGAACGTGTTGAAAAATGCAACTGATGACTCTAGAGTCGGCTCACCTGCTTATACCTTCAAACCAACACGCACACAGTCAGACACTAGTCAGCCACTACGCAGAAAACGTCATTCGAGCGAAGAAAATAATACAGCAAGTCTTGAGTGAAATGGTTGTATAGGTACTTATGAAAACCCGTAGTGACAGCAAGAAAAAATATCCAGAAATCACATTTAAATCTTTGAGCAACACATTGCAACTCAAAATTCACCCGCCGCCATTTTTGTGACAGTCTCGTATTCAACGCATTGTCCATATAATAGGTTTTATACGTTCATGGGTACATCGCTACGGCTTTCTTTTGTTGTATAATTGATTCATTGTGACTGTAAATACGTACTATATATTATTTCAATTTTTAGAATTTTCGTCTGTTTGTCTGTTCCTCTGTTTATCCGCACCAAATTTTTGTGGACGCTGGGATCAAAAACTACTGGAGGGATTTTGATCAAACTTGGTTCGATTATATTTATAGTTCATAGTTCTGGGCAACATTTATAGGCTACTTATACAAGTTTATACCCGTGGCTTCACCCGCGCTTCGTTTTTAGGTCGTTTTTGGTCATATCTCCGGTTCTACTTAACCAATTACAACCAAACATTTTAGCATTAATCTAAGCAAGACCTTTCTAATAAAAAAAATGGATGGAAACGATGGACGTAAAAAATACTGAACACATTTTGATGCGGTTTTTTTATTAGAAAGGTCTTTATTAAACTCAAAATCTTACGCATATTTGATTACAATCGGCTGATTAGAACCGGCGATAATGCGATAAAGTAAAAAAACGCGAAAATCGACGTCAACGCGGGCTGAGCCGCAAGCGAGCAATCGAGGGCAACAGCTAGTAAACTAGTTTAAATTATTAAGTATGTACTTACAACTAATTATGAATAATCTAGAAGACAATGAAAAAGGACAATGATGGTAAATAGATTGGATTTGGCCACGATGCATGGCACTTTACTTTGAAGGGTTTGATAGAATTCGAGATGAAATGAATACCTACGTTTAACTGCAACCACTGATTGCGAAGGAATAGACATTGAAAGTTAGTACGGGCAGTCCCTCAGCTTAAAAAAGACTTGGTGGCGATAGCCAACATTCACGCGCGCGCGCGGGTACGCTAGTAAATCTATATAAGAGTTCATGCAGCTGAGTGAGTAATAGTGGCAAAAGATGGTAAAATAAAAATAACTTACGGTAATTCTGCTAAACTTTCATAACCCCCTAAACTTTCAGCTAAAATAAATATTTTCAGAGATGTCAAAAATTTTCTAGATTCAGCTAATCCGCCAGAATGTACGAAACTGAAGACACCGGAATGACCAGTCATTTGTTTTTGAGCAATTTTATACTGTGGATGATGCGGCAGACCTAAAAAATTTGAACGATAAGTAATTTTTAAACATTTCGAAAAACATTTTTTCAAAATCCGTTTATTTGTAACTCTAAACCATCGAAGAGCTACTTATTTAACCGATGCGCGATAGGTTATTTGATCAGTAAGTTAATGTAGGTACTATCGGTGATAAATGAAAGTTTCTACATGTGGCTATTCTAAGAAATGGCCCATCGATCAAAATACAGCAGTTAATTAACTCTCCCATGATTAGGTTTTGTAGAAATGGGCTTCGCCTTGAAAAATGAGCAAACCCATCCGTGATGTATTTATTTTAGGTAGTGTATTATCTTTTTTTTTTATAATATATTTATGTACCTATGTATTATGTATATAAATAATTATTATAGTACAACATAATAACATAGCTATGAGAATCGATGCGGTTTTTTATTAAACAGTTTTATTTAACTTGACCTGTTTGTTTGGGTCAAATCTAGTAATTGAAAATTGACCCCCTTTCAGTTATCTGATTGGTCTGATATTTGGCAGAAGTCTTTAATTCTGATGACAATACAAAATTTAAACCGTTTAACTTATAAAATATTTTTTCACAATTTATTCTATTGTAGAGGTCAAATGTAATTCTTTAAGCTCACCTGGGTGCATTACATCCGTAACCTGCGGATGCTTCAATAACCATTTAGCTATGACGAAGGCAGATTTTTTGTGTTGTTCCATACGCAATGCCAACGTTTTCAAACTTCTGTTGACTAGGTAACAATCCATTGGCGACGGCACAGCTCCCAATGCTGCAATTGTAATAATATGATTATGTTTACTGTAGACATGCACTAGTGGCCTTAATTAGGTACCTACCTACCGATTTGTATTTTTACTTTTTCTGTAGGTATACCTAATCATAATGCTTGTTTTAATTTTCTTATTAACCTTGGAACTTTTAGTTTTTCGGACTAATCGTGGATCTACTGGACCGACTGCACCGGACTGCATAGAAAACGGCACTAAATTTTTTATTTCGTTATCATCCGTACTATCGGTGTTCTGTTTTTTTTTCAATTTAAATGTTCCTACTAATATAGAGGTTTGTTAGGTACCCTTTAATGGAAAAGAACTAAATGGATCTGTCTGAAATCTGGTATAGGGATTAGATTATAATCCGGAATAATACCTAGGCTCTTTTTATCCCGGGAATAGGTTCTCATGGGTTGGGTAACAGGATCGTGCAAAGCAAGTCCTATCAAGAAACTTCCCAAGAGACGGCCAGCTTAAGGCCCCATTTCATAATGTCAAGTACACACAAATAATATTAAGTGCCTACCTACCTTATTATGTCACATTTCTTTGTTTCAAACTTATTCACGATCCAGTCTTTTAAATTACAAATAAGAATTTTAAATAGGTGTAAAACATACAGTTAACTTGAGCACGAATAAGAAAACAACATGTACCTAGGTAGGTAAGTAGGTTCTTTTATTTATTTATGTAAACATTCACAAATGTGTTTAGTTTGTACTTTATATGAAAAACGCTGCCGCGCTGTATTGACAGTCTTTAGAATAAGTGCATACCTAAAGTACATACCTACACCGAACACCTAAGTACAAAATAACTCATTTGCAATGCAATGACATCATTAATTATATTTCGTCGCTTCATTCTTCAGATATAAGATTAACAACTTAGTCCCTTTAGCCTACAAGGTAGCAACATATCTTCGAATCAAGCGACTCATATAATATCGATCGAACTTCACTGAAGTTCGTTTGATCATATATAATATCACATACAATACAATACCTCTCATAATAATATCTTAGGTAAATTACTTATTAATTTAATGTGACGTGTGGCGATTCACTGTTAAGGAAACACAAAATAAAAAATGTTGCATTCAACATGACGCGGAAAATTCTATATTATGGTATGACTGTTACGTTTACCTATAGTATAATTTTATTATGGGTTAGCAGTGTAAGCATTTGCTCGGCATGACTTGCTGATTTTATTAAGTTTTAAGTCCAGTGTGCGTAGTGACGCATAATGTGTGACGGTTTTGGTCTAGTGACGATGTCAACACTCGAACTATACCTATTTATTTCAGTCAAATGCAAATCAGTTAAGTGCAGTCTTAATGAAAAGTCATAATCTATGTTAGAAATAACATAAATCGAGAATTTAAAATACAAATAGAGTGGTAGCAATATAGATACGATCCAATTTGATAATAAGCGGTTTTGTGGCCGCACCATGAAGCCTTGCAACACCGCAGGGAGGGTTCCCTTGTTTGTCATGCGTTTTTACTTCCTGTAGGGTGGAAGGGGTAGATAGGAAAGGAAAGGAAGCAAAACCTCAGGCACTCTCACAGAATATAGAAACTTCGATATTTAGTGAGGTGTGCATACTTTCCCAGTCCATTCCATCTTTCCAATCGATTAGAGCTAAGCAGGACTTTGAACTCGTAATGCGATTGAAAGCAAAACTATCAGTGTATTTGTATTAAACTATCAAATAATCGGAGATATTAATTTCATTTTGACCGTTAAAATTTATATGCATGTTTTTTATACTCACCATTTTGTAGAAATCGAAGTCTTGTAGCTAAATCATCATCGTTAAGAACCGCGGCACCCATAATCGTATCGGAATGTCCATTCATATATTTAGTTAACGAATAGACAACAATATCGATACCAAAGTCTAAAGGCTTTTGTAAATAGGGCGTGAGAAATGTGTTATCCACAACAGTTACAATTCCTCCACGTTTCTTAGCTACCTTGGCTACTGCAGCGAGATCGATAACTTTCAACATAGGATTTGTTGGCGTCTCTATCCAAATTATCTAAAATAAAAACAACATGCATTTTAACGATATTGCAATAATTTTTATCAAAATATAAGTCCCTACTTAATATCAAAATTTACTGCTTCAAATTGACGTAGTAATTCTAGACTTTACAGTAAGTAAACCTGCGATAAGATTATTGTGGTTAATACTTTAGCCGCTAAATGTATTATGAATGTAATAATGTTATGAATTTTCATCACTGTACAATAATAAGAATATGATTCGTGCGCATAATAACTTGCAAAAACGATAAAGCGAAGTATAATCAAAACATGTAAGTATCTATGAAATATTTATGTGAGCAAAAAATAGGGAACGTCTAGGTAGGTTATTATCCTATTATCATAACTAGCTTTCGGTATTTATATTCAATTTTAAGACTGCCAATAATATATTTATAAAATTCTACTTAGATTTAATGCCTAGGCTAGCCGAAGTTGGTGCTGTATTTGGATTAAAAGATACAACGCCTTATTTCAGTACAATCAAGTGGGAATAAAGGCAACGTAATTAACGACTCTTCTCTTGTTTTTTGTACCCGACGTAATAAGATATTTGAGGAGATGAGATGAGACTATTTCGTCGTATAATATTACAGTCTAAATTGATAACAATTGACATTGACAGTCTCTTAAAAGAAATACCTACTTCAGAGAGACAGAAGAACGTCACTATGATGATAGATCGTGTAGCATGCGTAGGTATATTTTTTATTTAAATTGTCGTTAAAAGGAAATCTTGCCATATAAATTATTTTTCCTCAATTATGTAGGTATAGGTTTAACGTACCTACATAAATGTTAGACACTTGAAAATGTTACTTCGCTTAGGTACTAATAAACGGAGACTGGCTTCAAAAGTTAAAAACCTGTTAGAGCTTTTTTTATATAGAATAATAGGTAGGTGACCTACGTGTGAGAGCAAAAATAATATTTAGGAAATAAACGAAATACAATATTGATGTATGTATGTATTCTAAAGCCCGATGTTCTGTAGATACAGGGTGATTAGGTTATATTATGTTTTTGTTTATGGAAAGACGATTTCGGGACATGATAAAATTTGTGAAACAGAATGATGACAACACTTGTATAGTGTTACGTTCACTTTAGTTCTTTGATTTAGACGGATTTTCGAATTAAAAAAGTGGATTGTAGTTTTTAAATCTTAACTAATGTTCATGGAAATAATAATAGTACGTTTATATACCAACCTTAGTATTGTCTTGAATTGCTTTTTCTACGTTTTCAATATTTGTGAAGTCTGTAAACGTAATTTCAAAACCCATTCTTGCTACCACTTGTCTGAAATATATTTTTAAATGTACATATCTATAGGTATGCCTATTCTAGCTGTAAATAAAGTGAATAGCGTAAATAAAACGTGTGAAAAAATCACGCATGTTTCAGGTTTTTCCAAAATGTAATATTGTTCTTTTGGATAGAACAACAGGAAAACCAGTCTGTTGTAACAGTAAATATAGTCTAGAACTGACGTCCATCATGCAAACCGTAACCACGCAATTGGCGCTTGTCAAGAGGATGAATTGATATTAAATAAATTACCCAGCGGGTAAACCGTAGCCCCCGATGTTAGGAACTTCTTTTGGTACTAGAAGCAGTAGAAAAGATGGTACTAAGATAACAAAACTAGCTCACGATTAATCCGATGTTCAGTAATAACCGTGGGCTATGAACGCTTGCAACAAGATACGGAGAAGAATGAAAAAAAAAAAGAATGAATGGGAAGAAATTAAGATAGTAAGTTCATGTTCAAGAAGTTCAATCCAAATTTAATTAAAAAGAAGTAAAATTGGCACACCATTAAAATTTTCGGAATTACTTTGATTAGTTAGTATAGCTGTTTTAGTAACTAAATTTAGTATGCGAAGCTTTGTCTCTTATTACCTGAAAAGTCTGTTGATACCACCGTAGACATCATCACAGCAAATTATGTGATCGCCAGTGCTGAATAATGAATAGATTGTTGTAGCGGCTGCTAGACCGGAAGCGAAGGCAAAGCCGTGTTTCCCACCGTCTAATGCCGCCAGGCATTCTTCAAAGACATTTCTAGTAGGATTCCCAGACCTTCCATACTCAAATTCCTAGGAAAAAACATGCTGTTTTGAGGAATTGTACATTTTATATCTTTTAGTTCATTACGAGTATAAAAAAAATTGTTTGACCATATTAAACATACTACTTTGTAAAGTTAATACTCACAATAGGCTCAGCGGGCGCAGGCTGCTTAAATGTGGTTGAAGTTACAATAGGTGGTACTACACATGCAGATTTCCAATTTTCGGGATCTTGTCCAGCGTGAATAGCAGTAGTGGCAAAACCGGGCTTTTGCTCCAGAAAGCCTTGATGCTCCATCTAAGATACAATACCATTAAACATAATATTATCAATTTTAAAAAGTGAATGTGTCGTGGACGAGGGATCCAAATACGTAATAATTTCATTTGTCCTAATCGACTTTGGTATACATAATATGAGATTGGCATAATTTTTAAAGGCATAACAATACTTTGACATAAGGATTTTGACATTCAAATTAATTTTATTGGTAAGTAACAGCGTTTCTAGTACTATGCCTGGGGAAGTCGCTTAATCGAGATGTGGTGACTGATTGCATACCGTAATAATTGAATATCATTTGTGGCTTGGTGAGCAACCGCCAGTTGTACAATAAAATATATCTAGTACCTAATCAAAAGCAAATAAAATATGGTACCTGATTATAAAACGTAAATTTATTTTCGCATTATTCTTTAATTGATCATTTTATGACTTACATCTCCTATAACTTTGTAACTACTTAGGTACCTACCTATTTAGTAAATAATAATATATTATGTACCTACTTCATAATTACCTGTTGTCTGTTGTATTGATTTATTGTTTTTAGATCATTTATGACTTTTATATCTTTTGTAATTACCTATCTACCTATTTAGTAAATACTTAACAATAAAGGTACCTACTTCATAATTAAATTTAATACCTACGTCTTCTTATGTGTTTTATTGATTTTTTTTTTTGTATCTAATCCTTATAATGAATTTCGTATCATTCAGAATACAGTAGCTTTTGGAATTTAAAAGTTTTCAATTTAAGAAAACTTCATTAAAAATTTCACCAGTTCAATCTAAATATGTATTACTAAATAAATTTTATGAAACACGCTGTATATTCGGAACGAGTCTAACCAAAGCAAAGGAACCAAAGAGAGTTGTATTGTATAGGTAGGTGGATAAAACAACCATTATTACACCAATAGCCGAAAGAATACCCAACAATATTTTACCCGTCCCGGGAATCGACCGCGGCACCACCGAGGTCTATTTTTAGTAATTTAATAAAATTAAAAAAATCATTCATAAGGATTAATTCTAGAGGTGCTTAAATTAAACAACATATTCATCTCAGACTAATGAGGATAATACTCAATTAGGATTATATTAATTAGTAAAAGTATGTAATTATTTAATAAGAAGATATCAGATAAGTAATGTAAGTACTATTGTGAGAGAAGAGTTAACCACTATAAATACTTGTGAAATTATGGTATCCCATTAATTGGCACGCTAAAATTCAAGGTTAACCCGAGTGATGGAAAAATGTGCAAAAATTTCATCATGCTAAGATTCGAACGAAATTTACGTAGCAGGCGTGCAAAAAAATTATAAATAAATTTCTAGGTACTTACATTATATCCGATAACAATGTTATTGGTTGTGAAATTTTTTAACTGACCTATTAGCACACAGCTAACAGGCTTTAGGTTCAAGTAATAAATGAACAAAAGTAGACGTCAAATGTCTTTTTATTACCGGCGTTAACCGCACGTCAACGCTCCGCTTGATATCGGATCACATTGACGTAGGTACGCTCACTGTGTCGGACTCGGTAAGTACTCGGCATGAACTATAGCTTCATGGTACTCGGTACCCTTCTTCGGTACCATTGCGAACGAAATATTTATGAAGTATGGCCACTAGTATGGCACACGCCGACTGAGGCCGGGTTAGGTTAGGATAATAATAAGGATCGATCGAGTTATTAGTTAGGTACCTAGTACATACCTAGTTTCTTTACGAGATTAAAGTTAGCATTACATTGCATGCAGGCCGTATAATAATACAATTAATATTAGGTATTTATTCTACTTACGTTAAACGTTAATTAACTAATTTTGTGGTGTTCATAATCAATTTTTAATAATCTGTAAATCGAATTAATCGAAACTGAAGTAGATAATCGATTACCGCAAAATAATATATTATATTATATCGTTTAAGTAGGTAATTTGTAATTTTATTTAAAAGTAGGTAATGTTTCGTGCAGCTAGAAAATTTACACTGATTTTTGGCCTACTAATCTAATCCTATTATCCCAAGTCTAAGTTCAAGTAACCATGAATTAGTAGAAAAGGCTCATAATCATGGTTACTTGCACTTTTTTGTTTCAGACTTTTATGATGAATACAACTTTTTATCGCATATCCTAGTTTTTAAAGTGTTTGTTTTATTCAACTTGCATTTACATGCTTATTAGTTTCAATCCTTGTAAACTAATTTCTAATGGAAACGAAACGTATTTTTCGATTTTTTAACTCCGCGCATGTTGTGACGTTCGCAAATCGCATCTCGTCGCGTACCATAGACAAATCTGTGGTCGCGTTTCCGAATCTGTCATTCTCCGTTTTCATTATTTAAAATTTGAACTAGTATGTATTCCATTCAGCACACAGATAAGAAGATAATATTATGATAATCTTACTTATAAATTACCGTCCGTGGGTTACGTTAACGTTAAAGTTGCAAGATAATATTTGCGTATGTTGAAGTTGTGTTAAATTAAGGTCAATCAAAAAAATGGTTATTTTGATCTCATAAATTTATTGTTGTTACAGACTTGCTAGATAATAATATTTCATTGTAATTGGCACTTTATAGGTAACTTAAAGAACACATAATTGACATAATTAATCTTTTTGAATGAAATTTTAAGCAATTGCATGCTAACTATTTCCAAATGATTTTCTGATCGGAAAAAATGATCATCCAGGACGGGACTTGAACCCGTGACCAGTCCCTTACAGGGGGAATGCTCTGACCAACTGAGCTACCTGGACCCATTCTAGATGCTCGAAATTTTCCGATATATTCTACGGCTTAGGGCGCCTGTGGAGCCATCTACCGTAATTCGTTCGAACTAACAATGCTGCAATGGTAACAATAACAATGAACAATATTGCAATTGTTTTAAAACATTATTTTTAGATTCTCCGCCCGATTAATTGAATGAAACGGCGCCCTAAGCCGGAAAATCTCTAACATCTAGAATAGAATGGGTCCAGGTAGCTTAGTTGGTCAGAGCATTCCCCCTGTAAGGAACTGGTCACGGGTTCAAGTCCCGTCCTGGATGATCATTTTTTCCGATCAGAAAATCATTTGGAAATAATTTATCTTTTTACATTTTATTAGCGATTTGTTTACAAAACTATCTTTCAGGAGGAAGATAAAAATTGAAAAATAATAAAAACATAATACAAACTTAGACTTAGGTAGACTCTGACTAATGAAAGCTGAACCACGACATTTATTGATTTGCAACACCAGTAGACTATAAATGTCACCTTCTGTCATTTCTCTGTGATTGTGCGTTGTCATTATGATTTTGATACTTTGTTGTATTTGGTTGTATTCACGTTAAATATTAACGAGATTCAGATGCGATATCCAAAAATATTCGCTTTTGTATTAGATATTTGTACTTTTCGACAGTATTTATTTAAATAATGTAATTATTTATAAGTGTGACTGATGATGGATCAAGCAGCTCGGATTATGGTGAAGAATATTTGGAATCTAATTTTGATTATAATTAATAATATTTTTTTCTAATAAATGAACTTCGTCTGATTCCTATAAGCCCGCTTGAAGATAGTTTTTAGTCTGGAATAATACAGGCAAAATGTCTTGCACACGTTCATAGGCCAATTTCACTCGGGCAACTCTTATATCTCCACTACATCAGCGGTTTTACTCGGTTCGATTCCGACATAACCACCCCCGATGGCCAACGGGTATTCGTTGCGGATTTTCACACGATTAAACCTGCTACCTTTTCTTTCTCTTCCCGAGGCGAAGTCGTGAGCAACAGATAGTATTTAATAAAGAAATCAACATGTAAATAATAATGACACCGAATAAAGCGCGATGAAATTCTTTAAAAATACCAGTTAAACTTTAATAGGTACATACTTTTACTTCATGATCAAAATGTTTTTATCCAACTATAACGGGTGATACCTGCCCTAATTTTTTTAAATTTGCCGCGGTTTTGTTGGTCCAGCTTTCATTAGACAAACTATATACAAACTTGCTAACTTGATTAAAACCTCGGTATTACATGTCTGAATAATTTTAATAATTTGTGATACTTATAACCTAACTTGTTTATTTTAGAAAACAAAATACTATGCATAGACTTAGGAAAAGTATGGACGGAGTGCCTAGAGTAACTAGTCTGTGTCAAAAAATGGCGGGCATCAATAATTGTGTGAGTAAATTGTAGGGATGCGAGGTTTTATCTAAATTTCCCCATTTTTTATTATTTTAATTGAGGAATAGGGAGAATTATTTGGTAAATTTTAAAATATATAAATGAACAATCATTAAAGGTGATTCGTGCATTATTATTAAAAATATTATTTTATCATAAATTAATGAAAATAATATTTTAGTTATTTTTTACATTATTTTTTTCATTATACCTATATAAAAAAAACTTACATGGATGGTAACCGTGGGGAATATTCACACGATTAAACTAGGTACCTAATTAACAAAAAAGTTAAAAAAATCATATTAGTTACAATTTGTATTTTTGCGATTCCTAATCCCATGTATTTATAAAAAAGAAGTTAAATCACTACGGTTATCACTACTAATAAATAGTTTATGCTATTTCATCATAAAGTCACACAATTTACAGATTTCCCCAAAATATGGGGAAATTTGCACAATTTTATGTTGGGATCACTGGTTTTGTACCGAACAATTGAAATTTGTTTTGAAATATTGAATGAACATTTATGTATAATTATTAGATAAACATTAAGTGATTGAAATATTGATTAACCTGTGAAATGTGATCCCTGGATTTATTTTCTTCCTGTCACTACGGTTTTTACACCATTTCACTGCACAAGACATGTTGTATTTGATTTTTTTTTCTTCCCGCTTAAACTGACAGATCGACCGATTCGGCCGACGTTTGCCGCGAAGTGGCTGACTATGATGTGAGAGTGTGCGTGGCGACTGTATACGTATACGAAAGTTGGCTGACTATGCAGCGTCACTTTTTTGTTCCCATGGCTCCGTCCATAGTTATTCCTAGGTCCATGATACTATGTATATATTATTATAACCTATTATACCTAGGCCACACTTCGAATACCTACTTGAAGCACAGTCTGTATTTACTATCTTGCTCTGTGTGGACTGACTTCTCTTTCTAAGTATGGTAACCTTCTAAGCAAGAAATCACCATTTAAACAAGTTTAAACACTTACGCTTGGAATTTTATATCACCTCCTTGACGCCACGTACCTACTACGCAACCACGCACTATAAAATTTTGCACCATTTTTTGAGTTTATACTTATAATTATCTTTAAATATGTTAAAAACCGAAGCAATCATAAACAACCACCATATTGTTGGTTGATAGTTGACATGTAGTACCAATGTTGCCACATTACCTACTGAATCCTAAGACAACGGGAATGTGATTCACTGATTTCTGATTCGACAACCTAATCATGCAAAATAAATGGCATAATAATATAATTATTCAATTTCCACATTAAATAACTGTAGTCGAACTATAGATTTATTTATAAATCTTTTTACTTGCATTTTTGGTTAGTATGGTCTATTTCTATAATTTACTATTACAGGAGATACTAATAAGAAGATAGCAACATTGTACAAATACGGTATAATCCGCGCGCGATGAAAAGGTGAAGGAACCTTGTCAAAGTAAACCGAAAATGACAGTACTCAAGTAGCGTTAGCGTGTTAACACCGACTTTGTTCTTGATTGAAATATCTATCAAATGCCAGAACTATTTCGCGAGATTGACTACTCAAGATTTTACCCCTTTTTCCACTCATTATTAATCTTTAATCTATGTAAATAAAAATTAATTGCAATTCTGTTAGTATTGCAAAAACTCGAGAACGGTTGAACTGTGGGGCTAGCACGAATTTTCTAACGTATCGCCTTCGTATCGAGTTCGACAAAAAATGTATGAGATTTGGTACAGCGCCTCTATCGTACGTTAAACGGAACTAAAATGACAGCACGAAAGCATTCGTAGCGTCTACGTATCGACAGACTAACGTAAAATTCGTGAGGCGCCATACATTATGTCTAATTTTGGCAGCATGAACCCAATTTTGACATCTACTAACGTAAAATTCGAAAGGCGCGCTAACGAGCTTGTCGAATGTTTTGTCACTTGAAATTTATCGGTGAGACAATTATCGAATTAGTGCTAACTACGTTTGAAATTGTTAAATTGGTGGTATTTTGATTAGTTACGATGCAAAGACTACCGCTTTTTCACCGGAGTTCGTTCTTTTACGTTTTTACCGCAAGTTTAGTTGTAAATAAGAGCATTTTCAAGAGTCTAGGTGAGTACCTTGTTTTATCCAATTACTTCAAAAATGTCTTGGGATATCTTAAAGATAACTAAAATTAACAAAGTTTTAAATAAACATAGTATGCTTAAGACATAAAAACCAGATAGGTACGCGTTGTTTTATAACATAACCTATCAAAATACTTATAAAAATCTATGTAAATCTATCAAAGATACACACTTGTTGTGCAATACAAATCTATCATAACAACCAATATATCATTTTAAATATCCTCAGACAGTTTAGAGGTATAAAAATGTGATGTTTAAACTAGAAATATACAGAAATATTCGACTAACATCAACTAACATGAAACAATTTTTGTTTGTTTTTCTCGTGTTACAAATAGGTACTTAATTGTTACAGATTCTCTGTGACCTGTCTTTTTACAACACTGGATCATACTATGCATCAATGTATCATTGGATTGGCACCATATCTGTAATATGTCTCAAGAAAAACTTCAAAATAGTGCAAACTACGTTTGAAAATGATTTTTAATAGTGATTCGTTAATCCACAATGCAAATATCACCGCTTTTCCAACGGAGTTCGATGTTACACTCTTGCTGCAAGTTTAGTTACCAATAAATGAAGAAATGAGACTATGTAAGTAAGTACCCAATGTATATACAGTGATGATATAAGAGATACTTAGCTAAATTAATAAACAAAGCAGGTACATAATGTAGAAGACATGCTTATATCAAAATACGCATTCTTTTATATCATTATAACCTATCAAGATACCTAGTTTGTTTATAATTATCTACTATATAAAAATAAGTCGGGTTTTCCTTCCTGACGCTATAACTCAAGAATGCACGAACCTATTTCCACGGTTTTGCATTCGTTGAAAAGGTCTTGGGCTCCGTGAGGTTTATAGCAAAGAAAACTGGAATTTACACCCAGGGAAAGCCGGGTCCTGGGTCGCTAGTATTTAGTATATCTATAAGGATACTTGTATGACACAAATCTAGCATAATTATTTAGATATGTTGGTACTAATTGTTAAATATAGAAAGGTTTGAGGTTTATAGGTAATACTTAATAAGTGAAAACTAGAAATTCATAGAAATATTTGATGAACATGAAACATCCAACAATTATTCTATCTGCACCTGAATCATACCAGCATATTGCAAATATTTAGGTAATGTTCCAGAATCAGATCAGCTTACACTTTTGAGCCCGGGGCTCGCTTACCAACTAATTATCTTGGTTTAGCATATATGGGAGGCACTACTGTCTGGGCCAGATAATAACAAAAAGCAATAAATAACATCCAAAGCCACCATGTAAGCTGTAATAATATTACAGTTAATTTTTGTATCACAGGTTCTACATGAAATATGGTTTCATACCGGACTGATGCCCAGAAACTCATTACTTTACCATTGGACACTAAATGCTGCTGAAGAACCTAATATTCTGTCTACACCATGAGCTTAATATAGCTGTACCAAAATGGAGTCATCTTACTTACACACTCTTGTCGCAGTTTAGTTAAAAATGAAGAATAAAATGAGACTGTAAGTACCTACCTAAGTCTTGTTGTATCAAAACACCAATAAGGTGTAGGGATAATTGAAGTTAACTCAAAGATAGCTTATAATATACACATTACAGTATTACTTCACTACTCACTACATTCATAATGTTAAATAGCCTTTGTTTTATAACATTATAAGCTATCAAAATAATTTATTTTTATGTTACAGATTCTACGTTAAATATAAATACTTAGTATCATACCGGACTGATGCCCAGAAACTCGATGCTTTACCATGGGACATTGTGTCATGCTGACGACCTTGTATCTACACCATGAGCATAATATGGACAGCCCATTTTTGAATGATATTAATGATGTACAATAATAATAAAACAAGAATATATTTAAAAATGTAATTCATATGTGTATATTTAAAATAAAGAGTAAACAATAGGTATATTGTAATTGATTTTATTTTATTTAATTCCATCCTGTTCTGTCCTCCATCAATACAAACTCTGGTAATAAATGTTGAAGAGTAGGTATTAATTAATTAAACCTTTATTACCAACACTTTTACATTATACAACAAAAACAATGGTAAGTAAAGTAGTATATTAAGTTATGAGGTGTCAGCGTGTCGCAACACAAAGGCCTCCTCCAGCTCTTTCCAGTTTGCTCTCAGTGCTGTTAGTCTATGCCATATTGGTCCAGCAATCTTTTTAATATCGTCGGACCAAAGTTTTTTCTGTCTTCCACTTTTTCTCTTTGTTTCGAATCTAGGTGTCCACTCAGTTATGTCTTTTGTCCACTTGTTTCTAGTTTCTCTCATCATACCTATGGCCTACCCACCTCCATTTGAGATTCTGTGTTTTGACTACAACATAGGAAGAGTAGGTATAATGATTAATAAGTCTTTTATTCAGGAATTAAAAACTTCATAGATATTCACTTTCACACAACTATTCCCATTTGGTAGTAACTTTGCCAATCGGCAGAGGCCTCCCCCAATATTGTCAAAACACAGATGGCTATGGCCAGTGATTCTGGTCACACACTACCTTGATCTCATCAGCCAACTTCTGGATGTTCTGCTGTTTCCTTACTATTCTGTTAGGATTTGATTTATCATTGTCTCTGATTCAAAGTCCTATAATTTTCTGATTGATGTAACTTTCCAGTCTGGTATGCTCCTTATACTTCTGAGTTCGGTGTGTTTGCCTTTGTAAGGGTCCGTGTTTGTCAACTATAAGTTAGCACAGGCAAGATACTCTTTTGAAGAGTACACTTAACACATAGTTATAATAATCTAAGATAGTTATGTTCACTTTTGCATTTCTCATGACTTCTTTCAGACCGGTCCTATATGTCTATCTAATTATTTTGTAGTTAGGTTGCTACTGGTGAGATTATTTGCCCGAGATATACTTATCTATTCATTGAAATACTCAACTATTGACTATAATCCTGTCAATGTAGATAGAAGGCATTTGTTCACCATTTGCCTTAACTTTTGTTTTTCTGGATTCATGACTTGCGCACTAGTATGCAGTAGGTATAATAGCAACCCATGAATGCGCTTTACTATTGGAAAATGATCTTTTCTCGATCTAGTAAGATAAGGGATATCATTATGATGTTTCGTGCATAGATGATTTCAAGGGAACACGATGACTTCCACGTGCAAATTTATGCGTTCGCCATAGTAAGTATTGTTAATGTATCGTTCCAGTCGTCCTCATTGTTCAAGAATTCAACTTTAAATCACGATTAAATATGAAAATCATTTTGTAAACAATAAGACGAATCGGAGATGTAAGATGGCTGCCAAGTCTGTTCAAATGTCAAGTGCAGCGATATTGTTCAGAAACACATTTATATTTTTTAAACGTATTACTTTTATTTTTTTACAAATATACTGTATTTTACAAGCTCCCATATAATATTTAATGATTTATCTTTCTTTACAAAACTATATTTCGTTGTAATTGCCAATAAACAGGCCGTTTAGCCAGAAGTTATAAAAAGATAATTATTTCATTTAATTTTCGAACGTATAGTTCATTCAATGCATCGTTCATTTTGCTCTCAAAGGCCCGTCCCTATTTCGCGATAGAATGACGTCAGTACGTATTTCTATCGAGCTCACCAGACTTTAACTTTCTGTCAAAATGAGCTAAGTAACGTTTTCGTATCGAGTTCTCGCTAGCGAACGATTCGAAAGTTAGAAAATATTCGTGCTCGGGCTACTGTTCTTACCTGTCAGACATTTGATGTTCGTCCTATCTCCTATCACTCTCGTCGTCGTCGTTTCGGTATTTTTGGCACGATTACATGTAGATCCATGTAGATCAGATAAGAAAAGGCGGTATATTAAAGATAGCTGTTGCCCGCGGCTCCGCCCGCGTGGACGTCGATTTTCGCGTTTTATTGCCGGTTCTAATCAGCCGATTGTGATCAAATATGCGTAAGATTTTGAGTCTAACCAAGACCTTTCTAATAAAAAAAACGCATCAAAATCCGTTCAGTTCTTTTTACGTCCATCGATAGCGATAAAAAATACCAAACGGATTTTGATGCGGTTTTTTTTAAAAAGGTCTTGCTTAGACTAAAAATTTACCGTATGTTCGGTTGTAATTGGTTAAGTAGAACCGGAGATATGACCAAAAACGACCTAAAAACGAAGCGCGGGCGAAGCCACGGGTTTCAGCTTGAATAAAAAGTAGCCTATGTGTTGCCCAAAACTATGAACTATAATCGTACCAAGTTTGATCAAAATCCCTCCAGTAGTTTCTGATTTTTGCGCGCACAAAAATTTGCGGACAAACAGACAATCATACAATTTTATAATTATTATAAATGTCGCATTCAAAATAAAACTCATTTAGAAATCTAGTCGCAGTAAAAATACAGCTTCGTTTTGTGAGCTTCGACATGAGTTTGCCGACGCTACGGCTAGCCGGCGGCCCACTTACGTCTCAGTTCCAAAAGGTAGCATCACATTTTGATCGCGCGCGGATTATAGAGAAGTTGACTCACAGAGAGTGAGATAGAGACATGTAGGTATTTGACTCAAGATGTTCTTCCCAGTTTGGCATAGCTTCATGGTGCTGCCGTCTGCCGTGTAAATATGCAAACATGGTACTTCCCAATCCCAATGACAAAAGTTTACCTACCTGTTGTACCTACAACAGTTCATTCTAACATTAAGTAATTCAAGCTTTTTTAAATATGTACCTACATATTTAAAAAAGCTTGAATTACTTTTGACGCAGCTTTTTTACAAAGCTAAAAAATTCGTAGCAGGACAATCGAGGGGGCGCGGGTTAGGGCATGCGCACTAGTGCATCGACCACCATCTCTTCTCTAGCCTCAGCATGGTTGATGTCCTTATACATAATTATGTCTTCTTTTCACTAGCCTAGACCAATGAAATGGCAAAAAATAAAGAGGTGATAATTAGCTGACGTTTTGGTCTAGTGACAACTTTTCTGCAATTGCATTTCAGTTTAGATCTTCATGTCCTTCTATTTGACTGTGGATGCATATTATAATATCAAAGACGATTTATAAGTTATCTTTTATCGTCTTTGATAATATTAAATTTTGTAGATCCTATACAGCATAGTATTTACCATATACCTAATAAGAAGGAACATAATATATTATGTTTGTAATGCAGTGATAGTAATGAGAATTATATTCACACCTAATAAAAAAATAGATGTACCTATGTAGGTACTACATTATAATTATTATGTACCTAATGTTAGGATTTTGGAACCTCAGTCCGTGATTATAGTATTTGACTACATAAGTGAATTCATGGATAACGACATTCTATTTTGATTAGTAAAAAGTTGCTTTAAAAGCTTGATCCAAATCTTTTATAAGGTCGTCGGTGTCTTCGAGCCCAATTGAAAGCCTTATTAGTGAATCTGTGATACCAAATTCAACTCGTTGTTCCTCTGAAAGCGCCACGTGGGTCATGGTGGACCTGAAAAATAAAATATAGGTACCTACAGATTATTAAAAGCAACTTTTCTGAAAGTCACAGCCAAATAATGGGTGTCAACGTATTCTAGCCTAACTATACCTACCTATATCTCTGCTACGGATCCCGTCTAATCAGGAATCGAGTAGCTTTTTCAAGCCCTCAAATAACTTAAATATGTCGCTTAAGTTTGCAAACAGTGAAACATAAAATTTGCTACTTACGGTAATTGTGCCAAACTCTCAAATCCCCCTAGACTAACAGCCAGGATAAATAATTTCAAGGAACACAAAAACTTATTAGATTCCTGCATTCCACCAGAGTGCCTGAAACTGAAGGCACCTGAATAACCAGATGATTGTCTTTTAGCAAGCTCGTGCTGCGGATGTTCCGATAGCCCTGAAACAAAATAACAATAGGTAGGTATTTAGTGTTATGAAAACGTGTACCTAAGTATAAGTAAATCTTCTTTCTTTCTTTAATCTTTTTACCTGGATGTAAGACTTCTAACACATGGTTTTGTGTTAATAACCATTTTGCAATGATTAAAGATGACTCTTTATGTCGCTCCATACGCAAAGCCAACGTTTTCAAACTTCTAGTCACCAGGTAACAATCGAACGGAGAAGGTACTGTGGGGCTAGCACGAATTTTCTAACGTATCGCCTTCGTATCGAGTTCGACAAAAAATGTATGAGATTTGGTACAGCGCCCCTATCGTACGTTAAACGGAACTAAAATGGCAGCACGAAGGCATTCGTAGCGTCTACGTATCGACAGACTAACGTAAAATTCGTGAGGCGCCATACATTATGTCTAATTTTGGCAGCATGAACCCAATTTTGACATCTAGTAATGTAAAATTCGATTGGCGCGCAAACGAGTTTGTCGAATGTTCTGTCACTTGAAATTTATCGGTGAGACAATTGTCGAGCTAGTGCAAACTACGTTTATAATTGTTAAATTGGTGAAATTTTAATTGATTACGATGCAAAGACCACCGCTTTTTCACCGGAGTTCGTTCTTTTACGTTTTTACCGCAAGTTTAGTTGTAAATAAGAGCATTTTCAAGAGGCTAGGTGAGTACCTTGTTTTATCCAATTACTTCAAAAATGTCTTGGGATATTATAAAGATAACTAAAATTAACAAAGTTTTAAATAAACATAGTATGCTTAAGGCATAAAAACCAGATACGCGTTGTTTTATAACATAACCTATCAAAGTACTTATAAAAATCTATTAAGTAAATCTATCAAAGATACACACTTGTTGTGCAATACAAATCTATCATAACAACCAATATATCATTTTAAATATCCTCAGACAGTTTTGAGGTATGAATGTGATGTTTAAACTAGAAATATACAGAAATATTTGACTAACATCAACTAACATGAAACAATTTTTGTTTGTTTTTCTCGTGTTACAAATAGGTACTTTACTTGTTACAGGTTCTCTGTGACCTGTCTTTTTACAACACTGGATCATACTAATGCATCAATGTATCATTGGATTGGCACCATATCTGTAAAAAATTCAAAATAGTGCAAACTACGTTTGAAAATGATTTTTAATAGTGATTTGTTAATCCACAATGCCCACAATGCAAATATTACCGCTTTTCCAACGGAGTTCGATGTTACACTCTTGCTGCAAGTTTAGTTACAAATAAATGAAGAAATGAGACTATGTAAGTAAGTACCCAATGTATATACAGTGATAATATAAGAGTTACCTACTTAGCTAAATTAATAAACAAAGCAGGTACATAATGCAGAAGACATGCTTATATCAAAATACGCATTCTTTTATATTATTATCACCTATCAAGATACCTAGTTTGTTTATAATTATCTACTATATAAAAATAAGTCGGGTTTTCCTTCCTGATGCTATAACTCCAGAACGCACAAACCTATTTCCACGGTTTTGCATTCGTTGGAAAGGTCTCGGGCTCTGTGAGGTTTATAGCAAAGTAAACTGGAATTTACACCCGGACGAAGCCGGGTCCTGGGTCGCTAGTATTTAGTATATCTATAAGGATACTTGTATGACACAAATCTAGCATAATTATTTAGATTAGTTGGTACTAATTGTTAAATATAGAAAGGTTTGAGGTTTATAGGTAATACTTAATAAGTGAAAACTAGAAATCATAGAAATATTTGATGAACATGAAACATCCAACAATTATTCTATCTGCACCTGAATCATACCAGCATATTGCAAATATTTAGGTAATGTACCAGAATCAGATCAGCTTACACTTTTGAGCCCGGGGCTCGCTTACCAACTAATTATCTTGGTTTAGCATATATGGGAGGCACTACTGTCTGGGCCAGATAATAACAAAAAGCAATAAATTACAGTTAATTTTTATGTCACAGGTTCTACATGAAATATGGTTTCATACCGGACTGATGCCCAGAAATTCATTACTTTACCATTGGACACTGGACACTAAATGCTGCTGAAGAACCTAATATTCTGTCTACACCATGAGCTTAATATGGCTGTACCAAAATGGAGTCATCTTACACACTCTTGTCGCAGTTTAGTTAAAAATGAAGAATAAAATGAGACTGTAAGTATCTACCTAAGTCTTGTTGTATCAAAACACCTCAATAAGGTGTAGGGATAATTGAAGTTAACTCAAAGATAGCTTATTATGTACACATTACAGTATTACTTCACTACTCACTACATTCATAATGTTAAATAGCCATTGTTTTATAACATTATAAGTTATCAAAATACCTAGTTTGTTTATATATCTAGGATATCTATCAATATACTTGTATGACACAAATGTAGCATACTATTAAGATGTGTAAGTACTTAGCTTTAGCTTTTACTGGAGCGACTGCCCTCTGGCCCCTAACACTGAGAGCACTGTACCATGTGCTTTAATGTTATAACAGTAATATCAAATAATTTATTTTTATGTTACAGATTCTACGTTAAATATACATACTTAGTATCATACCGGACTGATGCCCAGAAACTTGTTGCTTCACCATGAGACATTGTGTCATGCTGACGACCTTGTATCTACACCATGAGCATAATATGGACAGCCCATTTTTTGAATGATATTAATGATGTACAATAATAATAAAACAAGAATATATTTCAAAATGTAATTTATATGTGTATATTTAAAATAAAGAGTAAACAATAGGTATATTGCAATTGATTTTATTTTATTTAAATCCATCCTGTTCTGTCCTCCATCAATACAAACTCTGGTAATAAATGTTGAAGAGTAGGTATTAATTAATTAAACCTTTATTACCAACACTTTTACATTATACAAAAAAAACAATGGTAAGTAAAGTAGTATATTAAGTTATGAGGTGTCAGCGTGTCGCAACACAAAGGCCTCCTCCAGCTCTTTCCAGTTTGCTCTCAGTGCTGTAGTCTATGCCATAGTGGTCCGGCAATCTTTTTAATATCGTCGGACCAAAGTTTTTTCTGTCTTCCACTTTTTCTCTTTGTTTGGAATCTAGATGTCCACTCAGTTATGACTTTTGTCCACTTGTTTCTAGTTTTTCTCATCATACCTATGGCCTACCCACCTCCATTTGAGATTCTGTGTTTTGACTACAACATAGGAAGAGTAGGTATAATGATTAATAAGTCTTTTATTCAGGAATTAAAAACTTCATAGATATTCACTTTCACACAACTATTCCCATTTGGTAGTAACTTTGCCAAACGGCAGAGGCCTCCCCCAATATTGTCAAAACACAGATGGCTATGGCCAGTGACTCTGGTCACACGCTACCTTGATCTCATCAGCCAACTTCTGGATGTTCTGCTGTTTCCTTACTATTCTGTTAGGATTTGATTTATCATTGTCTCTGATTCAAAGTCCTAAGTAATTCTATTGTATTTTTCTGACTGATGTAACTTTCCAGTCTGGTATGCTCCTTATACTTCTGAGTTCGGTGTGTTTGCCTTTGTAAGGGTCCGTGTTTGTCAACTATAAGTTAGCACAAGCAAGATACTATTGAAGAGTACACTTAACACATAGTTATGTTCACTTTTGCATTTCTCACGACTTCTTTCAGACCGGTCCTATATGTCTATCTAATTATTTTGTAGTTAGGTTGCTGCTGGTGAGATTATTTGCCCGAGATATATCTATTCATTGAAATACTCAACTATAATCCTGTCAATGTAGATAGAAGGCATTTGTTCACCATTTGCCTTAACTTTTGTTTTTCTGGATTCATGACTTGCGCACTAGTATGCAGTAGGTATACTAGCAACCCATGAATGCGCTTTACTATTGGAAAATGATCTTTTCTCGATCTAGTAAGATAAGGGATATCATTATGATGTTTCGTGCATAGATGAATTCAAGGGAACACGATGACTTCCACGTGCAAATTTATGCGTTCGCCATAGTAAGTATTGTTAATGCATCGTTCCAGTCGTCCTCATTGTTCAAGAATTCGACTTTAAATCACGATTAAATAAGAAAATCATTTTGTAAACAATAAGACGAATCGGAGATGTAAGATGGCTGCCAAGTCTGTTCAAATGTCAAGTGCAGCGATATTGTTCAGAAACACATTTATATTTTTTATACGTATTACTTTTATTTTTTTACCAATATACTGTATTTTACAAGCTCCCATATGTTACTTACAATACTTAATGATTTATCTTTCTTTACAGAACTATATTTCGTTGTAATTGCCAATAAACAGGCCGTTTAGCCAGAAGTTATAAAAAGATAAATATTTCATTTAATTTTCGAACGTATAGTTCATTCAATGCATCGTTCATTTTGCTCTCAAAGGCCCGTCCCTATTTCGCGATAGGATGACGTCAGTACGTTTTTCTATCGAGCTCACCAGAGTTTAACTTTCTGTCAAAATTAGCTACGTAACGTTTTCGTATCGAGTTCTCGCTAGCGAACGATTCGAAAGTTAGAAAATATTCGTGCTCGGGCTACTGCACCCACATCTGTAGGTACGGTAAAACAATAAGGTAAACTTCAATGTTTGGTGGTAAAATAGTCGAGACTCAAGGAGGTTTCTATTAGGTATATTCTTCTTCCCTCCATGATTTTCAATATTCAATCATTTAGTGCTTAAATAAACATAAAAATAAAATCTCAAGTAATTTGTAAATCCTACAGTGTAGGTACCTATAAAACGTAATAGAAACGCTAAAATTCAGATTACGAGAAAGATAACTAAAACTTTATTATCGCTATACCAAAAGTAATTTTATGTTTGGGATGTAATGTTTTATCCAATCTCCTTACACATTTGTAGGATCTTTAATCTTTCTGCTATTTTGTCATCATTAACGATTGCAGCGCCCATTATAACATCAGAATGGCCATTCATAAACTTGGTCACAGAGTACATGACGATGTCGGCACCGAAATCTAGAGGCTTTTGAAAATAAGGTGTCAAGAATGTGTTATCAACTGCAATTATAATATTGCCGTGGCGTTTAACCAATTTTGTTACGGCAGCGATATCGATAATTCTCATTGTTGGATTTGTTGGTGTCTCTAGCCAAACCATCTGATAGGAGACAGTAAAGCAAGTGTTATTAGTATACCTATCATGTTTGCCTAATCGTCGAGAGCAAGATGAAGTAAAAATATTGTAGGTAATCGAACCGATAAAAAACACCGATTCTCAGGTTACTTGTCTATTGCCGGACTTCTTTCCACCGTCCGTCCGTCTCCAGAGAATCCAGAGATTAATATAATCGTACAAGTGCTTACTTAAAACGAGTCCAATGATGCCTTCACAGCATACTGCCTTTTTATGCAGTGTAAGTCCAAGAAATATTAACTACCTATTGTAATTATCTCCTTCTGCCGCATACGTGCAATTCATTACTAATTATTTACCTATTTGTTTTTATCACTTTCGAAGATAAGAAGGTAGGTACTTTGTTGTCCATATTTGGGCCACTTTTTGGAAAAAACGCAATATACTTAACATAAGAACTAAGAAATCTTAAATAGTTATAACCAGTTATAACAGTTACCTTGGTATTTTTTTGTATTCCCTTTTCTATGTTGTCAATATTTGTGAAATCTACAAATGTAACTTCAATTCCCATTCTTGTTATTATCTCCCTGATAACAAATAAAAATATTCACGTACTTAGGTACCTATAGTTACTTATATATAATACCTACTAGGTACTCAAATAAATAATAAAAAACGTTCTTTTAAAATGGCAAGTTCCAATTTCTTACCTAAAAATGCAGGTAGTGCCGGAGTAGATATCATTATTGGAAAGAATGTGGTCTCCCTGGCCTAACAGTGTAAAAATTGTCATCATTGCTCCATGACCGGAAGCAAAAGTGAAACCGTGTTTTCCACCATCTAATTCTGCTAAGCAATGTTCCAAAGTATATCTTGTCGGATTGCCGCATCTACCATAGTATATTTTCTGAAATATAAGTATGATTCCAAGCTATGAAAAATGAAAAACTCAGCTAGGTATGAAAGTTCTCACATTTCGAACTTATTTTAATTTATTTTCATGAGTCTGATAAGATACTTACACCCTTTACAACAGGTTCAGATAATTTAAATGTAGCTGCTGTTACTATAGGCTGTACGACTCCAGTGCAAAAATCATCTGACTCAAACTGAGAGTGAATAGTAGCAGTCGCAAAGCCTGGCTTTTGCTCTAAGAACCCCCGATTCGCCATCATTCTGAGAACAGATTTGAACACGATAATGTTTTATAATTAAAACGCGCGAAATTATACCATGAGATGCGTTGCTTGAAGATTATCTTCATCCAAAGCGTGGACTGAGAACTAACCTGGGTTCCAAGCTCAGGAACTATTCCCTACTCCTTTTCATAATTTGGTTTATTATACACTCGAGAGCAATGAATCCGGGTCACTTAAAGAATCCTAAAAATCTCGGAAACTAAAATGCTAGGTTAATGCAATAAATTGTATTTAATAGACAATGTAATACTCCTTAAATGAAGGTATTAAAACTTCTTAGTTATTGTAAAGTTATATCATAAAAAAATCAAATTTGAAAAAGGGCCACTTTCGAAGATGGAACTACGAAATTACAGCATTTGGTTTTGCTTTTGTTTGTAATCTGTCATTTATGTGGGTACATAAACCATGTTGATAGTGCTCTATATTCATTATTCAAGCTGAAATTATGTCGCTTACGCCTGAAGAATGCACCAGAATACTTACAATGCTGGAAACCGGCCGGAGTCAGCGCGATACAGCCAGGACTGTCGGTGTGTCGCTGTCAACAGTACAAAGAGTTCTCCGACGTTACGAAGAAACTGGTTCTAACCTACGCAGACCAGGAACGGGCAGAACCAGGTGTACCACAGCACGAGAAGACCGATACTTGGTGAACACCATGCTTCGAAATCGCTTTCTCACAGGAACTGAACTCACCAATCAGTTTCGACGCCTCGGAGGAAGTAACCCAAGTGCATGGACAGTAAGACGTCGGCTTGCTGAATCTAACTTAAAACCCCTTAGACCTGCAAACGGCCCTAAACTGGAGCGTGGGCATCGTATTTCGAGACTAAGATATGCCCAGAGCCACGTAAATTGGAGTATTGAAGATTGGTCAAAAGTTATGTTCTCCGACGAATCAAAATTTATGCTCTACAAGCACGATGGAAGACACAGAGTGTATCGAAGACCAGGGGAAAGATTCAAGCAAGCATGCATCGAAGAAAAAGTAGCCTACGGTGGTGGGTCTGTACTTGTGTGGGCCGGAATTTCTTCTGAAAGTCGCACAGAGCTGGTGATCATAGAAAACGGCTCTTTAACTAGCGTAAGATATGTGGAAGAAATCCTCAATGATCACGTTGGTCCATTTATGGTCAATTTAGGTGAGGATGCTATATTTATGCATGACAATGTCCGACCTCATACAGGTAGGATTGTGAATGACTACCTTCAAGAGATGAACATTACTCGTATGGAGTGGCCAGCGCGCAGCCCGGATATCAACCCGATCGAGCATGCTTGGGACGAGCTAGGCAGATGCGTAAAACAACGAAACCCTCCCCCAATCACGCTTCGTGAGCTCAAAATTGCTCTCACAGAGGAATGGGAGAATATTCCCCAAAATCGTATAAGGAACTTGGTGTACAGCATGCCAAACCGCGTAAACGCAGTAATGGAAGCACGAGGAGGCAATACGAAGTATTAAAATTCAAGAAAATCGTAATAAAGTTCAAAAATTTCATGTTTCCTATTTTTGTTTTAAGGAGAGATCAGCAGTTTTTTTCTTTATGTAATTTTGTGTTAATAAAATGTATGGTGAATCATATTTTTTTTACTTTCATTTAAGGAGTATTACATTGTCTATTAAATACAATTTATTGCATTAACCTATCATTTTTAGTTTCCGAGATTTTTAACATTCTTTAAGTGACCCGGATTCATTGCTCTCGAGTGTATTATATTGACTTTTACAGAAGCTACTTCCGTCTAGCCCGCTACCTCAGTGATTTTATCACTTCACAAGAACTAGAGCCTCGTCCGTCAATCAGCAGGGTATGCCAGCTGGTTCGTGAAATTGCCTTGGGCTCCGAAGACCTTGGTGGAGCTCTATACTACCTAGGTGCCCCTAGATTTTAACAAATGAAGATGAGAGGCCGTTGAACTTCAAGGTGGCATTGACCTCAGTAAATGTGATTAAATCATAACATTAATAAGAGGCCGCAGTTTCAAAGGTTTACATAATATATACCACAGTTGTATGTAGATGAGATACAATAGAATATAGACATAACTTTGTACGGGTACAGCGGTTGGCAAGTAGTTTTAAGTGGGTCCGGATATCTCCATGGTCCGAATACTGTGGAAATGTTTCTTGAGGTCCAGAAAACAATGATAAAGTAACATTTTTATTGTTTTCAATCCGGGGCCTAACCATGACCACAGAATAAATAAATAGTACGCCATTATGCAACGTGTATAACTATTAAGTAGTTATATTATTGAATTAAACTGCATCGTAATTAGAATTGCGATACGAGTGTCATGCTAAGGCCCCTGATTTAGTTCCTAAAAATTGTGTTCACTGGGGGCATTGCAAATGAGAAGCGTGTCTTCAAGATCGGCATCCGTGTTTTTTGCGTACCTATCTCCAAGGAGACGGATACCTTCCCTCCGACGGCTAGTGGGGGGTGGTTAAGTCAGAGTCGAATCTCGAGAATTACCTACTTGCTCGCAGAAAGAGGCGGCGGGCGGCGGCCCACGCTATCATGAAGCCGAATGAAAAGACAAACAAATCCTAATATCCTAGTATATTGAGTATAACATATTAAATGCACACACTGAGAACTTATTTATATAGCATGATAGGTACGTTGCGCGTGTTACGACAGTGTGTACGGCAAGACGTGTTACATAATGTAACGTTACTTACAGCAGGTTGTACTCGGTATAACAGTACTTTGTGGCACGTACCAACCTAGGGGAAAGGTGTACAAAATGATCCCCCTAAGGGAAAATGCCTGCTGTGTCAAAAATATTAAACCTATAGTAACCATTTAAGAAATTTTAGTTAAACCATTTAGTTATACATATACTAGCAAACCACAATTTTGTAATTTATTTACGTTTTCCAATTTATTAGACATTTTTCAGAAGTTTACTAAAGGATCATTTTGTACACCTGGGTGTACAAAATGATCCCAAGGGTAGGGTTTAAATGACCCCGGGGATCATTTTACCCTCCCAGTTTTATTAAAATATTTGTGTATTTATTACCAAAAGTAGCGTTAATAGGAACAAAAATATTATTATTTTTAACAATAATTATTTATTACAGCCTCCTTATGAAGTTATTATTCTATAATCATAATCATCACAGTCTGAGATCGACATTCTCTATAACAATATATGAATTATATAGTTTAACTAAAAGCCTTTGTTATCTTCTAGTAATCTTCTTCTAATTATATTCTAATATAACTAAAAAAAAGTCTTCTAATTAGACATCCTCACTCCAGTTTTGTCGAGTATTCTACAGTACCTTATTACGTGGCATGATCGGTAAAAGAATAAAGACATATTAATAAAGATTTATTGATTGAGAATACACAACACAAGAATTAAGTATCCATTCACTACTCCACACTTCACACTCCACTCCACTCCACTCTCCACTTCGCTCTCCACTCCACTCTCTACTCCACTCTTGAGTCCACTCTCCATTGCACTATTTACTCTACTGGTCTCCACTCGTCTAACCAAGACCTATCTAATAAAAAAACCGCATCAAAATCCGTTCAGTAGTTTTTACGTCCATCGAAATCAGCGATGGACGTCTTGCTTAGACTCAAAATTTACCGTATTTGGTTGTAACTGGTTAAGTAGAACCGGAGATATGACCAAAAACGAAGCGTGGGCGAAGTCACGGGTATCAGATGGTATAAAAAGTAACCTATAATTGTTGTCCAGAACTATGAACTATAATCGTATCTACCAAGTGTGATTAAAATCCCTCCAGTAGTTTTTGATCATGCGTGCGCATACAGACAGACAGAAAGACAAACAAAATGCATTTTTATGGATCACCAATTACCCCCCAATAGCTATTTTCCTCCACCCCAATAGAATTGACCTCTCTACAGTTTTATTATAAGTATATAGAAGAAAATATAGAAACAACAGGGTAACTAATACCAAAAAAATACCATAATACAATGCAGTGGATTTAACTGTACTGGCAACATTATGAAATTTATAGCTGAATGTGGCATTATAGATAATATTATGCTTATACTAGGTACTAAGTATAAATTATAGTAGGTAGGTATCCCAATATATTAAATCATATTATTGTATCCTTCTATTTTTGTAAACTGACAAAATGTTGTAGGTAAAATGATCCCTGGGATCATTTTATACCCGCAATGAGTAATCATTTGACCCCAATCGTATTATTTCGAGAACTTCGTAAAAATAACCTGAAATAGCTATCATATTGAGAACCAACACCTGTTCAAAATGTTATTAAAATGCTATAGAAACCGTTAATAAAACAGCTATTTTCCAAATCACAATAAATTAGCAGCAATTTAATATTAATATTCAGCTTAACTTAGATCGAGCACACTGATTTTCTTTTTTTTATCAATTTACTTACCAATAGTGATCACACCGCCATGAAACTTCGCCGAACAACTGAGCGGGATGCGGGGAATACGTTTGTGGCGATTTTAAACAGATGGCACTAGTGATTTGTTTTAAACAGTTGGGAATCATTTGACCTCGAGGGATCGTTTTGTACACCTTTCCCCTACTTGTTTTAAAATTCGTTCATAACAAACATCATAGGTATTAAAAAAAAAGTACCTATATAAGTATCTTTATCAGCATTCTAGAACCCATTACACAAGCTAGTTTAACTAAGCTTAGTTTGGGTCTAGGGAGCGTTGTGTAGTATGTCGTAGAATGTTTATTTATTTATTTGTTTCAAGTGGTATAAAATATAAATTCCAGTAGGTAAGTCCTAAAGCTACGGGTGCTAAGTATTTCTTTTGTCAATCAATTGGTCAATAAGTGTTAGGTACAATTTGGACAAATTGGTAACGACTGGTTAGGAGAATCAAAAGTACAAATTGTCTGTGATAGATGACTGCCAGGCTAACCAATTTAGAACGTTATTTAATTTATTACACTTCTTATCTCTGAAAACAATAAGTACATAAACAAATTATTTATTTTATAATATTTGAATTTAGGACATTAACATTAGAATTTGAAAACCTCATTTATTCACTTGTAAAACAAGGATTATTTAGGTATAATGTTCTTGCTTGTAAGCGACATCTAGACACGCGGGAGCGTGTCAAGCCAAGTTCAAGCAAAGGAACTGGCTAGGCAGCTACAAGTGTATATTTTCACACGAACCACTTGGTGCCACTTATGACCCCTCTATAACTCAAAACCTATACAACGTAAACACGTGAAACTACGTATGTTTAATTATACCCATAAGGACATGTAGAAGCCCAAATTTCATGAAGCTGGCTCAAACGGTTATATAGATATGAAGGTCCAAAAGTCGTAAAAATTAGCACTGACTGACTGACTTATAGTACCTAAACCTAACCTACTTCCAGATGACCTAGAAGGATGAAATTTGGAATCCAGCTTGGCAATAGGCTATTTGACAACATTAAAAATATACTACAAATTATGATCATCCTATCAGAAAATAACGTAATAAGCCTCATGAGACTATAATTTACACTCAAATATGCATATTTATTGAGAATTTCAACTGGAAAGATGTAATATATTTTAGATTTATTGTCTGTGGTGAAAACGCTCTGTGTTTGGTGACAGCGCTGGTGACGTCATGTGTACGTAAACACGACTTACATGAACAGACACAAATACGTTTTCTGGGATTTATATACAGATATTTATACAGTGTGACACTTTATACATCACTTGGCTCACTAAAATATTGAAATTACTTTTTTAAGCAATCAAATTCAGTATTGTTTACAAACGTCACCTAGCCAAGTGACGTCACGTACCTACGCCATTTTTTCGAGAATGGCGTTTTGCCCGCACTTTTGATAATTTAAACTTTATTATTGATTTTTCAACATAATGCATTGTTTTTTAACTGAAATATTAATGTGGTATGTTTATAGTGTTATAAGGAATCATTTTAAGTAGTTTTATAAAATTAGTCAAATAGCCTATTGTGTGTAAGCGTAGAAAAAAATCTAAAAATGAAGAAAAGTCAAAAATGAAAAAAAAAAAATTAGTACGAGTATGTACCTACCTATTGACTAATTTATGAATATACCTGCCTAGTTTTCTTAACAAAAAGTAATGATATCCCACCAAAAACATAAATGTAAAAAAGGAGAGCCAAGTTCAATATAAAATATGCTTGGCTATGGGCTCCGCCGCAAAAAGAATGGAGATCTAAATGAGGGCCAAGTTCTATGCAAAATCGAAATATGTATTTTTAGGAACAAAATAACATTATGAACAAGTATTAAACTTTCTTTGCTTTATTGGAACCTATAACAATTGCTGTTATTTAAAAATGTGACATCTTGAAGTAGGTTAGATTTGACTTGGCCAGTTTTTATCAGAATTAAAATATATATATTATATCTTGAATAACTTTATAAAATGACTGATGTAATGAAAACTGGCCAAGTCAAATCTAGCCTACTTTAAGATTTCACATTTCTAAAAAACAGCAATTGTTATAGGTTCCAATAAAGCAAAGAAATAGAGTTTAATACTTGTTCATAATGTTATTTTGTTCCTATAAATACATATTTCGATTTTGCATAGAACTTTACCAGAATTTGAAGGGGTTGCCAGAGTTATCTCGATCTGTTTATCTTGAATTGATTATCTTGAAACAAACACAAGAGTCTCGAGCCACAGAAAAAATATAAGAGTAGGTACAGCT
This sequence comes from Lithosia quadra, assembly GCA_963576445.1. Taxonomy (NCBI): domain Eukaryota; kingdom Metazoa; phylum Arthropoda; class Insecta; order Lepidoptera; family Erebidae; genus Lithosia; species Lithosia quadra. The sequence goes on from OY754874.1 coordinate 13,438,749, forward strand.
TGAGTAAGAGTTAACGTGTTTGATGCATCAGAAGAATAGACTTCAAGGCAGGTGAGTTGAAAGCTCACCTAGCCTAGGTAAGTACCTACCTACTTATTTAACGTTTACTTCCATAAACAATTTAGGTAGGTACTTAGATGAAGTAATAAAAAAATAAACAGTTGCTTACCGAATGCAAAGTTCTATCGCAACCTTGAAAACAAATTACTTAGATTTATTCTTGTACCGTGCCGATATGTCGTATCTAATAGATTACACGTGTATCACACCCAAGACGTTTGTATTGGACTGAATCAAACAATCAACGGGCTATGTTATTATCTATAGCTTCATGTGTTATCGTACTGTCGTACAGTATTTAGTATACAGTCAAAGTAAATAAAAACATTCAGGCAGATACAAAGAATAACAATTTCTCAACAACTCACAGCCTTTAAAATTGTTTTACTTTTTTATATCGTTATAAAGATAGGTCTTCTTAATGAAAACCTATACATTCGAATTCCCTCTGTATATCGCTTGAATGAAAACATCTATTATTTTGTGTAAAATGTAGGTGCCTACACGTAGTTAGTAGTACGGTATGTGTATGCCTACCTACAGGAGAGGAACCACTTCGTCTCCTGTAGGTAGCCATACGCATTTCTTATCTTCAGTATGCCCACCCACGTAGGTATTGGAAATCATAATAAAATAAGTTAAAATCAATTGAACATCAACAACGGTCAGTGCAATTTTCATCAAAATCGGTTAAGTTATTTTTTTTTTCTCAAAAAAAAACGTATAGTTTAGGTTTAAAATTATTGTTTTATTTTATCTCTGAATTTATGAACGCACATTACACTCATAGTTATCATAAAATTAAGGATTGGCAAATAATTTAAGTGACTGTCTGGAAATGGGAATATTTCGGAATTTTATTAAAGGAAACGGAAATCGTACAATCCAGAATGCTTAACGCATTCTGTATTGTACGATTTCCGTTTTATTGCTACTTTTTTACTTACTTTTTTATTTTTTTTTTGTACACTGTTGGTGGTTTGGTCTAAAGTAAACCGCTTTGACTGTTTTGTCTTTGATAATGACTGCAGAATAAACGTTCAGAATAGTGTAGAATAATTTCCCGCCAAATTGCAAATCAAAAATATGTCAAGTCAAGTGATCAGTGATCAGTGATCAAGTGTCAAAATTAAATAAAGTTTTGTTTAATAAATACTTTAATTTTGTTTATAACATTAACATATTATAATTTAACTGTTCTTATAATGAAAATTGATAGCAAACCTCTTAGGTATGCCCACGCTGAAGGTCACACAGACGTATGTTACACTGAAGATGGGCAGTAAGTTCTCGATCGTTACATTAATTTTGAATAAAAGAAAAAGACACCAAAATAACTTAAACGTTTCATAATCCAGGCATATTATAACATGCGGTAATGATGGTGACGTGAGAATATGGGTGGACATAGAAGATGATGATCCTAATTCGCACTGTGTTGGAGAAAGTGCACTCGCTGTATTTTATAAAGAGAAGAGACTGTATGTGGCCACAGATAATCATGCTGTTCAAGCTTATACTTACCCAGCATTTGATAAAGATGGTATTGTTACAAGGTTTACTGCACCAGTCACACAAATTAAGTCAACCAACAAAATTGAGGTACGGTTTTTTATCTTTTTTAACCTTTAAATATCTCACATGCTTATGGGGTCCCACCAAGATGTTTTGAGTCGAAACCAACTTCACCAGTAAGCTGATACATTTGCTGATTGATGGACATGATTCTGGTGCAGGCAATCCTCTCCTAAATGGGGGTTGCTTCCATGAAAGTAATACAAGCTTTGGATCCAACTGGGGCTCAGCTTTACATTAGCCTCGGCAGCGGCCGGCGAAGTGCCACAAATTATAATTTCGCACTAACGTGCTTCGCGGTGGAAAACATTCTAAATATGCTTGTTTTTTGCGAAAGGTTAGAATATTAAAAAAATCGTATCTCAAAAAAGGGGGGCGTCCGCACTTTTTCCTTCAAAGGGGGTGTTCTACAACCCCCCCTAACCCCCCACCACCCACTCCCACCCCTTAAATCGTGGGAGGCTAATCTAAAGTTGAACCCCAACTGGGATTGGCGCTTGGATCTTGTACCATTTTGAAAGACCAATGGGTGTTTTTATGTTAGACTCTAACCAACTGACCTCTGTAGTCAGTTGGCCAGATAAGTTACTTGCATTCTGTATATATCAATCTCAAACTTATTCACTGTGAGTTTACTCACAGTAAAGTTTTATTTTTATTATTTATTATTTACTAGCTTCCGCCCGCGGCTTCGCCCGCGTGGAAGTCGGTATCGCCACCAAGTCTATTTTAATAAAACAACTCTCCACCCCACTCACTCCTCCACTCTCCACTCTCCACTCTACTCTTCACTCCACTCGTCTAAACAATACCTTCCTATTAAAAAGACCCCATCAAAAGCCTATAATCGCGATGAACGTAAAAATTACTAAATGTATTTTGATGAGGTACCGGCTGACGTAGGTGATCTCTGGTAAGTGCTTCGGGGTTAACTTGTGTCTGATTCGGAAGGAGCCGATGCACACGCTGGTCAAGTGTCTGGCGTGGGAGGTGCAGACACAGGCCCTTCTGGCAGCCCCCGGGGTGGCAGTCCTCACACTGCCGGTGTTGATCGCAGCGATGGTGCAAAGTGCGGACGCGTATTCGGCCGCCGCCTCCTTCTGCGAGCAAGTGATACTCTAGTAGGAGGCGGCGGAAAGGGTTCGGGAGAGGCTGCACAGAGCTCTCCCGAACGGCGGCGACGGAGGCGTCGGAGCCCGCTGTCACCCTAACAGAAGCAGGCCAAGGTGGCGGTGCGTATTAGCTCCCCCCCCCCCCCCCCCCTATTCCGGGTGCATGACGGGAACACTGTGGATGCCAAGCCCGAGGGAGCCATCTCGAAACCGGAGATGGCCCGGGTCAAGTCGGGGTGCGAGGGAAATGCTCTATGGGCCATCTTAAACCCTGGCGTCAGAAGACCCTAGATGGCGTGCGGTTTTAGTCGGTTAAAAGTCCGACATAACCTGCCCCGCTGGCCGGGGTGGGTATCCATGAGGATTTCCGCACGGAAAAATAAGTGGCTTTGTATAAAAAGTAGTCTATATGTTGTCCTGTAAGTGATGGTAGCTGAATGGATAAGGACGCGGCCTCTGCTCCGAGGTATCGATTTCGAATCCGGCCGGATAGTACGAATGTGAATTTCACTTTGTGGAATTTATATGTGCTAATAGGTGCTAATCACATGATTTACCATCTGCTGATGGTGAAAGAAAAACATCGTGAGGAAACCTACATGTCCTAGAAGAAATTCTAAGGACATGTTCGATCCACCAAACCCCATTAGGCCAGCGTGTGTGGATTAAGGTCTAAACCCTCTCAGCTCTGTCGTTATAAGAGAGGAGACCCGTGCCCAGCAGTGGGACATAAATGGGTTGATATTATTATGTTGTTCAGAAGTATGAACTATAATAAATCGTACCAAGTTTCATCAAAATCCCTCCAGTAGTTTTTTATCCATGTGTGCACAGATAGACAGACAAACCGAAAGACAAAAAAATTACTGATTGCATTTTTACCATTGATATTGATCACCAATCATCCCCGAATAGTTATTTTGTAAATATTTCAATGTACAGAATTTACTTCTCTACAGTTTTATTGACGTAACCTACGACAAACTTATTATTTGCGGTTGGTGCAGTAATCGGGTCTACGGATTGAACCGCAAAATTAAGTTTGTTTTTTATTGTATAATTTATCGGTCAAGTTACTTATAGTGTAAAGCTAGCTTATAGCATGTTTAACATAATAACACCATTCTAATATGCATGTTTAGATTACACGTTGTTACAGAATGCGTTGAAGATATAAACGTTCACTGCTCGTTCCCCGTAGGTGAGAGCGTGATAATAAGTAGCCTATGTGTTGACCCGACTTCCTAATAATATTCTTGCCAAATTTGAAGTAAATCCATGCAGTACTTTTTGAGTTTATCCCGGACATACATACAGACAAACAGACAAACAGACAAAAATTCTAAAAACTATATTTTTGGCTTCGGTATCGATTGTAGATCACACCCCAAGTATTCTTTTAAAAAAATATTCAATGTACAGTTTTGACTTTTCTACCATTTTATTATATGTATAGAAAATACACACAAATATCTGTTGTTTAACTTAGGATTTTAGATTGACATGGTCATTTAAATCACTGGTATTATAATAGGAAACAACATGGTAAATACTGTTAACTATTATAATATCTGTTACTAGGCTTTGGGGTGTACATCAGAGAATATGGAAGCAAAGATATGTAACTTAGAAGGTGGTGCTCCATTGTTTGTCATGGCAGACCACAAAGGCCCAGTATTAAGTATTGCTATATGCCCACACATGAAATTTGCAAGCACTGCCTGTGGAGACACCAAATTGAGAATATGGGATATTGATACTCAGAAAATGATAAAAGAAATTGCATGTGTACCAAAGATAAATACATTTTATGCTGCCAAAGTTTTATGTAAGTAGTACTAAATTGTATTCTTTTAGAATGGTATTAAAACATACTGAAAATCTAGTTGAGTTATAACGAAATAATTCCTTCAATATTTAAGAATAGCATACCAATCCTAATTAACAGGTAATACAAATTCTCATTCACATTACATTCAGCAAAACAAGTGCCTTAATATGTTACAGTTTAGAAATCACCTTTGCTTTACCGTTATCATGTTTGCATGGAATGTAAAAGTTTAACAGTCAGTAATGCTGTTTCAGGTCGAATGGATTTTGAGCCAACTGAAGGTAAATATTTAGCCTATCCAAACAACCGTGAGATTATTTTATTGGATTGTGAGAGTTGGGGTCAGAGAATGACATTTACACACAATTTGGTAAGTACTTTACTAGATTAATGAACATATATTAATTATTTATATTATATTAGGGTACAAACAATGATTTTATATACAAGATATGTTACGTTCATATTATTATTATTATTATTATTATTGATTAATGGACGAGTAGCGCTTGCTGATATGTCCATATCACTCAGTGCTTTGTGTGTTTAAATTTGTCAAATGTCTATCGAGTCATAGTAACTGACACCTCAAATCTGATCCTCGTTGACAATTGTTGACAATTAGCGTTAAAGTAGTATGAAAGATGGGATAAGCACGTGAGTTAAAAAGATAGCTATAAACATTATCCGTCAAAAAACGTCCCAATTGGCACGTTTTCGAGTCTTCACCTGGCGCGCTCTAGTAACATATCTGCCTCTTTTTACATGTATAATATCATTGGGTACAAATAAATTTTTCCAAGCTAACTGCAGCCTAGACCTGCTAACCAAAATACTGCTGATGAGTAAAGAAGTTCTAACGCAGGTATTCCTCTTGAAGTCAGACAACAGTAGCTCCTGTAAAGTCAAATAAAATGAACCAGAAACCAGGCCCTGGGCCCTTTAGGTGAAGTCTTAGAAGTAGTGACATGCATTCCCTATTGAATAATTTCTCAAAATTTCATATTGTTCTTTCAGATAAAATGTGCTATATCCCAATGCTTGTTTTCACCATGTGGAGAATACTTAGCTGGCAGCACTGTTGCTGGACAAATTGCTGTGTGGGAAATAGGATCTGGTGCCTGCATTGATATAATTGAACATCCCACCTCACACAATGTAACTGCCATGGCTTGGAATCCTAAAGGTAACATCTGACTCTAACATATGCGGTATATGATAATGGTCTCTTATTAACTCGACCTGACCTAACACTTACGATTATGACCTAGCCTAGAGCCCTTGAGTTCTATGTACATATATATTTTTAATTTTATATCATTCCTAAGTGTACTATCTTCTTTATCAATTTGAAAATAATTAAAACCCAAACTATTTTAGGTAATGGTGTTCTAGCATATTGTGATGTAGCTGGCCAACTCGGCACTTTGGTAAACTGTTATGGAAAGGATAGCAATAAGATTGGTGAAGATGGCATCCCTGATGACATAGAAATGGTGGAAAGAACAGATGGTAAGTAAAATTATCATGTGCTTAGTTTACGACTTTGATTCAATTATAATAATTAATTAATACTCCAGGATAAACACTATCTAGACCCAAAGTAAGCATGGCACTAGCATCATACCTATTATGAATTTGAATGTAACTATGAAATGTCCGAACTTCGATATTTTACGCAAAGCCACTTCAGTGCTTAACATGCTCTCCCAAGAGATCTTTGATGATAGTCGCATCGATGGGTTTCACTGTGCTAAAAATGTTCACCCATCCTAAAACAGAATCTACGAGTGTTGCTTAACTTTGCAATGCACTAACTTGGTTATAACAAATATGACCCTTAATATTGTTTTGAATAGGATAAAAATGTTTATGGTCTACCATCTCTGCTTTCTACGTAGCCCTGTAGCAGTTGGGCGTGAAGTTTTGCAAAGATATAATTTACGAAAATATGACTAAATAAATTATCTTTTTATTGTTACAGACAATGATGATATGGATAATTTAATAGAGCACTACGAAAGCGATGACGACAACGCAATTTCTCTAGAGAAGATCAAGAACGAGACTCTAGGCCTGGTGGCGGAGCAGGACGAGTCGCGGCCCGCGTCGCGCCACACCACTCTGGCTCCCTCCTCTGTGCCGCCCCAGGCTCCCTTCCAAGCTTCTGCAACTCCCATGCATCTTGAACATAGGTTAGTAAGAGCTCTCTTGATTCTACTATACAGGTTGCCCCACGGCGATGCCACATGGAGGGGAAGTATCTTAAATAATGTAGATATACAATATTACTGACAGTAAACTCCATTTCGATTTTGAAAAAAAATTTAAACTACATTCAAACATTTTCGATAATTTTCTTGCAACACAATGGAACTGGCCAAAATTCGAAAAAATAACATCCTATACTTTTATGGCACTAATTGATAGGGTCAACCATGAGGATTTAATTTCTCTAACAAACATGTTAAATTAAATATAAAGAAATCTTGGCAACAGTTAGATTGAACTCAAGATATACCTACTATATAGCGTATCTTCAACGACAACCCACCGCCGTACTATATTTTTACCAGATTACGTCTAAGATAGAGGATATTATGATATTAACCAGTACCTATATTTTATGTGTTTCTATGTATGTATATCCGCATTCTAGAACCCATAACTCAAGCTAGTTGAACTATGTTTACCTTGGGTCTAGTGTGCGCTGTTTAAAATGTCGTAGAATTATTTATTATTTATTTATTTTCAGATACATGTGTTGGAATGACATCGGCATAGTCCGCTGCCACACTGTGGAGAATGGGGAGTCTACTATAGATGTTGAATTCCACGATACGAACTTACATCACGGCATTCACTTGAACAACTATTTGAACCACACTATGGCCAGTTTGTCTTCAACTGTGGTGGCTTTGGCTTGTGAGACGCCTAGGTGAGTAACGTATTTATTGAATCACAATAATTATAATGTAAAAGTCAATAACTGAATGGATTTTTGAAAAGGTCTTGGTAAGTTAAAACCCACTGTATATCGTAGATATGAACAACAGTCGCGGGCATACGCTGGTGGGTGGACATCAGCTGGTTTCAAATAATATAGAAGAATAGATGATATATTATGTGTGTTAAACACAAGTCCCAGTGTCACTTTTTGCCTTTTCTGCATATTTCACATCTAAGATGGCAGAAAACCTTTTTTTTTTATATTCAGTTCGTCAATTGACTTAACCCCGCTGGATGGTAAGAAACTAGGGTAAAGTCCAGAGGGTACGGGCCGCCATTCCAGACACCATTCGTCCCAAAATGGCGGTCCCTACCTTGACGGCCTAGAATAGAATAGAATTAAACATGTAATTGGTGTTTAGCAAGCTGGTGTGTATCTCGCTGGTGGGTAGCAGTAAGGAGTGGAGCGCGTCTCTGCCGGACACGGAAGAGATCCTGTGCGTGGCGGCGGCCAGTGCCGTGGTCGCGGTGGCCACCAACGCGCGCCTGCTGCGGCTCTTCACCCCCATGGGCACGCAGAGACAGGTTCGTTTATGACCGTACATTAAAGTGGAGTTAACAAATTGACAACTACCTGACTATTAACTTTTTGTAGCTGTAAACAGTTATGTTATTACAAAAAATTGTGTTATACCGTGTAGTTTTTTTTTTTTTCAAAATCGGTGGGTTCGATTCCTGTTTCTGTTGATTTTTTATAAATCCAATGATGCAATTTTAGTTTTCATCGAAATCGGCCCTGAGACACTCTTTGAGCATTTTTCGCTATTCCTAAGATTTGGCCATCCACCCCCAGTTAATAAATTCACCCCTTATAGATAGGTGTCTAAATTAATTGTCTCTTTAGTCTCATAAACTGCATAAACTCTACTCGTATTATCTAGTTTCTGTATCCCATTCCAAATTCGAAATTTATAATTTATTCCCTCGTTTCATTATAACAGCTTGTTTAAAGTCATTGCCTCATACTATTTTTGCAGGTGATTTCACTAGCGGGTCCAATTGTTACTTTAGCAGGATTTAACACAACTGTGTTCGCAATGTATCACAGCACGGACCCAGGAGTGTCAGATCAACATCTTGCAATGGATATTATTGCATTGAATGGTAAGTCATTAACTCTTTGTTTTGTCTACTTTTATTTAATTCTACCTGGAAGTTCTTGCGTTTGCTTTGAAAAAAAATCTGCCAATTTATAACGAACTAGTTGTTGCCCGCAATTCTTGAAACGCTGATCCCTATTCCAGACTTTAATAAATTTCTCAGATTTTCCATTACAATCAAACATACGACAGATTTTAAGTCTGACTAAGGTCTTTCTATACATATGATGATAAAGGTTCGAGATTACTTTTAAATGAAAAAGAAGAAAACGACAAAGATTATCCTTTCAGGTCGTCAAGTTCGCAGCAAGACGGTCCCTGTCCCCCTAACTCCAAGCTCCAAGGCGTCATGGCTTGGCACGTCAGACGCAGGTTCGCCGTGTTTGTACGACAGCGCGGGCATACTGCGGCTGTACGACATAGCCAGCGGCCTGTGGATGCCGCTCTGTGACACTTCCGCTCACTCTAGAGGAGCTTCGGACTCCTGGTTTGTTGTTTCTGTGAGTATGTACTGTATTCTATACCTTTAGATCACTTTGCAGTCTTCTTATCTCATCCAAAGACCCTCGCAGCCATGCCAACCTCACCTGACATAAAGTAGAAAGCGGATCCCAGGCTCCAAAGTGAAAGTCTCATATACAACTGGGAACCACGATAGAATGATGAAAATGAATCCCGGAGAACCTCATTTTCCTGGTTTTTTGTGGTTTAGCGCTGGGTAGCATACATTGTGTGATTTTGAAATTTGGCGATGTTTTTGCAGGTGTGTGAAGCAACTCAAAAGGTACGCGCAATTCTATGCAGAGGAACGTCATTTCCAGCCACTGCTCCCAAGCCTATTGTTGCCGAATTACCAATACAAGTAAGATACCTATATTTCGATATATTTGTGCGTACCGATTTCTTAGTGTTGCGTTATGAATATTAAGGTAGTACGCTAGCTATGTACGAATACTACTAAAAAATTAAAAATCTGTTTTTCAGATACCCCTTTGTGAAATGGACACTGAAAAAAGTCAGTATGAAGAACAACTGGTTCGCTGGGCTCACACCACTTCTGATGTCGACATGAAGGCGGCTAGAGAGACTGCACTGAAGTTGTTCGCGGTATATTTGTACCTATTTTAGAACTACCTACATAATATAATTTCATAGAAATGTCCACAAATTCTATACTCTATGATCCTATGGGCTGCGTTGTTCCTTTTTCAAATGTAACGTGAGGGCTGTCCCACTGGTTTGGATATTGTCATAGTCAAACAATTTGATATAATTTTGTGCCCTATCTATTTTACTTCATAAAGTGAACTAACTATTTTTTCTTGTTAAACTATTCTCAAGCAGTGCACATTCTATAAGATTTGAGAAATCAGTAAGAGCGGATTTCAACAATGTTGGGAACCAGGATCAATTCTGATTTCTTAGACCCACTAAGTATGACGTTTTAACTAATAAATGCGATGACGACGTACCTGGTTTAATTTAACTTAATAGCGATATTTCATAGGTGAAATCTGACCTTAGTGTGTGCTATACTTGCTACTACACTATGAGCGGGCCAAATATTTTCAAATCGCGTGTCAGTATAGATCATTTATTCACATAGTATATTGTTTACTTTCAGCTGGCATGCCGCAGCGAGATAGAACAAAGAGCGTTAGAACTAATGGAACTCCTTAAAGACGATCGGCTACTGCCATTAGCCGCGAAGTACGCTTCGAGGCTCGGCCGAGTACACTTGGCGGACAAACTAACCAATCTCGCCGATACTTGGGAGACAGAATCTGATAGACTGAATGTGGCACAGAACTTGCATTTCAGTGAGCTGGACACCCAGGAAACTTATGACGTCACTAGTACCGAACAGGACTTGAATGCTAGTTTGATTTTAGTACCAAAAGTTAAAGAGAAGAAAGTTAATATGGATACTAGTATTAGGCCTGTGGTTGGTATCTTATGTTTTGTTCTTTAACTCTCTTCATAACACACTTTAAACTTTCGCGTTCCATGATATAATATTAACGCGATTCTCTCCTCCCTTCACTATGAGCCTTTTACAATTTAATCTTCACATTTTACCAATGTATGTGTTTTCTTCCGCCTATAGTCCCGGTACCTTACTTAAGTAGGGCGTGGAAAAGTATTTGATGAGGCCTTTAACCTGAGGGCCACAATTGCAGGGCTATCGATGTATGTAATGGTGGTCACCGTCCACTCCTGAGACTTTACCTTTAGCTTACCATCACGCGAGGTGAAGTCATGTTGATGTGTCCAATAAAAAAATAATGAAAAACTGCATAACGACCGAGTTAAAAAAATCCGCATTAATAAATGTCAAAATACATCCTATTTTCAGCCCATAAAGTCATCACCGGGCGGTGCCAGGAATATATTTAAGAAGCAAGCTACCAACACTAAGAGCGTGCCCAGTCCTCTAAGCTTGACCGAACGAGTGTTAGTAGATATACATAAGGAGCCTGATTCTACAGAAAATGACGATGTAAGTGCATTGTAATACTTTTATTTCTTCTCTATCATTGAAATTTTGGCTGAAGTAGCGCGTTGTTGCATACTATTTTCAGCTTTATCTAAATAAAGTAAGGTTGATATTTAATTAACCCTTGAAAAGTGATAGTGTATTATTCCGCCTAATCACTTATGCCTTAATTCCAGCCCCTGAAACCGTTGGATGGTGAAACATTCGTAGACTGGTTCACTAGAAACAAAACAGTATTAGAGCAACAGAATCCCACGCTTAGTCCATCCGAGTTAACGCGTCATGGCATCAAATTATTCAAGAACACGCAGGGCAAGCCCACTGTCACCTCAGATAATGGACCCAAAAGGAAACTAAGTGATGAGACCAACGGTCTAGACTCCCCTGTCAACAGTGCTCCTAAACAATCAAAATTAAGTGCTTTTGCGTTTTCCAAGAAAACATAACCATGGAATATTTCCTGAGTATCTAGTTTTAGCATGTATTGACCGGTTTCTGAATTTAGAAATCGAAGTTAAGTATCGTATGAGTAAATGTGAAAAAACGTAAGTAGGCGTAGACAAGTCTCTCTCAATTCGGAAACCGGCCATATGTCTAGGTATAAGTTTATTTATATATAATAAAATAATTGTAAGCAGGTAGGTATACATTTTTTATGGTATAATTAAAAAACTTGTTAAAAAGAAACTGTTTTTTAATCAAGCATTTAATAATTCAACTTCGTTGGGTGGCGGGAACAGACCTTCTTCGATCATCCTTTTCCATTCACTACCGTGAGGATATGAAAATTTGTCCAAAATTCCGGGAAGAAACTGTGTACTGTATCCAATATTTTCCTGAAATTGAAAAAGCAGCCAATGATATTATGTATACAGGGTGAATTTTTCAAAAGGGATTGGATGGCCAAATCCGAAACTATAAGGAATAGCGAAAAATGCTCAAAGGAGTCACGAGCCCGATTTTGATGAAACTTAAAACCTCATCATTCGATTTTTGAAAAACCAATAATCCTAGCCAGGAATCGAACCTGTTGATTTTGAAAAAAAAAAACACACCCTATATTATTACATCATGCGATAGTGTTGTTATTAAGGATCTTATTCTGGGAAGTAATGACATACCGCAAACTAAAGGAAAGAGCTCATCTTTAACAAAATACATTTTATTTTTCTTACATTAACTGATTAATTGTTCAAAATGTAGACCATTGTTTTCAATACATAATCGTACTGCATTCAATATTAGAATGTTGTTGATTCCGTTTAGAATATTCTCCAAAGAACGTTAAGTTTCAAGTCATCGACTGTATCTCTGTATCATACGTTTCTTTGTAAATTTCGTTTTTGACATACCCCCAGAGAAAGTAATCTAAGGGAGTAAGATCCAGGGATCTCGCTGGCCAAGGCACAGGACCATGCCTTACAATAAAATTGTCGTCAAACTGCTGAATCAAAATCTCTTTTACGGCTATTATGGGCTGGAGCTCCATCATGTTTAAAAAAAAAACAACAATCATTATAATCATTATGAGTATAATTTAAAACACGGAATAGTTACGATCTTTTTTGGGATTTTGAACGAAACAAATAGGTACGTGAAACATGAATTTTATTAAATTCTAAATTTTCCTTAAATTTGCCGTATATTATTACTTCGCAGAATTTGTTCCTTAACAGCGACACTATCGCATGGTGTAATAATAAAGGATGTGTTTTTTTTTTCAAAATCAACAAGTTCGATTCCTGGCTAGGATTATTGGTTTTTCAAAAATCTAATGATGAGGTTTTAAGTTTCATCAAAATCGGGCTCGTGACTCCTTTGACCATTTTTCGCTATTCCTTATAGTTTCGGATTTGGCCATCCAATCCCTTTTGAAAAATTCACCCTGTATATTGCCTATTAGGTAGCGCCTATCAATACTTGTGGGAGAAAGGTCAAGCAGGTGCCTGATACGAACCAAATAAAAACAACAATACCTACTAAATACATTTATTGCATTCAATTGCAATAATACAGTTATCAAAAATAAATTGAAGAGCACCAATCAATAAAAGGACTGATCTATATTCTGTATTGTATGTATTGTATGTATATCTGATTATATGATAATGACGCGCACTCTTCGAACTTATGATTGACCCCTATTATACATTTATGATTGGTTAATTATTGACCACTATTGATCACTACCACCTAAGGGACCAGTTTTAGGTCTTTCTTTTGGGGCTTTCTGCATATCTAGACATAGTCAAAAAGGTTGCAGGTCATTATAGTAACTTTTAATTTTAAGTTAGTTTAAGTAACTATCACAAAAAGATAAAACATTATTATTACATCCTTTGACTTTGATACATGAGTTCACATTCATTACATCACTTTTATCTGCAGCAGTAAATAGTTTTATTTTAGTGAACATGGTCTCATAATCAACTCATATTTAAAGACCGTCACAGGTCACTTATGTTAGAGATAATTTATGAGCAGTAGTTACTCTATGAAGCAAGATAACGCGTCAAGCTTGATTGAAATAAGACGATATGAACAAACCGCTGTAATCAATAAGATAACAAGTTCCGTGTAAACATGTTATGATATTTACGTATATTGTTTGTTTTTATTATAAAAGTTTGTTTGATACATGTTATCATATAAATTTAAAGTGGCCTATGCGGACTGTTTATTTCTCGGGCCGCTAGAATAAAATGATAGTGATGAAATTAAAAGCTGAGGTTCACAAAATGTAACGTTGCATTTAAAGGTTGGATTTAGGTGCCCGGGTATTCGCTCTTCTACTTTTCGTAATTTGGTTTGGTTGGTTTTACGAAAGCGACTGCCAAGCGAACCTCACCTGCAAGTCATCTACTAAACAACGGACAAGGCTCTGATGTAGGCTTCCCTCTCAGGGTAGGGAGGTCAGGTGACAGTCGCTCCCGGAAAAGACGAAAAACTCGATTTTTTTTTTTACTATTTAGGTGGCAGACAAGCACACGGCCCACCTGATGAAAGACCAATATAAATTTAAACATACCTACGACTTCTCCGATTAAAACAAAATGTAGGTACCTGTGGCATGTATCTCGCATTGACGACGACGCAAGGGTCGACGAAGTGCTCGTGCTGTTGGTCCACATACTCGACGAGGCGGCCCTGCGTGGTGCCGGACACGCTCACGTAGTCCCAGTACTGCAGGTGTTGTACCATCTCGCACAGGCCCACGCCGCCCGCGTGGGGACATACTTTTACTAGAAACAATACAAATAGGTGATGACGACCTCCGTGGCGTGTTTGAGCGTTCAACTGCTACGTCGGAGGTTGCAGGTTCGATTCCTGCCCAGTGGAAATGTTTGTATCGTTAAATGTTTGTTACGCTGAAACCGTGGTCCATACGAACATCTATCATGGCCGTCGTTAGCCAGATCAAGAGCTCACAATCCCCTCCCCCATCTCCCTAATTTCCCCTTCAGCTCCCCCCCCAAACTCCCCAACCCTCCCCCAGGGTGGGCAGCGCGAGAGTGATGTCCCTGACGTTGCAAACGTCCATAGGCCACGGTGACCGCTTCCCATCAGGTAGGCAGTGTGCTTGTCTGCCACCTAAGTAGTACTTATAAAAAAAGAAAAAACCTTTAAGTTTTTCGGCCATGAGGTAAACAGCGAGTATTTCGTTGATGCCGCCGATGCGCGCGGAGTCTATCTGGCAGTACTGCATGGCGCCGCTCTGCAGGAACTGCTTGAACATCACTCGGTTGGCGCACATCTCGCCTGTCGCCACACCGATGTTGTATGGCCTGTACAGATGATATATTTAGATACCTACTACATTGTTCCTGTTCATATAATGTTTAAAGAAGGCGTAACAACGAAGGATGCGGACCAGACCGGACCGGTCAAGCAGCGCCTCCCACTTACCAAGGGAGATGCGGCTGCCTGCGGCAAATGCCGGCCGAGGCGAGAGTGGCCCTCTAGAGGGGGGTCGAGAGGGCCGTCTTAAAACGGTAGATGTGACTGGTCAGCTGAAGAGCGAGGGATATATCTATTGGGTAACCTTACACCCCGGTAAATGAGACTTGAGACAGCGTGCGGTTTTAGTCGGTTCGATTCCGGCATAACCACGCCCGTTCCGCACGATACAAAAGAGGTAACAACGAAAGAGGCTCACGCTAGAGCTTTGGATATCGCAGCGTGTCCCAGGATATCGTCCGGTGAAGTCGGCTCCTCGATCCACATCGGCTTCAAAGGCGCAAGCTTCTTCATCCATTCGATAGCTTCGTTGACGCTCCAGGCCTGGTTCGCATCCACCATCTGTAAAGCGCATACTCATTATACCCATTGTTGTTTTTTTTTGTGCGGAAATCCCCACGGATACCACCCCCGCTGGATTTGGCTTACGCGGTTTTTATGAGAGCGACTACCGTATGACTACGCAGCCCCAGAAACCTGCGCTGCCTGATTTGACCTTGAAGGCCTTGGTGTTATGTATCTCTAGATCATAATTATTTGAAGAGGAGATTGATAACATACTCACCAATACATTGTCAGGACCAATACATTTGCGGACTACGCCACATCTTCTGTAGTCGTCTTCGAAATTTACTCCAACTTTGACTTTAAAGAACTTGAATCCGAGTTTCAAATATTTCTCACACAACGATTGTACTAGCTCATCACTGTAACCCATCCAACCTAAGAAAATATAGAAAGATAGATAGAAAGTAGGAGTCAGCCGCTAAAGTACCTAAACTCGATGAAACGACGCAAACTAGGTAGGCTCAACACTTTTTGGGTCTACCAATGCCAAATCACAAACACAACACAATATAAAAGGCGTGACTCCCATTCCAGAGACTTTGCCTTTAGCTTACCATCAGGCGAGGTGAAGTCATGTTGGCGTGTCCGACATAAAAAATTGGGCCTTGTTATTCTTTCATGCAAAAATTGCTGAACGGATCGGGATGAAATTTGGGACAGATATAGATTATGGTCTGGTCTAGAACGACACACAGGCTACTTTACAGGCGGGGGAGCCGCGGGCAACCCCTAATATTATATAACTTTAGTGGGTCTTACCGACTTGAGTAGTGTAAGCCGGGTAGCCGTTCTCTTGTAAATATTTAATTCTCTCGGCTTTGCCGGTTTGTTTCTCCTTCAGCATTTTGATCGCTTCTTCTTTAGTAACGACGTCTGTTATATATCTAAAATCTATGGTTGATACTAATTCCTGAAATAATTTAACAGTAAAATGTATTATTAGCTAGTAATATTCGGTAAAAGAATTATTCGAATAATTTGGTGGTCAGGGAGTTGGTCGTACGATCGCTCGAGAGGCCCCTGATTTAACGTGAACCCCTTCCTTACATAAGCAAAATAGCGTAGTTGAGGGGTTAGGCGTAACACTAGTAATTTTGGTTACTAATATTGAAAAAAAAAATGTATCTAGGTTCAATGTTATTTTTCTTTTTGCGAATTCATCTTTCAATATCAAGTTGGAACCATGGAACTGAGATAAACTACGAACGGAGTTTTCTGCATCTGTCCTAGGGAATTCTAAACGACATCGCTTACAAATTAGTAAACGCTGAGTTAAGGGATGTACGAGTGTAGCCACAAGGCCTAAAGGGAATACATAAACAGTTGCATACCTCTGGTTCCATATCTACAAGTAGTTTCCACAGCGGTTTATTCTCAAGCCGGGCCCACAAATCCCACAGCGAGTTCAGAATGGCAGCGGCAGCCAAATGCGCTACGCCTTTTTCAGGACCAATCTGCAAACAACACAATCGTATGCATTTATGAAACAAAAACCTATAAATAATAATAGCTAGAGTACGTGTATGGGGTCCCACCAATCTTCGGGGCCCAATCTTACTTCACCTGCTAATTGACGAGGGTTTAGGCGATCAGACGGCAGTCGCTACCATAAAAGTCAACATTAACCATAGTACTTAATAGCTTTGTAGGAGAGCGGTAGCCGGGTTTCAAGTGCAAGCTTCGGATGTAACTGGGATTGGGGCTCGAATGCAGAAAAAAATGCAACAAGCGAACAAATAGGTATGTAGCTGTTTAGCATCGATACGCATCGTTCTCACATTTACTATCCCTCTCACAACACTTTTCATTGATGACGGATCAGACGGATCTACTTGTGACCCAATAAGTACTTTCCGCCACACACTAGGTAGGTACCTACTTGCGTAGGTACTTAAACTTGCAATCTCACCTCATAACCGTCTAACAATTACCAATAGTGCTCTGTAAGTAAATTCGCAAAGCGTAAAGTGCTAAAAACTATTCCAATATACAATAGTACCTAAGTACGTACCCATCTCATTTGCGAGTCATTAGTGATAGTCCTCCAGAAGCCTGCAAAATCTGAAAATATATCTCGTGCATTCTTCCCAATGATGAACCTTTTCATGGATTTGATTGTGAGGACCACGATCTCGGTGCCTCGGCCGCAAGTGAAGGTGAGACCGAACCCTTGTGTGCCATTTTGAGTGGTAGTTGTCACGTAGGCACACGAGTAGTCAGGGTCAACATGCTGAAATAATAACAATAGGGAGGCTTAAAGTCAAATAATCTAGAATTCTAGATGTATTATACGTTCAGAGCGGTATTGTCGAGTAGTCTATTTAAAACTAATGATCTAGAACCAAATAGGTACCTACTGTTTTGTGAATGGTTTGGTTGTCAAGAACTAATAATAAATTGTGACGAATTGGTAAATGATTAGTGTGTGTGTGTGTGTGTGTGTAAATCATAAATTTGTGCAATTATGTAAAAAATTTTAGATAATGCGAGTAGTCAATGTGAAACCAATTAGGTAGGCAGATAAGAAACACACCAGAATAATAAACGCTTCAGTTTTGTGATAACGCTACATAAACATTGTGTTGGTGTGTGCCTTGCCTACTAAGTAACTAGTTTTTAGGAATGTAGATACCTTATTCACGATTGTATGTCCCTACCTGTTAAGCCATATTAAGCTCTAACTTAGTGTAACACCTGCGTAATAATGTTAACGCAGGTGTTAGACTGAGTTAGAGCTTATGGCTTCATGTATTATGAATTATGATTAAGTATTCTACCTACCTACCTACTATGCTTTATTAGGATTAAAACGTAGGCAGGATTGAGTTATAGATAATACCAGATAATACCTATTGCTTGTTGTTAAGTGCAGCTGTTATCACTAACGTGTAAATGTGTGTACGCAACGCAAGTGTACGGGTAAATTTACGAAATTACCCGTGGCAATGACACTTTTGGTAGGCTCAGTCGCATAATGTACCATTCGCAAAATGTACCCCACGTGCAAAACGTACCTTTCTCATAATGCACCTTTCTCAAAATGTACCTTTCTCACAATGCACCTTTCTCAAAATACACCTTTCTCATAATGTACCTTTCTCAAAATGTACCTTTCTCAAAATGCACTCTTTTACAACATGCACTTATCTATCGCAAAGATAAGTTTTTTTATATATTAACTCGTTTACAGGTGCTACAGGTCATGAAAAGTAAAATTAGGGATTGATTAATTTTTTTTTAATTAAGTCATAATGTGTTGTATTATACTCTGTCTAATGTAGGATGATAAAAATGACAGTTCATGTCTATGAAGTATCGTATTTTTTTATACAAAATTATACCCCTAAAATTATTGTTATACATAGACAAGCCCCGCCCACTTGTCATAGTGAAGCGTCTTAGCACAATGACTATAGTTTGTCTAATGATAGCTGAACCACGACATTTATTGATTTGCAACACCAGTAGACTATAAATGTCACCTCCTGTCATTTCTCTGTGATTGCGCGTTGACATTATGATTTTGATACTTTGTTGTTTTCACATCAAATATTAACGAGATTCAGATGCTATATCCAAAAATATTCGCTTTTATATGAGGTATTTGTACTTTTTGACAATATTTATTTAATTAATATTATAATTAATTATAAGTGTAACTGATGATGAATCAAGCAGCTCGGATGATGGTGAAGAATATCTGGAATCTAATTTTGATTATAATTAATAATATTACTTTCTAATAAATGAATTGCGTCTGATTCCTATAAGCCCGCTTGCAGGTAGTTTTTAGTCTTGAATAACACAGGTAAAATGTCTTGCACACGTTCATTAGGCCACATTTTGTCCCTGAAATATATTCCCAAGGGTAGCGGGAACGGGATCATAATTTCACGCAGGTAACAGCTAGTCTTAGTCTATATCTCCACTACATCTGCGGTTTTAGTCGGTTCGATTCCGACATAACCATCCCCGATGGCCAACAGGGGTGGTATTCGTGGGGATTTCAACATGAATAAACCTGCTACCTTTTCCTATTCCCATTCCCATTCCTATTCCCATAGTACCAAACTCCCACGCAGGCGAAGTCTTTTTTGTATAAAAAAATACGATACTTCATAGACATGAACTGTCATTTTTATCATCCTACATTAGACAGAGTATAATACAACACATTATGACTTAATTTAAAAAAATTTAATCAATCCCTAATTTTACTTTTCATGACCTGTAGCACCTGTAAACGAGTTAATATATAAAAAAACTTATCTTTGCGATAGATAAGTGCATGTTGTAAAAGGGTGCATTTTGAGAAAGGTACATTTTGCGAATGGTACATTATGCGACTGAGCCTTTTGGGGCTCAGTCGCATAATGTACCATTCGCAAAATGTACCCCACGTGCAAAACGTACCTTTCTCATAATGCACCTTTCTCAAAATGTACCTTTCTCACAATGCACCTTTCTCAAAATACACCTTTCTCATAATGTACCTTTCTCAAAATGTACCTTTCTCAAAATGCACTCTTTTACAACATGCACTTATCTATCGCAAAGATAAGTTTTTTTATATATTAACTCGTTTACAGGTGCTACAGGTCATGAAAAGTAAAATTAGGGATTGATTAATTTTTTTTTAATTAAGTCATAATGTGTTGTATTATACTCTGTCTAATGTAGGATGATAAAAATGACAGTTCATGTCTATGAAGTATCGTATTTTTTTATACAAAATTATACCCCTAAAATTATTGTTATACATAGACAAGCCCCGCCCACTTGTCATAGTGAAGCGTCTTAGCACAATGACTATAGTTTGTCTAATGATAGCTGAACCACGACATTTATTGATTTGCAACACCAGTAGACTATAAATGTCACCTCCTGTCATTTCTCTGTGATTGCGCGTTGACATTATGATTTTGATACTTTGTTGTTTTTATTTTTTTACAGTGAGTGTTTTTATGCACCGGTGAGAGTTTATTACCAGACAGACTTTGTGCTTGTTGCTATGTTAATTACATTACTCATTATAAAGGAAAATAGCATTTAATAACCATTACTATCTACTTAAAGGGTACCTACTCACATTGTAATTTAAAAAACTCGCAAACTAGCTCTAAAAATAAAAAAAATATTTAGCATGACAAAATGGTTTCTCCTGACTTACCAGTGCATCAGATCCGTGTGATCCAAGTGATGTAGGGAACCTGACGTCTTTTACGTCAATCTGTATAATTTCGAGACCGCTACGGTTGGCCGACATTTCGGAATGTGTACAATCGTCGTCGCTGATGATCTTACACTGCCAGTTGTCTGTAAATAAATGACCTCGTTACAGCGGTTTCGCGCCGTTTTCCTTTTGCTATCATATCATCTAATGTTTTATTTTCTGTACATACTAATGAGATACCTAAGTTTACTCACAAATTGAATTTCATTAAAAAGCTGTCTCGAAATGGTTTTTTGGGGCCTTACTATGAGGTCTTATAGCAATTCAAATGCGTTGCATTTCGACTATACTTTTTGTGGCAAAATGCGTCGCATAGAAACAAGTATAGTGTACGGCATCTAGCTTGGCAAGGTTTTGAAGTAGTGGGGCCCACACTATTCCAAAATCTTGCCAAGTTAGATGCCGTGCACTAGTTGAACTGTATCGCAATTGAATTGCTATTAGGAGCTTATAGTATTGGGCCATTCATAAATTACGTCACGCGAATTTTATGCATTTTTTTTATTGGTAATAGGCTCGTGTTCGATTCGACCACACCAACACACACACACACACAGTGTCTCTATCACCTGGGTATGACATCACACGTTTTGCAATTTTAAAGTAACAATTTGTTAAATTAAAATAAGTTGCACTTTCAAAATATGTATTCTTTTAGCTAGTATAAATACCCATTCAGGGTCAGTAAGTCAGTAGGTTTTGCACTTTGTCATAACTAAGTCTGTTGACTCGTTTTTCAGGCACAGGGATGATAAATACCTAAGTAGTAGTTGAGTAAGTACTTTAAGTATGTATTGATTCTGAAGCTTAATTATTACTTCATCTAGCAATCACAGTCAGAAGATCATTAAAACCTTCGATTTTACTTACAAATATGAAAATTGACAAAAAGAAGATATGAAACATTTGAAAACTGTCCGAAGGTTGTATACAATATGATAAACATAATATAATAAAACACAATGTAACATAAAAATATATATTTTAATTTCATTGAAATTTCATGTTTGTCCGTCTGGTAATACAATCTTAATATTATTATATTTAAAACATACATAATATTAATTTCATTTTGCCGATTTTGACTAGAGCATTAGGTTTATATAAAATATATTTTTCATCACATTTGTGTTTTTATGAAGCAAAATCAGTTGCGCTAAACATGCGGTATTCTTGTACACCGAAAATTTGTCTATAATATACATTAAAATAATTAAAAATAGCTAAGTAAATCTTTAAGTAGTGAACATTGGGTTACGAATGTGGCTTCTATCCAGTCGCTAACCAATTTTATCCACTGAACTGTTTGATTTTTTTATACTACTTAGGTGGCAGACAAGCACACGGCCCACCTGATGGGCAGCGGTCACCGTGGCCTGTGGACGTGTGCAACACCAGGGGCGACACACTCGTGTTGCCTACCTTGGAGGGGGAATTTGTGTTATTGTGTAGTATCTTATTAATAAGTAATCTTAAAAAACTATATATTTGAAAACATATGAACAGCTTTTATTACTAATAAAGTTAAAAAGCTTTCCCCTACATTTTTGTCAGGTTTGTTTGTATAAAAAGTTTATTGACGTTTACAGAGCTCCTACATACAAGTGGTTAAAGAGGCTAAGTAGAGAATGTGATTTTTTAATCATACAGAAGCTTAATATGTAATATATCTAACTTTATCACTTTTATATCTAAGATAAATTTTATTTAAACAGCACCACCAATTTTTAAATATAATATAATAATAGGTAGATCTATACTTACATGCTAGTCATTGCATCAAATACGTACTTACTATAATATTCAATCCTTAAACTCTAACAAGAACTTATATAATTTTTAAAATATTTTATTTATGTATCTACTATTATGTATTCGTTTTATTTCAGAATATGAAGCAATAATGTATTATTTAAAAACTGTTAGAGAATGTGGATTAAGCATCAAAAATAATTGCAATATTTTTTCAGCAACCCAGGTTTTGTGAATACTAGATAACGTTTGAATTTACATTGAGGGATTTGAGCAAATTATGTTATATTATACTGTTATGTAAAAAAAATGTGTACAATGTGTACATGATACTTATTCATGTACACATTGTACACCTTTTCCTATACAGGATGTCTCATAAAGTGAACCAACGGAGTAAGAGTGATAGAAATAGTTATCATTGATCAATTGAACGAAAGAAAAAATACAAATAATATGTAAAATTACTAATTTTGTTTAATAATAATTATTCATCATTCTCTGAACCTTTTTCCCAACATAGTTGGGGTCGGCTTTCCAGTCTAACTGTGATGCGGCTGAACTTCAATATTTTCTTTGATTCGATAATAATAATTATTGTTAAACAAAATTTCAAAGTTATGTTATTAATAACATAACTTTAACTCTAACTGCCGCACTCAGAAAGGTTCCTTAAATTAGTCCTAAATGATACTTAACTAATTATCATTAAATCTGTTAATTGATGGAACATCCCAGAGTCATAATTTAAGAATACATTAGTTAATCACAACTTTAAGTTTTGTAGAGCGGTGCAGTGACAAAATCACAGTATCGATAGGGCATCGATAAGGCGTCGGTGTAGCCACACCTAAAAAGCGTTAACAGTAAAAAGTAGAAAAATAATATTAAACATATTCAAAACTTTTATTTATAGTAGTATAAATTACAATCCGTTCTTTTACTGTTAGTTTTTATATATAGATGAAATTAAATACCTATTTTCATATACTGATAATAAAACATCTGGACTCTTTTATTCTATGGCATCACTGACAACTGCCAATGTCAATATAGCCAACGTCAAATTATTGTGCATTGTTCAACAGACACAGAAATAAAGGAATTTTAAAATGATATTGTTAGTTGCGATGAAAAATGAATTCTGTTTAATAATCGCAAGCGCTCGGAAAGTTGGTTGGATCCTAGTTCAGCACCTAAACAATGCCCTAAACGAAAACTTACCCCTAGAAAAGTGATGGTGACTGTTTGGTGGTCTAGCGCCCGGTGTGATTCATTACAGCTTCTTACCAAACGGAGTGAGCATTACTGCAGATGTATACTGTGAAGAACTGAACACAATGATGGAGAAACTAGCACATCTGCAACTAGCATTCAATCGCTCGTCTCCGTTGCTCCTACACGACAATGTGCGACCTTATACTGCACAGCAGACGGTCTCCAAGTTGCAAGAACTGGGGTTAGAAGCTCACCGCATCAATAAACTGCCGCTGCGTTGGCAAAGATGCATTGATTGTATGGGTAATTACTACTTCGATTAATACAAATAAAAATACATGAAAATAAAATCGTTTCATTTTTTTCGTACATAACGGCAATTTCATAGGTAAAGACCTAATTGGGGCACGGCTAGCCACGAGGTGGGTATCCATGAGGATTTCCTCACGATAATTCTATTTTTTTAGATGTAAAAATCAATCCTTAAAAGTTAAGTAAGGGTTTTGTATCACTTAACTTTAAAGTGTCATTAGGGGTGTTAATGAATCCTTAACTGACTCTGAGTGGTAACTTTTTTCAAATTTTACTAAGGAACAACTTAAGTATCCGTTAAACGTCTCTGAGTGCGGCAGTAAGACCAAGAACAATAAATAGTGTTTATTTAGATAATAAACCTCTCGGTCAAATACACTGTGTTTGTACACTGTGTACAGGACACCCTGTTCACACTTTCAATCAAAGCTATATGTATATGATACGGAAAATGTATGAATTCTAGATATTTCATTAGCATTCTAAATAATGTCTTATTACAAGTAAATATGAAATTGAATAACCTGTGTCACGTAGCCACGTCAAGTAATTGACAATTATTGCCTTACTATAATAAGTTCGAATGCAGATCACAGTTTGTAGGATTACTTTTTACTCTTCTTGTACATGGCCGAGAGACTCTTCACAGTGCTCCTCTCGCCCTCCTCCCACAGCTTTTTGGCTAGACCACCGAGAGTGCCGTCGTCATCGTTGTTCACCCACTCCAGTAGCAGTTTGTAGCGAGCCTACAGCACATAAAGTTACTTAATATTGTTTAATAATTTTAAGCATTCACAATTAAAATAAGAGAAAACAGTTTAGAATCTAATTTATTCAATATTTTATAGGATTATCTTGGTAATATTTTACACAACCATCCACCATTTTTATTCATATATTGAAAGATTTGGCATTCCGCTCATATAATGTAATAAAAATAAAATTGTGAGTAACGATTTATCCTTCAGGTTATAGAAAAATATATTTGTAGTGGTCAAATTTAATAGAAAATGAAACTTACAGGGTGTAGGCTACATTGTCAAAGCTCTTTATGAATTTAATTTTACCTTGAATGTGATGAATCATACTGTGACTGAATTCTTGTTTTTCCTTTTTTTCAAGCAAGCAGGAAAGAATGCGATAAGTGATTATATAATACTTTAACTTATAATATGTAATTTATTTTCATAAATATCGAGAGTAACAAAACATGGCGTAATTATACTGATCACTGTAGCACTCCTCAAATTTAGTGTGAACTGTGGCATACCTATCCCAACTAGCAGTGCGCTTACCTCTGATACACCATAGTCACGAGTATCTATTTCAACTGTATCAATCCGACCATCCGAGAAGCCTAGTGCCCTAAAGACGGTGCGCCAGTTCTTGCCAAGGTTCTTTGATATATAGTCCATGTAGTCATGGTCAGGCTGAAATCATAAAATTATGTAATTATTGGAATGCCCTGGCTAAGTCTGTTTCAGGAAAGCAATTTTTAGTCTACAAGTCAAGGTTGAATAGGTTGCTTCAAAGCAAGTGTGCACCATCGTCGACCATCTACAGTTCTACACTTACCATCAAGAGATAATTATAGTGGTCAAACGTGAGTGTATCAAAGTTGCATGCTAAACCAAGTTCCAATATTTTACTCAATGCAATTTATTGAGTTAAATGTGGTAATACAATTTCATATTTGCATGGGTGAGTGCTAGTCCCGGTTGCATCTGACATTTGGTCCATGATAATACATTGTGACTGCAACTACCTTCTGACCTCTCAACCTCAAAAAGGGCATTTTTCTCAGAACCTAGTCAGTCAGTATCAGTCATTAGGTGCAGCAGGTTTGGGTGTAGCCCTATAGATCTTGGTGGGGCCCAATTAGCTCAGTTGTACTATAATAATAATAATAATAATAAATAAACAAATACACAGAGCTGAAAGAAGAAATAGTTAGAATCTGGAAAATGAATAAAGTTTACATAGTACCCCTGGTGCTGTCCAGTACTGGTGTTGTACCCAAACACTTGCTACAATCCCTTAAAACAATAGACATAACCGAAAGTACCTACATGACAATGCAAAAGGCTGTCATTTTAAATACCTGTCGCATAGTCCGTAAATTTCTTCAAGAAGACCTAAACAACCAACCCATCTCAGAACATGAAACTCACTTGGTCTAGGCCCGTGATTTCATTAAATCTACCGAAGTGTCCTAAACACATCGAGAAAAAAATAAATAAAAAAAAAATAATAATAAAGCTTTATTTTATTTAATTTCATGCATAATTACATAATAAACGCTAACATTTGGTAAATTATTAACCTAAAATAATCAGTTACATTTGTTCTACTCAAATGAATTTAGTTTAGTAGTTATTTAATGCATGAACCCCGTTCGGGTAAAAGCCTCCCCCAAGGAATGCCATCCTTTTCTGTCATTGGCTTTGTCCAGCCAGTTTCCACCGGCGCACGCTACAATTTCGTCAGCCCATCTGGCCTTTGGTCGACCTCTTGATCTGGTGCCTTTTGGCCCAGACCACTTTACTGACCGTAGAGTCCATCTATCGTCCTTATAGCGGGCTACGTGACCCGCCCACTTCCATTTAGCCTTCATTGCAAAAGTTAAGGCATCGCATACTTTCGTCTTCTTTCGAATGTCAGCGTTCTTTACCTTATCCTTCAATTTTATACCTAGGCAACTTCTTTCTATTCTTCTCTGGGTCGTCTGAATTTTGTTCCTGGTTTTGAGGTCGAAGGTCCAAGTCTGGCATCCATAGGTGAGGCACGGTAGAAGTCCTGTATCCATGACTATTTTCTTAGTCGCTAGTGGAAGTTGCGATTTTAGTATTTCCTTATGTTGCCAGAACTTGTTCCAGGTAATCGCCACTCTTCGGTTAAGTTCTTCGGTGTTTCTTTCCTTGCTGAACGAGATTTGTTTTCCTAGGTATATGTAGTGGTTGACAAACTCGAGAGGTGTGTTATTTATTAAAATGGGCGGTGCACTGCGGTTAGACATAATTTTAGTTTTTTCCAGATTCATTTCCAAACCAGTTTTTATACTAGCCTGGTTTAGTTCATTTACCATTTGGTTTAATTGGTGAGCGGTTTTTGAAAATAAAATTATGTCATCGGCAAATCTGAGGTGACTTAGGAAATTCCCATTTATATCAATACCTCGATGGGACCATGGCAGCTCTCCCATTACGTGCTGTAAGACGGCTATGAATAATTTTGGTGAGATCGGGTCTCCTTGCCGGACACCTCTCTCTATGTTGATTGCTTCGCCTATTCTATCTAGCTTGACTCTACTTGTGCTGTTAGAATAAATATTTTTTAGGATATTTATATACTTCTCATTTGTGTGCAGTGCTTTCAGCGATTCCCAGATGCTCTTGTGTGAAATTGAATCAAAAGCTTTTTTGTAGTCGATGAAAGCTAAATACAGAGGTTCATTAAATTCTGAATATTTTTCTATGACCTGATCAACCACTTGTATATGATCCATCGTGCTGAAGCCACCTCGGAAACCAGCTTGTTCGATTGGTTGGTGAGCGTCGATGACTGGGGCTATCCTTTCAAGTAGACAGGAGGCGAAAAGTTTATAAAAACAAGGCATTAGGCTTATAGGACGGTAGTTGCCTATATCAGCTGGGTCGCCTTTTTTATATAGTAGTATAATTTCCGATGTCATCCATTGATGCGGTACAGCTTCTTCACCAAGTATTTTATTCCATAGAATAGTGATTGGTGTCAGTAGCAGAGTCTTCGCAACCTTGATACATTCGTTGGTGATTCCATCCGGTCCTGGGCTTTTCTCTGACTTAAGTTTCATTATATGTTTCAATATTTCATTTTCTGTAAACTGGTGTATTGGAGAAGTATCTGTGTAGCTATAGGAAACCATGTTTTGATTTTGTGTGTCTGATTGTCTGTATAGATTAGCGTAGAATTCAGTGGCAGCATTTATGATTTCTGTGCGAGATTTGCATTTGTTGTTGCCAGACTTGAGAAAAGGAACCCATGTTTTAGCTTGATTTAACTCTCTATAAGCTTTTTTGGCAGATCTAGTATTATTGAGGTGTCTTTGTATGGTTGTTGTTCTGTAGGTATCGTAGCACCTTTTTATTTCTTTATTGGTAAGTTTATACAAAGTTTTCAGTTTTTCTTTGTCTGCTACACTTAATTTGGGCTTATTTTGTAGTGCGCTTCTTTCTTTCATGAGTTCTAGAGCATTTGCAGATAGGATTTTGTTCTTATGTGTTCCTTTTATGTTTTTTAGACTTATCTTGATGTAATGTATGATTTGTTGGTAGTATTCCTCCACATTATAGTTGTTTTGATTCTTTATAAGTTCAGGTATGAAGCTATAGAGGTTTGTAAGGTACATTTCCTGCTCCGCTAAAGTTTTCAGCTTAGTTGATGTACTAGAGAAATTACGCCTACTTTTCTTTGTTGAATTTAGGTGTATTGTTGCTCTTAGTAGTCTATGGTCCGATCCAAAAGAGAAAGATGATAGTACTTCATATTTAGAGATCATGTGATGTTTTGTGGCCATGATATAATCAATTTCATTTCTTGTATTTTTATCAGGAGAGATCCATGTCCAGCGGTTTTTTGGTTTTAATTTGAACATTGTATTCATGACTTTTAGGTTGTACTCTTGCGCATATTGAATTAGTCTCGTGCCTCGAGCGCTTCTGATGCCGTAACCATACTCTCCTGTGGCGGGACGTTCGTACTTTTCTGGAATTCCAATTTGAGCATTATAGTCGCCTATAGAAAATACGTACTCAGTAGATATGGAATCATGAGCCTTCGCTAAGTCCTCATAAAACTTGTCTATTTCTTCTTGTGATGA
The DNA here is from genome assembly GCA_963576445.1 of Lithosia quadra. Classification (NCBI taxonomy): domain Eukaryota; kingdom Metazoa; phylum Arthropoda; class Insecta; order Lepidoptera; family Erebidae; genus Lithosia; species Lithosia quadra. The sequence continues at coordinate 13,467,611 of OY754874.1, forward strand.
GTTTTCAGTGGGGGCGTACGCTTGAATTACTGCAAAACACAGGTTTTCCATTTTAATTTCCAGTATACACACTCTTCTTCCGGTTCCGACGCCATTAACGCTATACGTGTTTTCGTGAGCTCCGTGAAATTAAAAATTTAAAGTAGTGTATTTTGCTTAAACATAAACAAAACCAGTAATAAGTAATAATACAAGTTATAACGCGCAAGAATACAGTTCTAAACTTTGCAAAAACACTTCATAGAAGGAAAAAGTATTCTTGAAAGTGCCAACAAGTTAGCAAGTCAAAGAGTAGGTACAAGTCGCCATTACTATCCATCAATATCAACGAAAATAACATCGACAAAAGATGTAAACAAACAAGTGCCTGTCAAGAACAATAGTTTGATACACCATCTGCACAAACCTGTAAGGAAATATACCAGTAGAATACATTGGAAAAAGAACCTGACTACAGTGTAAACTAGTGGACAATTTGGATTGTTTGAATAACCTAAAAAATACCCACATCAAATCAACAAACTACAAAATATAGGAAGCCGGCAGTAGTACCAACATTACAAAAACAATAACAACAAACAAAAACAGCACTATGTTGCCAGCTAATAACTTCTTGTAATACCACAAATATTGCTACCAACTGTAAATTGGGGGTACCAACGTAAACGTAAAAAACTACCAAATAGTAAATAAGCACCAAAATGTTAACTGAAAAAACGATGGCCTCTTTCTTGCTGGAAATGAATAGAAAGATGGATGAAATGAAAGAAGACTTCAAGCAACATAATAATGCTCTGGCAGAAAACTTTAAAACAACCCTGTCAACAACTATAGAAGAAAAAATATCACCTTTAGTCGAACAGAACTTAAAATTGAAAAGCGAAATAACAACATTACAACACAAAGTACATAACCTAGAGAGAGAAGTAAGAAAAAACAACATAATTCTCCATGGCATAAAAGAAACAGAGCAAAGCGACGCCGAACTAATGAGCTTGGTCTTAAATACCTTAAATACAGTAGTAAAAGATGGAGAAATAGAGAACTTCGACAAATGGGAAGTAAGCGACATACGCAGAATAGGAAGAAAGTTTGAAAATAAAACGAGACCAATACTGGTAAAACTAACTCTAGCCTGGAGAAGAACATTAGTACTAAAAAATAGTAAAAAACTACCCGTAAATACCTATGTCACTGAAGACTACCCCAAAGATGTAATTCAAATAAGGAAAGAGTTAAATACTAGAAAAAAGGAAGAACTAAAGAAGGGAAATTTTGCTACAATCAGGTATGACAAACTCATAGTAAAAGAAAATACAAATCAAGAGAAAGGTCTCGAAAAACGGAAACGATCGCCTTCTACAACGCCTAAACTCACACAATACAAGTCAGCAGAAGATAAACAAAAGGTGCCACATAAAATTAATAAAACAAACACACTCGAGTTCACGAGCCGCTCTAGGACAAACTCACAAGCTGGAAACAACAACCAATAACAACTAACACACATCAGATCCCGGAAGACAAACAAGACAAAAGCAATAACTACAGCACTTAGAAAGAAACACTCTTCCCCAAGTCGGAAAGCGGTCACCGTGGGGAAATTCGACCGCAACCTTCCAGATACAAACATAAACAATAACCTAAAACACGAAAATAAAAATAAAAATAAACTATACATAGCAACCTACAATACAAGGACATTATCAAGCTACGAAAGACTAATAGAGCTGATCAACGCAATAAAGACAGTTAAACATGACATCATTGGACTAGCGGAAGTCAGAAGACAGGGTGAATCAATAGACGAATACCAGGATTACATACTATGCTACAAGGGAGAAACACAAGGCCATCATGGAGTAGGGTTCCTCCTTAGGAAACACCTAAAGCAAAACCTTGAAACATTTATTGGAATATCAGAAAGAGTAGCAATTATAAACTTGAATTTCGAAAATTACCAACTATCCATCATTCAAGTGTATGCACCAACCGAATCAGCAAGTGAAGATGAAATACAAAAATTTTACGAAACAATAAAGACAGCTGTGGAAATGGCACACAAAAACATCATAATAATGGGAGACTTCAACGCCAAAATTGGACAAGGGTTGCCAGAGGAAAAAATTATAATAAAAAAATATGGGTACGGTACAAGGAACGAAAGAGGAGAGAAACTAGTAGAATTTGCATTCGAAAACAAGCTATCAGTCATGAATACTTACTACAAAAAGCGACCGAACCGCAAATGGACATGGTGCTCACCAAATGGGGAAATAAAGAACGAGATCGACTTCGTACTAACCAACCAACCCAAAACGTTTCACAACATAGAAATTCTGAATATAAACTACCATTCTGACCATAGAATGGTCAGAGCAACAATAAGTCTGCAAAACTTAAAAAAGAGCAGAACAAAATACAATAAGATGAACTGCAAATCCATCCTATGCAGTACAGAGAACATAGAGAAATACAAACATAACTTATCAAACTGCTTAGCTGATATGGGGAACCGGATAGGAAGCGATACTGTCCAACAATACTACGACATCCTAATATCAAAAATAAACTTAAGCCTACATAATATCGCAAAAACAAGCCACAAAAGTGAAGGAAACGCTATACTATCAGAACAAACAAAAGCGCTACTGACCCGAAGGCAAAAGTTACAAAGAACTAAAGCAAAAACAAGATCAATGAAAAATGAGTTAAAAGCGCTGTATAAACTATCAAATAAATACATCAGAAACGACTATGAAAAATACAGACTACAAACACTAGAAAAACATCTCGTCCATTCATGTAGCCTTAAAAAGGCGTACAAAGAGCTTCAAACACATAAAACATGGATTAAAAATATAAAAAACCAGGAAAAGCTCGCCAAAAACCGCAAAGAAGTCCTTGATATAGCTACGAATTTCTATAAAGACCTATATAGTGCAAAAGAAGAAAAGCTCAACAACGCAAAACCAAGTAATACTATCATCTCTCCACATAACAAAAATATACATCAGGATGACGAGGAACCAAGATACACGGAAAACGAAATACTAAAGGCTATCCAAAAGCTGAAAGTAGAAAAAAGCCCAGGCCCTGACAATATTACCAACGAAACCCTAAAAGCTGCTGATTCCCTTTTATGCTTTCCCTTGACACATCTATTCAACCTAATCCTGGACAGTGCCGAGATACCTAGACAATGGTCTGAATCCAACATCATTCTACTTTATAAAAAGGGTGACCCGAACGACGTCAATAACTACAGACCGATCAGCCTGATGTCAAATTTGTACAAGCTCTTTTCGGCAACTTTAGAAAAAAGAATAAGTAGCACACTGGATAGTAACCAACCACCAGAGCAGGCGGGCTTCAGAAGGGGATTCTCAACAATGGACCACATACACACGATTGAGCAAATAATTGAGAAACATCAGGAATTTAAAAGACCGTTATATATTGCCTATATTGACTACAGAAAAGCTTTCGACACAATATTGCACTCTGCTATCTGGAAGGCACTACAAGAACAAGGAGTCCAAAATACATACTTAGAAATAATTAAAAACATATATAAAAACAGTAAAAGTAAAATACAACTAGAAAACATAGGCCCTACATTCCCTATTGAAAGAGGGGTAAGACAGGGGGACCCGTTATCTCCAAAATTGTTCATAGCCGTTCTGGAATCAGCTATTAGAAATCTTGACTGGAAATCACAAGGCATAGACATCGGAGGGAGTAATCTGACACACCTAAGATTCGCCGACGACCTGGCCTTACTCGCAAATAGTAGCTCTAAACTGCAATACATGATGAATACATTAAATGCTGAAAGTAAAAAAGTAGGGTTAGAGATGAACAACAGTAAAACCAAAGTCATGACTAATAGTAATAAAAATACAATAACTGTAGATAAAGATCATATAGAATACGTTGACCAATACATATACCTAGGGATACAAATAAGTTTCAATCAAGCATCAAATGAACAAGAAATTTTGAGAAGGACAAAAATAACATGGAACAAGTACTGGAGCTTGAAAGAAACCATGAAAGGCAACCTAGCTGTTCAACTTAAGAAGAAGGTAATGGATACTTGCTTGCTCCCCACGCTTATATATGGCTGCCAAACCTGGAAATTCACATCCAAAGCAAAAAGAACAATAACTACCTGCCAAAGAGGGATGGAAAGGAGCTTGTTGAAAATCCGGAAAATCCAAAAAATAAACCACTCACGAATTAGAGCTAGTACAGGGGTAACGGATGCACTCACTCAGGCCCGGAGATTAAAGTGGAAATGGGCGGGACACATCTCCAGACTCAAAGATGGAAGGTGGACATCCCGAGTAACGGCATGGGGGGGACCCCCCGGAGAAAGAAGGAGAGGTCGGCCATTGGCACGTTGGTCAGACGACATCGCCAAAGTGGTAGGACCTAACTGGGCCTGGAAGGCCCAAGACCGACAAAATTGGCAAAATCTGGAAGAGGCCTATACCTCCTCATGAGGGTTCTGGTGTGTTAACGTTAGATATTAACTTTAATCATTTTGTAAATATCCAGAAATAAAAGGCTTTTATTTATTTATTATATACACACTCTTTCAGATATTCCAGTAAATTTTATGATCTTATCTTTGTGTTTCTTCCTTACTAGAAAACCTACTCCATATAGTCCTTTTGTTTGGCCTATGTAGTAGAAGATGTATTCATCGTCTTCGATTGTCTTTTCTCCTAGGCGGCGAACTTCGCTCAAACCTATTATATCATGTTTAATATCATCTAGTGCAGCTTTAAGCTCAATATATTTTTGATCAGAAGATAATGATCTTACGTTGAGTGTGCAAATATAAACGGTGTTTTTCGTTTTAGTAGTTGTTCTTGGGGGGTAATGGTCATCTTCCCCCACGGTGACCAGCCGGCTTGGGGTGACTTCTTCAAAAGTTGATTTGGTTTTGTTTGAGTTATCTGCGTTGTTTTTCCGGTTCCGAGTATCAGTGTTCGTTAGTTTTTTGAGAATTCTGACAGAGAGGCTGATCTTCCACGGTCAACAAAGTTTAGCATACTGGGTCTTATGGTTTCTTTAATAATAGCTTTAGTAGTTGACGACGTTGGGTTGTTCTTTGTGTTAACTCTCTTCTGTGTAGACGTATTGGGCGAACCTGACTCCTCCCTTTTCCTTTTGTCCCGAGTTGTATCTGTCTGCTTCCTCACTATTAATTTATCATATTTAATATAAGCATTATTTCCTTTCTTCCTCTCCTCTTCTACTTGTACCTGTAGCTGTTTTCTCTTTAGTAGCACATCTCTGGGGTAATCTTCTTTGACATTCACACCTGGGGGTAATTTAGACTTATTTTTCAGTATTAAGTGTTTCTTCCATGTAGAAGAGATTGTGATGACTATGGGGCGGTTCTTGTTCTTGGTATGTTGCCCAATTCTATACAAGTTGCTGATTTCATGGCTATCTAGATGCGTTCCTGACTCTAGTATGGTATCTTTGAGGTAATCAACTAGCTCAGCTTCAGATTTACCACTTTCTTCCATTCCGAAGAAGACCAAGTTAAATTTACGTTTCTCTCTTTCGAAGTTATGTATTTTCTGTTCCAGTGTAGAAACTTTCGTTTTAAGGAACGTATTTTCCTCTGATAGTATCTTAATTTTTTCGTCCAATGCTTCCATCACACTCTTTGTTACTGAGTTAGTTATGCTTATGGCTTGTTTATTTAGCTTTTCATCTAGTTTGGATAATAGCAACTCCATACTTTTATCCATTTTTGTAACGGTGTTCTTTGTAATGGCAACACTAGAGTTCCAGATTTATTGGGGAAAATAAAAAATATATGACTGGCAACACTGTAATGTCAGTAGGGTGTGTCAGTTCAGTAGTTGTCACTTTGCAAAATGTGTGGGTAGGTTTAGATTTTTGTTGACAGCACTCAATTGTTTTTGATTTAGAAAATGGCGAATAACACTTTTCGTAGAAAGATATTTGCACTTTTTACTACAAATGATTGATGTGGCGCCTGTGATCACTTTCCACTATATTCCTCACTGTTTTTACCAATGGGGGTTTGCTTTAAGGTAACTTATTTTGAGATTTTTGCACTGTTTTTAATTTAAATTCGCGGAGCACTTTGACGTACGTGTACACGATAAGATCGCCGGAACCGGAACCCTGTACTATAATGGTAATATAAAATGATACCTTTATGGTGGCTTCCATGAGTAGTATGATGAGGTTGTCTTTTTCAATATGTTCTTCATATTTCTTAGAACTGTCAGTTTTACTTGGTGTTGAGAAATAATAGTCATTACCAAATCTTACATCTTTAGAATTCACTATATTATAAACATCGCCAGTAGCTGTAATCAAAATATGAGTGTGATAAACAAAAAAAAAGGCAAAAAAAATTGTTGTTGTCATATTCCTCATAGGCAGCTATTAATTAGGAATAGCATCATCATCTTAGCTGGTGGTTATGAAGTATGCAAGTAGATTAGCACACTACAAGGTTAAGCAATGTTGGCCAGGTCAGTCTTAGGATGGGTGACCATACCTTTTTTTTATCGTGCGGAAATCCCCATGGAAACCACCCCCGTCGGCCATCGGGGGTGGTTATGTCGGGATCGAACCGACTAAAACCGCACGCCGTATCGGGCCTTAGTAACCGGGGTGTAAGGTTACCCAATGGGCATATCCCTCGCACCCCAGCTGACCCCGGGCCATCTACGGTTTTAAGATGGCCCCCTCGGTATCATTAGGTATTAAATACAACCAATTGCTTTATTATTTGTCATAAAGTATAACAGGTTGCTTGAAATTTGGTATAAATGAAGAGTAGATTTCACTAATACAATACATAGAATCACTTCAATTTGAAACAAGTTTTCAAATTTTAGTAATTGAATTTTGTTGGATAAAATGTTAAAACTCAGTTTAGTTAGAAGGATTTTTATTAGTGAAGTTCAGCCTACATATCTCACCAGTAAGCAAACTTTCTTCCAACCCTTTTCTTGTGACAATATCAATTCAATATGTCCTTACCTTGAACATTAACAGAACTGGTACTGTCTCGTTTCTCTTTATTTGGCTTAAATACATCTTCGTCGTCATTATAGGTTTTTTTAGACTTAAAAAACTTTTTCTTAGGTTTTTTTTTAATGTCATCTTCTGGCTCTATGACTATTTCTTCATCGTCAACATCTTCGATTTCTACATGAACTTGAGGCTGCTCTGGGTCTTCCTCACTGACATCTGTTGGAACTGGGGGGCGAGGAGGCCTCGGCATTGCGTCTGATTTCAGGTTTTTAAACATTTCCAAGAGTTTTGACATACTGGAAGTCATTTTGAAAAATATTTACGTGGTGTGTACCTATTCAATACACTGAAACAAAGATGTTTTCTGTAACATATTACCTTTCCAGATTGCATTTAGAGAACTAAATGGTTATTGTACAGATTTAGTAAACTCATGCTCACCTTAATCCAAACCCCTAAATATTGTAAATTTCTTTAATAATTAAAAAAATTCAAGACTTCGTAAAAGTAAAACTTATTCAAACAAAAGCAACTTTAATTAACTTATTGACTTGAAATGACATGACAGTTGACACTGACTCTGACAGTAAAGTGACAGATTAATATACTTTATCTCTTTTCGCCGCGTGTAAAAGAATAGAGCAACAAATGATGAAGAATGCTATTGATATCTATTTGCGTAAACGAACCAAAACAGTATTTCCCCGTTCTGTGTTGAGTGTTGATTACGGCAAACCGTGACGATTATGATGACGTCACTTGGGTTGGGTGCAGTTGGGTGGTATCTGTTATCAATGTTCTAGACTTATACCGAACCGTAGACAGAGAAGGAAATACCGAACACTCTGACTAGCAGAGGGCACAGTGGGGAGCAGGCGGGGGGTGAGCTGATTGTGATTGTGGCCGACGGGGATGGTAGGTATTTATGGGGATTTCCGCACGATAAATAAAAGGTTGTCCGCAGTTTTATTGTACCTTATTAATCGTAGGTATTCTGTGGTTTTATCAATAAATAATATTACTAAAATCAATGAAAATGTAATGAATAAGTACTATGTTCCACATGTGTATGTAATTGCAATATCGTATCTATATAGTAATAGGTAGGTAAGTAAGGGTACTTGTGCATGGTCAACCTCCACTTCCAGACTATATAAGTATAAATCATTACGCTACCTATACCTAAAGGGTGATGAGCATTATAACATAATAATATAGATAGATAATCACTAGGTATATCTCGGAGAGCACGTTATGCCTTCGATCCCGGTTGTCATACGAACGGCGAACATCTATGACAGTCGTTACGGTTGTTTGTTGGAACCGACAACTTGTCTAACTACAGAACTTCCAATAGGTACGCCCATGGGTTGTGGGAGTCAAATAGCAATCGCTTTATAGAAAATATCGAAGTTCGGCCGCTTCGAATGTAGCTAAGTAGGTTAGTAAGCTATAAGGTAGGTAGGAGACACGTTTCGTATCACACGAGTTTAGGTTTTCCATGTCACGGCATAGATATTTATAATCTCGACTATACGGCGACCTTGCGACAGACGTCTAATTTGATATTCCAAATTTAAAGTTCCACTTATTGACATATTTTAATGACATGTCCTTTGAATTTTTCTTTAGTGAAGTTTATTATTTTAAAATAAATCATAATCTAAAATGGATCAACCAAAAGGTCCTCAAAAGTCATCTTTATCATTGTCTAATTTATTTAAATTAAGTCTTTTTAATGCTATTTTTGCAACTGATGAAGGTAATTCTCCTCGAAGCTATCCTTGTCCGCCAGATCCATGTTCACCTCCTACTCCTAAGGACGATTGTGACTGTAGAAACGAATCAGCACAAAGTAAATGCACTGTTGGTGATCGAGGAAAAACAGGAGCTGGAGTAACAGGGTCTCGTGCTGGACGAGTATGTGATAAGAAAACCGACGACCTCCCGGAGGGGGCGAATAATCCTGGTCTCTTACGGTACATACATAACGCAGCTCGATACAGACTACCCCAATGTTTTGAAGGAGGTTGTGTTTCTGTGAAACAAAGTGCTAAAAACAATTGGATATTTGGACATTCACTGTCTTTTAGTTCAGTATCACCGGGCGGGTACAAGCTATTATTATCGTATACAGACAGAAGCAAGCATACAGCGATGCCGTACTTTGTGATGGAAGCTGCGCCTGGTGGCCAGATGAGCTGCGAGATGCGGGTAGGCCCCACGCAGGGAACTCGGGCGACTGTGGTCGCACAGATTGCTGATAAGGATCTGTATAGTTTTGAAAGTATTTTGGATGTTTATTTTAATACATTTACTGCGTCGGTTATAGCTGTGAACCGGGAATTTATTGCAGTGCATTATTTGCAGGTATGGTCATTCAAATCACTATTAAAAAGGTTTAGTAAAAAGTCTTTTAAAAAGTAGATTTATAAGTTTAAATAATAAGAAAATATGAAGTTAGTTTCTTGGTCGCTGTTTTCTCCTATATTATTGTTATAAGGTCTAAAAAAGTTCAGTAGGTAGGTATTATATGCATTATAAATTCATTTATTACCTAGATACACGCACTAGTATGTCAATATTGATGTGGTTTTCCTTTTTATTAAACATAATTAATATTTTCTTCATTAGTTTCGCTACTTGCCATTTACAATAAATTACTCAACCCTCCCATTCTAATACTCCATATCAAGGCTAGGACTACTATTGAATAAACAAATCTGGACAGTATTGTCCACGGCGATTACAACTTTCATGTGGGCTAATATACATGCATCCATTAAGGACAGCCACTTATGAAGGTAACGTATTTTTATCTATTCAGGCTTTAACGGAGCAGTTATCGTTGGGGGCAGAAGTGGTAGCCCGAGGGCACGCAGCTGAGCTTAGCTCGGCATCCGGTGCGGCTCGATGGGTCAATAGTGAACACTCACTGAGTGCCACGCTCGGTAATAGAGGCCTCGACCTATGCTACGCAAGAGTCATCAGGCCTTATCTCACAGTCGCGGCTATGCTAGAGGTAAGCACTAAGCATGCGGAGAATCTGTTCAGTTAATTCAGAGTATTCAGACTAATTCTATGTAAACGTCCAGTGCTACACCAGCGGTTGGAGTAACCTTTTAGTCAGATCCCAGTCACACCAGACATATAACACCATCTCCTACCTACTATTAAATTAGTTTGGCTAATTCTGTAGAGACCGTGTAGATTCAATTCAATTCAATTTCTTTATTCTCAAAATAGTGTAACGTAATTACATCTTTTTGACGTCAAAAACTACTTAATACTAAGTTTACCACCGCTTCCTAGGCGCTAGTGGAGAAGAAACGGCGCAACAAACTCCACTGCTGCATTTTGAGACGTCAGTAGATATCTTAAGACTAAATATGGACGAATGTACATTTTTGTCTCGTGTCAATATAAATAAAGGTATATATAAAAAACAAAAAGATATAATAAATTTTAACCGAAGTTAAACAATAAAATAATTGAAAATGTCAAAAATATACTAATGTCAAAAAATAGCAAAAAAGGTCGCGTGCCTACCACAATATCAATATATTGTAGTAGGCAAATGCCACAACTACAGCATTATGTAGTTGTAGCACTTTAGCATTCTAGGAGGGGCCTGCACCATGCTCAAGAGATTCGGAGACTCCTTTTTTAACTTAACCCTTGGATGAGTTGGATGTATGAGTACGAAGATGAAGCTGACGTCTGCTAAGCCCGATTAATTATTAAAGAGCGAGCGAAAAAGCAAGTTATTGAAAACGGAAACGATATACTTAGTTAAGTTTTTAAAAAAGGTTAGCAGTTATGGGAACCTTGAATGGTTGCTTGTTATCAGGCGATACAAGCTCTAACAACTTGGGTGACATGGAGGTGGTGTTGGTACCTATTTCGCGGATTCGATTGCCGCTCAATGCATGGATTCTTATTACTGTGCATGATTTTCATTTTGGTGCAGGATGTGCAGGTGTTTATATAATAATATAAACCTTAAGTATTCCAAAATATCTCCGCGTTTAGAGTGCATAATTAAGGTATTTATTAATTTAAGGTGGGATTCGCCATCCGACGGGCGGTAGCGACTCTAGCATACGAGTGGCATGCCGACGACTGGACAGTGCGAGGCTCAGTAGATTCCGACGGACTGGTCGGAGCCACGCTACAGCGGGCCCTCGGTGGGAAGAATACCAACCTGGCCTGTGCCATCTCAGCACTCCTGAACCACCCTAACGATAAGTTCAGACTCGGGTTTGGTGTCACTGCGTCTGTTCTATAGAATAAATCAACTTAAAAGGCAAAGAATTGATTTTTTGTTATTTTTAAATTTGCTGCGCCTTGTTTTAGTGATTGTGGCGAAAAATTTTGATAGTACTTTGAATCAAAAATATCGATTTACAGATATTGAGACGGAAAAACACCTAAATAGGACGTGTATTTAGATATGCTTAGACGGTGTTTAAGACTTTGAAACAGTCTATGATCTCTATCTAAAATACATAGATGTAAAAATTATGATATGATATAAAAATATGTTAGATTATTGTAATATTTAAATGTATTTTAGTAAATAGGTATTATTCGAAACGAAGTGCTAATTTTGAATGTGAATATTTACCTACATTTAGATATAACTATACATACGCTTTTAAATAAACTTCATTAAGGGTTTCGTAACTTAATTTGTATGTAATTATGAATATATTTAATTTCTTCTCATGTTGCAGTTTTAATGATAAAGCAAAATAAAAAAATCGAAGCGAACGTACCTTATGCTATAGAAGCTGGCTACGAACCGTTAACATTGTTTTGAAAGAAGCACGTAACATTTAAGCTTGTTGTCCTCACATCTGAATAATGCACACAAACACTAGAAAATAGTATTAAATATTCATTTTCAATGTAACGATAATGTAGGCGTGTATTATCCGCCGTCGGGAACGTCTGTGCACCGGCGGCGAAGTGATGCGGGGCGGGCGCGTGCGCGAACTTTGGGCGGGGTTTGCAACGCCGCCCTAACGCTATCTACCCTCAAAAATAGATTTTATATCACCGGTATAGGATAGAGATTGTTTTTAGCATAAGTTTAGTGTGGCGGTGTGGGCGTGCGAGGTGACATCGCTGCAGTGTGTATCTGGTAGAGCGTGGCGCGCGGCGTGGCGTGGTCGCGGCAGTAATGGTGATGGAGCGGCTGGCGGACTTCGTCAGCAAGTCGCTGGAGGGTGGCGAGGCGCCGGCGCCGCCGCCCGAGCCGGGTGAAGCTGACGATGCTGATGACGTGGAGGTGGACATCACGGAGCTCGAGGAGAAGGCGCCGCCGCCTAAAAGGCCACGCAACTGGCTTCTTTCACCCGTGCCTCTGCAACATTGTAAGAGAGAAAGCAACCATGACGATGATGATGACCACAGACAAGGTGAATTGATTGCAAATACAATGTTGTGTTAAGAGATACGTTACCTGGTTTAGTGTTAATAATTAAGTCTCTTTCTCAACTTGGTGTCGGCTTATTCAGCCTAGCTATGGAGCGGTGAACTTCGATATTTTTCGTGACTGCAATCTGACCGAAAAGTTGTGTCGTTAGACCCATTGTCGGACTTTTTTAGGGCTCAAACTAAACCCGTAATGCGTAATGACTGCCACAGATGTTCTTCGTATGGCAAACGTGACTTAGTTTACGTGCTTCTGAGGCATGTAGAGTCTCAATATGTTAAGAATTATGGTTATCCTAAGACTGACTGGCTACTATTGCCTGACATTGCAATGTGTTAACCTACTTGGGTACCACTCAGTCACGAGCCCCTATAAATGTGTATGACAAACAAATCGTGATGTGTGGAATGCATCGCCTACAATGTACCTACCCGACTTATTTATTTTGGCCATTGCACATCGGTATTTTTTTCTATTTTTTTTTGTGGAATTTAATTGAACCTACGCTACTCCAAGCACCCATTGCGATACGATTATAACCACAAATTACTTTACTATAATTTGATATGAATTTAAGTCACATCACAGTCACAAGAACTCTTAACATCTAGAGTCACAACATTAACATCTCATTAGGTTCTTGGTTACTTGCAAATAATCTCTTCGGTTGTGCAACAATCATTTATCTGACGGCCTCTGTGGCGTAGCGGTAGTGAATGCGACTGCTATTTAGGGGGCGGGTTCGATTCCCGCTTAGTTCAAATATTTGTATGCATGAATATGTCTATTGTATAATAAGTACCTATGTATTTAAGAAAAAAACTATATAAGTATGCTTATCAGCATTCTAGAACCCATAACACCAGCTAGTTAAACTAAGCTTACTTTGGGTCTAGGAAGCGATGTGTAGAATGTTGTAGAATATTTATTTATTTATTTATCTCCTTGCTTCGTTTGTACAGTATTTACGACGCTTTTGATTTGGCACTTTGCCGTCGGGAAGAAAGTGAGAGAGAATAAAGATGAGAAATGAGTGAGAGGGCCGACGATCGTAGCTGCCTAGCTGGACTATAGTTTGGCCGCTGAGACTATGCGTTCCTGACACATGTCAATTCGTCATGACTAGTTATGTACAATAAATAACTTGTACCTAGAACCGTTCTCTAAACCTGTTCCCAACTTACAATAACATAATAATAATCACAGTCAGCAATTGTGACAACGTGATTTCATTTTAATTTTAATTTTATTCTAATTTGGCTATCTATCCGCCCTATTTGTTTTTCCAATTTTATATTTTTAATTTTGTTTCATTCTTATTTAATTTTATGTGATTATTAATTGTAATGATGGGTTATTGCCTGAAATAATAAAAAAAACCATATTCATTTCATTCATTATAAAAATATGATTCATTCTTTCTATTATAGCTTGGGTAGGGGCTTATTACAAAATTACATATTTTTTTTTACATTAACACACATTAACAAAAATACAAAATAACGTTCTATTTTATATTTTTTAACCAACAGATTATTATTATTAAGATTACTAAAATACGCGGTTACAATTGCCTTGTTATTTTGTCTCATCACTATGAAAGCCGTATGAAAGCGAACATTTGACATAACCTTGAAACAGCGCAGTTTGACGTGTATGACTTTTAAAAACTATTAATTTTATATTTTTAATTAATTAATTGTTAATCATTTTAGCCCAAAATTAATCTGTGTATTGTAAATTGGCACAGTAATTAAATTTTTAATGTTATAACTCGTTAATAAGGTCAATAAACGATATTTAAAATTTTGCCATAAATTATACACCAGTTCAAAGTTACATCGCCCGTTCGCTCACAACCTGTCAGGAACGCATTCTTTCAGCGATTCTATAATAGTCAGGCTACGATCACGCAGGCCGGTTTTGTTTAGCGCTCTTTCTATCGCGCAGCGAATAATCTTTTAGAGTACCGGTAGTTATAGGTTTGATCCTACTTTATATCCTACAGTTTAATATTTTTGGATATTTGGATGTTTGGATATTTGTTACTCAATGACGCTCTAAAGGAATAACGAATCTGGCTGAAATTTAGTACACAGATAGATTATAGTCCAAAATAACACATAGGCTACTTTTTATTCTTGTAATAGGTTCCCATGGATAGTGGCAAGTGGCAACAGGGTCAGTATGTTTAAAAAAAACACAGTTTTAACTACTCTATAAAGATATTAAATCGTTAACTACGCATTTTCATCACTTGGCTATAATATATAGACAATGTAGCAGTTGAACGCTCCTCGCTACGGTTCAACTGCTACAACAGTAGTAGCGGGTTCAATACCCGCTCAGTGTAATTATATTGTTCGTGAGTATGAATTTGTTTCATTTGCATATTGTCTTGCGGTTTCTCTTTTAAAATGTTTTAGAACCATATGACAACCTATGGTTATTGAGTAGGGTTTCTGACTCGTGGTCCTATTAACTTAGTGTAGTTTAGACTATCTATTATGTAGGTGGGGTTTGTACTTATACTAATTATAAAGGAAGATTTTTATGTTTATAATCGATTGAAACTCTGAAACTACTGAACCAATTTAAAAAAAATACATCACAATGCTACATAATCCCTGAGTAACATAGACTACTTTTGTCCCGATATTTCCATGGGATCAGACTCCCGAACACAGTTATGGAGTTGTTTTTAAAGGAATTTTCATGTCCTATTTCCACCGTACAAAACAAACACCATCCCATATATATTTGGATTCAATCATTCATGTCCACCGGACGTTGGCGTTTCCATCATAGTCAGTATACAAATTAAATAATACAATACTCCAAATAAATTTATTTCCTACATCCTAAAGATAGCTTAACTGAAATAATTCAACAAAGCTAAAGAAATTAATTAATTCGAGTCTCGCACATATAATTGAACGGAAAGATTTCTGGTAAACGATCATTAATTATATTAAAGCGAGGATTAGCACCGAAAACTGGCGAAAGGAGAAAGCTCTTAACATCCGTAAAAGAGTTCTCAATCAAATAAATCAGAGGCACTCGGCGGAGACAAGGGGTATTGCCGGGCGTCGTTGTACAATTAATCAAAGTTCTCAGGTCGTTAGGTGTCTGAGGAGTTCGGGTGCTCCAGAGAAGAAAGGGGAGTGCGGGAGTGGCCCGCAGCGCCGCCCACAGTCGGATAATCCGTCCATTTACATAATTGCCGTATAAAAAGGAACGCTTCCCAATTTGCTAAATTGCTTCAAACGACGATCGTCGCGTGTAGTCGTGTGCCCTGTAACGTACGTTGATACCAGTATTAGCACTTAGTTAATCTAATTTATCTATATAGATATATACCTACTCATGATATTAATGCAGCATGGACTAAGAGTCGGTGAATATCGAGCTTCACCTGTCTCTTAGTCCATGCTGCATTAATACCACCGCGTCAATGGGATATCGGTATACCGGACTAACCACCGAACTACTGCGAATAGGGGATATTTTTTATCAAATATTTTTCTCTATGATCACTTGTCTATCAAAAAATGTTCATGCCTAATCTTTAAAGAATCTTTAAATTGGACTCGCCCCTCCATTATTGAAAATTACCAACATTTCACCAGTTAAATTAATTGGTCGTTACGCAATAGGAGGAGAGTAAGTCGTTTATAGATTCCGTTCTGATACTGGACATTTTCTAACAAAAAATTTAAATAGGCCTTACACGAAAACAAACACTATCCTACCATGGGAGTATAAAATAAAGCAATCCTAACAAGAAAAATATCACGACTAACCTTAATTCTGTAAAAAGAAAATGTTTTCGTCGTATCTTCGAATTTCGTAGTCATCCTATATTCGCCTGAGAGCGATGTTTCCCTGGAGAGCCAGGGGGCCAGCCGACTCATATGAAATGTTGATTTAAACTGCGCTTTTATTTTGATTTGTTCAGTTACATCCCACGGTTATGAATTGAATTTTATTGGTAGAAATTTATTAGTTTACTTTCTGCACCGTGCAATTTTATCCACGATATATTTTTACGAAATAAAAACTATTAGAATTTAGAATGAAGTGTCAATCCAGAAAATTATTCAGGTAATTGTACTTAAAATCGATTCGGATATTTTCAGCATGCCAAGTCACATACGCTCGTTACAAAATGTACTATTTCAATTTGTTATAATATATTTATGAGAGACCATCCCTAGAATTAAGATTTGTTCCCACTTGGCCCTTCAAACATTGCACTCGCACTCCTTTGGAGTGGAGGACTGAAATATATCATAATAGAAAATACCTATCTAAAGTATAAAAAGAACATTTCCATGTCCACTTTTTCTTTCAGTATCAGATACTGCACTACATCAGAGGCGTCCTATAGAGCACTCTACTGGACGCCTTTGATGTAGTGCAGTAGGTACTCAGAAAACATTGTATCAAAAGTTTAGTTATTTCCACAGAACAAAGAAAAATACTTTTCGTACCTATTTTCGGCTGTCCCTTTAGTATCAGAGACACTATACAGTAAAACATCAGAAGCTTCTTGGAAAACATGGATATCAAAAAGTGATGTGTCGTCATAAGTTTTATTTCGTTTTTTCATTTGTCCTTTCAATGTCAGACACTGCAGATAGTGGACATATAAAACATAGGTATCATAAATTGTATTTTGTTTTGTAGATCTAACCGATAAATCGCCGAATGGTGGCGGAGGCAACAGCGGTGGTAAGCAGCGACGGTCGCGAACGAACTTCACTCTTGAGCAGCTCGGCGAACTTGAGCGGTTATTCGACGAAACACATTACCCTGACGCCTTCATGAGGGAAGAGCTCAGTCAGAGACTTGGACTCAGCGAGGCTAGAGTACAGGTACATACCTACTCGTAGTTTTCAATCCTTTTCGGTAAATAGTTCCCTTTAAAGTTTCCTATAGGCCGGATTGTTACTAAAAAGATGCATCAATCGTTCAATACGCTACGTTCATCATCTACCTGCTCTTGTCTTGGGGTCGGCGCAACATATCATTCTCCTTCATACATTCTTGTGAGATGCCATCTTCTCAGACACTCGTTTCCTTGCTATATTATACTCTTTCAGGAATACCATCCAACTTTTCTTAAGCCTACCTCTGCAACTAAAAGCTCTAAAGCTCTCCACATACATACTTTGAACCTTTTTAACAACATTACGTTCATCTCTTCACATAACGTTCAATATCCTTTATCAGTATTAATAATATTACTAAGCAAGCAGATAACATAGTAGGTACTAATCTAATTGTCATTATACATAATATTACGTCTATAGGCCACGTCTACTTCCCATTAGGTGGGCCCTGTGCTTCAAAAAATTTAAATGTACGTACTTATTAATTATACTACGAACACTTCCGAAATTATCACTTGTGAATTGTGAAACTAATGCGAGTATAATAAGGCTAGGTAACTCTAGGTAGGCTCTTGTAACTCACTCAGTGGAGAAGCTCGACACCGCTGGTCGACCCCTCATTACTAATACAAGTAATTAGCTGCGAGCATCCAACAAGTGCTACTTTATCGGTAATATATTACTATTAGCGTCCGATTGGCGTTAAGTGTCGCGACCGTCCGAGTCGAATGCTAGGGGAAAGCTAAATAGAGTAAAATCAGATAAAAGTCTTGACCCCCGCCTGCGTTGTGCATCTTCACTAGTGTCAAACGGCCTGTCTACTTGATCTTATTGATATTTAGATGTTGTGATTTTCTTTTGTTGTACCAGATTGTTTTGTTTTGACATGTATATTTATATAGCTCTTAATGGATGTACTTATTTGTTTCATTAACTTTTTATTGTAGTAGCCTGTAGTAGGTATAGTCTTGTTGGGGTGTCTAAGTAGTCGGGTGATTGTCACGAAAGAGAAAGTCAGAAGGCATAGTTAAGTGTTTACTGAACTCAATTTTGGTTACACAAGGTTACAAAGGTTACAAAGGTTATTACTCAAAGTGGACGTGTTCAGCCTATTGTCCGGATCGAATGCGACTGGCGAGCGCGCCGGGCGCTCGGACGTATGCCACATATTTTCGGCGTCAGCATTACAACAAATTATGTTTTGTTAGACGGTGAAATTAATAGGAAATGATCAATCAAATGAATAGGACAAAATCTTTCGATTTAAGATGCGATCTGAGAATGCGTTATGTATGTCGAGTTTGATGATGATGATTTAGATGCCCAATATTGACATAAAATGTGGTGTAATAAGTGAATAAATTTGATTGAAATTCAGCCTGATTATGTTATTATCTATCATAGTATATAATATTGTTTATTCTATCTATCTGCAGGTATACAAAAAAATAAATCATCGATGTATGAACGTTGTACGTGCATTAGTTTCCGAACCACTAAACAAAACTGGATGATTCTTTTTTTATGTTCGTTTAAAGCTTTTACTTTTGACTTACAATGTTTGCATGTATGTTCGGCTCAGATCTAGCAACTGACTTTTTTTAGACAATGATCATTGGAATTACTAAACTGAATAAGGTACCTACTTACATCCGTCGTGTTTGAGTTCGTTTGATTGGTCTTGATAATCACTTTGATGTTATATTGCCTATATTATAATATCTTTCGTACTTACTTTGTATTATAATTATATAGGTCAGGAATACATGAATAGGGTCATGTTAGGAATGGCCGAATGGGGGCCAGGAATGTAACTTTATAAAATTATGCGTTAAGCAGGTACCGTACTAATCCTCGGATTGTACTTTTACGAGTAATAGGCAAAACATATACAATTATTGGTCCCGCAATCAGGGTATAAGTAGAAGTTTCTTGGGAAATATTCCCAGGCGTAACGGCGACGGGTATTATTATTTCCTAAAACACAGAAATTCTAATGATAACCTTTTTCACGCTTATCCATAATCTGTCTATGCTCATTTAAACAAAATGAAACCGGTGCGATTGTTTCATAGGGAACGGAAAGCGAGGGCTGTTTGCTTGTTGTTTACGAATTGTCTTACTTATGTAATCAGAGCTAATGAATTCGCCCCTAGTTAGCGAATAACTCGGTACGCACCCAAAACAATATACACCCATGGACTTAAAACATTTAATATAAGTGAACGGAAAAAGAAAATATATGAAGTATTTAATAAGTATTCTACTTCCTATTGATGTTATAAATGTCGTTATAACGGCTAAACAGATCTGGTTCAAATTTGGTACAGAGATACATTAATATAGTCTGGAATCACATACACGCCACTTTTTCATCCCTGAAATACATTCCCTTGGGGCGGAAACGGCTGTAATGGGAACATAATTTCACGCGGGCGAAGCGGCGGATAACAGCTAGTTCATAAGTAAATCACAGAATGCTTTACCATATAGAAGCAAACAATGATTTTATATACAAGATATGTTACGTTCATAGTAACTGACACCTCAAATCGGATCCACATTGACAATTATTGACAATTAGCGTTAAAGTAGTATGAAAGACGGGATAAGCACGTGAGTAAAAAAGATAGCTATAAGCATTGTCCGTCAAAAAACGTCCCAATTGGGACGTTTTCGAGTCTTCACCTGGCGCGCTCTAGTAACATATCTGCCTCTTTTTACATGTATAATATCATTGGAAGCAAACCTATTTTAGTTGGACTCCTTTTCCCCACGTGCTGAATAAAAAATCGGGTTCTGTTTAGATAAGCGCACGGCCCACCTGATGGGAAGCGGTCACCTTGGCCTATGGACGTGTGCAACACCAGGGGCGTCATACTCGCGCTGCCGACCCTACACCTACCTACCTACTGTACAGCTACGTTGAAATTAAACCCTCAATAACATCCAGAATAAATCGGAGGGATAAAATTAAAAAACGTCAAGATCGTGAAGATCGCTGGGGTGCGAGGGAAATGCTTATTGGGTAACCTTACACCCTAGCGCTTGAAGACCCAAGGCGGCGTACGATTTTAGTCGGTTCGAGTCCGTTAGTATCCGTTGGGATTTCCGCACAAAAAATGGATCGTGAATATATGTAGAAAGTATCCCAAACGTCGGTTAACCGTTAAATTAGTAGTGAATTACGGAAAATCAGTCACACTTTTGTACTTTCATGTTTGGTTGTAGGATAGAGTACTGAATTGAGTCAAGAGGAGGTCTGTTCTAGACTATGAATGTGTATTTGGATACACATAATATTATAAACAGACATTTCGATTTTAGCTTATGTATAGATATAGATGTAAGTATATACTCGTAACTATAAAATCGTATGTAGTATTTGTTGCTGGTAGATTGTCTGCAACATGCAATCAACAGCGTTCGTGCCGTCCTCGCTAATGCGGTTACCGATGTTTACCCGTTTCACTAGCGTGCATGCCCGGACATACCACCCTGTAGCAACACTAGAGGTATAGATACTGACTATACTCCGATTTTTAATTCTAGGCAAGAAAATGACATTTGCAGTGTTGCAGGTTTTTTGTATCAAATAAATAGTGATGTGGTTGAATCGAGTTTTCCAATTATAAGTTAGTCGTAAGTCGAGATTATAATTCTTTTATTAAATATATAAATAAAATTTTTGTGTAAATAAAAATATGTAATTTACGGTAATTAAACAAAAAACATACACAGTAAGTAATTAAATCTATATACACTCGAGAGCAATGAATCCGGGTCACTTAAAGAATGTTAAAAATCTCGGAAACTAAAAATGCTAGGTTAACGCAATAAATTGTATTTAATAGACAATGTAATACTCCTTAAATGAAAGTAAAAAAAATATGAGTCACCATACATTTTATTAACACAAAATTACATAAAGAAAAAAACTGCTGATCTCTCCTTAAAACAAAAATAGGAAACAGGGCATATCTTAGTCTCGAAATACGATGCCCACGCTCCAGTTTAGGGCCGTTTGCAGGTCTAAGGGGTTTTAAATTAGATTCAGCAAGCCGACGTCTTACTGTCCATGCACTTGGGTTACTTCCTCCGAGGCGTCGAAACTGATTGGTGAGTTCAGTTCCTGTGAGAAAGCGATTTCGAAGCATGGTGTTCACCAAGTATCGGTCTTCTCGTGCTGTGGTACACCTGGTTCTGCCCGTTCCTGGTCTGCGTAGGTTAGAACCAGTTTCTTCGTTTAAGTGACCCGGATTCATTGCTCTCGAGTGTATTATATAAAATCAATTGCTGTTCGTTAGTCTCGCTAAAACTAGAGAACGGCTGGACCGATTTGGCTGAAAATTGATGGGGAGGTAGCATAGAACTAGAAGAAGGACATAGGATACTTTTTATCCTGCCACAGGGACAAAATATGCCACGGGCGAAGCCGCGGGACACAGCTAGTATTCTATAAAAAATATTTCCGTCGTGTAATGTACTAGGCGAGCATAAACTGCAAAGAGGTTCATTCACTGATAAAAATAAAGAATGACTAAAGTATCTAGTCTATTGATTGCCGAACATCACTATTGTAGCGGGTCACCCTTTTTTGTATCAGTGACAGTTGCAATTGTCATTTTCTTGCCTAGAATTAAAAATCGGAGTATACGTAATGTACTTACTCTGACTTATTACATACTTGGCGTAAATTCGTCGTTGATATGTAACCAAAATGAACTGTTTTGTTTTGCTTTTTTATTATAGGTAGGTATATATCGTACTACACTGAAATGCATTATTATTTAAAACCTGTTATTTTTATATTACAAATATATTAGGTACGTAGTGATTTTAATTTTATTTTTCTTTTCATTCAAAGTTTGCATTTTGGAGCCGATATTGTGTGTTCATCTCATCTACTTCTTTCTTCGTATGGTCCTATTGTATGCTCCAGCTCCGCTTACAATGAAAACCTTGATTAAAATTGTATACAGGGCCAGATTTAGGAGACATCCTGGGTTACAGCCCTGGGGGTCTCCACAAAAAGGGGCCTCCATAATATTATTATATTTTTTTAAATTATGGTAATTTTTGTCATATTCTTAAATACTTGTAGAATTTACTTGGTTAAAAAAAAACTAATTTGGGACCAGGGGACCTGCACTCCATTGTTGCCGCAAGGCCCAAATTGGGTCCTGGTCGTGCCAAGAACGTTGTTTCATTTTTAAAATCAATTATTAAATTATAATGTTTGTAAATAACTAACACCAAAGTCTTATATTAACTTTCAGTAAATAATATTACATACAGTCAGCGACAAAAATTGATAATGATTGTACAAATATCAAACTTAAAAATCCTAATGAAACTTATTTAAAATTTTGAAACAATTAAATAGAGAGCCCTCTTATTTGTTAAACAGTATTTTCAGTAAGAGATTATAAATAAGTTTGTTCAAAAACTAATTTTGAAAACTGAAAATGATCATCTACTTTTGACGCTGGCTGTAATGGGCAGAGACTCATTTGTTCGATACGAAAGCAGACAGCCAGACAGAGTTACTTTTGCATTTATAATATTTGTACTTAAGCATAATTTCTTTTGAACTGATGATGTTATGTTTTACAGGTTTGGTTTCAAAACCGAAGAGCAAAATGCCGCAAACACGAGAGTCAGATGCACAAAGGTAAGAACCTCATTTGTTTTTATCCCACGCATCATTAACAAATAATAACTTGAATATTAAGCTCACTTTAGGTAACAAATAATATCTTACGTTAATAAATTCACGATGGTTACCAAATGCAGCATTCATAAATTTATATTCAAAACAGTTTCCCTGTTTAATGTAGTCGAGAACTACAAATTGCCAAATGATTCTGGCAAACTCGTTGCCGGCCTGTTGGCATCGCTGAATAATCGTAATGAGTTCACTCGCGCATGGCATGCACTACATCACTAGTTAGTTAGCGACTGCCGCCAATGGAATGTACAACCAACTCACTGTCAGAACAAAACTAACACATTATGTATTCTCCATGACTCCGTCTAACTCGATTACAGCTCCCGCCGGCGCCGGTCCGACTCTAACAGTTTTTTAATTCGACCATAACTCACGCAGATGAATAATTAAAATGGCGGGCCGAAGCGGGAATCCGCGCAAACGCGGTAAAAAAGCCCGGGAAACGGTACACGCGAGGCGATAAATTCAGGGAATTGCACAACGCACTTAGCGATCGACTGACTGACCTCCCTCACCGGTCAAGAAGGAGATAAATATACAACATAGGACTCGTTACACTCTCGACTTGTTTTGGATTTTAACTCAACAACTATTTCGAAAGTTATCTAGAAGGTAATATTTTTGTTTTCATATAATGAGAGTCAAAGTGATTGTCAATTCTTTTCTTAACTTAACTTTATTAATAATAGACAGTGCGTGCAAAAACAGCCATACCTTTTGCACTGGCTGTTCTGTCAATATGGCAATAGAAACAGCCCAAATAATAACATTAAAGGGAAAACGAGCTCTGTGGTGTAGCGTTCGACTGCTACGTGCTGCTACGGCTGCGTTGGAGGTCGCGGGTTCGATTTCCGCTCAGTATAAATACTTGTGTATGCATTAATATGGTTGTTAGCTTTGGTCTGTGTGTTTCTATGTATCCTCCCATTACAACCTGAGTTTTGACTGGGTCTAAATAGCGTTTACACAAGGTTTTGGAATGTTTTTAATGTGTGTGTATAGGAAAGCCAAAATGAAATAACATTGCGTCTCTATTATCAAGTTCTTGTAAGATGCAGCACCTGATACAATCAAGCCTTCTATCAGTAATTATGATTTTTAATTGATTTTCACAACGTCATGCCATTGGTGACCTAACGAATATATACCCAAAGCTATCCAAAGCTATAAGACAGACAACAAACCCAGATTAACTGTCAAACACAACAATTAATTGGTCATGATTTGACATTGTCCTACATCCCTAATATCCCGCTTGTATCTCGGATATCACGATGGATGAACGAAAATATCGCTTTATCTCATAATGCAGGTTCACATATTCTGTGGCGGGCGCTGTCTCCGCTCATAACATCAATCGGACAAACAAGACATGACTGTACTAGTCTTAGCGAAAATCTCGAGCAGATAGTATGATTGTGAGAGCATTGAGGAACCGCTAAACGGAGCGTAAAGCGGAAAAAAGCCGCTCGACGGAATCGAATAAAATGATTCCCCACGGGAGCCATTCGGACGCAATCCCGCCGTCCCCTGCTAAATGTCTTATTAACTTATGTGCCGTTCCCACTCACCTCGCCTCACCCCCGCTGCCACCCCAGCAGACGCGAGAATAATCATGTAAAGTGAAATGAAACGGTTATTTGTTATGTTATGCCCCTTTAACGGAGCGTCGAGATTCCTAATGTCGTTATTGATTTACGCAATCGTTTGTGGGCTCATATCACTGATTTAAACATTCATTGCAGTCATTTGTTTTATTTGTCACCATTTGTACTTATTTTGACCTTAGTTCTCCGATAGTTTTATGGAACTAAGGTTAGTAGATATAGTATGCTTTGGTATGCTTCGACTTAAAAATAGTATATCTTTACCTAATTGAGAACATTGAGGTTCGTCAATAACTAGTAACTAAATAAAAAAGTAAATCGGTTACCAATCCAAAGAGAAAAAGTTCCCGAAGTACATCTGCGATAAATCAGCCTCCATATTCATTATCATACAAGGAGTATATAATTATGTAATGACTTGGATTAGCAGTGAGTGTCTCGTGAAGGTAGCTGAGAAGCTAGTAGGTATTTTGAATTCTGGCTCGTTACCTGTCTTCCTTACCACCTGAAAAATTGCCTTACCGCATACAAACTTACATTGAGTGATTGACATGTGGCCATATATTGCCTGATTTTAGAACCCTGTAGATTAATTAAAAAACAAGGTCATAGGAAATTCTTAATCCTTTTATAAAAGTATGAATAGAGCACTGGTTGAGTAATTTTGTTCAAAAAGTAATATTTTGCGCATCACTTCCTATTAAATCATAAACAGTAGGCGCTGAATCTTCATAAAAATTAAGAATTCATATTTAATGAAGACATGAATCTTCTCCGCTCGCAGCGCTCGCTATGAAAACAATCAGAGCAGCCGTGAAATTCAAGAATAAAAGAATACACCGAAGCTTAATTGTTCCCCTGTTCATAAAATTGTAAAGTTATTCGCGCGTCGCGAGGGTGGCAATATTTTATTGCGCACAAACCGCTGTAAAGATGTTCGAAGCAGTTTAAAATAAGCGAGAGTGAGAGAGCACCCTACCGAGCGCCTGCTTACCTTCTAATTCGATTAAATTAAACAACTCACAGTTAATCAAATAAATGCACGGTGGTCGCCGGCGGAGGGCGCCGGGACTGCGCGTCGTGCCGGACGCGCGCGCTCCGGTATTTATGTCGGCACTTCTCGAAAGTAATTCGGTGTCAAATATGGAAATAACTCATACGCGCCGAGAACATCCATTTTGATAATGCCGACGGCTACCGGAGCGGTTCTGATTTACAGCGAGCCCGAGTGCCGCCCTCGCACCTCGCACAGCGCCACCCGCTCCGTATGTAGCGCCAGCCGTCGTCCCACCGCACCGTTGTCGCCCCATGCGTACGTAATACGTTACATTCTTGCTTGAATGACTTTAAGCAAACATTTATTTTACATCTAATATAAACTATATACCTATTCAAAACATACAAATACTAATCTTAGATTCAAAGATACATTAAACAACTTTTAATGTATCTTTGAATCTTAATTTCTCATAAGTAGTAGGTACAAAGTTTTTAACTAGAGAATGTGTAACGGCTTCTACTTTATATCGAAAGTCTTTTACAGAATATGTATTTAATCTGTATCTTAGAAAGAACGATTTACTTTTATTACCAACTAGGATGAGACGTTTCAAAGTCACATAGGTAATTCTCGTAGACCTCTACGGGATTAACGTAGAGGTCTACGATACTAACTTTGAAGTCTACGGATTGTGTTTTAGGACAAAAAATTTAAATCTTTTGTAACGGTGTCAATGGTTCTTGAAAGACTATTCTGGAATTGTGATTGGAGTTATTTTTATAAAAAAGACGATGTTATAATATTAAATTTTTAAAGGTCTACAAGATCTCTTTTCGTAGATATCTTGCTACGGAATGCCTACGTGTCATTAAGTCAGCACACATTTATATTTATTTTAATTCTTCAATAAGATAAAAATTGAGATATTGCCACATTCATTGCGCATAGTATGCCACTAGCAGACTAAGAAGAATACGTAAATGTTTAGATCTGGGATGCTTTTTTAGAAAATCACGTAGATCCACTAAATATTCCGTCTCAGTATAGAAAACAATCAAGAAATAAAGGCATTATATTCAAAATATTCTAACAATATTTTCATTTAGGATTCCAGTAAGTACTTGTAGATGTTCAGCTATTGTTGTGATTTGCACGAAATTGATAATACTAAACGAAAACCTTTCTCATTGTGAAAATGAAATGTTAAAATTGGTTAGAACAAAATCTCTTTTGATATAATCTAAAGGCGAGGTCTTCTATAACAGTAATTAAATTAATGAACCTTTGAGACGAGACCCACGGAGCACCTTAAGTCGGGCAGATCCGCGTTAATTTATTAATTGGCCAGTTCGCTCGACGGGCGGGCTATAAACAACGGATCTCACTTAATTTACGAGCAAATTATGCTTTACTTAAATATCAATTTAATTAAGTGGAGTTCGGGAACAGATCTCGGAGGATTTGTGTAGAGAGAGTGAACGGTGGCTCGGCGCGGCGGATCGGATCGCTCGTTTGTCTCTGCCAATCGTCCGGATCGATGGAAGCTGTCGGCGGCCGGCAGATTAACTTGTTTCATTATGCATTACTGCTATATCCATTTGAAGTCGTACAGAAAATGAAAAATAGATTAGTTGAATACTTTATTGAATATTTTCTACGATTCATCAGTAATGAAATTAAGGTTTTTGTGAATTAAAGAGGTATTTTAATTATATCAGAATAATGGATATCAGATTCTAGTGATTTTGTAAACAACGGGTATGGTCAACGTCAAAAAAAGATAATAATTTTCAAATCATAGAAAATAGTTTTCGAGCAAAGTACTTAATTCATATTTCTCAATGAAAATGATCTTAAAGTTTGGATTACATAATTTTATTAAGATTTTTAAATTTGAAATCTGTATAATCACCATCTTTGATTACAATCAATCGCATCTACACGTTTCAATTCTTATACTGAAATAAAAAATCTGTGTTATAGTGTCATGTGAATGTAACCTAAAGTATCTGTTACTTTTTACAACAGGTCTATTAGTAAGTGGAGGTGGTACACCCCTAGAGCCTTGTCGCGTCGCCCCGTATGTGTCTGTGCCTCGGTTGTCGGCGGTGCCACGTCCACCTGTTTCCGCACCACAGCTGCCGCCTCTGCCTCATCCTCCGCCTTCCACTGCCTTTGCCCCTTTCGACTCAGCACTTCTTTCAGCGGCAGCTCATCAGGTTAGTTCTTTTTGCGACACTGTATAGATACAATTGCATGAATAATGTACCTACCTACCTCAATTTTAATCTCTCTCAATCGCAAATCCATATTTAGAGCACGATTCGTAGGACTTTTGGCAAGTAAAAAAACAATTTTAACCGCATACATAACTACTACTCACACAGGGAAGCTGCCACGATTAAATTGGCTCACACCACACTAAAATAACGTCCCGTGTGCCATAATGTGTATAATTCGAGTGGCCCCTCAGTGCTGCTTTGACATCAGAGGCCCGAACCGCTCAATTATTGTAAACAAATGTGGGCTTGTGCGATATTTTTAGTAAAACTTTCAATGTTTTCCCTTGGTTTTTTTGCACGAAGTGGATACAATCATTGTTACTAATAAAAGAAGCTTGGTAAATCCAAGAATCTGATGTTTGTCCAAACATGAATGATGTTTCTTAACATTAAATATTATTTGTACATGCAGTATGCCAGTGCAGCTGCAGCAGCAGCAGCGGCGGCTTTATGTCCACCATACGCAGGCCTTGCAGCTCTTGCAGCGAGATGTCGGTCATCATCCATCGCGGACCTGCGGCTGAAGGCTCGGCGACACGCTGCAGCGCTGGCCGCGGCGCGTGTCTCGCCTCCGCCACACGAGCACGTGTCCGCCCCCGCCGCCGCCTCTGCGCCTGCTGACACATAGCCACCAGAACAGCCGCATCAGGTTTAGTGCGTTCTAAATTTATAATTTGAAATCTGTGCCACAATTTCTTTCTTATAACTAATAGGTATTACCTTTATTACCCTAGGCGCACACTTGGCGACAGGTGACAGCGATAGCTCGGCGTCTAGACTTGACGACAGGCTGTCGCTGTCTGCGTTTCTGACGCCAAGCTTAGAACAAAATATGTATATGATATTCTCGGCCGCCTGTCGTCGCGTCTAGACGCCGAGCTGTCGCTGCCCCCTGTCACCCAGGGCGCGCCTAGGGTTATTCTTATTTGTCAATGTGTAATCAGACTTCATTACTTGTGATTATGAATATTCCTACTTTTTTTAACCTTTGATTAACTTGCACTTGGTTGGATGCGTTTGTAAATAGAATTAATTATAATACGCCAGTTTGGCAATTTCCAAAAACAGGTCCATTGGGTCAATTCTAGGAGAATGCAAAAATCTTGATTTTTTTCCAATTCTCGACCTAAAGCGAATCTGTGTAATTTACCAATATCACAGAAAGATCCGTGAAGGAACCTTCATATTAGGTAATTTATGATTTTGATTGATAACTATGAGGTAGCCATCTTGTCCAAACAATCAGACTACTTGCTCACTAAAGTAATAATCGAATATAAGTAGTTATAATGGGCCTCTAAGTTTTTCAAGGAAATAAAGTAATTAATTAAGAAATCCTAATAAATTAAAAGTGCGTTAAAAATACTATTGATGTAGGTACTCGGAGACTCCATGTTCCTAACATCTAAACTTAAAACATTAAAATTATGTTATGTGGGTGTTACCTATAGTTGGTTATATATATAAGATAGTGTACATTTGTTCTGACCAAAAAAATATATTTTTACAGTTACGGGATTCTTTTATAAAAAAAATATAAAAAAATCCCGTCAATAATTTGCAACATTGTCAAAGTTGGTTGAAGTGTTATGTTAACGTAACAATATTAATAACCATAAAATATATAGTCAGTAGTTGTATCATTAGTCATTAGTATGAGTTTGCAAGTTACCGAACTATTATGGTTTTCAGAAGGTCGACTCAGTCAACATAATGAAAGTTGAAATAGAAGTAGGTAGGTAGTCTAAGAACATCTTGCGACCTCTTTACGGTGCTTCGATAGCGATTTGGTCACTGCGATGTTTGCAAACGTCGATCCGCCCTTAGAGTTTGTTCTTTTTTTATTCTTGTGGTCAGAATAAATATCCATATATTTGTGAAATATCATCTCAGCTTGTATCAGGCCTGTACAGAACAGTATTTTAGAAAATAATTGACCAAACGAGTAAATTGGACTGTGAAATATTTGTAAATTAAAATAAGCTGTGATAAGTGCACGAGTGTTGGAATGGAATGACAATGATCTTTTAGGCTTTATTTACATTTACTCGTATTACTACGTAATATTGCTATTGTATAAAGATATTGTAAGCATGGTTGGATATAATATATTTGCGTCTAATAATATGGTATCCACATCACAAAATATAAGTTGGGATCGGCATTATTAGCTCTATAATGCCCCATCGCCATTTTGTTTGGTTCGAACTTACTCATTTTTAGATCATTATCATCTCCTACGATACCGACATCATTCACATGCCAATTAATTAGTTTATTTAAGACGTGAACCTTGTCCCTTTGTCTGTGTGAATGGGGAATTTCACATTTTCGTTCCTGTCACCGCGCATCCTTTTTTTATTTAATCATGCTCGCTACTCTGTCCGTGTTGAGATGGATTATCGTTTTTTGGTCATATATTTCCAGTTTTACTTAACCATTACAACCAAACAACATACGGCAGATTTTAAGTTTGACCAAGACTTTTTTAATAAAAAAACGCTTCAAAATCCGTTCGGTAGTTTTTGCGTCTATGGCGATCAAATAGACAAACAAACAAGAATTCCAAAAAATATTTTTGTATTCAGAATCATTCATTTTAACATAAGCCAAGTCTTTCTTTTTAAATATCTTCGACGTACAATAAGGTCAACTTTTAACCATTAGGCTACTGATGCCTTTTCATGTAGATACCTAAACACGCGACACACGCACCCAATGCTTATGAGACGCAAATGTATTCCAATTAGTATGATCTCTTCGTAAATTAAGTACTATACGATCACAAATTAATGTAAATATGAATAATACATAAGGTAAGTGTTCGTTTCGTACAACGCTCTGTTCATACCTAGTTGTGTAAACTTAATAAATACTTTTAGATGGAGAAGACTCAATAGTTTCTTTACCCTAATTTTATCCAACAAGAGTACCAACGACAGCTGTCATTCATTTTGAAAGACAAAAGACAACAATAATATAGGAAGAGTTAGCGCTCTTCCGTATCTTCATTTTCTGCTAATCAATAAGTTTATCGTTAAACCTTTGATATAGCATCAGATAAGTTGATGTTTATTTATCTCAAATTGATTTGACAAGAGGTTATACAATGTACTTGATATTAATATGTTTGCAACGATCCCCCGATATCAGGTTTATTTATATTTTTATTTTGAACTGATGGCTAATTCTCGTAATAAAAACTCCCAAATTTTGGTATTATGTACCTAATCATTTCTTTTTTGAATTGACGCCACTAACTACACTAACATTCTTGAGAGCAGTATAAAGTGTTATTTTGGTGTTTACAACCTTTGTTGCCGGAAACATCGGTTTATGTAAGAGCGTACACATGAATTTCACCGTTATCGGTGACACTCTATTCTTTTTTTATCTATTGTTACTTATCTGTTTCTTTCCACTTAAGTACACTTTACCAAACAGCAGTATCCTACTAATATTATAAATGCGAAAGTTTGTAAGAATGTATGTCTGGATGTCTGGATGTCTGGATGTATGGATGTATGTTTGTTACTCTGCCACACAAAAACGGCTCAATGGATCTGCCTAAAATTTGGTACAGAGATAGAATATAGTCTGGAATAACATATAGGCTACTTTTTATACAAGCTAATACCGCGGCTCCGCTCGCAAAGTCGATCGGTCGGGATTTTCTAGACATATGTTTGTTACTCTTTCACGTAAAAACGGCTGAATAGATCTGACTGAAATTTGGTAACGAGATAGATTAAAGTGTGGAATAACATATAGGCTACTTTTTATACAAGCTGATACCCGCGACTCCGCTCACGGAGTCGATCAATCGACCCACGGAGTAGATCAGTCGGGATGTCTGTATGTATGTTTGTTACTCTTTCACGCAAAAACGGCTGAGTAGATCAGGTTGAAATTTGGTACAGAGATAGATTAGTCTGGAGTAATATATAGGCTACTTTTTATACAAGCTTATAATGTTTTGCAAATTAATGGCTCTGCCCGTGGGAGTCGATTGGTTGGTAATCGTTTTTTGGCCATATCCCCGGTTCTACTTAACAAAATGCAATCAAACATACGGCAGATTTTATGTAAAACCAAGACCTTTCTAATGAAAAGGCGGCATCAAAATTTTTTCAGCAGTTTTTGCGTCCATCACGAACAAACAGACAAGGATTGCAAAAAATAGATATTTGTGGTCAAGATAACCAAGTCTTTTTTTCAAATATCGATTATTACAACTAAAAGTACTGTTATAAAGGGATATGATGTCCACACTGTCGCCTTAAGTGGAGAGTGGAATGTAGGGTGGAGTCGGGAGAGGAGATTGGACAGTAGAGTGGAGGTGGAGAGTGGAGTGGAGTGTGGAGTGGAGAGTGGAGTGAACAGTGGAGTGGAGTGTGGAGTGGAGAGTGGAGTGAACAGCGGAGTGGAAAGTCGAGTGGAGTCGTTTCATTCAAATAGACTTGGTGGTAATACCGAATTCCACGCGGGCGAAGCCGCGGGCGGAAGCTAGTGATATAATAATTTCGCTTCAAATATCACGTCATCACCAGCAACACCATCATACACATAAATCATTATTAACTTGTTCATGGTATCAAATGAACATTTAAATTCCAAATATCACTAAGCGGATACCGCCATGCAATGATACAGATGAGATTGTGATTTGACAACGTTCATAAATCAAGGGTGAG
Organism: Lithosia quadra; assembly: GCA_963576445.1. Lineage (NCBI taxonomy): Eukaryota > Metazoa > Arthropoda > Insecta > Lepidoptera > Erebidae > Lithosia > Lithosia quadra. The sequence continues at coordinate 13,500,301 of OY754874.1, forward strand.
CGGGGTCGCATCCCTAACGGCGAGCGATATTGTTTCTTCATTTGTGGTAGATTGATGACAGTGGCCGTGTAGATGATGTCTGTGCTGCCTAAACAATATTTGCGTTGTGGTCTATGGAAGCCACATTTAAAATAAATAACAAAATTCATCAATTAGCTATCCGATACCTGTCTTCAATCATTGAATCTACTGAATGAAATCTTATTAAATCTTATGCAAAAATTCCCGACTAATTTTTCACCTTACAAACAGAATAAAAAACATAATTAAAATCGGTTTATTCATTCGAGTTTCTACGGTAAAGCCATTAGACACCCACTCTCTGTGTGTGTTTTATCACATGACAAATTTACAAGCAAATACCCGTCGTTATTACGATTGGAACTAAAAAATGCAATACCATCATAAATTCGAATTGCCATTTCGCAAAACAAATTATGTTCATGATTAGGTAGTAGTTCTTTGAATTTAGGTCCTAAGTATAACTAGATTCGTGAACGAAACTATAGGTATCATATATTATGTGATACGAGTAACTCATTGGAGTAACTGCATATAACTGTGTTCTAAATTTGAATTACGTAAATTCGAACACAGATAAACAGCAGGGATCTCACCAGAGCGATGCGGACTGTTGGAAGCAGAGCAGGGGAGCGTGTTTGCGCAAGCTGTTAAAAAAGCGCCTGGTGCGCCCGCCCTCGCATCGGGTGCGCCCAATTAGGGCGGCGACGCTGCTGATTGGGCGTAATCGCGTTAGTATCGGCGGCAAACAGCCTGCCTGCACCCGCTCCGTCTCACAACATACCAGTAGTTGACTATTGTATTTTGAACCAACATAATTAGGGAATTGTGATGTTAAACTGACATCCTGTTTAAGATAGTTTATTTTTCCTGCGTAGAATAATATTGACAGTCGGCGAGCGTGATTATCGAGATGATCAATCAATAATTTAATATATTAAGAATGTGTAGAATGCAAGTCGTTATTTAGACTTAGTTAATACATTTTTTGAAAATGTATAGAGTAGGTACATAATGCTCCTATGACATGTCATACATAGAAACACCCAGACCAATGCAAATATACATACCTAGGTATTCGTGCATAAAAATAATAGCACTGCATGGGAATAGAACGCGCTACCTCGGACTTAGCAGTCGAACGCTCGAGCTCTACCGCTACGCTACGTGAGATTATTATCTTATCGATTATGATATTTTCTATATTATTTGCAAATTAAAATTGTAACAGTGCCTGACCTGAACTATAGAAGTGCACCTTACTCCATCTAGGGTAGATAGGGACTAGACGGACTATGACGGTCCCCTAAGCACTTATTATTATTAATGGCTTCAGCAGAATCGCTACAATTTTTCTGATGTTAATGTTTTTCAAGGAATTCTATCAGTGTCACGTTAACCACGCCATGCCAGTTGAATTAATTTCGTGTGTCCGCCCCTCACAGGGTCAGGTGGTCGATCAGAACGTGTGGTCAGATTTTAAGGAGTAGGTACGTATACAGCTCTGTGTTCAATTTAATTTGACTTGTTTGCCAGCTATGGGGACAAAAAAAAACAAATAAAGACAATTCGTTGACAGCGTTTGACAGCCATAGGTATTCATTCATTTATGAATTTATTTATGTACTTATCACGTACCTAACAGACGAACTCCGTAAAGATTTATCTTACAATGGTTAATAAAAAGTTATGAATAGCATATTATTTAGGCATGTACCTACATAAAGCGACCAACAGGATACCTAAAACGATAGATATAGAGGTATCAGATAAAAGATAATCAGAATCAAACTAAATATATCAGAATACATCACATGTTCACACACAAATTCAATGTGAATCCTGAGTTCGGCTGAGAAACTCCATCTTACGACATGTACCGACGGTTTTTGCTCACGATTCTTTCTTTATACCCTGGTATTGGAATTTGTGACAACAATGCAACGTTTTTCTACTTTGCATATGGCAGCAATTTGTTGACAAAGAGACTACATATCCAAAATCCATCGGCAATTTTCTACAACACTGCGAAATTGGAGGTGAGTCGACAAAAGAAAGAATTTAATTTGTTGTCCCCAGTTGTCCCGCTGAACTACTGGGAAAAAAATCTTACTATTTCCGCCACGAGACTACTGTGAAATAAACCATTATGAGTAGCAATAATTAAGTACCATTGCTACTACCTACTGCAACATGTGCTAACCTTTGAACAGCCCTATACATACAGGGCCGCTCCTGCATCGGCCGTAATCAGCCGCAGGCGGCAACGTCTCCTCTGCGAGTGAATGTCACCCGGGATTTTTTAACCACTTAGGTGGTTGACAAGCACACGGCCCACCTGATGGGAATCAGTCACCGTGGCCTACGGACGTGTACAACACCAGGGGCGTCACACTCACGCTTCTCAAGATGGTGTAAATCAAGGAATAACTATACTCGCCAAAATACGTGACGGTAACGGCGCCTGATGGAACACATATATTGATAGTATCAATTTGATACAGACCTACGAATAAACTGATAATCCCAGTAAATTGAAGGAAGACGAGGATACGCGAGGGAAATGCCTCATTGGTAACCTTGCACCTCGGTAATTGAGGTCCGAGTTTTAGTCGGTTCGAGTCCAACATATCCCCAGATGACCGACGAGGCTAGGCTGACCATAGGGATTTCCACACGAAAAAAAGGGGTTCTCAACCCTTGTCTAATATTATAATGTAATTCAGGGAAGCTACAACGATACTGTTCTTAATTTGATGTTCTTACAGAATCACAGGCTAGACTTCAATTCATTCTCAATACCATGGAATGGTTCACCGGCGACTATAGTCGAGGATGACACAGAATTTGTCTGGGGTACTGTGTGGACACTCGACGTGGATCAGATGGAACATCTAGACAAGTGAGTTAGTTACAAAGAACAAAGGATCGATAATACACATGTTGTATTTCTTTTTCAGTTCATAGCACTCGGAATCACATCACATCTACATTTTTTTGTAATTATACCAGGTGTCCCACGACGCGGTGTCACATGGAGGGCAAAAATATCTTAGATAATGTAGGTTTTGGATTTTAGCCGGTTCGATTACCGAGCGTTGCAAACAAATTTTCTAAAATCTGTGAACGCAGTTTAAATTGTTTTTAAAATCAAAATGAAGTCGGCTTTCAGTAAAATAGTCTTTATACATCATTTCAGTCAAATATCCTCCAATGTGTGAACCTGAAACCCTGTACAAAATCTTATCTAGAGTATCGTGTAAGTGTATCTACACTTCGCTCAATGTGGTGGTAGAGCGTACGATTGCTTAGTAGCGTCGCGTCGGAGGGTTCGATTCCCACACTAAAATATTTGTGTGCATGAATATTTATCAATTAGCACTTACTTAGGGTTTTTAGGTCTAGAAAGCGTTGTTCTAGAATATCATCAGATTACTGTTTAGAAACTATAAGATAATGTAGTCTCGTACGTGTTACCAAGACTCATTTAACAACTTAACGGATCCCAACATTCGTAGCATATTTTTCATTTTCATTTATGTAGAGTCGATCGAATGACCGGTTGATCAAAGAAAATATGACTAATACGAATACAACGGTTTCTTTTCTAACAGTTGCCTAGTGATTTTCAATTTTCTACAGCCAAGAAGGTGTACATCAAGGTAATTACTTCGCGAAATACGTGACGGTGACGACGCCTGATGGAACACAAATATTGGCAAGGACGTACGAACAAACTGATAATCCCCGTAAATTGAAGAAAGGCGAGGATATACCACTTGAAAGACGTCCTTCGAGTACTTATCTAGCGGTAATACCTATAAATCTTTCTAGCAAACAGAAGCCTTCACAGGTCAATCAGTGCACGGAACCACACAAGCCCATATTCTTATAGCTTCTCAAAGTATCCGCTAACTAGGTGAACATTCGACCTACTAAGTTTCACGATTCATGTTGTCACCATGAAGATATAAAACCTACGGACTGAATGCACTGAAAAAGAGATTGTTTCAAAAAAATGACGGTGGCCATGGCCAACCATGTGTGAGTGCATAGGTATTTGGTTGCAATGCGCTTCCCAAATGATAATTCCTGAATATTTTTTCTTGCTGTCATTTTGGGTTTTACCTATGTTTCACTAGGTACACAAGACATGCTGTATTTGATTTGATTTTTCGGTACCTACTTAAACTGACTGTATCGGATGTCGTTTGCCGTGTAGTGACTGACTAGTGTGTGAGTGTGTGCGTGCCGACTTGGAAACTTTTATGTAGGTACCTACCTATTATAAGCAAGTGGGTTGACTCTAGTAAGTGTCGTCAGTTGTATTCGTTAGCGCAATCCGTCCATAGGTTTTATTCGTTCATAGTCGTTATTGTTATTGTGAAACCCACTTCGAGAAACACGCACAAGGGATCCCCATCGCAAAACGAATTAGCTGGACATGTCGACATTAGAGGGACCATCAATAGAAGAAAATTGGAAGAATGACCTTCCACATACGATACCTACTAGGTATGTTGTGTTTTCTTTTTCAGGTAATAGCGCTCGGTGCTATAGAATCACGTTTACCAGCGGATTACATTGGATTTATTTTCTCATTTCCTACCAACGGACAATTGGCCTCTGCAAATAGAAGATTAGAACTAGGATATCCGTTTTAAAAATGGAAGCTAAGAACGAACTCAACAACGAAAATGATGTACCTACCTATTAATTTGATAAAAAATAAGCATATCATTTTCACACACGACAGTATGCATTTACAATACAATTTTATTCATTTCTAGCCCAGCCTTTTATTATCCTTTATATTCTTACAAAAACTAGTTACCAAATGACGGCCATGTTTCGGCTTCTTCCTTTGGAAGTGCTACATTTTGTAAAGCCATTTTTTATTATTTAAGATAGAAAATAAGCACACAAACTCTTAGGTACATACTTACGCAGATTACCGGCAGCTGTATGTTCAGGCACCTGCAGACAACAGCAGCGATCCGAGATGTGAACCGGGACTGTTAACTTGTTAACTTCGAGACCAGCATCATCGACGCAAAGTTTTATCGGATACATTTCGAATTCATAAATCGGGTATTTATTTAATCCACCCGATTAACGCCGGGCGTAAACCCATCTACCTATAGGTATAGATGGGTTTCTGCCCGGGTATTTTGGGCATAAATAATATAATAAATGCCCGATGTGACAGGGCATAAACCCATTTAAACTGCCACCATTTGTCGAATGGTCGAATGTGTGGCCGCGGTATTAAATTATACCAAGAGTTTTGGCGCCAACGCAGAAACAGAAACATCGGGGCAATGTATCATTTTCTAAAATTAGTGTAAAATATAGTTATTATGTGTAAAAACGGTGGATATTTAAACATAACATCTCGACAACGTGCATGAGTTTGGGAAAGTGGTAGTTAACGTTGATTTTGCTTTTCAACGTTGATACCAAAACTCCAAAAGCCTCAAGTACTAAATGACGAAAACGCTGCATAATACCTCATAATACATTCATTATGCAAATTACAATACTTGTTTGTGGCTGTGGTAAAATGCTTCGCATAGAAGCTATTAATTAAAAAAATATACCTAGTTGTCAACAGTGTCACAATTTCTGACAATGAAATGTCATAATTGACATCTTAATTTGTAAACAAAGACCACCTGCCTGCCTGAGTGCCTGACTATATAAAATTTCTAATTTATTAGTCAGAGTTTTAAACATCCTTAAATAAAATATATAAGACTTACAATATGTAAAACTAATTGAAGTCCATAATATTGTTTCGAAATGAGCATCCAACGTTAGATAAAGATGCTGTATAGTACAACTTTTCATATTATACCTACTTGATATTTATTATTTTAGCAAACAAACACTAACATAATATATTATATTCTGATATATTGAGACCTTTTTCTCTTAGTCTGAGATTGAGATACGTATGTATGTCCTAAATAATAACTAAAACAGTTTTATTTCATAATTATTATCGTGACTATCCGTAAAGGAATAGTAGGTATGTGGTGGCTACTGGCTAGTAAAAAAATCTATGCCTACATGCCTAAAAAAGGGTAGGTATTTATAGGTAGGTACTAAATACAGTTAAACCATGTCAATGAACTGTATATTTGCATTTTCCTTATTTTTATTGTTGCTAGTGGCTCTTAATATATATTTTTTTTACATCTTAAGTACTGAACGTAGAACAACAACTTATAGCCTTCCTCTAATTAAATCTGACCCCACACCACCAATAATCAGAGAAATAACGGAACGTTTAAATCATTTACCTAGTCAGTACTATAGCAAAAATTCAAAATTTATTAATGTTCAAAAAAGTTTGATCAGTTTGTTTGATACTTCTGGAACTCATATAGAAAACGTTTGGCACAGTATTGAAAACGTAAGTACTTACTGCGTACCAGGGTCTTGTCATTGAAGAAAATTATACCAAGTATAAACATACCAAGGTGGTACACTACACATACTCAGTTAATTATGACTTACAATTTCAGTGGGCAGATGAAGAGTCTTTATTCCCATATAAGAATGGTTCCTCTGGTCAAATACTTCATGCTCTGCGTACTGCCCAGATAGTGCTAGTTGACAATGCTCCCAAAGGAACGCAATTGAAGTTGCTTCTTGTTTTAGAGGTATGTTATTGTTTAAAATTTGTTTTAGCTTTTTAAAACCATATCTACACTTCTATCTACCTACCTCAAATAAACATCTACACTTATATAGAATTTATTTCGCAATATAGTGATTGGTAAATGGACCCTCACTGCTATTACACCTTGTCTTGGACAGACATAGTTTTGTCCGGGCTTACATTGAGATGGGATTCAGCTGGGATTACCATTTGACCCGGTTGGGTATGTCCAAATAAACTAACCACCTCATGGAAAATTGTGTAAGAAAGCGGACCTTACTTACCTGGATGCAGCCGGGATTGGCTCTCAGATGATTTAATGATAGTATTTGTTCAAAAACTTCCGTCTTTAATGGGACCACATGGGAAGCACTGCTTTAAAATTTTAAGAACTCATCAAAATCAGTACACTCAGTCAAAAGTTCTAAGGAAACAAACAAAACCGAGTTGAATTAAGAACCTCCTCTCTTTTTGGTTAAACATATTAGAACCTAAGAATATACAGAATGTTGTATAATATCTTTAGATGAAGATTAATGTAAAAAAAACACAAAATTTAGCAGTAACAGTAACATTAAAACTTGAGCTCAAGATGCAAGTATTATTAGTAGGTAATCAAATTGTTTTACATTACAGGGGCAACAGAAACTATACTTCAAACCAAAGAGGTACAACTTAAGTCACATTATAAGGGGCAATATATACGCCGGATATGACCGGCATAATTCTGAAGTACTGACATATTACCTGGCAATGGTATTAAACTATAAATGGATTGCACCATCAGTTATAAGGCAGATACATCTTAATAAAGATATTTTGACACATGCAACTCTTGGACTGAAACAGACCATGATAAAGAATGGTAATGTTGGTTATATTTAGTTATCATAAGTAGGTACCTACTATCAAAGGTTTTTAAATTGGAAAACAGTTTTATCATAATTATATTTTTGATAAAGAGAAGACAATTGTTTTACACCACTTAAGTGGCAGACAAGCACAGGGGCCACCTGATGGGAAGCAGTCACTGTGGACTATAGACGTGTGCAACACCAGGGGCAACAAACTCGCTACCATCCCTGGAGGTGGGGGGGGGGAGGGGATTGGGCGGGCATTGCTATTTGCTATCCAACATAAGAAAGATTGTTCAATTCGAACCAGGCTTACCATGAACCCTTATAGCAGGTCATTATGAACCGAGAACTGAACAGTCGCCTTATTTCGTACCATGAACTCGGTGGACAGCAGGTCAATCAGCGATCATGCCGCAATGCAGAATTTATAGTTGTGTAGGTAGTTGTGTCGAAGCAATTCAGCTTGCTGTCGCTAGATGGCGCCGGGTACATGTTGTTTCGCCATAGCACGATGTCTAAAGGCGATCGCACATTTGTCCGCAACGTGCGCGCCGCATTTTAGAATTCGTTGTATGCAATGATGTGAAGCCTCGCACGTTTCACCCGCACAGTACGCAATGGTGTGTGACGGGTGACGGCAATAGGCTCACCTCCGTATGTTACGTATATCAAAACGCAACTACTTAAGTGCCTCCATCGGAGATAACAACCGTGAGTATATTTTAAAGTTTTGTTTTAGAAAAAGGATCAATGTGTATTTATGGCAAATGTTACTATTGTAAAGCAAATGAAACTGTATGCCCTGATGATAAGAATGAAATTGAAGGCGCCGCTATATTATACTTAGATAAACAGTTCAAGATTCATAAGTCTCCGTGGAGGCGATCATACAGTAGCAAGAAAATGGATTGGGAAACAGATAATGACTTTTGTAAGTAAGTACAACTAGTATGGCCAAATATTAGCATCAGTAGTGGAATGATTAGTATCTACTAATAGGAGCCTTTTTACTTTTTCTATGGATGCACTGTGAATCCAATGACTGAACCCAGACACCGACGTCAAAAAAAGAACGTTGGTAAAGAGAACATTCAATTTCTTTTTTTTTGAATTTCACAAGCTGTGCTCTGCGGTTTCGCTCGTGACGTACTTCGCCCCCGTGGCACCTATTTATCCTATACATGCCCGCCATTTATTAGTTCTACAACAAAGTACCTATGTATGGCAATTTGCTTGATTTGTTGACACATAGTTAGTGCTCCTCTCTCCTGGGTGTGTTTATAGCGTGATGATATAATATAGCCTTCCTCCTTCGGGGATAAGTGGGCTATCCAACCAAAAAATAATTATTCAAAAAAATCGAAGTAGTAGTTCTTGAGATTGCGCTAATGTCAGGAAATACTACCAACCAACCTCTTCATGTTTGTAATAGTATTATAATGTAGTAGATAATATAATCTTTTATTTCGTTTTTATTAGATAATCGTATCGTTAACTATTATAATAGGTAAGAGTATAAATGTAAATTGTGACGTCCATACACTTGCCTCTGTGACCTCTTAGAATAACGAATGTATAATTTAGTTAGCTGACCCCACTGGCGATGTCAACCTGTTATAGTTATATTATGCAGAACTAGTTTAAATTATGCATTTCTAATCCACACTTTTATATACCCCAGTTTCTCTATGAAGTCTAGCTTAGTGTTGTTGTGCCAATGTATGCAACACTGCACGAAGTCTGTCCTAAGAGTATTCGATCTACGTTCATATCTTCCCGCGGAGAGACTCAGGCAACCTCTGGAGGGTATGAACTTCACCAGCAACTCTTAACATTCTCGTCAATTAGCCCGACATACCGATGAAACGCTTTAGTTTCTGCGTAGCGTGTATTTGTTTACGACTTTTTTTTGCGTAGGTACGTCGCAATTCTTTACTGCCAAAAGTTCAGAATTTTCTTTCGAATCGAGTTCGTAACGTCTACGATAGAATTTATATGAGATTTGTACAGTTCCTTTTACGCACGATAGGGGCGCTGTACGTTACGAACTCGATACGAAAGAAAATTCGTGCTAGCCCCACAGAACGAAAATATCAGCGAATTTGCATAAAATTTTAGTTTAAACGGTTTACCGTACCGTATACCGTAGTGTGAAACTATTGAATGCCACACTTCAATGGCCAAACTACCCACTTTGAAACAACAAATTAATGACAAGTCTATTCATAATTATCTTTTGTTACAGCAAAGTCACCCTTACGCTGAGCACCAAAAGAATACTTAATTTAATAGACATTTCTATAATAGATTTCTTAATACAGAACGGTGACAGACACCGTTACGAAGTGTACAAGGATCGAGTTCTTCTTTTGGACAATGGTAAAGGACTCGGGAATCCAATGGTAGATGAAATGGATATTTTAGCACCACTATACCAATGTTGCATGTAAGTGACGCGGACGTATAGAATTCTCTTAAAGACAATTCCTGTTGACACTGAAAAAGTTAAACATTTTATATGATTACCATTGCCTATTGCCGATAGGGAGTCTTGTTGCTATAGTGGTGTTTGCTGCACGAGTTGCGAGGGTGATAAACTCAGTCAGCTATCCCTCCTTGTATTTAAATGAGAGAAGTAGTTCCAGATCCTCAATTAAACGAGTTATTGTAGACTTATCCTCATTCGCGCATTCGTTTTTTCTTTTTGTCGGTAGCCTCTAAGTGCAATATACCTATTTAAGGCACATCCACATAAAAATATTTGGACAAAACTTGTAAGGAATTATTGATTCTTGAATTTGGTCCTTGGTTTAGTTTGCGTAGAGCAAATGTAAGTTTAGTTTAAAAAAAAAAACAATATACTCAGGCAGATATTAACTCCAATATGGCAGCTAAATCATCCTTCTTCAAGCTAAGTAAAACTAACTTTTTTTGTATTTTTTTTTTTTGTTTATCTATACCTACCTATACTGAGCGTTAGGGAAACGCATTTAGCCATACTTACAGTACCTATGGAGGAGCGTAACTCGGTTAGTTAAAAAGTCGTAACAAAATCGCTCAAAGTTTATTTTATCTTCAGTAGGTACTATGTACTATAGTGCAGTACTACGAGTAGTAGGGAGCGTTTTCCTTACACCCAGTATATTACGGTAAATATAGTAAAAAAATAGAAAGAAATTTCTCATTTCAGTTTATCTCACTCTACATGGGTAAACTTGGAGCTGATTTCTGGCGGTAGTTTAACGGAGACAATTAAATTATTGGCGTCTTTCCATGGAGAAAGGCTTGCAGCTGAAGACCATTATAGAGCTATTGAACGGCGCCTACTAAAAGTATACGCGACTGTACAGTACTGTATAGGGAAATATGGCAGTGCCAAAGTTTTTAAAAATATAAAGTAATATAAAAATTCAACTAGTTGTTATTTATTTCGTTCCAGATTTAATAAAAATACTTGTGAGGTCAAATTATACAAGATACCGATTTAAATACCCGTGCTACTAAGAGTGAAAGAGCGTCGTCGCCGCGTCCGGCAGCAGCTTTTTAATGAAAAATATTACAAATAACAAACAGACAGTATTGAAAGGGAAATACCCCCTATAATCTCGGATATTTATTATTTATAAATAGTTGCCACTTATTAAAAATTAGTACCTGCCAAATATTAAATGAAAAAAAATGTGTCTTCCTACAAATTAAAAACCTCAACTTGAAAATTGTTGAAAAAATCTTGAATTATTTAAACTAAGTTAAAAACTCCTTTACTACATTACTGCAAAGTTACATACATACCTACATACAGTATTTTACTTAATCTGTACATGAATGCATGTATATGTTTAATCTATGAACATACTACAAATGCTACAAACTAAGCTTCTTGCTATAAACATAATTATAGCTGTACCACCAAGCATACTGTGGAATGGTTGAAAGCGGAAATACGCATTTCACTGTCAAATGTAATTCAATTACACTTTCGATTAGTGTTCTCAGATTTCAGAACATAAATTACCCAATAAAAATCTACGGACGTGAACGGATTATTTCTCTTTATTCCAAGTCGCTACAAACTAGTTTTTATTTCTTACACCTAGGTACTAGACTTTACTAAATGTTAGATTGACCTACATTATAAAATAGATTGTACATTATAAACCAAATTATAGCTTTTTGCTATAAGTAATATCAAATCGAACCAAAATACACACAAGATTTTTTTATATATATAGGACACGTCAATTTGACTTCACCTCGCCTAATGGTAAGCTGAAGGTAAAGTTGGTCCCAATCAATAAAATATTAGGTAGAAAAGTAGCGACATCTAGTGAAATTTGTAATCATGGAGAGGGTGAGGAGGGATCACTTAATAATGGAACTTAATAAAATAAACTTCTCCAGAATGTAACTAATACCTACTTATCTGAAGAGCGTATCAAAATCAATTCAACCAAATATGAGGCAATCGCGGACAACCTACAGGTGAAATTGAAAACCTTTTTTAGACCGTTAAGTGCCTATACTAAAACCTCCTCGAGTATGTAATAAATATGTACTATTCAGAAAGCTGCGAATCAAAATCGGTTCAACTAAACGCGAGATAATCGCGAACAAACAAGTCAAACCTCTTTTTGAAATCGGTGAGTCTTAATGTGAAAAATGAATTTCTACTAAATAAATTACACCAATACAGGTATTCGTATTCATGCACACAATTATTTGCACTGAGTTCAACTCAGTGCAAATATTTACGCACACTGACTTAGCAAACGAACGCTCTACGTCATCAATACTGTTATTTCCTAACTTACCCGATTTTATTGCAAATCGAATTCAGCTAGCAACACTGACGCGACGGTGACGTCACCCTTCTTCACAGAATCGTTGATATGACTATAAACAAGTAGTATTATAGAAGGAAACATCGGACTAACATCCTACGCGTTAAGTGTACCTACGTAATTCGTTTAATCAATATACTCCAGTAGTATTAGGTACTTTTGTAAACCAGTTTAATAGCATAATAGTAATGCTTACCAATAGTACGATGACGAATTACTGCATTGAATAATATATTTTCAAACCGGGATCATCGTATGAGGCCTATACTTGCACTCAAAATACATTTAGTTTTCGAGTAAATTTTTGTTGTGTGTTCAGCAATGTCCTCCAAAATGTTGATTATCTTTTTATCCTTTAGTTTTTTTACTATAATTACTTGTTACCCTAATGTAGATAGTAGTAGCAGCAATGGTACATTTTATTATTTCGCATACGGTAGCAATTTGTTGGCAAAAAGACTACACATCAAAAATCCGACTGCAGTTTTCTACAGTCCGGCCAAACTTGCGGTAAGTGCTAATTTTATTTTTTAATTTTTTATATACAAATAATTTTCTGTTTCTGACTAACCCTAATCCCTTATTTAATTACACAAGTAAATTTAATAACTATGTACTCTAAACTTTGAACTCTAATAAGCGGTGGAAGCGAAAAAGTTAACACTACTGACTTGCGATTAAGAGGTAGCGTGTTCAAACCCAAATAGGTACGTTTATCAACATGTACCTACCCAGTATTTTCGATGGTTCGTAAAAATGATAATGTATGAAATTTTGATGGATATCCAGGGCAGGTCCAGTTGTCTCAGTGAGTCAGAATATTCCCCCCTAGTAAGGGACTAGTCACGGGTTGAAGTCCCGTTCTGGATGTAGCTTTTTCCGATTGAAAAAGTTAATACTAACAATGGTCTTTAGTAAAAGAATAACATTCCAAGCATTTGCCTTACGTAACTTGACCTTGGCATTATATATCGCACTTTGTAATCACTACACTAGGCCATTCAAACTAGACGTATTTTTGGTTAACTTTGCACCAAATTACTACAGCAATTTTTGTCTTTATAAGGTTTAGGATCACTTACTGAGTACAAAACTACAAAGTGCTGTCAGATTCCGGTGGAACTGCAGGCACCGCTGCACCGTCTTGAAACAAAGTCTTTGCCCGAAATCTCGGAAATTATGTACCTACTTTAGGTTGCCCGAAGTCTTTAGGGCAAAAGTCACCATTATTAAGACCATTATTGTAGAGAATAAAATGTCGCATATTTTTTTCCTATGTTTTTTGTAAAGTTTGCCGCTTGCGATATTAAGGACTCATATTATGGCTCTTATCATGTTAAAAAACCTGTTTATTCAATAAGCCATAAATGGTAGGCGGTAAGTTTTACAGGAAAAATATAAGGAAGTAGGTAAGTATCATAATATAAAGAAAAACATATTATATTTGTTTTTCTTCTTTTGTATTTTTTTATGTTGGGCACGACTGTATGACTTCACCTCGCCTGATGGTGAGCTAGAGGGGAAAGGGTCATTATTGCAGGTGTGCAAATAGGTAACATAATTTTTATGATAGGTTTTAGGGCTAAGGTGATGTGTACCTATGTTAATTAGAATAACATTTCTATTACCTATCTTATTAGTTCTATCGTTAAGCTAGTGTTGTCTAGTCTAGAATATTTCTTTATAAAAAAATTGCACCAGATATTCTACTTTGGATTAGATTTTTTGGCACCTATTTTGCCTTCGGTTGCCTTGAACATCCGCTCCTTTTGCTCGCCCCTGGCACTGGGACAGATCTGATTATCTGCGTCGGTAAGAGTAATGACATTCGATGGTATTACCCACATAAATGTTGCCAAGAGTATAACGATAAATGTAAAAACACTGTCATAATAGAAATCGCCTATAAAAGCTTATTTCGAGTAGCTGCTTAAGAATTTAAATAATAATGTAAATTTTCTTTTAACAGAACTACAGATTAGACTTCAACATATACGCGCCATTTTGGGACGGCGCTGTAGCTACTATCGTTGAAGATGACGAGAATGAAGTCTGGGGAAACCTTTGGACGATCGATATTAACCAAATGAAATATCTAGACGAGTAAGAGCTCATTCAAAATTGGTTACATTATTATATTATGGTTATATTAAATTGGTACAGGTACCTGTAGGTATCTGTAAACATATCGGGCGGCCCCAGTACAGAATGGCCCATGATGGCCAGTGATGGGTTTATGCCCTGAAACTTTGGGCATTTATTACTTATTTTCATATATTATTTATTGAATAAATGCCCGAAGTTTCAGGGCCATCACTAATGATGGTCCACGGCAAACGGCGGTCATTGTGTATTTCATAGAAATTAGGTAACAGCGATGGACCGCGATGGTAGCTGAATGAATAAGTAAGCGGCCTCTACTCAGAGGGATCGAGTTCGAATCTGGCCGGACAGTACCAATGTGAATTTCACTTTGTGGAGTTTATATGTGCTAATCACATGATATTACCATCTGCTGACGGTGAAGGAAAAACATCGTGAGGAAACAAGTATGTCCTAGAAGAAATTCTAAGGACATGTCCGATCCACCAACCCGCATTAGGCCAGCGTGTTTGGATTAAGGCCTAAACCCTCTCAGCTCTCTCGGTAGAGGAGAGGAGACCCGTAAGCAGTAGGTATATCTACAAACAGAGTCACAAATATTTCGCCATGCAGCACTCTTGTGTTAACACTTCAGGGTGAAGGCCTACAGTTGCACATTGCAGAACATGGCCCATCACTGGCCACAGTTAGCCTAACATGTGGCCCTGGTATTGACTAGTTTAACCAAATGACTGCAACATCAAGTAGGTGAACTTATAAATTTCTAATCAAGTTACTATTAATTTATTTTCAACAGCCAAGAAAATCCAGATTGGTACTACCCTAAGAATGTGACTGTAACTAAACCAGATGGAACACAAGTTTCGGCACGAACTTACGTGGAGTTCAATAACCCCACTAAACTTAAAAGTGGCGAGGACTTGCCCCCTGACAGACGTCCATCTAGTACCTATTTAGAGGTTGGTGAATGGCTGATGGCTGCTATAATACCTTATATTATCTATGTTCTTTTCTTAACAATTCGACCTGGCAGGTTGATCTGCGTTGATTAATCAGTCAGTAAGCCTAAACTATTAGGGCTACAAACTTATGCTTATGTTAATACCTCTTAAAGTAGCCATAGAAACCATGTCTATGAAAGGTTTTTTGTAAATTTCGCCATTAAGGGGGATTATAAGTCACCATGTTTCTTAAATCCGAGGGGGCCATCTCAAAACCGGAGATGGCCCTTGGTCAACCAAGGTGCGAGGGGAGGGCTTATGAGCACCTTGCACTCCGGCTGAAGACCCGAGACGGCGTGCAGTTTGAGTCGGTTCGAATCCGACATTGCCGCCGCTGGGCGGCGAGGGAATGATGTATCCAAGGGATTTTCGCACGAAAAGTTATTATCTCCTTCACGGTATAGGTATCTTCAATCCAAAATACTAGACAGGTACCTACATGTTTAACCAATGTTGTTTAATGTTTCAGACAATTGCTCTCGGTGCCATAGAATCGCGCCTTCCAGCTGAATATATTGCATTTCTATTTTCGTTCCCAACCAACGGAAGAATGGCTCCTAAACAGTTCAGGGATCAGCTACCATACCCATATGGAAGTAGCTAGTTGTCATTAATAAATAAGTTTACATTTATGACTTATTCTTTACTGTTACTCGAGGCTCCTTCGATATCGCCATGGGTCATAATGAACATTGGTTGCGGAGGTCAAATGGCAGTCGCTCCACGGAAAATATCGAAGTTCAGCCGCATCACAGACTGGAAAGCCTTGGGAAAAAGGTTCAGAGAATGATGACTCGTGGCTCCACCCGAATACCTACTAAACCCGATTCAGTATGATCGATTTATTCTTCGCATTATTTATTGCCTTTCTAATGAGAGCGGTTTGGTGAACATCGCGGTGTTCATCATTATGGGTACTGATATTATAAAGAGCAAGGCTTTATACGTTTGATTATACCTATTGTAGTGATTTTGTTTTACTGCTCATCACCTTATAGGTATACCGTGATGATTTAAAGGATTCTACTGAATACCAGTAAAATGACGAAAATCTGCCTTGTAATAATGAAGTTATGATCAATAGTTTGCTCTATGTACTGCACCACATTCACAATAGCGTGATGATAATATGACGAAGTTTGTTTTATTCTTGTGCAAAGGTACCATTTAGTGATTTTCACGTGATGCAAAATCTAAAATACACATTTTCGGCATTGGAATCGCTCCTAGCACATCATACCCATTTATTATCGCATAAAAAAAGGTAAATTACCGACAGTTTTTCCTCGTTACAATTTTATCACAGGTATGAGTACCTAGGTATATTTAGTACATAATGTACAATACATAGATTACAATGACCACGTTTCTAAGTATTGTTATTGGTCAGAGGTCAGAGAAGATAAGCACGAAGCCGTTAGTTCACGAACTTCACGTCAAGATGTGAATTTATCTTATCTATAAACATGAATATAAAAACGTAATGAGGAAAAGACAAATGAATAAATTATTACATTCATTAATTGTCACTTATGTCTTCTAGAAGGAAAACCGATGCCAAAAAGGGGGTTTTAGCGTCATTTTCCGTTTCATAGGATTGATATCAAACCAACCATCAGTTTACACGCATCTGCGCCTCAACTATATCGTACAAAGGCTACCCCAGTGGGACTTTGAAGTGAGGACTCATTCAAACTGATGTTACTACCCGTTCGCGCTAACTTTGCCGCTGTCAAATGACGTCAGTATAGCGTTTTCTCACTGGAACTAGAACTGAGTGAGTGAGACAACGCTAAACGCGTGACAGTTGCGGCGAACTTAGCGCGAACGGGTAGTATAGATAGGTACCTATACTTTGTCTAATGTAGGATGATAATAATGACAGGTCTAAATAGGGTAGCCCATATAGTATAATCGAAAATGAATCTTTCGATTTTCGATTATCGTTCCCGTGGAATATGGAATCGATATTTAGAAAAACACAAAAACTTTTTATTTTTATTATTTTATGTAACTTCAGGATGACAAAAGAGAATTTTATACTAAAGTATTTATGTTTCGTACCATATTTAGCTAATTATATCACAAAAATTTTAGTAGTATAAGTACTTAATAATTTTAATAAATTATTTTAAATTCGATTCATTCGATTCATTTGTGTAAAGTCAATTATGCTATATTCTTGCAAGACGCCTCACTATGACAAGTGGGCGGGGCTTGTCTATGAAATACAATAATTTTAGGGGTATGATTTTGTATAAAAAAATACGATACTTCATAGATGTCTATGTATGAAGTATCTGAAGTATATGAACTGTCATTTTTATCATCCTAAATTAGACAAGGTATATGTAGGAACCCAGGTGACCCAGGTATGAAGAAATAGGCAGAGGCCGATACTATAATAGGTAATTAGTAAAGATCAAAGTCGCAGGCCATAGGATAAGAGGCAAGTCATATCATGCAGACCTCTCAAAATGGATCGCGCCACTATCAGTGTTTGCAATGGTGACTCCCATTCCAGAGATTTTGCATTTAGCTTACCTTCAGGCGAGGTGAAGTCGTGTTGACGTGTCCGTCGTAATCGTACCTAACGCTGTAATACAACGATGTTTGTTGTTCTGTGTTTATCAAATGCAGGCGGCGAAGTCCAGTAGCGGAAACACTTAATCAGCGATAGTGACCAACTACTTAAAACCTTTGTGTGCGTGTTTAATATTGATAAAAATGCCGTAAAAGTAACTATAGTTTAATTTTTTGCATACTGGGGCATCGTGTGCCTACTTGCTGATAAGTATTTGCACATCAATAATATCGCGTTTACACATCAATATTATTGACCGGATCACGATATATATTGACTTGTCTTCAGTCTCTTGTAACGAATACTATACGCTTACTATTCGAATGTAGTTTCGTGCTCGCTCTGCTGAGCTAAAGAAGCATTTTGTAAACAATAAGCACCAATCCCTAACAGATAATGAAACAACAACAGATAGCGTTACAAGATATTTTACTGTACTTTAATGATTTTCTTCGTAGTATTACATGTACAAGCTGGCAGCGAACACGATATCTCTCTTGAGCAGTTTGATCGCTTCGCTGAACTTATTTTCGAGATCTGTGTTACCGATGTTCTTGGCAGCCTGGCACAACTGACGGAGAACCTCTTCTAGGCGGCGCATGCACCTGATTATTGAACCTGCCGGAGAAACAATTTAGGATTAAATTGATTAAACCCAAATAGTAAACTTGTATCTTCATTAAAAGGTGTATATGGGGCCCCCAATAATACATTCGAAGTCTAAGACAACCTCATTTGCAAGCCGGTATACTTACTGACTGACGAAGGAGACCCTGGTACTGGCTCTCCTTTCGGGTAGTTTAAGCCCCCCCCCCCACTCCCGACAAGATACGGATAATAAAAGCCTTAAAAGTCCGACAACAGGTCTAACTACACAACGTTAACGATTTCACCAATAGGTTGTAGAGATGAGATGACAGTGAAATATCAAAGTACACCGATTCGTAGTTAGACTAAAAAGCCGACCCTACTAAGTTCTCGTAAGTAAGCGACGACAATCCTCTTTTGATGAGGCCGTCAAGCTGAGTGCCACCATTGTTAACATGGTACGTGTATGTAATGGTGACCCTCTTTACTGAGACTTTACCTTCAGCTTACCATCAGGCGAGGGTGAAGTCAAATTGACGTGTCCTATAATATAAAAAAAAAGTTGGGATATGGCACAGATAATGATGATGATTTTTACATAAACACACCTTCGAAAACATCGGTCATCTTGCATATTTGTAAGAACGAGGCACCTTTAGACCAGGCGAGCACGACGTCCATGAGCGTGCACTTGAACTTGCCCACGTACTCAGTCTCGTCTAAGTCCATTTTCGCGTCTATTGACACCTTCGCTATCCGCTGAGCGTATTCCTGCAAATACAAAAACGTAAGTATAACGAAAAGTATACAGGGCAGTAGCCAAGTGGCACAAGTCTAAATCGCTATCGAATAGAATAGATTGGGTCGACCAATCACACTCCAGCTCGTGATCCCGCCGCGGCGCGCTTCGTACGCCGGCGACGAGCTTGGATGTGATTGGTCGACCTAATCTATTCGAATCGGTAGTAATTTACGCTGTGACACTTGTCTACGGGGGCTGAACAATTAGATCAATGACCAGACTACAGCAATATCTGCTATTGCTCTATAGATTCAACACCAGGTAAATAAAAATCTCGCAAGCTAACCTGTAATTGCCTGAGCACTTGGCTGAGTTCTTCGCCCGTGGCCGACGACTGCGAGGAGTTCTCGTCGCACACAAAACAACTCACTAGCGCCGCGCTCTGCTCCGAACTAAGAGCGTTGAACACGCCGTTGAAGATCAGCTCGGTTAGAAGGAGTTCATCCGCACTATACAGAATGAAATAAACTGTTGAAAAGTAGTTATCACCAAAAAGTTTCGTACATTGGTGAGATTTTTAGAGGTTTAGAGTACTTTTTAAAGACTTAAGTCTCTTTGTATTCACGTCAAGTTACAGGCAAGATAACAAGGTAGTCGTATGACGTCATACCGTACTATTGTCAAACATTTTGCTTTAAAATTTTTTTATACTACTTAGGTGGCAGACAAGCACACGCAAGCCGCGGTAGCCTAGTGGTTTGGGTAATGGACTGCTGAGACGAGGTCTCGGGTTCGATCCCAGGTTCACCATGGCACACACCAATGACTTTTCGATGCTTTTCGAAGTTATGTGTGTATTTATCGCAGGTTTATAAGTGCCTCGGAGAGCACGTTAAGCCGTCGGTCCCGGTTGCCATACATACATCTATGGCAGTCGTTACGGGTAGTTGGAGCCCACAAAAGTCCAACCAGTCTAACTTGGAACTTCGATATCGCCATTGGTCAAAATGACCATTGGTTGTGGAGGTCAGATGGCAGTCGCTCCACGGAAAATATCGAAGTTCAGCCGCATCACAGTTAGACTGGAAAGCCGACCCCAACTGAGTTGGGAAAAAGGTTCAGAGAATGAGGTGGCAGACAAGCACACGGCCCACCTGATGTGCAGTGGTCACCGTGGCCTATGGACGTGTGCAACATCAGGGACGTCACACTCGCGCTGCCGACCCTGGAGGGGGGAGGTTTGGGGTTGTAGATGTGGATTGGGAGATGAGCGGGGGATTGTGAGCTGCTCAGCTAAGCTGAAACGAATGATCTGGCTACTCTAATGGCCGCCGGGAACACAACACTATGGTTATTATGGCCGCGGTCTTCTGTAATTAGACTAACCTGCTCAGCTCACAAGCGATGCGTCCCTTCAGCTCAATGACGTCAGCGGTGGTGCAATAGCCGAGCCGCCTCAGCACTCGCTTCCTCTTCTTCAACTCGTCCATTTGCAGTATACTTTTGGCTTTCCTCAACTCCGCTTTCGTGACGCTCAGCTCTTCGTACAGCTGCTGCTTTTTGTCGTAAGCGGCGGTGAGAGCCCCGCGGCTTTTGTCTTTGTGGAGTGGATGAGCATACAACCTGGTAATTAAAGCTAGTTAATCCTTCTAATAATTAAAATGCGTAAGTTTGTAAAGTTGTATGGATGACTCTGAACACTGCATATTTTCCCTTATTATCCATATAAAGTTGCCCACCAGTACAAGACGATGCGCCCAAATGCCTTAGATGTAAATCCTAAGATTTATCAAGCGATTAGTGAACGGTGCGGTGTTAAAAGTTCACATTACTATACCGTTCGGATTTAGATGGCCTCTGTGGCGTAGCGGCAGTACATTTGACTGCTACGATAAGGGGCGTGGGTACCATTTCCGTTCAGTGCAAATATTTATATGCATGAACATGTCTATTTGTCCTAGAAAATTTATTTATTTATTTATTTTATTTATCTTACCTCTCTTCCAACAGCTTTATCCTGTCCACACATTCCTTGAATACAGAGTCATCGATCTTCATATCTTTAATAGGGTTAAGTAACGGTGGGCCCTCAGGGAACCGTTTCTTTACTTCGCCAATAGTTTTAAGCACAGACTTGCGGTTGTCCGCCGGCCTCAAGTCTTTAGGATAGTACACGCGAAGCGAACTTATTTGATTTATCAATGTATGTAGCACTGGTACGACTTCTACGTCTCCGGTCTGAAATATCATCATAAATATGTCAGTCTTGTAAATATTCCTAATTCATTTCAATCTATACAATCCCACTTCCTACTATACTCCTAATATAAACGCGAAAGTTTAAGAGTATGAATGGCAATCAAGCTCTAACAGTTGAAATTTGGTACAGGGATAGTTTGACTTTTTATCCCGGGAATATATGCCCATGGGCAGCGGGCATGGGATCAGAAATCCCTTCGGGCGAAGCCACGGGCAAGGAGACCATAGGTATACCAGATATCAGGTATATCTGGATATAACCAGATACGAAATAATCACAAATGTATGTTTCATTGCGATACGTACGTGCAATGAAATGCAGATAAGAGTTATTTGAGGTAAGATGAAAATATATGAGTGTATGCATAATGTAGTTGAAGTAGATACTCACCTCCCCAGGGGGGCAAGGTACATTGCTTTCTGGATCTTCCCCGGCACCTTTCTTCACATGCAGCAGTATATCGACTATGATGGACGTTTCAGCGGTGAGCGGGTTCTCTTCTTGAGGCCTGCGACCTTTGGTTGACTTCTGTCTAAAGTTCACTATTATACCCCAGTCGTACTCGTGTTTTTCTGTTTTAATCTATAAATAGCAGAACATCTTTGGTTTTGAAATCAGTCAGATTGAATATTTATGATCTAAGAGCCCGTGAAGATCGACTTTCACCCATCTGGTAACTAGATCAGATATATTTTTTGACAAATTTTATTCACCTATTAACATGCCTATGATAATTTTGCCTATCAAAAAGTGTTGATGGCTATTTTAAGAGCGTTTTTTTGCAGGTAAGCCTATACCAGTGCGTTTGACCTGGCCTTTTTTAGTAGTCCATTAATTTATTCAGTGTATGTTCTGGGAGGTCGACCCCGGCTTATCTGCCCACTAACATGTGTGTCTTACACACAGGATGTACCCTCATTACAGCTTTCTCTTTCAGACCACATACACACTGTTCTCATATCTGCCATAATTGTTTGATAGTGTTTAAAATCTAGCATCATACCTTAACCAACCTCCCAGGTTGTAGGAAAGGCTTCAAGTACTCCGGCTTGGTGATGAATGACCTGAACTGCGCGCCCAGTAGGTCAAGTTGCGACCTGATACTGCAGTACGAAGCTATCGCGTGCTCCTGCTCGATGCCCAAAGAGTCATACTCTTTTTTCTTAGCTTTGAGTTCTGTTGAAATGAGAAAACAAATTAAATAACTTAGGCTAGCAACATTTAAAAAAAATAATTACAAATTAATGATTGAAATTTTTTATTGAAGTACTCAACATCATCATCATTATCTCAATAGTTATCTCGAGTATACCCAAGGTCACACTGTTTCTTTCTTATCCAAGTGGGTTTACTTCGCTTCGCTTAAAAATAGTGTAACTAACAGTTACAATACCGTCCTAGATGTTCCTATTGATGTTGCTTTGACGGGAGCAACTACCGCCTGACATCCTAACCTTTAGGTTTTAGGTTAGGATGTCAGGCGGTAGTCGCTCCCGTCAAAGCTACTAAAGCCTCGTTCGTTAATTAGCACAGGTACGGATTCGCAGATGAGGTTGCGGGATGGCTTGGGTCCCAAAGGTCTCAGTGGCACCCCATATACATTATGTCTACTACCATAAGTTAGGTTTAAGTACCTGTTAAATGGTTGGTTAGTTGTATTAAATAAATAAAAAAATAAATAGTAACATCTAGGACGGTATTGTAACCGTGGAAGTACTTCACTTTACACTATATGAAATATAGTATATATTTCACTATCTATATATATAAAAGAAAGTCGTGTTAGTTACACTATTTTTAACTCAAGAACGGCTGAACCGATTTGGCTGCAAATTAGTAGGGAGGTAGCTTAGAACCAGGAGACGGACATAGGATACTTTTTATCCTTTTTTTAGTGGAGAGTGGAGTAGATAGTGAAGTGGAGTAGATAGTCGAGTGGATAGTGGTTTAACAGGTGGCGATACCGACTTCCACGCGGGCGAATCGCGGGCGAAAGCTAGTTATAGATATTAAAAAGACTTACTGTCGATCAGATCTGGTATGGCTGCCTGGTTTTGGAACTGGAAGAAGCTCCTCTCTAACATATACTCTGGGTTTATTTCCTCCACTCTCAACAAATTTAATACCTGCAACATATCATTTCATTAACATTATCAAGTTTATGTGACAATAGTCCTCATTCTGCTATTTAAAAACTCTTTAGACTAGACTAAAAATCGGTGACATAACAATAGTTACCATATTATAGGTAAGATGGAAGGCAGAGTTTATAGGGTCTGCTTTCCCTTGCACCATGCCCTTGACCACCGCAGGGCTGACCTTCTCATCGATCATCAGGATCACGATACCCTTGTCGTCGAGACCACGCCGCCCTGCGCGCCCTGACATCTGAATATATTCGCCTGACGATATCTACAACATGAAAAAATGTTATTCAATAACTATTATTTTCACTGTAGAACCATAGGTCCAAAGTACTTAGACCTATTTAACAGAAAAAAAAGAAAAGATTACTTACAAATCTAAAATCTTTTCCATCAAACTTCTGACAGCTTGTGAAGACCACTGTTCTAGCCGGCATGTTGAGACCCATGGCAAACGTTTCGGTTGCAAATAGTGCCTATAACAAACGAAAGATATTATTTATTCGAAACAGATCTCAATTATGACTATAGAATACAGGCAGGCTGGTCTGGTCATGTTAGGTTTTTTTTTTTCATCTAGACTAGGGTAATTTTAGATTCCATTTGACATAGCAAGAGTTTAGAATTAGATATTATAAAATGCGTATTCATTTTTTTAGACATTTTGTGTATCAATACCTACACATTATTCAGTAAATACGTCCTCCCATCTTCTGTAGTCATTATTGAATTAAATATATTCGTCAAACACACAATCGCTCCATATATTTACCTTGATAAGTCCCAATCCGAACAATATCTCGATAGTTTCTTTCAATATGGGCAGCAGTCCGCCGTGATGGATGCCGATGCCGCGCCGCAGTAACGGGATTACATTCTCAACTTGCGGGAGTTTGCGATCTTCTTCAGACAACACGTCCATCGCGTTGTTGAACACTTCATCTACTAGCTTCTTCTCTTCAACTACAAATAACATTTTGCATTATAAGGATCTACCTCGGAATGAACCACGATTAGATCGGTAGAGGCACAGGTAGAGGTGTATTGATATGACACCTTTTTCCTTCCTTTAGTTTTACATCCCACAAGGAACAAAATCTTGAAAAATGACAAAAGTTTGTGCATGTGCATTAAGTGCTTGCACCGTTCAGCACAGCTAAAGAGACCTAAAAAGCCCTACTGCACATCTAAAGTACACTGTCAAGATTTTTGCCCTTAACTATAGTAGGGTAACAGTATAGACCCGTCATCGGAAAATTTAAAGATACCCGTTAGATTTCGAAAATCTACTTACTAGTATTAAAATCTAATTTTGCCATCTGCATAGCATACGCCTCGCAATCCTTTTTACTGAAGCTGAAAATGATAACGGGAGCAAAGTTCCTCTCCATGATCATCTTGACGATGTTGAATATGTTGGTCTGGTTGTTCCCGCGGGGACCTCCGCGCCGCCCTCTCTGGTCTCCTTTAGCCGCGTCCCCTGCATTGCTTAGTACCGCCATGGCTGTGTTGAAGTTGTCTTCTTTGAATATACTCTGTAATTATATTGTAAGAGTTACTTTTTTTATAATATAACAGTCTGGTAAACTAATTTAACAAGTTCAATAGAACTATCGTACTTGTCTTCCTAAACTAAAAATATTTTTTACTAGAACAGTGACTTAATGTTGGACAAACTCAAAACTGAATAAGCTGGTAATGGCCAGCTGGGCTAGAATTTACATGAAATGGAATGTATTTTTTTTTAGAAACTATGTGTGCATAAATATGAACCATAATTTTATTTTTTTTAATCAATTTTACCCACAATAAGTCAACTAAACATAAACACCACATAAAAAATCCTTAAATTACCTTTTCATCAACCACGAGATGAATGCCATCGCCACCAGCAGGGAAAATATAGTGTTGCAACGGAGTTGGTCTGAATTCTGTGTATACCACATGGCACGGTTGGGAGTGAAGGCGGCATACCCACTCGGCAAATTGACGCGCGTTCGGAATAGTGGCCGACAGGAATACGTAGTGAACATTGTCAGGTAGCAGGATTAATGTTTCTGTTGAAATTTAACATTAAGTAAGTATAAAATTGACTATGTGACTACTATGAGGCAAAAAAAAAAAGATTCATACAATGCCAGAACTACTATGCAAGTGATATAAAATGCCAGAAATACAATACAAGAAAAATTACATATGTATACATACCTTCCCATACTACACCTCTCTCCTTGTCTCTCATATAATGAATTTCATCAAATATAACCCAGCCCACTTCACGCATTACTTCAGACCCTCTATACAGCATGTTCCTCAAAATCTAAAATACAATTATTATAATATAAACAAACGTTAATGTAATTAGCAGTATTCTGGTAACACCTATAATATGGGTGTGAACCAGAATACTAATTATATAGGTTCTATATTGTTAGTGTTATAGGGATTTCCCATGCCAATGACTGTGTACCAGATTTCAATGTCATAATGCCAGTGATAAAATTGAAATGTTACCTCAGTGGTCATGATAAGACAGGAGGCAGATGGGTTAATGGTGACATCACCAGTGATAAGACCCACATCATGAAACTCTTCAGAGAATTCTCTGTACTTCTGATTGGAAAGAGCCTTTATGGGAGTAGTGTATATGACCCTCTGCTTGTTCTTCAATGATAGTGCTATTGCATACCTGTTAAAACATTAAGAACATTAATATTACATGAAACCTTTTTACATTTTGTTCTGTTTGAAAATGTTTTTAAGTTTTTTGATTGTCTCTTCAGTACATTACATTTTGTTAGTGAAAAAATTTTCATAGGAATAGAAGTATGCACCCTTGTATGCTTGTTTCTGTCTAATCAGTAAGTTAATAAATACACCTAGTAGGTACAGTCAACATTTTTCTCTTAATTTTTTTTATACTTACTCTGCCACCACAGTTTTTCCAGCAGAAGTGTGAGCTGACACCAAAACTGATTGCAAATTGTCAATACACAGTATAGCTTCCTTTTGGAATGGATCCAATATGAAACTGTAATGTTTGGCTGGTTCCTGTGAAAGTGGCCTGAGTGGTGCATATTCATGGTTTGGTGGAATTGTCACTTCATGTGTACAGCCCTCATGTGTTTCCAATGTATGGATGACTATGCGAGAATTCAGGAGACTTAAGCTAAAACAAAATACACAACTAATAGACTGACATTTTACAGATTAAAATTAAGTCATAATTTAAACAGGCACTGTTACATTAAAATGTTTTAATTTGTTATTTAGAGAGGTACGTAACAGCGGACAGGGTTACTGCAGTTGTAGTCTGTGATTGCATTAAACCGGATGTACATTTTCCCATATATGAGTTGTTACAGAGAAATTGCCAAACAGAAAACCCAGCCAGTTGATGACCAAGAGGGTTTTGAATTAAATATTAAGTTTTTAATTCACATCTTGACCACTTACTTTATGTCGCTAGTAAGATCAGAATCGTCTTCTTCGTTCTTAGACCGTTTGACGGCTTGAGAATCATTTTCTTCTAGTTCTTCGAGAGTACGTTTGTTACTAAGCGCTTCAGATGTTTCGGCAGATGATTCTCTTTAATTAAAAGATTTAGAATACATTAAATGCCGTCCATATTTAATAAAAATAATGTACAAATACAAGTTATGTACAACTTACGCATTGTTTTCATTTTTATTTTTTATAGTGGGAAGTTGAACTTCGTTTATTGGTGTCTCTTCAAAACAGTCAAATAAGTTATCTATGTCAGCCATTTCACTAGTTTGCACTCATTAGATAAAATAAGGAAGCCAAAGTATACAAACACACTTCAGATTCAGTTAAAGTGTCGAATTGAATCAGTAGAATGTAGAACATAACCTAAAATCCATGCTAAAATCAACCTAAAACTTTCATTCACTTTGACAATAATCACATAGGCTTGGGCAAGAATAATCGATATATCGAAATATTGATATTTTAGAAAAAAACGATATTTTTAATCTCGATTAAATAGAATTTCGATATTTATTATTGGGTATTTAAATCGATATATTTATATATTCCGTTTAGCTTGTGACCTCTGAACCTGTCAGGAGGTCTACTCACCGGTTTCCTCAGCGGCAGGATACACGAGCTCTAACAGTACTTGGTAACCATCACAAAATCACAACACAACTAAAGATGGGCGAACGCGAAAATGTTTTAGTACAATCGATTCTCGTTATAACGCAATCCAATTTATAGATGTCCCAGGGTGATTTCTGATGTCACAACACAACTCATTTCATCTATTGTGTTATCTTTTATGAGTCTTTATCTACTCAAAAATATTAATGAAATATTGATAAATTAATCATCGATTATCAAGTACTCTGGAATGAAGCGAGCGTATCGATGAAAACGTGTCGAAAATTAAATAGAGTGGTAATAGAATAGTATCGTCATTAGTACTAAAAAACCAGGCCCTCAGTGTATTTTGGGGTCCTATCTTCTGACCCTCATGCCGAGGTACGTTCACGATGTAAGCAGTCTTTTAAATCATGTATCAAACATACAAAACTGAATCTGATTTTTTATGAAATTATTTATACCTTGTCTAATTTAGGATGATAATTTTGACAGCTCCAAGTAGGGTACTCCATATAGTATAATCGAAAATGAATCTTTCGATTTTCGATTATCGTTCCCATAGAATATGGAATCGATACTTACAAAAATACAAAAGCATTTATTTTTTATTATTTTAGGTAACTTACTTCAGGATGACAAAAGAGAAGTTTTATAGTATAGTACTTATGTTTTGTAT
Source organism: Lithosia quadra (assembly GCA_963576445.1). Classification (NCBI taxonomy): domain Eukaryota; kingdom Metazoa; phylum Arthropoda; class Insecta; order Lepidoptera; family Erebidae; genus Lithosia; species Lithosia quadra. The sequence continues at coordinate 13,528,910 of OY754874.1, forward strand.
TATACTTAGTTAATTATATATAAAAAATTGTAGTAGATAAGTACTTAATCATTTCAATAAATTAATTTAATTTCGATTCATTCGATTCATTTGTCTACAGTCAATGAGGATCAGTCACTTTTTTAGCTGAGTATGCAGTTTTATAGACCTAAAAAAAACAATAAATTCTGTAAAAAAATTATTTGAATCGGATCAAAAATGACGAAGTTATAGCCATTTTAGTGCGGTAATCTCAAAAACGCTCGCCACCGCGTAGAAATACCCTGTGACGTCATTGCTCACATCGTCGCGCGTCGCCGCCGCGCCACCGCGCCGCTATGGAGAATATAGGGCTATTTCGGATAAAACATTTCATGATTTTTTTTTTTCAATTATAGATTTAAGTATTTTTTCTTTTTTTATACTACGTAGGTGGCAGACAAGCACACGCCCCACCTGATGGGAAGCTGTCATCGTGGCCTATGGACGTGTGCAACACCAGGTGTGTCACACGGGGTGTCACCAGGGTTCTGCCTACCCTGAAGGGAAGGGGGGAGGCGGCTAGGAAGGGATGGAGAGGCTAGGAAGAGGGGGGGGGAGGGGTACAGTGAGCTCTGGCTACCCTACTTACCTTGGGGAACACAACACGATGGTTATTATAGCCGCGGTGTTCTGTAGGGCGGAGGTACTACCCCAGTCGGACTGCTCAGTTCGGACGGGAGATACCGTCGGCTCCCACGTATTATTATAGTATTAAGAATATGAAATATTTATTCTTTCATTTGTGGTGGTTCGATAGCATTTTAAGGCATGTTAGAAATCAAATACTTATATAACCCGTGCGGAAATCCCCACGGATATCACCCCTGTCGGCCATCGGAGATAAAGATAAAGATAAAGATAAAGATAAAGATAAAGATAAAGATAAAGATAAAGATAAAGATAAAGATAAAGATAAAGATAAAGATAAAGATAAAGATAAAGATAAAGATAAAGATAAAGATAAAGATAAAGATAAAGATAAAGATAAAGATAAAGATAAAGATAAAGATAAAGATAAAGATAAAGATAAAGATAAAGATAAAGATAAAGATAAAGATAAAGATAAAGATAAAGATAAAGATAAAGATAAAGATAAAGATAAAGATAAAGATAAAGATAAAGATAAAGATAAAGATAAAGATAAAGATAAAGATAAAGATAAAGATAAAGATAAAGATAAAGATAAAGATAAAGATAAAGATAAAGATAAAGATAAAGATAAAGATAAAGATAAAGATAAAGATAAAGATAAAGATAAAGATAAAGATAAAGATAAAGATAAAGATAAAGATAAAGATAAAGATAAAGATAAAGATAAAGATAAAGATAAAGATAAAGATAAAGATAAAGATAAAGATAAAGATAAAGATAAAGATAAAGATAAAGATAAAGATAAAGATAATTTATTTGCGGAGGTGGATTGACTGCACCCCGCTGATGGTAAACTGAGGTGCAGTCCTAAAAGTAATGGACATCATTCCATCAAAACTGGAACACTTTCCGAAATAACGGATGTCTATACAACCACTCTACCCTTATTTGCCCCCTTAACCGCGATTCACGGGGTAGGTACGTTTATTTTTAACCAGAAGCAGCTGTATCAAAATTCGTGCTCCTTACTTTCAAAATAACGGACTTTCCATGCAACCAGCCATCGCCTATTTTACGCCTTTAGTAATGAAATTTTGAAAAACGCTGATATACGTGTATAGGTATTTATTTCTAATCAGAAGTAGGTATATGAATTTTAATGCGTCTAACATTGAAAATGAAGAACTTTCATATAAATGTTCATGCCTTATTTTGCCACCTTAGGAGTAAAAATTCTAAAAATCCGTCCTTAGTGGATTCCTACAATATAAAAAGCATCTACTGTCAAAATTTCAAGTTTGTAGGTCCAGCGGTTTAGGCTCTTCGTTGATGTATCGGTCTGTTTATCAAAGGGCATCGTACACGATGTGAGCCATGACGTCATCGACAAAAATCCAGCGAGAGTGTGCGTTTTAAAATAGCCGTTTTTAAATCTTCGATAACTTCGTCATTTCTTGTCGGATTTCAATCATTTAAAAAACAAAATGCTTAGAAAGTTGTAGCGCATACGTTTCATTAATTGAAAATTAAAAGTTCTGTTATGTGACTGATCCTCATTGTGCTGATTTCTTGCAAGTCGCTTCACTACGGCAAGTGGGCGGTACCTGTCTATGTGCTACGATAATTTTTGAGGTATTATCTCGTTTATACAAATATGATACTTCATAGACGTGAACTGTCAAAATTATCATCCTAAATTAGACAAGGTATAGGTATTTATTTTACTAAAATATAGTATAACATTTAGGTTGGCAACATTTATTATGACTCAATGATCACGTGACCATACAAGCTTGGGTTTATTTCGTTTTGATTGGTGCGTTTAGCGTTTGACTTTGCGGCTTTTGCATTTCGTTTCGTGCGCTCTTCTACGCTTGCTTAGGTGAAGGAGTGTAGGTTGTGTGAATTATTAAAACTATTTTGTGCTGGAACTGTTTATAGTGACAGAAAATATCTACAACAATGTCGTCAAAAACCAAAAAGACTGTAACATCATCTTCTAACATAAGTGTGGTGTCATCCGTTCAAAGCCCGCAGCAGTCGAGCACTCCTGTGGGAAGCCGCCCTTCGAGTTCTGCCGGCCGGCCGAATAGTCCATTGAGCCCTACTCGGCATACTCGTCTACAAGAGAAAGATGCTCTTCAAAATCTTAATGATCGCTTAGCTGCTTACATTGATAAAGTGCGACAATTGGAAAGTGAGAACTCCGGCTTGCGTCGGGAAATACAATCTACACAGGAGGTGGTCACACGCGAGGTTTCTAATATAAAAGGCATCTATGAACACGAACTCCAGGACGCTCGCAAACTTTTAGATGATACTTCGCGTGAGAAAGCAAAATTAGAAATCGACCTAAAGAGGTTATATGAGGAGAACGATGATTTGAAAAAACGGTGAGTAATATAATATTTCTATTTGAGATCCTATTGGTATAATTAAGTAAACTCATTACATGTGTTCGTTACTATTCTGTCTAACCTTATAACAAGTTTACGTCATCAACGTAAGTTCTTAGCGGCAGCGGTGACGAGCGCGGCCGACCTCGCTTTTACGACACAGTGACATCATAGCCCGATATAACCAAACTAATGACATTCCTGGCTATAACAATACCTTCCTACATGTATATACACTCTACCACTGTAAATATAATGAGTTGTTTATAAACAAAACTATCTTTATGTAGGTAATCATTCCTACATATTCACACAGTATCATAGACCATCTGTTTATTTATAGTTTTTTAATATGCTTATCAAGGGCTGATAATGAATTTGCACGTAACTAACATTGGATAGTCAGCAATGCTAAATTTTTTATAGACAATCTAACAATCACTTTACAGTAGTAGCAGTTATCATATAAGACATCTTACAATATTTGAGTCTGAAAAACAATGACCTCCACAATGATAAATCATGTTAAAATGTTTCATTACAATGAAAAAAAGTCAAGTGTGTGTAAGTAAATCAATGTCAACCACTTTGTATAGATGCACATGTTTAATACTTAGGTATAATGTAGGTTGAGTATATGAAATAGTCTAGATAACAGATTAATTTTTTTTTTCAAATGTATAAAACAGTGATGTTTAGTTTGAGGAAGGCGCAGTTAGTAATCTAATTATGTCAAGGTGAGCTTGTCTTAAATATAGATTTATTTATCTTAATCATCTGTATATTAATATAATGTTATGGAGCAATAGTTTTAGTAACTAGTTATTCAGTTATTAACATTTAATGTTTAGTTTGTTTACCATAAGTTTATTAATTGCAACTGTCACAAAATGATTGCTATGTTTTGACTACAAAAATATATATATAGGAAGTTGGTCAAGGTTGATTTTGAAGAACATACCTACCTACACTGAGCAAATTGATGTTTTAAATAGGGACAGCTCAAAAATCATGAAGTTTTTATATAGGGCTTAAGTAGAGCCAGACTTTTATATAAGAGTTCTATAACTAGGGAATAAAGTTTGTATGAACAGAAGTAAAAGGTAAATAAATAATTCACCCAACCAACTTGACGATCCAATAAAATGCAGTGATCAACTTATAAACTTCATTCTTTCTGTTATGGTATTGAATGACTTTACGTCACCTTGACCGTGTTAGCCGTTTTAAGTATCTGTTGTTGATACAAAGTGCCAATGAAGGTCAAACACCTTTGATACAAAATTCATATAATTATGTATAATCATATACAACTGGGTATTTGTGAAAACCAAAACTTGCCAGTATGCAAAAAAATGCACCATATTCTTTTGTTAACAAAATGTCTGTTGGTTGTTAGCATACATAAGCTCTTGGTTTTTCCCTCCGGGGTAGGCAAAGACAACAGACCGCCACCTGCCTCTGTCCTGACATACTTCACGCGCTTCCTCTACTGTCATTAATACTTTCATGCAAGCCCGCCGGTTTGGTTGTTAGTATTAGATATATTATTTCTATATGTGATATTCGCGTATACTTCCGAAAATATCAAGTCGGTACTACTACTATAGTTGAATTTCACTATGACAATCTGTGTAATTAAACTGAGTTCCCACATTTTCACAGTACACCTGCTTTATGAGAGCGTCCGTGACGGTACCGCGTGGTATTACGCGCGTTTCTAATTAAATCCAAAATTCAATCACCCGAAAAATTAATTAGGCCGTCAGATGTCGAATACTAGGAAATGTTTGATTTTTATAGACTGTCATGAGAATACTATTTGGTCTTTGGGTCATTGTAATTCAGTAGAGTGCTCCTTTGTTGTGGGCTTTTTCACATCTGAAACAAGAGTACATCCGAACGGTCTACATTCGAAGGTTAAGGCTATGTTCATCATTATTATGATGAAGTGCTGAACTTGGAACACGTTATGAAACTGTGCATATCTATCTATTCTATATACATACATACATTCTAAAATAAAACCTAGGTGCCTAACAATATAGAAAAACTTCAGAATGGTGCTCGGCGTCCGAATAGTAACTAGTGAAATCACAGAGTGAGAGTATCAACCAAGCCAACCTCAGACAGTACACTTGCTGATATACAGACGTCGCTCTGGCGCAGAGTTTCCTCTCGGGGTCGGGCGTTTAGACGGCAGTCGCTCCCATCATAGCCATATAAGCCCAAACAAAAGAGAGAAGTAAGTTAATCCCGGATTCGGAATACTAGGTGTAACTGAGGCGCTTAGATGACAAGTAAAACCGCGGAGCATAAGTATCAGTGATGATATTGATGAAACAGCTTGTATTTAACAAGTTGTTTCATCAATATTATCTACATTCTATTATTTCTCTCTCTGTTATATAAAACATAACAGAACGAATGTTTCATTCGTTAAATTTATCGCTGTCATACAACAACTTTGAGGGTACGAATCCACGACCTTGTGTCACGCGAAATTTGCAACTAGGTCAGGGAGTCTCCTCATTATTTTCGGAAGTCAAACATTTCACTGGCTTCGTTGATAGTTGTTTGTATATAAATTACAGTAGGTAAATGTTTTTTGATATAATTACGAGCGCACGTAGGAACACAAGTCAAACATAACTCTCCGCTTCACCGCAGTAGGGTAAAACGAAACCGTGGCCATGTCTCCTTAAATAACACCTAGCGTGTAGCTTAGTAGTCCTTACGATTGAAAGGTCCCGGTTTCGAATCCTGACCATTACACTGTTACACCATTACATTATTCAGGAACCCTTTTCTAACACAAGCCATTTAAACTTAACTGGAGGTGTTATCGAGAATACAAAAAATCTTAGTAGATAAATAATTTAAATTAAATTTCGAAACGCTGTTAAGTTAGCTAATATTGCTAATAATAAGCTAATGGAAGTGTTTAAAATTAGTCGTCGAGTAGGCCACTGGAGAAATTGTCACAACTCACGATGTAATTGCTTAGTACCCGACGCACATACGCACCCGAAACTTACCGCATACGGAAGAAGGGTAATCGCTGTAATTGTTTCATTCAAACCCACTTATCTAGAACTAGTGAAGCAGTGATACTATATCGTTGTTAGTTAAATTAGTACTATATGGGCATCAAATAAGTATGTTGACAATGGATAACTAATTTTGTCTCGATAAACGTGCGTTTAGCGTCCTACATGCATTATACATCGTAAATTCAATCCGTTTGTTTGTAATCTTAAACCGCTTAAACTTAACTGATTTTATTAGAATTTTGCATAGAAATAGCTATTATCAATGCCTAAGCTTATAACCCGTAGAACAATAGTGGTCACTTTTAGGCTGGCATTTTTCGCGATAAAGGGTTTCCAAGCTCTGAAAAGCAACTAGTTCAAAATAAATACATACCTACATACATACATACATACATACATACATACATACATACATCAACAAATAATTTTTACATCATACTGTCCACTTTTGTAATCAAATCCCTCGCCGAAGACGATTCGGTTATAATTTAATCATAATCATCACAACTAATCACAAGTTTAGCTGGGTGCCGAAATATAAGATAGAAATCAGGAAGGTTGGCGTCATAATTGAGCTAAAATGATATGTCAATGTTTGATGTATTTGACTTCTAAAATATGTTATTAGCGCCCAGGTCACTTTTTAGTACGTTACGTACATTATTTTACTTACATAATACTCCGTTACTTCGCTACTCAAAATGGTACTTTTTTTATACTGGTCCATCTCTTCCCTGCGTTCCACAATCTTTACTAGCAGTAATGTATGCAGAAGTGAATATGAGTTTTTCCTGATTCATCATCATCTTGTCAATGTTGTCCTTAGTCACATTCGAAGCATCCACCTCGAAGCATGCACCTTGCAGCCCGATTCTACTGCCTTTGTTCCAATACTTTAATAGTAAGCCTATGTAAATTACTGGTCCTAGGGTACTTAAAACTGATGCGACCAGTATAAGGAAGTTTAAAAAAATAGCCATAAAAGTAGCCCCTATTGTACCGAAAATAATATCAAACCGTAGGCGGTAAATGTTGAGTTTTGATCAGGTTTCTGTTTAGCTATATTCGAACGGTTATTGACCCTGACGCGTTCGGTCGGAGTCAACCTTATGCGCGCATACGCATACAACCTTCTTCGTGAAATTAAGTGTCGAATGTAGACATCAAATACAGGATGTTTTTTTTAATGTGTACAGCCGCTTCAAAAGTAGACAATGATTACACAGATTTCAGAATTAAAAATCTGAATGATAAATTAATTACTTAGGTAGGTATAATATTTTAATTTTGAAAATGCTCAAAAATAAAATTTTAAAATCTAAACAATCATCTATTTTTGATATCGACTAGGTACCTACTTCAATTTGATAGAAATGCACATAATGACACTCATAAATTATTGTTAATAATAAATTCCGTTATCATGAGCGACAATATAATTTAGGATTACTAATGCGCGAGTTATCCATTACCTATAAGCACTTGTTTAATACTCCAACTTGTGATAAGGGCGAGGAACGAGGAACCTTATGATAGCACCGCCACATTACGATTATGTACGATACAATTGCGTTCTCCATTAGATGAAGGAAATAACGAACTTATTGATGTTGTGATATATTTTCGCTTAACGCTACGGTTCATTTACGAGTGCGTTTACTAAAACGATTTTTGTAAAGAATGTAGGTAAGTAATTGTAAAAAGATATTTACAAAAAAATTAAATCCATCTAAATCATGAGTATTTTATTGCAAACCAAATACATCCATCCAAAATGTACATTTTGGGTTCATAAAACTAACCCGGTTGGTACCCGGTGGGGATTTCCGCACGAAAAAAAGGTTGATAAAAGTAACAAAGTATAAAATACAGAAAGCATTTTATATTTTTTACTTCAAATATTTTATGCATAATAAATAAAATCGGTCAAGCATGAGCAATGGGCCATGAGTCCATGACGTAACAGTTATATTTACGTATGACATCAATCTAGCCTTCGACAAACGAATTTAGCTATGACGTTTTCTTGGAAATATGTGATCCAAACACATTTTTGAGAACTGACTTAGAATGATATACATAAGCAACTGTCCGTTGAGCTTGTATTCTACAAGCAAATGAGTATTAAATTTGCGAAAATACCTCCCACATCGTGCATTTGACAATATCTGAAACAAAAAAACATTGTAATAACTTGTAAAGCACTTATGTCAACGAATATCCCCACGATACTTCCAAAACTAGGTCACTTAAAAACTTTTTATTAGTGATTTAACAAGATACCAAAATAGATTCAAATGCTTAGCCGTCGACAACGGGCGTGTTACCGATAGCACATTTGGATGGATATAGGTTATTGAAGTAATAATTCTGATGACGATAATTCTACTCGGTACAAATTGCTAGGTCTCCACGGAAAATATCGAAGTTCAGCCGCAGCACAGTTAGACGTGAAAGCCGACCCCAACTGAATTGGGAAAAAGGTTCAGAGAATGAGGATGACAAATTGCTAGGTCTTTAAAAACTCTGACCCTAGAAATGCTTTTTGTCACGAATAAGAACTGCCGTGAAGTACGGCATATATACATACAAGTAATATATCTTCCACAGGATTAGTACGTGCAAGTAATCGCTATTTTCATAGTTAACCTTGGTTGTCCGTAAATATCAATAGTAGGTGTTATGTTTGATAGCAAGAACGTCCATGTTACCTACAACTAGAACCACAAAGATCCTGACGTCATTCATTACAATCATTACACATTAGATACAAAAGTAACACCACCGATCTAATAAATTATAGTAACTAACACCTCGCTGAAATTGTCTCGGATGTGGTCTCAGCGAGAGGCGCGAGAGCTGTCTTCTCGTATCAATATTGGTGACACTGATTGAATTTGGACATAGACAGGCTCACAATACAAACAGACAGACACACATCAGCTTTATCGATAAGGGTAAAGATAACGACGTATAATAATTCTCAGTAATATATTTTTGTATGCTTCTTTTGCGTTATCATTTAAATCGTATATGACACATGTATGATAAATTCTTCCGCGACTCTTTTTTAACTATTTAGTAGTACAGACTATTGTTAAACACCGCTTCACGATGCGCGGGAAACTTGAGCGTACGCATATTAAATATCTATTCATGTCGGAGGCGAGAAACGCGGGAACCGGATAGTGCTGTATTTACAAAAACATTCCGTGTGAGTTGCGCAACATTGAGGAACATGGAAACACCATTTTATTGGGTACTAGGATTACCTCGTGGCGATGTCACGGCATTGTTCTTTAAAACTCGTCTCTATATGAACGGAATATTTACTTATTTACATAATTTGGCATTGACAAAATATGTACGGTTTAGTACCTAAAATGAAGAATATTTAATGGTGTAATGATTCAATATTCTTAGTTTTTACGAATATTTCGTGTGAAAAATGTACCTTGCTATCTACGCACAATGACAAAATAAAACCAATATAATACAGAACTCTTTCAATTACAGCTTGGACAAGAAGACCAAGGACTGTACACAAGCAGAAAATTTGGCACGTCATTATGAGTCGCGTTTCACTGAGGAAAGTAACAAATACAACAGTGCTCTTGCTGATAAGAAGAAAGCTCAAGATGAGGCCAGGGTTCGTACTATTTGTTTATTTTCACGTTCTGTGTGATGAGTTAAGTTTGATATTAAAACTGCATGAAGAACTAATTATCTAATATCTTACAAATATTCTCTTTACAGGAGCTGGGTAAAGAGCTGGAGAAGTTGCGCAAAGTATACGCGGACACACGCAAGACTTTGGAGGAAGAGATGCTCTGTCGTATCGACATGGAGAACACAGTACAGAGCTTGCGTGAGGAACTCTCTTTCAAGGATCAGGTGTTCCAGCAAGAACTGCAGGAAACGCGCACCAGACGTCAAGTGGAAATCACGGAAATTGGTAAGCACAATTAGATTGTATTACAACAAGATATTTATGTTATGATCTTCTGCTGGTGATTTGCTTTTATTAGCACCTAAATTGAATTGTGAGGTAGCTGTGTTCCATGGCTTGGTTTTAAGGACATTATCGAAATGTGCAGTGCCACCAGCTTGTCAGACTTTCTGGGGCTCCAATGAGTACTACAGAGGTTTGTATGTCAATCGGTACCGACGGCTTAACGTGCTCTCCGGGGCACGGAGGAGTGTCACTACGTCAAGAATTGTCACTCATCCTAAGACTGATTAGTCGCATATTGCTTAATCTTGTGTTAATTTGCTAACCTATTCAGTTACCACTTAACCATGTATTGCTATTTATTTATATGTTTTAAAGAGGCAACATGACTCATTATACTGGCACTATTATTTAGTCTGGGGCAAGTCGTTAGTGTTATCAGTAGTATTTACATATGCATAGTTAAATGTGTCTAGTAGATGTCTAGTCCATTTGTCAAGTGCATTTGTCAACATGCCAATTAAGATTCCTAAGAGATATTTACAAGATACCGAAAAATATTGGCACTACTGATTTAATTGCTATCCACTTCCACGTCAATATGACTACATCTCACCTGACAGTAAGCTATAACATAGAAACGAGGGTCACCATTATAGATAACAATAAAATGATAAGGTTCTTTTTCACGCTCCGCTTAAAAGATCCGGCATTGTAGGAATAAGGAATCACGTGTGTTGGTGAAGAATTGCCAAAAGTCTTTATGGAGCGGCAAAGATCACTAGTGTCGAACCGTTTAGTCCTAGATGGGATTATTTTGGACCCCATGAGTGTGCATTATTAGAGAATGGGACTAATTAGACCGCTTATCTGCCATACAGTTTTCATCATGTAATCAAGAAGAATGTTCGGCTATCCTAATAAGCTTCACCAGGCTCTTATTTAAAAGTTTGTCTGTTGTTTTAGATGGTCGTCTTGCGCAGCAGTATGAAGCCAAGCTGCAGCAGAGTCTGCAAGAATTGCGCGAACAACAAGAGGCCAACATCAAAGCCAACCGCGATGAAATTGAAGCTCTCTATGAAAACAAAGTAAGTAATCCAAGTAATTATGTTAAAAAGGATAGATTCATTTATTCTGTTTTGTAGTTCCCCTTATTTCCGGCGAAGTGTTGAAGCGGAACGTTCCGCCTTGGCACAAAACTCCACAGGAAATTTGTATTTTGTAGTCTACTTTTAATTATATTATAATAATTGCGATTATAATGAATTCTTATAAATGATAATAATGAATATAAACGTTTATAAAGAAAACTCGAAAATACTTAAAAAAATTATGAAACATTCAATTTCGTTAAACTTACTTATTTGCACATACTCTTTGATAGTTCCGGATTGTTACACACATCTGTCTAAAGAGTATAATTTAAATATTTATTATATTTGTAGTTAAAGAACCTGCAGAACGCGTCTCACCGCAACAGCACCGCTGCCAACGTGGCCGTGGAAGAGCTGCGCACCATGCGTACGCGCATCGACAGCCTGAACTCCACGCTCAATGACCTAGAGAACAAAAACGCTGCCCTTAGCGTAAGTATTCTGATACTTATTATTTGACGTCTTTAGTATTTTTTATGTAATTAGTTATTGCCTGACAAAATGATCATCGTAGTCCAAAATACATCCAAAGTTTGCTTATGGAGGGATAAACATGCGTCACAGCGTCGTCTGTAAATCACCAGGTGTAATATCTTGCAGGGGAGGTTTTCCTGGCCCTGAAGGTCTTGCTCTCCTTACTGCCTGCGAATAAGTCTCTATACTGTTTTTGTAGTAGTTAATAACGTCACAATATTTTACAGAACCGGTGCCGCGAGCTGGAGCGGCAATTGGAGTCGGAGCGCGCGCGTCACGCCGAAGACCTGGCGTCGCTGGAGCAGGAGCTGGGGCGCCTGCGGGACGAGATGGCGGCGCAGCTGCGCGAGTACGCCACGCTCATGGACATCAAGATCTCGCTCGACCTCGAGATCGCCACCTACCGCGCGCTCATCGAGGGAGAGGAGGACAGGTGACTATCTCAACTCTATACAAATAAATAAAACCTTCTTCTATCTGTTTATTTTTTCCAGCTAATCTCTGAAATGATTGGACTGATTTTGACGGCACATTCATTGGCAAAAAGCTAATGTAACAAGGAGTAAATTAAGCTACTTCAATTTTGTAAAATTTCGGTGGGATTTATGAGGAATTAATCAAGTGTATACCTAAAGGGATTTGTATCAAACTACCTTATTATTTATCAAATGTAGCTCCAACAAAATCAAAAGCGAGAGGATTGGGTGTGTCTGATGACATCACACCTTGGTAAATAAATAAATCTGTCATTGACAACAGAATGTTATACCTCAACTTGTGACTTTGACATTTAGATTAGATGACGTCACAAATCACTACAATGCTATGCGGGCTATTGAAATAATGTATGTTTATAAGTTATTCTTTAAGGAAAACATAAAAAAAAAACTATTTACTAAATATCTGAGATAGGAATCCCATCGACAAGTCTTGGTTATTTAACGTCATTTGCAAATGTTCATAGTACACGTACGTCTACAGTTTGTATTGCCTCTAGAAACTGTAAGTGAACACACACATACATTCAGAAGAGCAACTTATTTTGCATTTGGGACATGCACAGAACTAATAAGAGAATCGCTAACATTTTCTACCCTATTCGATGTCGTTCACTTTCTTGCAACTGCAACAAATTTCTTACAGAACTTAAACTTAATTTAATGCCTCTTTGAGCGACATATACATAGAATACGTTCACCGACATGAATCTCGGAATGCGCCGTAACCTGTACGGAATCTAGTACCATCCGTTAATGGATGTGTAAACTAACACTAAGGTGCCGTGAGGACATGATTTGTATGCCAGTTTTGCCATCAATGTGACAAGTTTAGGATTGTAAGATAGTTGAACAACACTAAGAAGATAACTATAGTACGTGTTTGTGTCTCTCACAGGCTGAACCTGACGGCGCAGTCTCCCGGCCGCGAGTCTCGCGCCTCCACTAGCGCGTCAATCGGTCTGAGCCTCGGCGGTCGCGGCACCCCCGCACGTCGCGCTACTCCGCTACGCGCCGCGCGTAAACGCACGCTCCTGGACGAGAGCGAGGAGCGAAGCCTCAATGATTTCAGCGTCACATCCAGCGCTAAGGGAGACCTCGAGGTGGCTGAGGCCTGCCCCGATGGCAGCTTCGTTCGCATCAGGAACAAGGGGAAGAAGGTTCGTATCTCTTATTAACAATTTCACTTTTAGGACTACGAGTACGAGAGGCAGTGAAACTCCCCCCCCCTTTCCTATCCCTCCCCCCTTCCCTTCAGGGTAGGCAGCGCGTGTGTGACACCCTTAGTGTTGCACACGTTCATAGGCCACGGTGACCACTTCCCATCAGGTGGGCCGTGTGCTTGTCTGCCACCTAAGTAGGATATAAAAATAAATAAATAAAAACTTCTTGAAATGTTGATTCTTAGCTACTGGTGAATGCCTGTTAGAAAGTACGCGAGTATCTGCCATCTCTTGATGGTATGAAAAATCAATGTTAGGCCAATTTTAGCAAATTGGCCTAACATTGATTTTTCATACCACAGCTCACCATTTTCGGTTCATGTAACTTCTATTAAATGTTAAGCTAACTTCTGTAAGCTAACCTATACTAATTATGACAGGAGTTGAGCCTGGGCGGCTACCAGATCATCCGCAAGGCAGGTGACCAGGAGACGCTGTTCAAGTTCCACCGCACGGTGAAGCTGGAGCCGGGCGCGCTGACCACCGTGTGGTCGGCCGACGTGGGCGCGGAGCACGACCCCCCGAGGGACATCGTCATGAAGGGACAGAAGTGGTTCGTCGCAGACTCCTTCACCACCGCCCTCATCAACAACGAGCAGGAGGTAATGTTATATAACATGACTGTTGTTTGACATACGATATTCATCTCTGCCCCTTGCCCCTGTTTCTATTCACGTGGAATGTTGATCCCGTTCTCGCAACTCATGAAACTGTTTCAAGGATGAAAATCCCCTTAGTGTGCATTCAGCGGGGGCATTTATGTCGAATTGAACCGAGTTAAACCGCATGCCGTCTCAGGTCTTCAAACGTAGGGGTGTACGGTACGCGCCCTATACAGTGCCACTCCCGCATCGGCCGTAATTAACTGCAGTCAGCATCATCTTTCACATCTATTATATTAGTAGGATTAACTATAACAACCATTGAAATGGAAACTTAAAGTAACCATTTGTTACGCAGGAGGTAGCCGTGTCGGAGAGACAGAGACGACAAGTCAGCACCAGCGCTCAGCGACACCGCGAGCTCGCGCACAAGTACCCCCGGCGTGAACAGGTATGGGACTACTCTATCTTCTAATAGCGTACTGCAATGGTTCTAAGCTATACCCAAAATAAACTATAAACGAGTACTATATCTTAGTGTTAGCCTACAAATTGCCTGGGATATTTTTTTTATACCACTTAGGTGACAGACAAGCACACGGCCCACCTGATGGAAAGTGGTTACCGTGGCATATTGACGTGTCAACACCAGGGGCGTCACACTCGCGCTGCCGACCCTGTCAACACCTAATGCCTTTCTTCGTTTACGCCTCCCCTATTAGTTTGGGTTTTAGGGGCGTCTGCTGTTCCATCTTCCAACCCCGAGAGGACAACCTGCGCCAGAGCCTCGTCCATCAATCAGCAGTTGTACCGGCTTGTGGGTGATGTTGGCTTGGGCCGCACAAACAACCTGCTTGAATACAGCTGTATAATAATGCATTCTGTATGTTATAGTTGGGAGAGCACCGCGAAGGCGATGAGAACTGTCGTATAATGTAAGACATTGGTGCGTCCTGCATCCACTCGGTGCCTCACGCTTCACTGCCGGAGCTCCCCACTCTGCCCTGTGGGCAACCTCTACCTTATTAAATAACTGCACTGTCTACATTCATTCACTAATAAAAAAATATGCTACCTAGTCTTAAGCCAGATATGTCTTCTTTCTTTATTATAAATAACAAAAGTCGTGAGTTGTGTTGGTAAGCTTATAATTAGCTATATTTATAGCGGTGCAGTATTGAAACGTATAAGTGCGGTCTGATAGGCATGTAGCCAGTATGTGAGAAGGAGCCTTGTCAGGAAGACGATAAAGCAGTTACAAGACTGGTAACCTAAATTCCTTCTGTTGAATTTATAGCAATAGCTATGTGCCTATTAGATATTACTTAAAATATTAAAAATACATTCTTGATGGAATTTTCCACAATAGTTAGGCGATTTCTCAACGATTACTCGGCGGACCCCGCAGCGTGTACGTAGTAAGGTCGGGATGGATTTTTGGCTATTTAAAATGTTGCTGTATCACCGCGTTTTTGCAACTATCTCTTGTTTTTTATACATATATGTGATATATATGTATAAAAAACATTGAATAGTTATTAAAACATCTTTTAGAAGTGTCTCGTTATCGACGTCCATTTTTTAAATGAAGACAGCTAAGAAAGGTCTGAAAGTAGCGCATAATATATATGCTGTTCAATTTGACCGATTTTTATATTGATCACGACGAGGTGCTACACACACTTGCTCCGCCGAGAAATCGTTTACAAATCGTCGAGTAAAGGTCGTTAGGGTTTCTGATTACTCGAAGGTTGTGTTCTCGCGAATGACTGAATTTTCGCCATTTAAAAACGGTTACATAACAGTTAATCATATACACACAATTTCATATACACATATACAATTTCATTTGCTAATAATAATCAATATTTAATATATATTCATGAATTAAATATCTTGACTACACAGGTTTGCTAATACTGCCTTATTCTTCACATTTTTCATTATATTTTTATGAGATCCTAAACAATACCTTCAAACTTTGTACCAGAGTGGCATTCAAATGAACAATTAAATAATAACTTCTGCATCGCGCGTACAGAGTGAAACAGACAGACTCACT
Source organism: Lithosia quadra (assembly GCA_963576445.1). NCBI lineage: Eukaryota > Metazoa > Arthropoda > Insecta > Lepidoptera > Erebidae > Lithosia > Lithosia quadra. The sequence goes on from OY754874.1 coordinate 13,544,935, forward strand.
TGCCCATGTAGTTTTCCCCTGTTTAAAAATGGAGAGTCGGAAACCCTAAGTACCAGTGCATTGCTTACATACAATTTTATTCATGTGCCTGTATTGTTGTTGTTAAGTATAAAAGAAAGTATAATACGAATCTTTAAAATGTAGTGGACAAAGTACAAAATGATTCGTTCACGTTTTTCGAGAGAAGATTGTAATCTTTCAAAGGTAAATTTTATAGAATACTATAGTATTTTGATGTTAGATCAGTCATACAGATTAATTTATGAAAACCTTGGAATACTTTGGGGGATTACAATCCGTAGTGGGTAAGTATAGAAATAATTAAATATTTTTATTTCCCACCCATTTTTGAGCTAGGCGATAAGAAAGTTTATATTCATAAATTTAATTTAATGTCCCATTTGGTAAGAGTTCATTCATGTAGATTAAATCTACTAATAATATCATTATTCTTAGAAACTTTGGACTAGATAAATCATTGTATTAGTATAAGTTTCTATCACAAAAATCCAGTTTGTTTTAGAATAATCATGAGTTGGCACTATTATGTACCTTTAAGAATTCAATTCAATAGGGGCTAAATATTATATTACATAAACATTTGTCGAAGTTATACGTATGTTACTTAAAATTGTAATGAACAAGATATTCACCCAGTTATGCGCCTGAGTATAGATAAAAGACTAACGTAAAACTCTTGCTTGAATCAATATGAAAGATAAATTTGCAAACAGCATTTAAAATGATAGCTGTAAACTTAATTCTAATGACATTAAGCTATAATATGCACTAACGATACGTTTCTATAAATGGAATTAATATTGTCATTCTTTTGGTAATAAATTTGGCATTATTTTTATTTTTAATCATTGAGGATAGAATCTGATTCAAAGTCATAATTACTTTGTTTTGTGAGTAATCATGAGACATTTTTTTTAGTTTGGACCCACTTTATATGTTCCGTATGTAATAAACAATATAACATTTAAAAATAAAGGTATATTTAAGTATTATGGGTGTTTTACTTAGTTTCTTTTAATAATATTCTTCAGTAACTAGCTTAAGCATGCGCGCGGGGCACGGCTTGTAGACCCGCGCCTCGCAGTTACCTTGGGGCCTTATGCTCCTCACCCGCACACAATTTAGGAGTGTCATTTACTATGTTATAATTTGCAACCCTGGACTACTTTTGCCGAAATATCGAAAGTTTTAATATCGATTTTTTTCATCTGAAAAAGCTAAAGTATCGATAGCTCGGAACGAGGCAATACTATCGACAGTTTTGTAGTTCACGAAGAATAAGCTAATTGACACTATCGATAGTATTGTTGCTAAAATACTAATCTATAGACTATCGATACTCTGCCAATCTGCAATAGTATTGGGCATATTTTAACAGTAGTTTAATTAAACGAGATAACTATCCGAGGCCAACATATTTTTTTTAAATCAAATAAAATAATTTTATTGTGAAAATGGGTTACAATATGAAGTAGTAAAAGGATATAAAGTTTCTCCACTCTACGCCTCAAGGCATAGGGTACTGACACTAGTAGTCAGCCCCGCACCAGTACTCAGCCTTTTTCGGTTCAAAACCTATAGAAATAGCATTCTAATAGAAACTAACCTATAGAATTACTTTAAATTAGTTCTATGACTCTTCATTAGTCGATTCAATTCCAAACTTATTAGCTAAGTGGCTGCGAAGTATTTTAAATATTAGTCTTTTTCGACGTCGTCTGCTGACGAGGCGATACGCGGCGCGCGCGCCATTTTTTTTGTTAGTGGAAGCGTTCGCAAAAAAGTTATTATTTTTAATTTTTTTGTCAGTTTTAAGGCACTTTGTATAAACATTTCCATTAATTAAAAGTTTTGGCATCATAATCAATGAAAAAGTATCGTGTTCTTCTTAAGAATTAGTAATAATGAGGCGGCCGAATACTGGGTCCCATTTGTATATGCATTATCTAGTACCCAGCCACCCTGGCTGAGTACTGGTTTTAACACTGTTTTTTTATTTAGAGTTAATATAGTATCATTTTAAAGTTCAGAGTTCATCCTTTAATCTGGTATACACATACCATATACGATTTTGTCAAAAACCCAATAGTCGGCCACTTAAACAGTTGAAGTTGGTTACATGGCTGAGTACTGGGGAAAGTATACCCAGTGCTCAGCCACAGTTATACAGTTTCTTTTTTAAGGCTATTTTAAACATACACACAAATCTTTTTTCCCAGTGGACAGATGTTGTCTCTGGGAAACCATTGGACCACACAAAATCTGTCCACTTGCTACGATCTTGGCATACTCCTTTCGCTTCTTCAACTTTCATAATTGTTTTCATAGACGCACGCCGGTTGCTGGTACTCTTGACCTGATCTTTTCCCAAAACGTTCTGGATCTGATTAGAATATGTATGCCTAGGTCGGCCTTTACCTGGTTGCCAATAAACCCTCGCCTCATATATCTGTTTTGTCAATCTTTTTTCAATCATTCCTTTCTCTATCTTGGTCACTACATCTTGAACCACACCGCAACTTTCCCTTATCGCACTGTTACACATTCGGTCCATCAACTTTACTCCAACTATGCTTCTCAGACTTCTTATTTCCACAGCATTCAATCTACTTTCATGCTTCTTCTGCCAGACCAAACATACACTACCTACCTTATATGCACAGTGAGACGTGCCTTTTTAGACATGATCTGACTGCTCATAAAATTATACAGAGCCCAATTCACTTGATTAACTGCTATTCAGGAAAGAAAGTTACAGAGGCAAAAATTAAAGATAAAAATAAAAAAGAAAACAAAACAGCTCTAAATTCTAAATTAGTAAAGTGAAGGAGACTACAGAGAAGAAAAATGATGATTTTAATCAGAAATTGAGAGTAAAATGCACAAGGAAAAGGAAATTGGAAGATTTGAATGATATAACTGAAGAAGCAGAGGAGACTGGCCGTGATTTTGTGGAAATAAAATAAAATAAAATAAAATAAAAATTCTCAGTAACATACTTAATCATCTGAATCTCCTGAAACAGAAACCTGTAAGGAAAATAATTCCTTACAGGTTTCTGTTTCAGGAGCTTCTGCATACATACATACACCTACATTATGCTCAAGCTTCTGCAAAAAATTGTTAATCGCCGAGAAACTTTTAGAAGTGAAAAAGAACTGGCAAACTATTTAAATACTGAAACTTTTTAATTACTGAAGAATATACAGATTACAGTAGTTATAAGTTATATATTTGATTGATTTCAAGAGAGGCTGACCACTGGTGGCAGTGTGGCTGATCACTGGATTTTGGCGGCTGAGCACTGGTGAAAATTGCCTTATTTTGTTAAAACGTATTTTTCATATTATTAAAGGATAAGTTTGTAATTTTTGTTAATTTTGTAACAAAGTTTAATAAATTTGTAACGCAATTTATACAAAAGATTTTCAATTTAATCTTTCTAACATTTTCTTATACGAGTTTGAAGTCAGACTTTCCACTAAAAGGCTGACTACTGGTGCCAGTACCCTACAATAATATTTTATATAACACTGTAATTAAATAATTAAAACTTAAGAACTAATAATTATATTGAACTATTTATACATATTGCTATCGCACTGTGCTACACTTTTAAAAGAAAAAGAACTACAACTAGTGACTACTATGCCTTAATTTAGTTGTAAATACTATTGCAACTTATTATACAATCGATAGGATCGGTAGCTTATTATCTACGAGCAACAATACTATTGACAGTATCGATAGTATCGATTGTTTATTATTCGCGAGCAACAATACTATCGATAGTATTGCCTGGTTCTGAGTTATCGATAGTATCGATACCATTCGATATCTTTTTATACCTTGTCTAATCTAGGATGATAATTTTGACAGCTCCAAGTAGGGTACCCCATATAGTATAATCGAAAATGGTTCTTTCGATTTTCGATTATCGTTCCCATAGAATATGGAATCGATAGTTACAAAAATACAAAAACATTTACTTTTTATTATTTTAGGTAACTTACTTCAGGATGACAAAAGAGAAGTTTTATGGTATAGTATTTATGTTTCGTATCATATTTAGCTAATTATATCACAAAAATTTTAGTAGTATAAGTACTTAATAATTTCAATAAATTATTTTAAATTCGATTCATTCGATTCATTTGTGTAAAGTCAATTGTGCTATATTCTTGCAAGACGCTTCACTATGATAAGTGGGCGGGGCTTGTCTATGAATTACAATAATTTTATAGGTTTAATGTTGTATAAAAAAATACGATACTTCATAGACATGAACTGTCATTATTATCATCCTAAATTAGACAAGGTATAGACAAGGTATAGGTACGTACTATACCTTGTCAAATTTAGGATGATAATTTTGACAGCTCCAAGTAGGGTACCCCATATAGTGTAATCGAAAATGAATCTTTCGATTTTCGATTATCGTTCCCATAGAATATGGAATCGATACTTACAAAAATACAAAAGCATTTATTTTTTTATTATTTTAGGTAACTTACTTCAGGATGACGAAAGAGAAGTTTTATAGTATAGTACTTATGTTTTGTATTATACTTAGTTAATTATATTATAAAAAAATGTAGTAGATAAGTACTTAATCATTTCAATAAATTAATTTAATTTCGATTCATTCGATTCATTTGTCTACAGTCAATTGTGCTGATTTCTTGCAAGTCACTTCACTACGGCAAGTGGGCGGTACCTGTCTATGTGCTACGATAATTTTTGAGGTATCATCTCGTTGATAAAAATATGATACTTCATAGACGTGAACTGTCAAAATTATCATCCTAAATTAGACAAGGTATAGTTACTTGTTGTCTATCGATAGTGGACTATCGATTGGCAACACTACCCTGGACCCTGGACAATACTAATACTGTCACAACTGTCAGCAGTCACAAATGTCACAACAAATACATAACCTATAAATATGTAATTTAATAAATTCGCTCTTCGTTCATTTAGTGCAGAATTTGTGATAAATAATATACTAGTTATAGTAACTTTAGTGCTATTATAATATTTGATAAAGTGGAAAGTGAAAACTAGGTAAATGTCTCATATATATAACTCTACTGTGCATATTACTCTTGCAGCATGTTTCTTTAAATATAAGGGCATCTTAATAAAAAGAGTTAGTTGATAAATTGATTCATTTCTCATGGTGATAAACTTATATATGGCTGTTCGGTTCCCAAGGAAACCATGTAGAAAATAAATGAGCCGCCCGCGAAAAATACTGATACCGTTCCTGTGGTCCCCAGGGACCTAATCTCGGAGTAGAATTCAGCCTATTTGTTATTCCTAATAATTAACTACATCTTGTGCCAAATTTTATCCAGATCCGTCCATCCATTAATACAATCTATACTTATAATAAAACTGTAGAGAGGTCAATTCTGTACATTGAATATATTTACAAAATAACTATTGGGGGATGATTGGTGATCGATACTAATGCAAAAAATGCAATCAGTTAATTTTTGTCTTTCTGTCTGTCTGTCTGTCTGTCTGTATATGCACGCATGGATCAAAAACTACTGGAGGGATTTTGATCAAACTTGGTACGATTATAGTTCATACTTCTAGGCAACATATACGCTCGGTCAAGTCCATCCAGTACTTTTTAAAAAGTACTGAACGGATTTTGATGCGGTTTGTTTTATTAGAATAGTTTTGGTTAGACATGTGGAGACCATTGGAGTGGCGAGTGGAGTGGAAAGTGGTATGGAGTGGAGTGGTGAGTCGAGTGAAGAGTTGTTTTATTAAATAGAAGACTTGGTGGCGATACCGACTTCCACACGGGCGGAAGCTAGTATAATCTAATAAGTTGACTTTTGTTGCATCTGTTGGTTGGGCGCATCTGTCCTCCCAATCCCGAGAGGAAAGGCTGCGCCAGAGCCTCATTCCTCCATCAGCAGGTACACTGGATTGCAGGTTGGCTTGGTCGAAGATTGTGATGGGGGCCACCCACCACCCATTACTCTACTCGGCATGCCTTGCTCAAATTGCTGTTTGTGTGAGTAAATAAATATGACTTTCCTAGTCAATTAAATCTTCCTCATCCGACCACCATCCCTTGTTGCAAAATCTGTTTCATCTTGTCTATAACGGCATCAACTGTTGTAAAACCCAACCAACAGGTGTACTGGCTTACAGATGAGATTGGCTTGGTTCCTGCATATTTAGTTTGATAACCTACAACATTGCTAAACCGGGCGAATACCGCGCGGTTTCCACCGTGTCTGAACAGGGGCTAAAAGCATGACACATGATCAGTAGTTCTGGAGTTCTCAGGTATACAAACGCGAACTTAGGCTTCATATCCCTATAACGGATGTTAGGTCGTTAAACAAATCAACGTTGATCTATTAAACTGTTGTTGTACCTATCTAGGAAATTGTTGATATATGTTAATCTAATTAACTATTGATCTCTTAACTTATTGATGTACTTCCAAGCTGTTGACCTAGGTCCTAGGTCATACTGATTTTTAATACTAGGCGCACACTGGGCCACATGCGGCAGCGACAGCTCGGCGACTAGACGCGACGACATACAGGCTGCGGTAGAGAATCATATATGATTCTCAAACTAAATATGCAGGAACCAAGCCAATCTCATCTGTAAGCCAGTACACCTGTTGGTTGGGTTTTACAACAGTTGATGCCGTTATAGACAAGATGAAACAGATTTTGCAACAAGGGATGGTGGTCGGATGAGGAAGATTTAATTGACTAGGAAAGTCATATTTATTTACTCACACAAACAGCAATTTGAGCAAGGCATGCCGAGTAGAGTAATGGGTGGTGGGTGGCCCCCAACAAAATACCTATAATAATATATATATTATTATAGGTATTTTGTTCCAAGCCTCGCACACTTGGCGTCAGAGACGCGGAGTCGCGACGACAACCTAAGGGAGTCGCCGCGTCTAATGGCGCTATGAAATCTCGGCCGCAGCCGCAGCCTGTCGTCGCGTCTAGACGCCGAGTTGTCGCTGTCGCCAAGTGTACGCCTAGGGTTAATGTTGAGCTAATGACTATTCATCTCACGTGTGTATCGCTTTACAAATCTTGCATCCGCTGAACGACATCCTGTGCGTTTGCGCTCGAATATAACGACTAACTAAAGTGTCCTTCCTGGAATCAGAAAGGACCAGACTTTAGGTCTGACCTTAGAGTTTACAGATAAAAATTAGTTATGAAACAAAATGTCTCACTGTTGACCTCGTTACTCGTTATGAGGGTGATGGAGGCAGGGAGACAGGCTTACATAATTTTATAAACGAGTATCCTTATAAGCACACGAAGCAACGCACGCAGTAACACGCGCGCTATTAATAAAAACGGTGTCGTTATCAATGGTGATGTTTACAATATAAAAACTACGACTTTCACAAAAGTTAAAAAAAGATTTGTTTGCCTTCATTTCAACACCTATATAGCGTACTAGGAGGTATTTTAGCATCCGGGCGGGTCCGGAGCGGCTTCCACACCTTGACCCAGGTGGGCGTTACGGCGCAATAGGTCATGAGGGAGAAGCTCGCGCTCGCGGGGGGTATGTTTGGGTGGGCGTAGTAGCGTAGTGACGTCAGGGACGCGCAATATCGACCCCGGGCCCGAGCCGTCACAACACCCCTCCTCCGCGCCCTACAGCGCCCGACCTAAGAGTAAGCAAACCATACAGAGTGGCCGACACGACAGTCGCCTTTCATCTCGATTTTTGTTTACATAGGTACCTCTTATAATCTTCAGAGAAAAGGCGGAGATGAGGCAATCAATTTTGAGAATTTAAGTGTTTGAATTTAGACTTTAGATCGTACACCAATGAGTTATAACTAGTCAGTAGAAGTACAATAATTAGGTATTAAATATTGATATCGGTATAGTCTCGAATTTTGTCTCACATGTTACTCTGTGTCTCGGTGGTTCGGCTACGAGCGACGCCTGCCGCCCGGCCACAGCCGCCGCGCAACTACGCATCGCGCCATCCGGAAGTTTGCCGACGCTAATGGAAAACGTTCATGGCCCGCTTTGATGAGATCCTCGCGCCACGCTAACCCATACCCCTGGTGAATTCAAATAATATTACCCACCCCACGGAAAAGAATTGCGTCTTATTATCGCACAGTAATGAAATGCCATAAGGAGGTACATTTATGTTGATTTTATGAAGGCATTAATTATATGGTCAAATACGTTTGGCGGCTAAACGGCAAATTATAGAGGCGTGTAATTATGACTAAACGATCAAAACAATGCAATACGCTAATTGATTAATTAGATTGTGTCTTCTATCAGCTTTCAACTCCAACGTTTGTATACATTTCAGAAGTTTCTGATAACTTGAAAGAATGCTGAATATTACGATCGTGTCGATATAATATCACAAAAAAGTGTTACCTTGCCCGCATGAAACTTTTTACGCAATTTTCTTAACTTTTCCCGTTGAACCTGCTACAGAGTATTGTTATTAATGGAATCCGTAAAGTCGTTTTCAAGTTACGGCGAGATCAAGAGAAACAACGATTAATTTTATATTTATATGTATAACATTCACCTAATATATTTTATATAAGTGGAATATTACTATCCTTTTGTTAACTAAACGCTTGAATAAAGGTTTTACCTGCCCCAGGTAAACGGAACTGCAACTGGGAAATTCCCACGGCCATATTAAGGAAAATGTTAATTTGATTGGGCTGATAATTTCAAGATTTTGATCAATTAAATTTTTAATCGTCAATTGCATTATGGACCTCTTGTGGTTTCTTTTGTTTTATACGGTTTGAGACATAAATTACCCTTTTGATTAGACCGCTACGCACGGTAGTGTGAATTTCTTTGACTCCTAGATCTTTGTTTATCTGACCCTGAATTTTCATTGGATACTCTCTGAAAAACAGGACAGTGATACCGTTACTAGGTAGGTACTAATAATTGGATGATACTATCGAGATTAAAGAACCTTTGGCAATGTGAGCTCTGACTAATTTAACAGAATAGTTTCAATACTTCCAGTTTAACATAGTCTAGTTTAGTATAGCTAGCATTTACTATTAATAAAATTGAAGTAGTACTACTTAGTTATTGTTTGGTTACAGTAATTAAGGATATTGGTAACATGGTAACAATAGCAGCCACCAAATTAACAATGTTAGATGTCCGTAAAGTTTACAATTAGGTATGACGAGTTTCATAAACATGAGACGCAGACTTAAATACAAGACTGTAAGAAATACGCAGTAGCCGTCGACGGTAGGGTGGGACAGCCCTCCAGTTTTTCGACGCCCTTGACCCGATTCGAAAGAACCTCAAACAAGTTCTTATCCGATGATATAATATATATTAATGAAAAAGGTATTGGCAATCGGTATGAACAATTCTCAACGATAATTTTTTGAACGTAGATAATATTTATGAGACTATTCGTTTAGGCATACCTAACCTTATTTTATTACTAGTGTTCGACTATTATGGTCAAAATTCGATAATAATCATTATTGAAAATTTGATGAAAACAGGAGTCGAAGGTGGGACAAATAAACCGTCTAAGCTTTGGTACAAAATATCTTACTGATTAAACAAAGAATGCATAAGAAAAGAAAAACGAATAAAACAGGTACTGAACGATTTTGTCTGTACCTTAAACTGACGTATGCGGAGACCTTTCACCTCCAAGAAATCCAATCCAGTAATATTGACAGTAATGTTTTTATTTAAACTTCTCAGACTGCTATAGTGGCTCAACATTCCTACGTTTTATTAGGTACGCCTACCTCTAGTATCTATTAAGGGGGTTATAATAAAGTAAGTACCTAAAAAGGAAGGGTTTTTTGTTGCTGTGTTCGTATTACATCGACCTTGCCCACAAATATGGTCAAATATTACAGGTTCAAATAGACATACAATAAAGGTCAAGCAACTGTATGCTCATGGGCAATATCCACGTTAGCTAGCAACAATCATGTATTATGTGATGCTAATATTACCCCAACATAAGCAGTTATACTATTGTTATTAATAATCTATTCATATAAAATCAAATCTTTTCTTTTATTTACAGAATCAGCATGTTATAGACACAATAAGCTTATTACAAATGGCACAAATATATGAAACAAATATCAATATGCCAGAAAAGCAATTTAAAAAGATTCCGGTTTATGTCGTTGAAGAACACAATGATGCTTTACAATTTATATACTCGGCCATTGGCGGCAAAAAGTTACCACTAGAAGGAACAGCTCTCCTCCACCTAGACGCTCACCCTGATATGCTTATTGATCGTAAACTGAAAGGAGTGGAAGCACGATCTGGAAGAAATGTACTGCCATTATTACAAATAGAAAACTGGATATTACCGGCGGTCGCAGCTGGTCATATTAGTAAAGTTGTGTGGCTTCGTCCACCGTGGGCGCGACAATTTCATGATAGTACGAGAACTATGCATGTAGGCGACCATCCCACAACTGGTGAACTCCGAGTCGATAGCAAAGAACCCTACTATCTCTCAGACGCACTATATTCAGCCCATTTAGAGAATAAGACAAAGTTTATTTTCACTTCCGCTGAACTTTCAGAGTCTTCGCTAGCAGGAGATGACATAAGTAACCAAACATATATCCAAAACTTGAACATAAACCAACCATACGTCCTTGACATCGATTTAGATTTCTTTAGTACAGGAAATCCCTTTCTCGCATTATACGACAATATTAAACTGTATGATCGATTGTTACCGATATTTGATTTCAAACTTCCTGAAACGGATGACGATGAAACAATTGCCAAAGTTGTCAGATCCCGAGAACAACAGCTCGAGGAACTTGAAAACTTGTTCCAACACCTAGAGCAGTATAATAACTTAGCTAAATATGTGGGCGAGAAATCTCCGCTGTATCTTATGGTCAGTGGAGAGAAAATTCTATATCTTATAGAATGATTTACTAGTTTAATATTCTGCTGAGCTATTTTATAAGAACTGAAATTGACTTCCTGTAGTTCTAACATTAACAAGCAACTTATTAAAATCATTATATTTATTTAAAAAAATTAGATAAATGAATACTTCTCAGTTTTATCATTACATTGATAACCAATCATCTACAGGAAAATGTTTCAGCAATTCAAGGAAAAGTATCTGTGTATATTTATTCCATAGAAAAGAGAATTCTTATTTTGAGAAATATATTTTCGTATAAATTCGGAATCTCAATCATACTCATTACAGGAAAACCACCTTTTAAAGATTAGAGCATTCCGAAAGACATGTTGATTGGCAACATAAATATACTATTTATTTTTGCCAGAATGAACGGATTTTATCGATTTTTCTCAAAATAACTGTTTGTACTCATAGTATGGCGTCTAACTAAAGGTGCTCCTTTACTGGGGGCATTCGCCTGAACATTCGATTGTAACCATGACATTACTGTGGAACGTAAGTTTGTAATGTAATATTTCAAGTTGTCAGATATTGCTCACTGTAATGTTCGGTTCGGCTCGAGTCGATTGCTCCCGATAAGATAATAATAAGGGCACCTTAAGGGTACCTATAGCAAAGTAATAAATAAGCCTACCGAGAATTTGGTTGTTTGAATGCCATCTTATAATGTGTGATTTGCTCGGCGTAAAGCACTCATGAACCTTTATGCTTTTTCTTAGCTTGAATCGGTTTTAGACTCGATCGGAGAACAGGTACCAACCGTACTTAAGTTAAGTAGGTACCTACATGCGTTACGTACGCTATTTTTGTATTCGTACGATTGGTTATTCTCTTACTCTTTTTTATTCTTCACTTAAGCTGGTTTTTCTTATACTTATTATACCTCTTCAAGTAGCGCGAAAGGTACTTTCGGCTTACTATAAGACTGTCAACTCGTAATGAAAATATGTTCAAAATTCAGTTACGATCTAATCACGATCTCAACCTTCCCTCTACATAGGTACGTCAAGTTTGACAATTTTTATGCGATCAATGCGAGATTATGTTTTATGAGCAGAATACCTATTTTCAGTAAATTCGTAATATCATAAGTCAATCTCAATACAAACACTTTCGTTTTGTGACATGTAAGTATGTAGTACCTATATAATTTACAACATTTGGCAGGTCATTGGTCACTACCTGTTTATAACTTTCTTTAGTAGTTTAAAAATGACCTGATACCTATAAGATACTTTTCCTTTGAAAGTTTTTAATTTAGGTATTGTTACCCATGTCCAGTTCATGAAGGAATCTGGCAATGACACTCATAAAGAGTTAATATTATCTGTCCAGGTCGCAGAGTTAAGTGAAGTGATATTAACAGAAGCTCAAAGGTTAAACGAGAAGCCAGACTGGTGGGCGGTATTCGCTGGCGGGTGTACTCGTGATCAAGAGGGATTGCCGTATCACATCAGTTCGCAGGAAGAAATACAACGATTGGTGAAAGACGCTTTGGTGCCGCTGTTGAAGCGATTACCACCACCAGTGTTGATTACAGTGGCAAGATCTACAGACGACGGGTACTGCCCTTCTGAACAGGTAGGTAGTATGTATCTAATGCATGTGTGAGTTAATTTTTTGGTGGCAGAATATTTTTATTATATTTATATGTATAATTTAAATAAGTACCTACTCGACAATAAAATTCTAAGATACATTATAAAATGCAGTCTACATATTACTACAATATATTATCTATACTTAGTTATCGTAGCGTACAGAGATTGAAATGGAAACTGAATAAGCCGTACCTACTGCGCCGTCATACCTCATGCGGGCCACTCTTTCGAATGACCGCACGTCATGCAAATCGTATATATTTTTGGACAACTTTTGGTGCAAATCATATGCACAAAATTCACTTCGTATTATTTGCATGAAACGGGCGCCCGATTGCTTGACAGATATGCAATGTGCACTTGACAGAGCCGGCCCTGGAACTTTTATTCAGAATAGGTAGATATTTTTTCATCTTTCGCCGTCTAATAAGTCTTAATTGGAATAAAGAAAGTAAACCAATAGTTACGGTTTATAGGGTAATATTCCGGAATTGTCATTAAACTCATAATGCTAAATCTCAAATTAAGTCTGGTCTTAGGCTTTTCGGGTACCTAATTTCTCGAAAATATTCAGCATTACCGATATGTTCGACAGATGAACAAAGTCTGCCCGGGATCCCAGGTGCTCCTACATTATACCCGGGTTTGGCAGATTAGGATTTATTTTTTATTTTCTTCCACTGTGGAAGTGAACGACCCAAACGACCTAATCCGCCATCTGCTTAAAAACTTGTCAAGTTCCAGCCTCAATCAGCTTTTCAGTCATCCAATTCTCAACACGTCCACTTATTGTCTCGTCTACTGTAGAATTTGTTTATATAAATAAATGAAAGAATATCAACAAGAAAAATAAAGTTTTCTTTTTATTCAAATCATAATAATAGATTTGTTAAATAAAAATGATTTTGTTGAACTTCAAAATGTTTCTTAACACGTACAAAGTTATTTGTGTAACTTAATACTTCGTGCAAAACAATCGTAAACTTTTTTTAGGAACCTGTTAGTACATATTTCGTAACGCTCTAATTTGGAATATTTATTGTCGAAATAAAATGTTCAAAACGCCACTTTTTATGTTATTCTGGCCTTCCTTTTTCAGTTTAGATATAGTTATATTATTATGACGTTGCGTGGCTTAATTAGAGTTTATGTTTATTTACACTATTAATAGCACGTATTAAAACAAATTATCGCTATTTTAACACCACCCATATAAAGATTATGATGATTAAAATCTATGAAGAAGAAAAAAAGAAGAGTTTATTAAAAATGGCGATGTCGATATTGCTCCCACTGATAAGTTTCCACTTAAGGTATATGGGCCCTATCAAGTCCTTTGGGACCAAGCCTGTTACACCTGTAAGCCGTTGCTGATTGACGGACAAGACTCTAGCGCAGACTATCCTCTCTGGGTTAGAAGGTCCATTTAACAAACTATTTTTGTTTCAGGTTGATTACATTCAGAATATGGTTTTAGAAGCATTGAAAGAATTATACGACACAGATGACCCTGCGCTACACTATCTGACTGTTAATACTTTTTAATAACTGGAAGATAAATAAATTATTTTTTTTAATCTGTTGGTTTAAATATTTAATTTATGTGCCTAAATATGTATGAAACTTGTATATTGTATAGGTATTTGTCCCTCGGTTCACTAATTTTATTTGTTGCGAAAAAGCGAGTCCACGTTCAGTTTCTAGGTCTATATAGACCTAAACAAGTACCTAATATACCGTTAATAGTCTCAATAGTCAATCATTTCAACTTACTTGTCAACACAGAGCTGTTGAAAGTCGTGTCGGTCGGCCACTAAGCAGGTCAATTAGCAATAACGAGCAGATCGACAACACCCTGCTGTGACGACATCCTTGAAAATGAAACACCAAGGGTCTAATAAGAAGACAATGAATGCGTGCCTACATATACAGGCTGACTTTTATTTATGAAATTCCTTTATACCAAAGAATTTGTTACTTTTATAAAAGGGTTATTTATTTATTTATTTAATCTTCATGCACATAGTACATTGGCAGACTTAATGCCGATGCTGACAGACATAAAGGGTTCTATTCTGTCTAATATTTTGTCAGATTGGCTTTGTTTTGTCGCGCTGTAACGATTGCGAGTGGCACCGACCTTGCCTTTCAGCTGCCGGTAGGAGGGATAAACGGTAGACCCAGGAAGTGATGACTCGTTGTCGTAGAAAATGATATGCGCACCAATGGCCTCACCTCGGATGCTATCGGGCATCCATGATTTTGCGGCTATAGCACATACTATTGAGTCTACAGATAGATTCCATTATACTTTATCACAAGAGGACTTTTGCCAAGGGGCTTTTGAATTCCGTACTTCCGTAATACAACCTGAAAAATGTAGCTGAAATAGACTGGAAGTTGAAGGCGGTCGGTGGCTCGACAAACATTTATCTACAGATTGTTTCGTGAGGCAATATCTACTTAAAGCCTATAAGAGAGAGTTCTGGCAATAAACACTCACGGCCACCTTTTTAATTACTAAATAAAGTACAATTGTAGTAACAGCGCTATTAAATTAATTTAAAATTCAATTGTCATTATAATCCTATCATCAAACAATAAAAAAACTGGCCAAGTAGGTAGTACATGTCGAGCCACGCGCAAAGTAGGGCTCCGTAGGTATTTGCCCAACATAATAAAGCGAATTGGAATATAAACTAATATTTTTTACAAAATATTTACTTCTCCAAGTTCATTTTATAAGTTGGTCGCCAATAACTCGTAATCTTGTAAATCCTATTTGGTAGTGATAGTTAGTTTTTCTTTTAAGTTCGTCATAATATCAGGTAAATACTACTGTGATTTTTTTCACATTTCTAAAACCAACCAATTTCTGACAGGGGAGGTTTTGTGTAGATTACAACAATTAGCACTTATTGTTTTAGTGCGTGGTATGCGGATGAGATGCATTTTTTGCTACCAGATCACAAAAGGTCCTTAACAACAAAAGAACTTTAGAAACTAAAGATTGTGGCTAGAAATTAGGTAAAGGATGATACTCTTCTCTAAGTACATGTCATATCAGTGTCGTACTATTTTTTGAAAGATGATATCACTTGATTGGACAAACAATTTAGTCCTTCGATTGAGGGCGATTGGGGTCAACTACGCATCGAACAGTCCAGTTATTTTACTAACATAGCATTACATCATGCGTCGGCCATGTCTGGAAAACTTATGTGCCAATTATGTCCAATAAAACGCACTACTCAGAAATTATTTTATACGTACTACGTGTGACATTTTCTATTGCCTTTGAATTATTGTTATGGGCTTACTCCAGTAGTCGCTGTGCAGATATAGGCATCATATTTTACACGATCATGTGCTTAGCCTTGTTGTTATGAATTGTGTTAGAAGGAAAAACAGATTTTCAGATAGAGCTGTGCTTACATATTACTTCATCAATATAAATATTGAATACTTACTAAAGTTTCGCTGTAGCTATATACATTACATACACAATAAGAATACGGGGTTGAATTGCCGCCTCTCTCAAACTATGAGTGAGGCGTGAAGTAGCTGTATGTGAATAATAATATCTTTCATTCTCAAAATATTGAAAACAAAGTATGCAAAAAAAAAGAAAATTAACAGTTCGGTTGGTAAGATGATTTCGCAGTAGGGCATAAAATTTAACCAATTTCAACATTATGAACCCGTTATTCAGACATCACTATAAAATCTGCAGTTTCTCCTTCACAAAACCATGTAGGTATTGTATATTTCCCAGTCACTGAAAAGGCAGAAACTGTTCTAACCATAAAAAATATGTCCTAAATATTGTATCTAAATGTATTTACTCTATCGTCCAAAGAAAAAGAGTTGAAACAGATATCAATACCTTGTAAAACCTCGCAATAGGTTACGGTGCTCTATATCTTCTTCTTCTATAGGTACATATAATAAATCTGTAACTGATCGGTGTCTGTACATGGAGGATATATGAGAAAAAAAATTATTAGGGGACTTTATGAATGTAATAGATGCCAAAACAATGATTTCCCCGAAGTGCATCCGATAAAAAAACCAAAAGGCTAGCATCTCGGCGCCGCCGCGCCGCATATATCATACATATTAGAGTTACTTAATACTTTCAATCAAATAAAAATGACGGTGACGGTGACGGACGATGAAGGTGTATGGATCTGGAATCCGAAAATCACCTGCATGCAATGATGCTGAAAAAGAACCCAGTTTACGATTATTTACTCTTTCAAAATCCATCCTAAATGGCTTTGGCTTCAATCAATATTTTCAACAATTTTTTCCTTAATATGACTGTTGCGTATTATATTTTAAAAGAAAATTTCTGCCCTATTCAAGTAGGTAGGTGCAGTTGTGTGACTGAATAGTTTTGTTATAAGTGAGTAGAACGGCGAGTCTCACCTCGTAAAAACATGGCCGTGGATGGATGATAAGAAAAAACTTGCTTTCATTGATAAATGCTGCCTTACGTAAACGTTGTTTTTCAATGACGGAGTTGATAAGCTTCAGTGGCGCCCATTTTCAGATAAACAACATGACAATGTCTCAACACCACAAATAGAGGACTACCAACCAAGTCCACAGAAATGAATATGTGCAAGCACCTATCCAATATTATGTCACAGACTTTGCATACTAGTATAAATCAAAATAATAGCTGTGCACCCTTTTTTACCGTGTGGAACTCCCCATGGATACAACCCCCGTCTGCCATCGGGGGTGGTTATATCGGGATCGACCCTCTGAACCCTGGATTCCCTGAAAGGGGAGGTGGGGCGAGCATCGCGCCACTTCGCCGACGGTGGGGTGTAGGGTGACAGACGGCCGTCCTGTCACCCAACCGTCGTCGGCGCGCAGACAATTAGCTCGTCCCCGCTAGCTTCCTACAGTGCCCTCTGCTAGTCAGAGAGACACGTGGAGAACCTCGGAGCAGCCCTCTAGAGGGCCACTCCCACCCTGGCCGGATTGGCCGCAGGCAGCAGCGTCTCCCGTGGTGAGTGGGAGACGCTGCTCGCCTCCGTTGCCCGGGTGCACCACGTGGAAGTTCCGGCCCGCACCCAATAGCTGTGCACCCTGGCTTCGCCTCGGTGTAATTCTAGCACCATACCAGTGGACTTTTCAAAAAAGTTCTTTCATACAAACCTTGTTCTGACTGTATAACAAACACACAATAAAAGATTTAGGTAGGTACCTATCCAATTTGATGCAGTGGTTCAAAACTTATGCGCGTAACATACATTTCGGTGATTCATTTTTATTTATATACATTAAGTAGAGTAGCTTCATGAAAAGTTTTTATATCCAATTTAAATGGGAACAATTTATTGTCATGTCAGGAAGCGCTTTAAAGTTTAAAGATAATATCTAATTGAGGTGAAGAATGCCCTATACTATATAGGGCCTAGGTATAGCGTGCGTGTTTATCTTGAACAAATAGTCAATAATTGTTTTTCTGTCTAAGTTTAACAAGTGTTCTTTTATTATGTAATAAACTTAGTAGATACCTACCTACAGCGTAATCGAGACTTACCACGGTGCCATACGAGTTCATACGACCATCGTTATATATATATACGACATTACCACGTGTAAAAAGATAATAAAACAAACAGAATTCCGCTAAACTTTGACCCATCAATAACTTATTGATAACATGTTTAACACATAAGTACCTACCTATGTTTATTCCCATTCTAGAAACCGTGAGTTGACTGGTGTAGAGTGTAGTGTGATCATCCTGTAACCCTAAAAAAAAACTTAAAAATCACCATCCCTGCTTGTCCTTTACACGATTGTAAAGCGTCCCCGTTGCTAGAGCGCACTAGAGCGACAGTGACACGAGCAGGAGCTGCGTGTCACGGAGATGAATTGAAAAATGTCAAGATCGTGCGAAGTAGAGAAGGAAAAGCAGGTGTATGCATTCCAAGAACACAACACTGGGATGATGATAATCCCCCTAAATAGAACCCATATTACAAGTTAGTTAAACCTATTTTTAACGGATTCTATCGCGATTTATTAAATGATAAATCCCTTAAACCTAGTTTACGAAACAGAATGGGTTACCTATATAACAACTACAAATAAAATTGTTAACATAACAACTAGGAACAAAATGATGTAGCTTGTGCCATATCTATATAACGGTTTCCTGACACTTACACATAAATTACTAAGCACTAAAACTTAATTAAGTACCTACCTATACTTTCTTCATCTTTACGCATATTAGACTTCACACACACACACACACTCGCATGAGAGGAATGCAATTGTTTGCTTGAAAAGTTGCTTCCTTTTGACACAATCTTTAGAAAAAGCAATAATATTTTCAATGAAGAACAAATTACTTAAAGATTATATATACCTATGTATTATATAATATAATCATCTTTAAGTAATTTGTTCTTCATTGAAAATATTATTATATGTAGCCAAATACGAATTTGTACCTACCAAATATTTAGCACAATACAATACTGGTATCATATCAATCGGAAACTGTTACTATTTGTATTTTCATTGTTATCATTATGGCGGCGATGAAGTAAGAGTTCTGGAAGTCGGCAGAGAGCCCAAGTCTCAACTTATAGCGCACGTTTATTAGTTAGTACGATTTTAAGCGAAAGTTAGTTTCTAATGGGAGAGCCAGTTTACAAATGATTTACCCTTTATATTATCTAGTTATAATTTGGTTAAATAACTAGCTTTACTTTATTTTCTATTTAGTTTTGTAATATAGAATTTAGTAAAATATACCTACTATACCTACAAATGAAAGAAAATTGTCCATAGCCTTGTCAAATGCCAAATTAAATCTATGTTGAAAGGTGCAACATTTCTTAGGCTAATTTTTAGACTACGCGGCGCCTCCACCAATTTTAGTGCCTGAGGGGCACTACAAAATTTGTGGAAGCTCCCACACACTCAACTGGGCACGTTTCCAGATTCCGTGGCTGCTACTGAGAACTGCCTAACATAAAAACCCAATAACACTGTCCAACCTGGGGATCATCGACCCTAGGTTACCACGATTAGACGCAGATATAAGCGTAAATTATTGCCACGACACCCACGAGGCATATTTTTCATTGTAGGTACTGACACGACACGGGTACATCACACAAATGGTAAACTGCTGCTCCTATCAATAGGTTTAAGCAATGGATATCTCTGTAAGAGATAACGTGTAGTTACTTGGAGGATTAAAGCTAAAAGAAGGTATTAAAGCTAAAAGTTTTAAAGAGGGGGTAGACGGAAGGACGGTATTGCTTGGTAGCTTACATGTATAATATCATTGTTGGTAGCCTTTCCACAGTCATTTTTATGACGAGAACACAGCTCAATAAGGTTTTTATTATGATTTTAATCTAATGTATTGTGTGGATTCCTGGTAAACATCTAACATCTATTGGAGTTCCACTAATCCCTGGCATTATAGTTCATTCTACTCCGCGACAATCCTTAGGACTAACGCCGGGTCCACGGTTTCGTGACCAGGGTGAAACACATAATATTGACATGCCGCGAGTTTACACTCTTGTCAGATTTGATGTAACTCGATGGTGACATCCAGATGATATGTAGTGCGCTAATTGGATACCATCGAGATGATCCGATGATAGAGCTAGTGAATCTCTCCAATGACGGCCAATTGTGAAACCCTCAAGTTTGGCCTAATTGGTTTGCTTTAAAATTTCCCATACATCCTACTTCCTACTAATATTATGAATGTGAAATTTGTGAAGATGTTTAAATATTTCTCACTCAATCACGCTCTGACGGCCTAACGGATCTGGCTGACATTCGGTACCGGGGTAGGTATATTAGTCTGGAATAACATTTTATCCCTGGAAAAGGTCCCCACGGGAAGCGGAAAGGGAATCAGAATCACACGAAGGGTGTATCGTGGGTAGTTTTTAAGCTATAAATTGTTCATTGGACATCATTTTATACACGCCGATAATGATGGATCTTCAAGTTGATCTTCTACATAAGGTTTACGTGTGAGTGTGTGACCGATTGTAAAAGGATTCGTCCCATTTACAATCGGTCACTTACCTGTGACAGCCGTGTCTTGCTAAAAGCTTGTAATTTTATTTTTTAACATTTTTATAAAATTAAAGTTGTAGCTATTAGAGCTACAATTTGAGTGAACTTTTAAGAAATTATGAGTAAACTACCTATTAAGATGAATTTTAATGGGACTTATTCCAGATTTCCATTCCTGATAACAAATTGTTTGTGGATATAATAGGCAAAAAGTTTATGTAATTTTTGTGAAATATGGAAATTTTGATTATTACCGTATATAAATATAATGAAATATGCGTATTTATAAGTGTTATAAAGCTATGTGCGTGCCGCTGTAACTAGGTGGGTAGGTAGGTACCTACATTATTTTGGCATGTAGCGAGTAGATATGAGCCTAATAGATAAGGATGGTTAGGTATTTTCGCCAATTACAACAACAATCGATAAAATTAGTATGTACACAAACATAGTTTAATGCTGTATATTGCCAAACGGTTTAAGTTTGGTAAGTTTGCTTTATCCGTGGTAACAATAAACTTACTATCAGCGGCGTGTATGGTTGAGCGAGGGCCCTGGGCCTCGGTGCGATGTTAAAATTATACCTAGGTACGTGTAAACATAACATACGAGGATAAGCAATTGAAACATGTACTTAGCAATTTTATTCATCGTCGTTGGATAGCCTCGGTTGCTTCCAAAGCTTTCACCTCTGAGTCCGAGATCAGCTTTCGGGCTTTTAATCCTCCACTACCCACGGTCTTGGACTTCCATCCACCATGGTAGTGAGACTGGTCGTTGGCACGCATGTCCTGGATCCTGAAGTTCTTCTTGAACCTCGACTTTCAATTGCTATAGCAATGCAAAGCAAAAGACTCCAGTCTTTGAGGTTGATGGGACACAGACACGACTCATTATGACAGAATTCCAAGAAAAGGGACTCGGGTTTTCAGTAGGCTTTTTTATATTTGGTCCATAAATTGACGGCACCCCGACTTCCGTGACTCGGATATTAGCTAGTGGTACCTCATAAAATTTATGTTAATAATTAAATCAGCCACTTTTCCGGTCATTCGCCTACTAATATTAATCATTTTTAAACCTTGAATTTCAAATTATCTTACCGCCAGTAGTTAAATTTCCTAAATATTGAAGTAATGTAATTATACTTCTTATACTTATTCCTTATTATAATTTGTATATTTATTAAGCATACATACCTAATGTACGTTATTATTTGGTATTGTAACTTCTATTTCAAGATTAAAAAAACAGGGAGATCCTTCAGAGATATGTATTATAATCAATTTTTGTATAAGTCACAAAAGCTTCGAATTGTCGGTAAGGGGGCGTCCATAAATTACGTGAGGTGTTTTTTAAAATTTTCTGTCCCTCCCTTCCCCCCTGGTGAGATGTGAGATTTTATTCAACCCCCTCCCCCATCTTCCAATCTCACGTGAGATTTTTCAAAATGTAGGTTTCTTACGTAAACGCGTTGGTTTGTTATTGTAAAAAGAAAAAATCTTAAGCATGTACTGTACAATCTGGATTAAATGGAC
Organism: Lithosia quadra; assembly: GCA_963576445.1. Classification (NCBI taxonomy): domain Eukaryota; kingdom Metazoa; phylum Arthropoda; class Insecta; order Lepidoptera; family Erebidae; genus Lithosia; species Lithosia quadra. The sequence goes on from OY754874.1 coordinate 13,567,145, forward strand.
CAAAATAGTATCTATTCTTTTTTGTTTCAATCAGAAAAAAAATCTCTCTCTCCAACGTAAGATTAGATGAGATTTGACTAGACTCCCTCCCCCCTTAAACATCTCACGTAATTTATGGACGCCCCCTAATGTTAACTACTAGCAGCTGTGCCCGCGACTTCGATTTCTAAGGTTTTACTTTTTTTGCGCGGAAAGCGCTAATTCTTTTTTCAAAATGAAAGAAGTTTTGTGATATTACCCATCTGCCAGCAAAAATCCTGATCAAATCGGCTCAGCCGTTCAAGAGATTACCTCTTTCAAACAGATATAAAGGCAGACAGGTAGACAAAAATTATAAGAAGTGCGTTTTTGTTAAACTTGTTGTAATAAACATACACTCATATGCAACAAATTCTAGCCATAATGAGTGGAAAATATGTGTTCATATTTTATGATCGATGTGTTCTGTATTTCCCGGTGAATTAAATTCCTTACAACTTACTATAAAGAATGACGCACCTTCCGCGTATTTATGAATGAGCATAAAATCAGGTCACAGTCGAGGTATTCAATTCAAAGTGCGAAGCTATTTTTAAATCCGGCTTCAAAATATTTGTACCCGTTACCTGCATTAATCACGACTTTCACTTTCGTGAAATACATCGAACCATCATGTTATCTCTCTTCCGTTCTTGCCTCGCCTTGATTCAACAATAAATTAATGAGATAGGTACATAAATATACCTATACTAACTTGGTTCACCTGCAGTAATGGTAGGTACATTAATTATTTAAAAGAGAATAACCAGGCTAATAAAGAAATTTAACTGATTTTCAGTTCTATGTTTCTGCGGATTCGGTGACAATAACGTGCCTTAACAAATTTGGCTAATAGGTATTCTGAATTTGAGGAATCGAACACAAAAAAATTAAATTAAAAATTTAAAAAACCCCCGACTCACTTAAAAAGAACTAAACAAAACCTGCAAAAAGTAAAAAAATAACTATTATAATTATTATGACCCTAAGTATTGAATCTTTATTATTATTATAGGTAGCTATATTATTTACGTAGGTATTCATATTTTTAACTAACAGTTTGTCTCGTCGGGGGGACCGCTCTAGATCTTGCGAGACAGACGTACTTACGATTAGGTTATGATTAGGTGGGTTTTTAAATTTTTAATTTAATTTTTATTTCATGCTTTTTATAGGGGTAACTTAATATCAACATACGTATAGTCTATCAACAACTATTCAGAGCTAATGCGAATTGCGCGGAGTGAGGTCCAGAATTAAAAATATATTCCACTCCTCATATCTTGAGAATGGCTTAACCGATTTTCATGAAACTTGCGGTATCGTGATGTGTAAGTTATGCCCTTTCATTTGGTACCCAACACGGGTATATTTGAATACATTCAATTTTTCATCACCACTTTCACCCCTATCTTTGAAATGGCTTAACCGAGTTTCATAAAACCTAGCTAAGAACACTCTCCCCTAACCCATCTTTCAAACAAAAGAAACAGAATCAAAATCGGTTCATCCGTTTGGGAGCTACGATGCCACAGACAGACTTACAAACACACGTCTAACACACACACACACACACACACACACGTCTAACTTATATTATAACACCCCGTTCGGGTTTCCGTCGGGGGTTAAATAGAAGCCAGAGTGTTAGCGAGGGAATCAAACGAGCACAAGGTGAAAAATCTTTGCATTCGAGTGAAACACGTAAATTTTCATTCCACCTCAGCGAGGAAATTACTAAATGCAAAGAAATAAATTTCTTCGTCACTCGAATCACTCATTTTAGGTTTCTCACTGGTTTTCAAGTTTATTATTTAGTGACCTATAAGGTTTTAACGGGAGTCCCTTGTTTCGCAGACAAAAAATTCATAGAAATTCGTTCGTAGAAAATGTTTCATATAATTTAATTGGTCCTTGTATTTTTATTTCGAATATTATTGTTTCATAGACAATTTATTAGAATTTTTACAGAAACACAATTTAATTTTTTAACAACATTTTTGTTTAACAAACTTATCAAGCAGAATAATTAGTTTTTCGTTCAATCCTACTAATATTATAAACGCGAAAGTTTGTAAGAATGTATGTCTGGATGTCTGGATGTCTGGATGTCTGGATGTCTGGATGTCTGGATGTATGTTTGTTACTCTGCCACACAAAAACGGCTTGATGGATCTGGCTAAAATTTGGTACAGAGATAGATTATAGTCTGGAATAACATATAGGCTACTTTTTATACAAGCTAATACCGCGGCTCCGCTCGCAAAGTCGATCGGTCGGGATTTCTAGATATATCTTTGTTACTCTTTCACGTAAAAACGGCTGAATAGATCTGACTGAAATTTGGTAACGAGATAGATTAAAGTGTGGAATAACATATAGGCTACTTTTTATGCAAGCTTATACCCGCGACTCCGCTCACGGAGTCGATCAGTCGACCCACGGAGTAGATCAGTCGGGTAATCTGGATGTATGTTTGTTACTCTTTCACGTAAAAACGGCTGAATAGGTCAGGTTGAAATTTGGTACAGAGATAGATTATAGTCTGGAATAACATATAGGCTACTTTTTATACAAGCTAATACCGCGGCTCCGCTCGCAAAGTCGATCGGTCGGGATGTCCAAATATTATGTTTGTTGCTATTTCACGTAAACGGCTGAATGGATCTGGCTGAAATTTGGTACCGAGATAGAGTGTAGTGTGAAATAACATAATTATAGGCTAATTTTTATACAAGCTAATACCCGCGGCTTCGCCCATGGAGTTGATCAGTCGGGATATCTGGATGTATGTTTGTTACTCTTTCACGTAAAAACGGCTGAATAGATCGGGTTGAAATTTGGTACAGAGATAGATTATAGTCTGGAGTAATATATAGGCTACTTTTTATACAAGCTAATACCCGCGGCTCTGCCCGTGGGAGTCGATTGGTTGGTAATCGTTTTTTGGTCATATCCCCGGTTCTACGTAACCAAATGCAATCAAACATACGGCAGATTTTATGTAAAACCAAGACCTTTCTAATAAAAAGGCGACATCAAAATTTGTTCAGCAGTTTTTGTGTCCATCACGAACAAACAGACAAGGATTGCAAAAAAATAGATATTTGTGGTCAACATAACCAAGTCTTTTTTTTTAAATATCGATTATTACAACTAAAAGTACTGTTATAAAGGGATATATATGTTCACACCGTCGCCTTAGGTGAACCCTGTAAAGATGGTGTAAAGTGAAACCAATAAATAAGGAAAAAAAAAAACATTTGGTCATATCTCCAAATTTTAGGACTAACCAAGAAACCGCACTAAAATCCGTTTAGTACTTTTTATCCGAAAGGTTTTGGCTAGACGAGTGGAGACCAGTGGAGTGGAGAGTGGAGCGGAGTGGGAGTAGTGTGGAGAGTGGAGTGGGGAGTGGTCTGGAGATTGGAGTGGAAAGTGGAGTGGAGAGTGGAGTGGAGTGGAGATTGAAGTGGAGAGTGGAATGTAGGGTGGAGTCGGGAGACGGGATTGGACAGTAGAGTGGAGGTCGAGAGTTGTGTGGAGAGTGGAGTGAACAGTGGAGTGGAGTTTGGAGTGGATAGTGGAGTGAACAGCGGAGTGGAAAGTCAAGTGGAGAGCCGTTTCATTCAAATAGACTTGGTGGCAATACCGAATTCCACGCGGGCGAAGCCGCGGGCGGAAGCTAGTAATATATAAAAAAGTCATTATAGTTAGTTTTTTTAAAACCATCCAGAAATAAGATCCGTCGCATTACCTCTATACAATATAATGATAAAGAATATTTGATTTTTTATTCTATGATATGATCACCTACCCTTAAATTCTTTGCACCTACCTATTCTAACATAAACTTTATATGAAACAAAAATCAATGATATAAAAATCTTCAAAGTTTGTAAGTATGCTGTTGCAACAGCTGGATTTAAAATAAATACCTATGTAGGTACTTATTGCAATTACACAAACTGATTCTAAATTGAAGTTATAGGTAAGTCTTCTTGACGTAAAGACTTGCATAATAGATGCCTATAGAATAGCACCAAACTCAACGGAAATTCCATCGCGGACTTGCCGTAAATGACTAGGTACGACGCGACGCGGAGGATCCGCTACGGAATTTCCGTTGAATCTAGTGCTAGCCATAGTAGGAGGTAAGTGTTATGGTCTAAGTTTTCCTTCAAAAGCACTCGAACCTGGCGAGCTTGTATGAAATAAAGGTTTAATGACAGTAGAGGAAGCGCTTGAAGTATATATGGACAGAAGCAGATGGTATGGCGGGCTGTCTCTGCCTAGTCTGCCTACCCCGGAGTGAAAAAGGCGTGAGCATAATGTAATTATATGTATTTTTTTTATTTATGATAGGCTTACCTTTGACCTCAATCTCACCTGATGGTAAGTGACGATGCGGTCTGCGATGAATCACGCTTGCTTAGAAGGAACCTATTCACTCGTGACTTGAAAACTCCCAGGTTATAGCTTTCCGGAAACACAGACTCAGGCAAGGAATTCCACTCCTTAGCTGTACGCACGATGAACGTGTCAGCAAAGCGCTTCGTGCGTTTGAGTTGGTATGAGTGGAATATCGACCATATTGCGGTGGCGTGACGCTGTTCGTCTGGTCGTTCGTTGATGGAAAGGACTTGGAGGTATATTTGCATGTATGTAGGTATATTTTTCTTTCAAAACCGATGTGGGTCGCTTCGTCCTCTGTCTTTACTTTTTATGCGGTCGCGCAGAAGCTTGGGACCATGACTACGCAAACTTAATACCTGCTACACAACTACTTTTACATTTTACTCAAAAAAAAATTAAATTACTTAATTACAATTTAAATAATAATTTAATTATAAACCTTTCTAATAAAAAATCGTTGAATATAATATCTAGTAATATAATACCTTGAATGAGGATCAGTCACTTTTTTAACTGAGTATGCAGTTTTATAGACCTAAAAAAAACAATAAATTCTGTAAAAAAATTATTTTAATCGGATCAAAAATGACGAAGTTATAGCCATTTTAGTGCGGTAATCTCAAAAACGCTCGCCACCGCGTAGAAATACCCTGTGACGTCATCGCTCACCTCGTCGCGCGTCGCCGCTGCGACGCGCCGCGCCGCTATGGAGAATATAGGGCTATTCGGATAAAACATTTGATGATTTTTTTTAAATTATAGAATTAAGTATTTTTTTTTTTTTATACTACGTAGGTGGCAGACAAGCACACGGCCCACCTGATGGGAAGCTGTCATCGTGGCCTATATGGACGTGTGCAACACCAGGGGTGTCACACGGGGTGTCACCAGGGGTTCTGCCGGAAGGGGGGGGGGGGGGCGGACTAGGAAAGGGTGGAGAGGCTAGGAAGAGGGGGGGGGAGGAGGGGTACAGTGAGCTCTGGCTACCCTACTTACCTTGGGGAACACAACACTATGGTTATTATAGCCGCGGTGTTCTGTAGGGCGGAGGTACTACGCCAGTCGGACTGCTCAGTTCGGACGGGAGATACCGTCGGGTCCCACCTATTATTATAGTATTAAGTATTAAGAATAATATATGAAATATTTATTATTTCAGTTGTAGTGGTTCGATAGTATTTTAAGGCATGTTGGAAATCAAATACTTATATAACCCGTGCGGAAATCCCCACGGATATCACCCCTGTCGGCCATCGGAGATAAAGATAAGATTAAAGATAAAGATAAAGATAAAGATAAAGATAGGAGGAGGACCACCACAGGAGGTGGTTATGTCACACTCGAACCGACGAAAACCGCACTTGCTCGCGTAAGGTTACCCAATAAAGAATTTCGCTTGCACACCGCTGACCTTGGGCCATATTATACGATTTTGAAATAGCCTCATCGACCCCTCCCCCCCCCCCTTTCCAGGAGCAAGAAGAGGACACCGTGGCCCGCAAACCCGAGGGGTCATCTTGAAGCCGGAGATGGTACGGGTCAGCCGGGGTCCGAGGGACATACCTTTTGGGCAACCTTATACCTCGGCGCTAGAAAACCCGAGACGGCGTGCGGTTTTAATCAGTTCGATTCAAACATAAAACGTCCCGGTTGGAGGTGTTTTTATTTTTGTCAGTCCGCTGAATTGACTGCACACCGCCTGATGGTAAGCCGAGGTGCAGTCCTAAAAGTAATGGACATGATTACATCAAAACTTGAACACTTTCCCAAATATCTAACTATAACTGGATGTCTAGGTATACAATCACTCTACTCTTATTTGCCCCCTTAGGGGTGGATTTTTGAAAACCGCGATTCAAGGGGGTACGTTTATTTTTACCAGAAGCAACTGTATCAAATTTCGTGCTTCTTACTTTCAAAATAACGGACTTTCCATGCAACCAGCCATCGCCTATTTTACGCCTTTAGTAGTGAAATTTTGAAAACACTGATATACGTGTACCTAAATTTATTTCTAATCAGAAGTAGGTATATGAAATTTGATGCGTCTAACATTGAAAATGAAGAACTTTCATACAAATTTTTATGCCTTATTTTGCCACCTTAGGAGTAAAAATTCTAAAAATCCGTTCTTAGTTGATTCCTACAACATAAAAAGCATCTACTGTCAAAATTTCAAGTTTGTAGGTCCAGCGGTTTAGGCTCTTCGTTGATGTACGGTCTGTTTATCAAAGGGCATCGCACACGATGTGAGCGATGACGTCATCGACAAAAATCCAGCGAGAGTGTGCGTTTTAAAATAGCTGTTTTTAAATCTTCGATAACTTCGTCATTTCTTGTCGGATTTTAATCATTTAAAAAACAAAATGCTTAGAAATGTGTAGCGCATACGTTTCATTAATTGAAAATTAAAAGTTCTGTTATGTGACTGATCCTCATTTCGTTACAGAGTGTTTGGCGTGGCGGAACAAATACAGACGCTTCGCATTTCCAACTCCCGTCACATTCACAGGTTGGTTAACAAATTCTAATTTATTGATCACCTTAGCTCTAAAACCTTTAATATAACAATAAACAAGACATATAAAACATAAGCTTTGTCCTCTGGAGATTATAAAACTACATATAAATTAATGACTGACCTATGTATTCCAATGTAAAAAGGATTTGTAAATATTTTAGTGTTAATCGACTTTTGGCGCTGACTGTACTTCTTATTATTATATTTTGTGGGACCACTCCTGCAAGTGGAAAAACAAGGTCTTCGCAGGACTATCAGCATTACCTAGACTCCCCTTGATGCGACGTGACGTCACACGACGTATGTAGGTAGTGTATGTTAGGGTGTATAGGACCTCACTAAGACCTTTGGGGCCAAGCCAATCTTACTTGCAAACTGGTACACCTGTTCTGGCACAGGATTTCCTATTGGATTTAGCTCAGACGGTAGTTGCTCTCATATTATTATTATAACCAAATTATGGCAAATCGAAAAGAGCGGAAAAAGTAAGATGACCCCGAGATTAAAGTCAAATTTGACAAAAATACCTACCTAGTTATTATTTTATTTAAGATGATGTTAATGATCTATGGCTAGGTACATTACTAATTAATAGAATTTTTTTTTCTAGATAGGAACCTATAGCCTGGTCCTAGTCCTATCCTATTATAAATTCAACATAATGTAGGTACAATAGGGTTTTTTTATTAGGTACCTATATAGGACACGTCAATTTGACTTCACCTCGCCTGATGGTAAGCTGTAGGTAAAGTCTGGGAAATATATTAATGACATGGTGCATACCTACCTACGCATAGAAATCGCACCCAATTAGTAGTTTTCCACTAAATAGATGCCATTGTTAATTTTGAGAAATTCATATTACCTACCTAGATTTTCGGAGCCTATGAAGAACGCGTCCCCTGAACGTCCTATCGGCGCGGCCTGAGCAAAAAAATAAGCACGCGAGAACGGGCGAGCCGAGCCGCATTCCTTGACTGGGTCGACGGCACGGCCGGCCGGCCCCTCACTCTCCGCTTCCTTTCCTCAGTCGTTCGCGCGCGTCGTTTGTGATAACTTGTCTGAACGTTATTCACTATTTGCCGCGTATTATGTTTACAGTGTTGTTATTGTTTTTTTTAATATGAAATTATTTTGTGTTGAATGACAGTGCGAAATATTATCTTACGGAACCTGTGAAGTTTAATATTGCATTGTGGATCGTGAGGAGCAGACTAGTACGGCAGGAACCGAGCTCAGGTAGGTAGCGTTTTATTTGTTTTCGATCTGATTACGGCCAATAAACTAGACTATACTAATTCAATTGTACGTGGTTTGAGGAATAGATTTCAATTACAGCTTAGTATTTTAATAACAGAGCCACGTGACCATATTATGTACATTCAATGCACACCACGTGGTGTGAACGGTGGTGTAAACAACTCTGTGCCTTCTCCGCAGCGTTGGCCGACCGACGGACGCGACGCGGCAACGACGTTAGGCCCGCGCTAGGTGCAGGCGGAAGAAATGTGCGCGATGGCGGAGAGCGGGTGACATGACGCGATGCGAAGACTGCCGATAGTTTTTAGTCATTTGAGTGTTTAGGTAGAATAAAACCATAAAACTGATTAAAATTATTAGTCAAGCTATTGTGAAATTAGGACCAATTAGGTCAAAATTAACTGATGAAGTAGGTACGGCTCTCATTTAACATTATCCTGCAAGAATTTCGTGCACGTAGGTATTGATATTCTAAATGCGTGAGAACTGAGGCACTATTGTGAGAATTTGCAATGTACCAAGCATTGAATCAATCGTTTTCGCACGGATCCTGGATTTGTAAAAACATTTAAGTATAATTATAGGTACCTACCTACTTACAAAAAATGCGGTTCCTTGCCATGGACCTAGGAATAACTATGGACGGAGCCATGGGAACAAAAAAGTGACGCTGCATAGTCAGCCAACTTTCGTATACGTATACAGTCGCCACGCACACTCTCACATCATAGTCAGCCACTTCGCGGCAAACGTCGGCCGAATCGGTCGATCTGTCAGTTTAAGCGGGAAGAAAAAAAAATCAAATACAACATGTCTTGTGCAGTGAAATGGTGAAAAAACCGTAGTGACAGGAAGAAAATAAATCCAGGGATCACATTTCACAGGTTAATCAATATTTCAATCACTTAATGTTTATCTAATAATTATACATAAATGTTCATTCAATATTTCAAAACAAATTTCAATTGTTCGGTACAAAACCAGTGATCCCAACATAAAAGTGTGCAAATTTCCCCATATTTTGGGGAAATCTGTAAATTGTGTGACTTTATGATGAAATAGCATAAACTATTTATTAGTAGTGATAACCGTAGTGATTTAACTTATTTTTTATAAATACATGGGATTAGGAATCGCAAAAATACAAATTGTAACTAATATGATTTTTTTAACTTTTTTTGTTAATTAGGTACCTAGTTTAATCGTGTGAATATTCCCCACGGTTACCATCCATGTAAGTTTTTTTTTATATAGGTATAATGAAAAAAATAATGTAAAAAATAACTAAAATATTATTTTCATTAATTTATGATAAAATAATATTTTTAATAATAATGCACGAATCACCCTTAATGATTGTTCATTTATATATTTTAAAATTTACCAAATAATTCTCCCTATTCCTCAACTAAAATAATAAAAAATGGGGAAATTTAGGTAAAACCTCGCATCCCTACAATTTACTCACACAATGATTATTGCCCGCCATTTTTTGACACAGACTAGTTACTCTAGGCACTCCGTCCATACTTTTCCTAAGTCTATGTTCCTTGCTATGACACTCTCACATGCGATGTCATGTCTCGTGAATCGTCTCGTAAAAACAATTACTTATGCATAATGTATGCATATACCTACAATGGTCCCTTAGTTTAATTAGATACCTATGACATGTAGGTATTTTAGTAAACATTAATTTAGTAAATGAATACTTAAAGCGTTCTTTTTGCTGTGACGGGATTTGGTAAAAAGTCCTAAAATGAAAAAACTACTAGGTATCTAACTGGTAGTACCTGGTTAGCAGTACAGTGCTGGAATAAGTAACAGTAAAAACAGTACCTATCAAACAATTATAGAGGCTGTATACCTATTATGTTAGTTTGTTTATGTTTGGGGTAATCTTCGGAACCACTGCGCACTATGCACTTATTGGGCAAAAATCACGATTAGAAAGTTGCATTATAGGTACCTACCTGATGGCACAAATTAACTAGGTAATACAAAATAACTAACAACGTCCGATGGACAGACAGACCATTTCGTGTAAATTAGGTACGATGACTTGAGTTAAAAAACTCATACCTACAAAATCGAAGCGTAGCGTGGCAAGGTTAATTCATAATAGCTTAATACCTAATAGAAATCCATCTGTACCTTACCATCATCCGTACACAGAAATGTCTTAAACTTTAGTGTTTACTAAGAGTAAAAGATATTTGTGTGTATGTAGGTATGAAGGGAAGATTAAGGAACTTATCTATAACAAACTCATCAAACGAAACAAATTGTAGTTTCTAATAAATTCTAATTGGAAAGTAAGTAAAGTGCTATTGTTTTTAGATACCTAATCATTTGATTTGTTAGAGTGGAAAGCGTTGAAATCCCTGAAACCCGACCGGCCTTCACGCCAACGTTGGCGTCCAAATCCCGAAGCTCTATGCTGTACAGCTGGTGGGCTCTCAATCCTCTATGTGAGAACTGAGGGTCCAACTTTATAGTTCATAACTCGCTTATTTAACTTTCACAAATTCTGATTCCAACATCCACAATTCTTTGGAAATCTTCACAAAAATTAAGCAAAATTAAAAAAAAACATTACCTAACAGGTGCGCTCCCTCAGAGCACACGCCCACTAGCTTCTTTAATTATATGTAGTTCACGGCATCTATCTTGGCAAGATTTTGGAGTAGTGTGGGCCCCACTAAGACTCCAAAACCTTGCCAAGTTAGATGCTGTACATTATACTTGTTTGAGGCAAAATGCGTCGCATATAAACAAGTATAGTGTACGGCATCTAACTTGGCAAGGTTTTGGAGTAGTGGGACCCACACTGTGTGTGTGGGGAAGATGTTATATATTGATACTTTTATATATTTATTAATAGACAATAAAGAAGTAGTCATCTGACACCTACAACAGTATACATGTACAACTAATTAGTATTAGTATGAGCTTCTTTCTTACTTCTGATCCATTGAATGTTATTACGACTTATAAGTCCGGCCTTGTAGTCTGAGGTCCGGCTTTATTTTATTCGTGTTCTAACTATAGGCACACTAAATGTTTAGCAATATCGCATATCGGTATTTATCATCATCATCATCATCATCATCTTAACGCCTCGCAACCCTTATACTCTTTCGCTTACTCCTTCTCCTCATTTTGATTTGACTTATATGGTATTTATAGGAGCGGTTGCCGTCTGACCCTGGGGGATTGCCATAACCTCCTCCATCAATCAGTGTACTTGCAGGTGAGGTTGGCTTAGCGGCGTAGTTCATGAGTCATGACCCTATACACCACGAGTGTTATGCTTATTTTTGACCAACTTAAAGATCTGATCAAAAATTTGGAGACAGACAACGGAACTCTTCATTAAATGGCAGCAAATCAGCCGTGATTGCTGCTATTGCATATCTAGGCACCTTTTAGTCTATAACATAACGTAACTTCACACCTTACACATACAAAAGAGATTTAAGAAATTATTTCCAATAGGCGGAGAAATAACCCATTTTAAGTAATAGAAAAATAAAACCGAGTTCAAAAACCAAAAGCACTAAAAAAGAAAAATAACTGAATTACCTATTAATTTATGTAATTACAACATTGCTCGCACATTTCTTGCATTTAAGAAAGCAATAGTGCAGAAACTACAGAAAATCTATAATCTAACTTAGCAAGATTTTGGAGTAGTGTGGGCCCCACTACTCCAAAACCTTGCCAAACCAAGGTAGATGCCGTACACTATACTTGTTTACCTATAGGCGACGCATTTTGCCACAAACAAGTATAGTGTACCTACCTACGACATCTAACTTTTTGGAGTAGTGTGGGCCCCACTACTCCAAAATCTTGCCAAGTAAGATGCCGTGCACTATATTAATTACATTTCGCTTGATCGAGTTAATTATGCTTGGACTTACGAAGGAATTAGGTAACAAGTGTAACAACTAACAACTGCTCTTCAGTTCCATGTAGTCGAAAAACGATCAAACAGTTAATTAGTGTTATTTATTAGAGACAAATATTGAGAATGTGTTATCGGCAAGCAAATGCGCGAGTAATAAACCCATTATGTTATACCTTGAAGGCTTATCAATACAGTATGTATAGGTACTTATTCGCAAACATTTTGAAAGTAAGTTTAGCCTTGAATTAACTTGTTGATGCGATCTGTTGCACTGTTTGTGTTAAACCAACGATATTGATACATAACTGGTTTTTACATTATTTATCAATATTTGTTAGATTGAGAATTATGATCGTTTCATATATTTGTAGTTTATTTCTTATTGGATATTGTAAACAATATCAACTTCAGGAAAACGTTATTAATCGAAAAACATTTTTGTGCATAAACGTTATATTCTGTTCGTGGAAATCCAATGGAATAATGAACGTTTTATTACATTATCGCGTTATGGGGTTCGTTATCTTTTAAAAAGGCAGCGGTGTACTATTATCATTTTATCGTGCAACTCCCGTGCATAATGTATGCCAATAAAATGTAATCTAATTAAGCCACATAATGCAAACGGTGCCCTATGACTGCACCGCAAAAACATTATATACGTAAAAATATTATAATGTGAAAGATAATTAAGCCGCATAATAAACTAATTATTTCCTCCTATCTATTACGCGTGAATTCGTTTGAGTGCCAACATTTAACAATAACAAGGGCTCCTATTCCCAACCAAGCATGAATGAAAGCTCCAAGTCATGAATATTTTATTTTGAAATTAGTTTTGACGCCCTTTGGTAAAAACTATTAAAACTTGTGATATTCAAGATTCGTTAAAGGTACTCATCGACCACCCGGTCCAAGGTCGTATAAAGTTTAATTGGTTCAATACAACGTGCATTTTTAATTTTAATAAATATATATTAGGTATGCTTAACAGATAGTTAATATTTTACAAAATTTACACTAAGGTATGTCGCAACAGAATCTAAACAACAGCACTCACATTTGCTAAAAATCCAACGTTAGTTCCTGAGTGCGTATTCAGTGCCTCAATGGGGGGTGGGGTGCAATGTTTTGGGTACTGAGCCAAGCACGCGCCGCCGCACTGGTCGCGGTCTGATCGATCGTGCTGCGCTGCGCTGTTCTATCTATTATTTATTACCAAAAATATGGCGGCGTGGTGCGGCATGAGGTCGTCGACCTCACTATCCGCCACGGGCCACGCCACGCCGCCGTGTAAACAACAAACGTAGCGCGGGAAACTAAACTAGTCCCTTCCCCATATCCGGCAAGATTTAACTTTAACTGCCCGCGTGTAGGGCCTTGACGCATTTATATTTTAGTCCCGTCTTTACCTGTATTTAAGCGCTCTCACAGCTAAGAACGCGTATTCATTACAACTAATTAAGTACTAGAGTAAGTTGAATAAAGGGAGTATTATTTATGATCGGTAGTTTCTATACTAGGTATACTAAGTTGTGGCTGTACATTGCAGTTTCTTTTTAATTCTTATGTTATAACATGAACGATTGTGAACACAAAAATAATACTTTTTTATTGAATTCTTGCCTGTTACGTTATATTCGAAATCCGTTAGGATTTCAAAAAGGTAGTTATAATATCATAAGCAAATTTTAATTAAAAAAATAATATCTATACAAGTTACACGCAGATTGACATCTGTGAACTTAGTGATGAATCGCCGAAGGACCCGATGAATGTTCACGAAAACTAAAAAGTTTAAAATAAAAAAATATACTTTAAAAAATCAAAACCGACTGCGTAATAAACTGATCCCGACTGTTAAGTTCTTATGTTTCTAGACCACAGGACATCTATACCTTGTCTAATTTAGGATGATAATTTTGACAGCTCCAAGTAGGGTACCCCATATAGTATAATCGAAAATGGTTCTTTCGATTTTCGATTATCGTTCCCATAGAATATGGAATCGATAGTTACAAAAATACAAAAACATTTATTTTTTATTATTTTAGGTAACTTACTTCAGGATGACAAAAGAGAAGTTTTATGGTATAGTATTTATGTTTCGTATCATACTTAGCTAATTATATCACAAAAATTTTAGTAGTATAAGTACTTAATAATTTCAATAAATTATTTTAAATTCGATTCATTCGATTCATTTGTGTAAAGTCAATTGTGCTATATTCTTGCAAGACGCTTCACTATGACAAGTGGGCGGGGCTTGTCTATGAATTACAATAATTTTATGGGTTTAATTTTGTATAAAAAAATACGATACTTCATAGACATGAACTGTCATTATTATCATCCTAAATTAGACAAGGTATAAGTGCTTGTTTTTTACGCAGTCGGGTTTTTTGATTTTTTAAATTATATTTTTTTATTACTTAGTAGCCTATGCCAGCGGCTCAGCCCAGGTGGACGTAAGTTTTCGAGTTTTTTAACTATATATCCGGTTCTATTCATCCGATTGTTATCAAAAATGCGTAAGATTTTAATGCTCACCAAGACCTTTCAAAAAAAAACTTCATCAAAATCCGTTCGGTAGTTTTGATGTCCATCGCGAACAAACAGACATGAATTCCCAGAAAATAATAATTTTGTGTTGACAGAAATCTGGCTAGGATCTTGAGAAGAATTATCTCGAGGGAATGGTGAAGACTCCTAGATCTTTATTTTTCGTTTACTTAGTGCTAAATAGGAAGATTAGTAGTAAATTGTAGCTTACTGCCTAATACTGATTAAATTAATGTTTGTTTATATAAAAATGAATGTTGGAATGTAATTGATAAACTCCAAAACGGTTTGAACGATGACCTCGAAAGTTTGGCATAATGTAAACTGGTTTTTCCTGTAGAGGATTTTCCTATGTCATTCCAGAATATAAAATACGGGTAAAAAAGTGACATGTAGCTAGTTATTAAGTATCTCTCTGAAGTTCTCAATCAAATTATATGTAATACATCGCTATGAATTACAGACACATGGAATCTTTTTGATATCATGTAGATACCTCAGTCAGGGTTCGCTGATATACATTAAATCAGAATGACAAATGACAAATTCAGAAGTCATGAATTTGTCATACAAAGTGAAATTATTTAAATAATAATTATACTGTTATATACTATTATCGGAATATTAAAAAGGTTCTAAGTATGAATGACTCTGCCCTGAAAGCCCTCCACGGCTTTAAAGGTAGAGTCAGGCCCAAGAAAAGATGGATGGAATGCGTGAAAGAGGATATAGCTGGGAAGAGATGATATCTGATAGGAATGTATGCCGACCCCATAGAATTGGGACCAGGTAGCTGATGATGACTATTATCGCTATATATTTACTTGACTTTAATATTTCCTGAGCAGGAGTAAGACCACTTTTTCGACAGGACTATTGCTCCATATTTTTTTGGAAAACTATTTATTTTCAGTTTTTTTCGTTACGGTTTTATTTAGATACTCAACATTTATTTTTGTTATGCCTCAAAAACGTGTACAAAATTGGTTTTAATCTATATACTGTATATATGTTTATATAAACTCTCCTCAACATTATAGTTTGCAATTTTCACTAATCGTTCTCTCAAGCCGCATTTTCACGAGATGGCTACACGCTTCGATACATTTTTATAATTTGTTTGTAAAAAAGAACATTAGGAACCGTAATTAGTTGTACTAATCCCGCTAACCCCTCCAGTTGCGCTAATCTGCTTGTGTTAGGAATGTGCAGTAGTAGTAGGGACTCCTTGATCAGCGAGCATCGGGACCAGGAAATGGAAATGGCGCCATTGTACGTTTTCAAACCTAGCCCCGAGGAATAGTTTTGTGCTAAATGCGGCCTGACGTAACTCTAATGTGGAACGTGACTTTATGCGTAGTTGGACAATACGCATGTTGTGCTCATTTTAGCTATTGTATGTACATTTTGCTCTGAATGGGCGACGGATGGAAGAAATAAATGAGTTTACGGTACTGTCGAAAAATTAACCTAACCGAGAGCCAGAAGATAAATTATTAAACCTTGTTTTTTTTTATCATTAATCAAGACTTTGAAATTATACTTATAGGCACAATGAAACCACTCACAGAAAGAAATTCGCCAACTATGATAGCTCTCCGAAAATCTCCGTGGGTCGGGTCATCCACATAACATAGATTTAGATTGGATTTCACGCAATAAGCACCACATGCTCCTCTCTTGATTTTCTTTGAGGACAATGTAAGAACTTAGTTGGAAATTGGAAACCAATAATCATGGAATGGATAATAACAGTTTTATATTGCTGCTGTTGTAATGTGACTGCTTGTAACACTAGTAAGCAATATAACGCAGCTATTTTATAGATACATACCTAAATAGTTACTACCTTCAAAACACGTACCTACACATGGCGCCAATCTAAACCGTCTACTTCGCAGTTAGTTGCCGCCGCTTATACAAATTTGCATCGAGGCTCACGATCCGGCTGTCAATAGTACAATTTGTAATTAAAATACGGTGTCCACCTGTGTGCATGATAATAATTATTTGATATAGCTTATAATACCTATAGGTACCAACTCTTAGCATGTTATGAAGACGTGTTTATATGAAAGTAAATATTTTGTATTAAGTAGGTATATCATACTAGTTGTTTTGTTACCCTCGGCTTCGCCCCCGTGGATGTTGGCTATCGCGCGGGGACTGTCATATGATCTATCATCCCCTATTTCGCCCCTACACAGATTGAAATACACAACATAATTATTTGTTTATTATCAAACAAGCAAGATTCATGGTAATATTTAAAAAAAATCACGGGCATACAATTATTCATTCACTATTTTAACCCAGGCTTCAATTCTTTTTTACGCGACAAAACGTCCCTATGTCCTTTCTCGAGCTCTAATCCATATCTGTACCAAATTTCATAAAAATCGGTTCAATAGGTGTGAAAGCGTAACAAGCAGACAAAGTTTATTTCGCATTTATAATATTTGTATGGTTATCAACAAGTATCAAAGTAGATTATGCTCTTCCAAACTAAAATCGTTCTCTATGAAAACTGTATACAGATCCTTCCAGCTGTTTTGCGTAAAAGAACAAACATCTATCATCTCAGGTTTTATTGTCATTGATCCTCAAAAACTATCTGTATGTATGACCCACTAGTACCAGTGTCAATTTGTCCCATGGAACTAGTGAGAATTTTTTGTCTCACTTAGTGGAAAATAAAGAATGCATAAAGATTGTTTGCATTTTAAGGATATAAGTATGTATAAAACTGATATTTATTGATTCATAATAGGTATACACAATAGGTATTACCACAAAATAATATAGTTTTCCTCACATCGTTATTTAGGCACATGTACAAAATAGTTCACTATACAATTACATGCTAAGCTTTAATGAATGAGGCACGAGTCAGACGCTTCGCTTCCCACAATTGCGGTTAGCGAAATATAATTTTTCACATTATCGAGGTTATTTTGTTCTTAACCCGTATTTTATAATTAACATTTTCCTGTTACGTATGTCGTGAGAACAACGACGGCTCCCACGCTAATTACCGCGCTCTTTAAACCACTCATTGGCCTTTGCAAGCCGCCACTTTGATCAATGAAATTTATATTCATCAATGAAACCACTATTGTTGTATACGTACAATAAGGATCGCAATTTGCACACTTGAGAAGCTATTGTGCGCCAGTGTGAGATAATGATTTATCATCGTGGTTGGCGTTAACTGCGTGGAACTATATTTATCTAACATGTCTATACCAAACCAAACCGGATAAATAATTAGAATAATATTCAACGTAAATTAACCGTTTGGAAACTTATATGTTCGTACCTAATTAATCAATTACGCATGCGAATAAATTATGTTATAATTAAATTCCAAACATATCTATGTAGCAGGTGCTATTATTTTAGTCAACAAGTTACTAACAGCGAGGGTATTTGAGGGCGTTAGGCATTTTCGCAGTTTGAGCGTTGCCCCACACTGCTTTCATAGCACCGCTGCCGCTGCGCTCCGCTCAGCGCCGCGCGCCGTTTGTGTTCAAAACAATACGCCATGAAACAAAAAAAAAAGTCTTTTTGGGTCAGCTTTTTCGTATTGCGGTATGAAAATTACGATACTATATTTTAGTTTAAATGTATTGTATTATTACGATATTCACGTATTTCATATAAAACGTAATTAGGTAAATGCAATAATAGTGTGATCTGATCTGTAAGAACACGGACGTGTCGCGTCCAAATAACGCCCACTTACACGTGCATTTTATGTTGCCGAACGGCATATTATTCAGCATTAATGAGTATATACCTAATTTCAATGACTAAACAACACTGTATCTCGCCAATGCCTAACGAGCACAAATGAGCAGCTGTTGGTTGCAAACTCTTTTGTTATATATATATGCGAGTATTGCACTTCGATATAATCTTTATGCTTACATACAAAATTATACTATGGTGGCAGACAAGCACACGGCCCACCAAATGTGAAGCGGTCACCGTGGCCTATGGACGTGTGCAACAACAGGGTCGTGCGGGTCGGAACCTCCTCGCAGTGCACCCGGGCAACGTAGGCGAGAAGTGCCTCCCACTCGCCACGGGAGACGCTGCTGCCTGCGGCCAATCCGCCCTGGGTGGGAGTGGCCCTCTAGAGGGCTGCTCTAAGGCTTCCACGTGTCCCTCTGACTAGCAGAGGGTACAGTGGGGAGCGACACCCTACACCCACCGTGCTTGACGAAGTGGCGCGATGCTCGCCCCAACCCCCTTTCGGACGGTCCAGGGGGCCATCTTAAAACCGTAGATGGCCTGGGGTCAGCTGGGGTGCGAGAAATATGTCATTGGGTAACCTTACACCCGGTTAATTAAACTCGAGACAGCGTGCGGTTTTAGTTGGTTCGATCCTGACATAACCACCCCCGATGGCGGACGGGGATGGTATCCATGGGGATTTCCGCACGATAAAAAAGGGGTGTCACTCGTGTTGCCGACCCTGTAAAAACCTTGAAGAACTCCATATTGGAGTCGCTAGGGAAAACTACAGTACGGAGATCATTCCACAGCCTAAGCGTGCGCGGAATAAAATTCAAATAAGATAAGTTACCGTTTTGTTGTTCCAGCTCGGGTCATGTGGTCAGAGGGCCGAGAGCACGGCGCTGCGTGATGCGACGCGCGTGTGACCTGCTCGTTTGGCCAGTGGTGGCATGTGTGCTGCTGCTGGCATGTGCACCCACGGACGCCGCCGTTGCTCCCACAGAGCAGCTAGCCCCGGGAGGTGAGTAACTACACTGTTACTTCAATGAAATGTTGAAGCAATTAGTATCATAACTTCTCCTAAAGATTTAGCTCGAAGACAGTTAAAATTCAGGACGGAACTTGAACCTGCGACCAGTGGCTCCAGCGTTTGTATCGGAGAATTTCGAATATGTAGGACATGTCTGACTGTAGCGGTCGGTTCCTAGGTTCAAGTCCTGTCTAGGATGTTTAGGTACTTTTTCCAAGTTAAATCGATACAGTAGGTATAACTTGATTGACTGAACCCTGGATATGTGGACAACTTGTACTTATGATAAATAATTACGAAGTTCCGAATTGAATTTTCAAGTTTGTCAAACTAAGATTTGATATCTTACATTTTTTCAACGTTTAATTATAATTTTTATACATGAATAAAAACTTGAATTTTGTGACTCAATAGGCACACACTCTGAAATAACATAAAACCAGGACAACTAACTGTAATTCTATAAATTGCAAAATTCGTGAAATCACTATTATCTTAAATATTTGACTATCACGCTTTACCAAAACGTGCCGAAAGAATCAAGTACTCATGTAAAATATGATCTGGTCATGATATCTAGTTTTTCATCTAGCTAGAACATGGCACCAATATCTTATGTACAGTCAGCGACAAAAGTAGCCGAACACTAATAAAACAATCGCTATTAGTGAAATAACTAAAGCGACAAAAGTAGCCGAACACTAATAAATTTACAATCGCTATAGTGAAATAATAGGTATAATCCGTATAATATTGTAATAACTATCAAAATCTTTACAGATTTAACTACTAGTAGTACAAAAATAACTGAAATATATGAAGAAAATAAGTTGCAGACACGACTACATAGTGATAATTCAATCAAACTATTAAATTACATACCTACGATACGAGTATGTTTATTATTCCTCCTATTGTTTTACAAAGACTGCAGCAAGCTTGCCGCAGTTCCGCCAATGTCAAGTAAAACATAAATTCTATAAAATTATTAATGGCGAGACGCCAATGTATTTATTATATTTATCCCTCAAACTATTTAAATACACATAAACAAGTGTTTTTCCTTCCGACTGACTTCAGCAATAAGGATATTCGTTGTTCGTCGAAAGTTGATCGCCACCAGAAGAAATCCGTTCTTCCCATCTTCCCAATAATAACACTAACAAAACTACATGATTTTTTTGGAACTGATAATAAAACCAAAAAATATATACATATTCTATAAGATACATCATACATTCAGTGTATTGATAGATCCAATATCACTACATAGTATAAAACAAAGTCGCCTTTTCTGTCCCTATATCCCTATGTGCGCTTAAATCTTTAAAACTACGCAACGGATTTTGATGCGGTTTTTTCCAATAGATAGAGTGATTCAAGAGGAAGGTTTATTATGTATAATACATGCATCATATACTAAGGCAACATTGCTAATTTTAGAGGTTTCTAACGTGATGTCGTAAATTCTGTAGTGTATTTAATTTAGTATCAGCATTGCACCCGTGCGAAGCCGGGGCGGGTCGCTAGTTACTAATAAAACATTTATAATTAGGTAAATAATGTATGTAATTGTACATAAAAAATACTAAAATATATGTATTTAACATAGTTACCATGTATCTAACTAATTTATAATATATTCTCATTAATTACACAATATTCATAAATAAATATATGCACATGTCTGAGGCACATGTCTACAATATCACAAACGTTGACACAAATGTAAGAAAATAACCTCGTGATTAGGTTATGCAAATAACCCACCCCGTATCGTTCCCGGCGCTAAGGTACTTATATATAATGCTAGCAGCATTGCCTCACTGATGGTTATCCTTTGCACCAGGAACGAAACCAAGCGGCAGTCACCACTTTCGTCGTGGATACGGTGGAAATGTATGTTTGTGCTAGAACTCCATTGAAACTATCACCAATTGGCACAAGTTGTAGTCTCTTACCGGAAAGGTTCTGACGAGGTGTTATATTTGTAATTTTGTATCTAGACTGCCAGGAGCCGTTCCTTATCTTTATAAAATCGATAAACTAAATACGATTTCCTTTTGTTATTACCATGACAACGTAATTTTAGATATTTGATAGGTGTATCAATATTATGAATTACCTACCATAAAAGTACCTTTTTCTCACACATTTACTAAGTTACTAACACACACAATAATAATATAATTTATTACAAAGAGGAAATTTGTGAGCTTCAAAGTATTTTGGGAGTATGTTTTCGCTAAAATCAGTGGATATCATTAGAAATAACGGTGATTCAATGAATTTCCTGAGGGTTTTTTTTTACCTAGAAATTAGTCGGGCTTCCCCTTTTTTGACGGAAATAATGTATGTACGAAAGTGCCTTTTTGCAATTTCAATTAAAATAGAAGTAACTCTCAGAAGTAACTTTCGTGTTCGGTGGAGTATTTTCCAAGTAGACTTTCAAATTTGACTTACGCGCGCTTTTCATGCATAAAGTTGATTCGAGGGAAACTTGAGATGAGATGGGGAAAAATGTGATGTTTAATCATAATAATAAAACTTTTAGAAAAAATTGAAAAACAGAATTATAAATTTAATATAATTTTGGTTTTAATTAGAAACAAAGATATAAGCTAATGAAAACTGAATTCAAGTTTAATGCTACGTGAAGTTCCTGATCATTCAAACAGGAAAGAGAAATAGTAAAAACATTGTAAAAAAGATTTTTTATAGATGTTATCATTTTGGTGATACCACTATCACGTCAATGATAATAATAATATGTATCTACAGTTTGATTCACGCCGTTACGTCAATACACGTAAACCTTTGATGTAAACATGTTTTTTTTCATTCCGATATTATTTATTTAATGATGTTTGTGGCACAGCACGGCATCAAACTTAACAGGCGGTGTGAGCCGAGCGGCGCGGGCGCGAGTACGAGTCATGCCGAATATCGTGCCTGCCGCTGTTTAATCCGCGAGATAACGACTCGCCTCGATGTGTTGTTTGTTTGTAATTCTCTGTTCGACGTCCAACGAACTAGTGAGGCCTCGTTTAGGAGGCGCCCTCCGTTATCTTGTGAACCGGACCGAAATTCATTCGTCTGTGTAATTATGCGCGCTGGATATTGGAATTTAGCAATTTGTATCTTCAATGAGACTACTATTTAACATATTTTAAATTAAACTTGAGCAATTGCACATAATGTAGTTATTGTTTACTTTTATAATCTAATTATCGGCATTTCGATATGTTTAAAATTGTATCTGTAGTTTAATTAGAGTTTTACATGTTTAATGATGTAGGTAATTCATTATTATCCTTACCGAATACAGCTTTCAAGATTCAAGTAGGTAGGTACGATAACTGTTAAGGATATTGTAATCGTATTAAACACCTAACTCAAAAACCTGATTGTATTTATGGCGTCTCTACTAAAACTACGAGTATTTAGATATTTAGTAATTAACTGTAACTAATAAAATTATGATGTTTGGTTAAAAATTTTGAAATTGCTGCTCAATCCTTGTCCCGTTGACTTATTTTCGTTTCCTAGGTTGTGCAAAATGTTTTGGGTTTTCTTGTTAAGAAATTCTTATCATTAAGAGCACGCTCTGCCTGGTATACTGATACATTAGGTTATACATATAGGCTTCTGACAAAATGTGGGTAATACCTACCAATAATATAGACGTTAGCAATATGAATTTAATACTATTAGGTTATTTTTGGTATTTAAAAAAAATGATATTTTTTGCACTTTCAAAAATATTTGTCTAAGCGACTGAGGGGAACCAAGGGGGAACCCTAAATATCGTTCTTTATAGGATACCAGCTGTTCACGTATCCCTCTATCTATATGGTACAGCTGTCGGGTTGAATAACCTCGAAGGGTTCGGATTTGTGTGACACCCTGCACCACATTTTATTTTTAATTCTCATAGAGTATATCATCATACTCATATACATAAATAATTGGGAAACAGTTTCGGCTTTAAAAACAAGCATTGTGGTGGGGTTAAAGAGAATACTATCACTCATCTAAGAAAATTATGTGACTTACTTAATCTATTTCATTTCACCTTTTCACACCGCTTGATGCTTTAAAATTGATTGTTCATGTTTATGTTGTTCTATAAATGACTACTAATGTACAAATAGCAGCAAGACTAGTATTCATCTAATGAAATTAATAATAAACCAAAAAATGACTAAACAATAGATCAGGAAATCAGATCCTAATTTTTATTTATTTTCTCAATTAGATTTTTTTATATCACTTAAGTTTTAGTTTTTTTTTCTTTGAGATTGCGCATTAAAAAAATCTAAATCAAACATACGACAGATTTTAGAACAAACAGGTAAACTGACAAACCGAAAAACATACAAGGATATAAAAAATAAAAAACCTGTGTTCAGAATCGTTCATATAACATAAACCCAAATTTTTTTAAATATCTCTAATGTACAGACACAGCTCATTAACAAAATTGTGTAATAAATAAATAAAATAAATTAAAAGAAAACAAAAACTACTAAGTACCAAGCATAGATAGATGACAAAATGTTAAACTCTGTCGGCTCAACTAGTGCGAGTACTATTAGGTATTCTGTGGCTCAACTAAGTGTGTAGGGAATTCCTCACTTGTGTGTGTAATTGAGAAGGTTATTCTTGCAGGGAAGCGAGGTAGATGGAGAACAAAGGTATTATAACTTTTATGTGGATCTGGTTATCGTCTGTACAATGATAAGACTCAAGTAGGTACCTACTCATTGCATTGTATACTCAATAATACATTACATATTTTCTTCGGGTTACTGTTCACGAACTTGAAATATTCAAGTACGTTTCTCTCATTAGTTAGACAAAAACATATTTATGTGCATAATGAACTAAAAAATTCATTATGGTAAAATAGAAAATACTAGCAATATATTAATCATTTTTTCCGATCAGAAAAACATTGGAAATTATTAACAGGTTTTAAATCAGTGCATAAAAGTTTTTACGATACATGACAAGTACCAATACTGTCTGTCTGTTTGAAAGAGGTAATCTCTGGAAATTAGCGTACCTACTTGAAGACACACTCTGTTAGAAATCTTAAATATTCTTCTTTATTATGTTTGGAATTATAGATAATGATGTATCATTTTAAAAGTGCACACGAAATACTACGTACTTCTCAATTTTATCTTTCGTTAGTATCAGGATAATAGTAATAGTTGTTCTTGCTTCACAAATGTCTTTTTTTTTCTTAACAACAACAAAGCAATTAAATTACTTATCCTCTTATCTTTCGAGTTATCGGTTATTGGTGACATTGAATGCTTGTTTCATCGTCATTCTTATCGTTTTGTTTTTATAGTGAAACTGCACTTAAAGTTTTTTTTTTATGAAAAATATAATATTGGTTTAGTTAAGTACAACCAGAAATACGACCAAAAAACTATAACTGACCGCACGAGCGGAGTCGCGTGCATCGGCTAGTTTATTCTGAAAGCACACGTAAATTGTGCGTGTATGTGAATCGAGTCCTGAAATTTGATAAGAACGTTCTCACATACAACGGTACCTATGATAAGTAAAATCTATGGCGCCGAGATAGCATTATCGATATTTGTTTATTTACTTATGTAGTTTATTTCGTGTTTGTATTTTGTTATTTTGCTAGGTAATTATACTTACAATTTGTCGAAATTTAGGTCGTATGCCGTCACCAGTTTTTTTATTTATAGTGCCTTACTGCATAGGTACCTTATATGATAAAACTATGTAAATAGGTAATTTTTTTTTTTTTTTCTCTTAGTAGCGTAGTTTCATTGCCGAACTAGGTTACTAAGAACCTCATTCATGAAAATTATTTCAGTATCTTAGGAGTTACAGTGGAACATACGTAAATACGGACAATATTGACAAACACGCAATCTCATAACCAGAAATTTTAGCGTCTGTTTGTTTCACCGCTAACTAAACTTTTTACTAATCAACACAATCTATTTTGATACAATATTTCACTTAGATATTTTTACGGAAGACATACTTAAATTATGTCATGTATAAAATTTACCCTAAATAAACATTTGTATAGTACTACTACAGTCTACAGTGCCCACTTTTGACGAACAAGCAAACAAATTGCTCACGTGCAAAGCCGGCGAAAGTCACTAATCTAGTACAAAATTGAATAAACAATCTAAGCATAAAAAACACAATTGGCGCAACATTCTATGCTCTACAAAAATAGTTCAAATCAGTAAAAATATGATTTCATCAACGTGTGTCAAATTAATACCATTGATCGAATGACGGACGGCATATTTGTTCCACTTTTATATACTGTGTTTATATTGTGTGATAAACACGGCCCGCGTGATTTTAGTATAGGTAATAATCTAGGCATTAGCAATATTTTCCAAAGTTAGATCGGTATGGAATAAAATGTTTCGGGTTTAAAAAGGCTTAAAGTGGTATGCGGCCAAAACTTTTCTATTTTAACGAGGTTGGTATAATTGGGTATGTAACTATTTTAACCTCTTCGTGTCTCCGTAGTCTGGTTACAGTTTTTAAACTTTATAGCTTGTACATATCGTATTGTATATAGATAATGATTGTAATGATGCGGTGCCGGCGCTGCTGTTGCATCTGCAGAAAACCTCAAACGGCGTAAATACTCCAACTTAGTTGGTGATTACATTTTTGAGCCGTTTGGGGTTAAGACGCCGCTGGGGTCATGGGGTCCAAGTGCCCGCCTTGTCTACAAGGATTTGGCGAAGCGGCTGATCGACGCCACAGGTGACCAGAAGGCTGGACTCTATCTTGCACAAAGAATCAGCATTGCCATTCAGCGTGGCAATGCTGCCAGCCTCCTGGGCACATTACCAGTCAGCGATGATGCGGAGGAACTTTATGACGCCATGTAAATATTTATTTTGTTTAGTTTTTATTTTAATGTAAATATAATTATTTTCATTGTATTTTTATCATTTAAAAACATGTAGGTATATATTTGCTAGCAAGCTTCTAATACACGTAGTCTTAAATGTAATACAAAATGAAAATAATACACGTTGATTATCTTACTAAAATTGTTCATCAGATAGTAATCAAATAACGGTGATATATCCTGTTACTAACATTAAAAGAAAACATGCCTCAAAATTTTCATAATGTCCTCTGTTAATTTCATTCTCTGATATAAATGTAAAGAAATATTTTTTAGCATTGTCGACGATTGTGAATAATACAGAAATAGTTATTATCTATTTCTAGAGACAATACAATATTTTAATTAGTCATGACAGTTCGAGACACAAGTCTGTTGGAATTGAATACCTTGTGGCAAAGACAATGTTTAAAGTTGCAAGGGTATTGTGTTACTAGGTATCGCATCCATACTATCTAGTGTTTAAGGAAACAAGACAACGTAGCTAGAGCTCACCGCAGGGATTCTGTGCTGACAGTGGGGAGACCAAATACTTCTGCGTTGCCAGCACAAAAACTCTCACCCACACCCTTCCATTTCCCCCCAACCCCACCTCTAGGGTCAGCAGCGCGAGTGTGATGCCCCTGGTTTTGCACACGTCCATAGGCCACGGTGACCGCTTCCCATCGAGTATGCCGTGTGCCGTCTTATTCAGTAGTTTTATATGTATTTAGCCACATAGCCCATATATGGATAGATAGATATCTTAAGTTGTGATATATGGTGTACAGGGCTCTATCAACACTTTTATGGTCCAAGCCAACCTCACCTGCGTTGATGCATCAGCTAAACAATGGACAAAGCAAAATCGTTGTGATAATATACGAGTAGGTATGAAGGCGAAGAAGATAATTTTTAATTCATTTGCCTTCATAAACAGGAGAAGCAGAGGTCTTCGGCTGCCTGAAATGTAACCACGAAGTAGAGTTGTTTGGTCCAATGCGGCAGGGACGAGGTGATTCCAGTTCTTAAAATCAAAATGCCAAGGTGGCGACCGACCACTAAGAAACGCAATTCGAACTATTAAATATTCGTAACAAAATATGTATTACCTAATCTTGATCTGTCAAGTTTTTTTTTCAGATCGACTAAGTACATTTTTTGTTAAAAAATACCTATCCAGTGTATCTAATATCAGTTCCACCACCATCAATAGAGGTTATTTTTAACATTATTGCAACCATAATACTTAGCTTATACTTACCAAGTAGATATGTGTTGCAATACCTCTTATTTTTTGTAGTCAATCAACATACCACTGTAGATTTAGAATGAATAGAGGACAAACAAACAAAGAAATATTTAATTCACTGAGTCGTGGCAAATAACGAACAAGTTTAGTTGCTGATAAAAAATGAACTGACATTTGAATTTGTGGACTTGAGACAGAACCATCTCTTGATATAAAACAGGACCATGTTAATAAAAAAAAAATCATCAAATCAGATCATATATTATATTATTAAATGTCCTCTGTGGCCCACAATTGAAGATAGCAGGCAAAGCGGAAGCCAATGTCACGATGAATGACTAAAATTTATGAAAATAACTTACGGGGAAGTCTAACAAATGGGTCATAAGTAGCCTCTATGCCCTCTGTAAACAACATCAACATTGCAAACATTTAAGTTTTTCAATGACTGCATTGAAAGCCCTCCTAACGCAGTCAGCACTCGTTTTGGCAGTACGTTCATTATGCGCACTGCTAAAGAGTGGAATGCCCTGCCCGAGTCTGTATTACCGGAAAGCCATAATCCGAGAGTCTTCAAGTCTAGAGTGAACAGGTTACTTCTAGACCACATCATCACTTACCAACAGGTGAGATTGTGGTCAAACGCAAGCTTATTACCAATTAAAAAAAATCTGAGTACCTACCTGACTATATTATACTGACGGAGCACAGAAAGTCTGTGTTTTGAGTGTTCATTAGGTAAAGATGTCAGTACCTATTCTTTTAGTCGTTTCTTTTTTACGCCATAATTTATCATTGGAGATTAACTGAAACTATTTTAATTTTAAAAAGAGGCCGATGGTATTTTTTGTATAATATAACGCTACAGAGTGTTCATTAATTTGACGAACAATATGCGTGAACTATTCTTTTCTAAACTTGTACAATTCACGGTTGCGTAATTTGGTATGACGCGAAGGGCATGGCGTACTCGTACCTAATTATTATGTATCTGTAATGAATGAATTATCTGCCATGTTACCTGCTCTATTTTGGACAACACTTCTAACGTAACTACCTTCGGAGTAGGTATAACATACAAACAAATGAATCAAGTACTTAGACTAATTAATTTATTAATTTAATTACCTAAGTAGCACCTAGCTGTTGAAAGATGTTTGATTTTAAATAACTAGAACTGGCACATTTGATTTATTTTAATGTGCAAAGGTATTTGCTCATAATAATGCA
The DNA here is from genome assembly GCA_963576445.1 of Lithosia quadra. NCBI lineage: Eukaryota > Metazoa > Arthropoda > Insecta > Lepidoptera > Erebidae > Lithosia > Lithosia quadra. Next base: position 13,596,007 of record OY754874.1, read on the forward strand.
TATTTAATTGGCTCATCATAAATTGCTTAAGAGCTCCTTATTAAATATATTTTACAACCAATACCACTTTGGCACCTGAAGGTAGGTAGGTAGGAACGTAAAGTTATGCCGAACCGAATATACCCTAACCCTAAAGTAAATAAAAAGTTTCTTGATCAGAGAAGTCAGAACAATTTAAATTAAATGCACTAATTCTTCTTGTAGGCTGTAAAAGTCAGTCTTTAGTCTTAAAGACATTTCGTGATATTTTTAAGAAGGAACTCTTACTAATAAATAAGGTACCAAATACGGCTGTGTAATATTTTCAAAAATTGCCGCCGTGTGTGCCAATTTAAAAACTTCGTGCATTATTCGGAATGATGGCTAATGGCTAGTAATATCACGTAGTCAGTTTTTGACTTGCTTAGTAGTCTATAAGGTCGAAAGATGCAGAAATAGGTAGGAACTCATTTGGACACACAAATTGGACCGCTGCCGCGCTGCTCCCGAGGTGAAGGTCCGAATGCAATCCGGATACAAAACTTAGAATGATGATTACGGTGAACAAATCTAAAAAATCAACCCAACGATTATTACAAATGAACCTTAAATACAGGCACTGTAATAGCCTTCAATCAACCTAAATAATTTATATAGAAAAATATTTATGATTTGGATGATTTATGTTTTGTTTTGTTAGTATTTAGGTATTATCAAGACAAGGTTTATGATAAAAAAAGTGAAAAATCCTCGGGAAAGGTCGGCAGACGTGTGACTCCAGACACAAACAGCCAGTTTGCTTATAAAACCTCCCATTCGAAGTCGGTTAAAAATGAGGTTAGATGAGTTATCACCCCGCCTGCCGCCGCCGCGCCGGTTTCAATTACATTTTGTCGCGGAATTTTTTACAGGTCTATAGGTGTAAAGTCCATATCTCACTACATCGTATCTGTAAACATGACCTACCGCACACTGTAGACCGCGCGCGGCTCGTCGAATGCGGTGGCCTCGGATGGCGAGGCCGCCGAGCACATGAACGCCGCGTGCGAATTTCAGTGAATTATATTATTAGCCTTAGACTAATAACGCATAGACTGATAGTTCCTTTGTGATCGGTCGCCGCGAGTGAAGTCAAAGCAACATTCTATGTAGGTGTAAACCGCGCGTCCTTACACTCAGTGATACTCACACATGCCCACTGATGATGTTGCTACGACAACTACATTTTCCCATAAATGGGGAAAATATTGTGTCTAAGTAAAAATGGAATTTTAATTTTAATAAGATTATTTTATATCCTAATGACTCGTCCCGTCTCCTGACTAAGGTAGCAAATAAGTATTCAATGTTCCAGTCATTTCCAAAGTTAGAAATGCGAAATTTGAAATACGTGCTTGTAGTTAGAAATAAAATAAATGTAGGTGCACTTGTACTGGTATCGATTTTTGTCACCCCTAAGGTGGCAAATAAGGTAGGTATATAAGCGTTTCTATGGAAGTACCTACCTACGTTATATTATAATATACCTATGAAAAGAGTTTAACTTGTGAAGTAAGAAGTATGAAAATCTAATAAGTATTAAGCTTATTTCTGGTTGATAAAAATTTAATCCAATCGCGGTGGCGGTGAAATCGAGTTTGTAGTTTATTTTCGAATTAATAGGCCGGTGATGCCGGGATCCGGGCCTCTAGTTTGTAATAATGTACCTTGCTATATTCTAAATACAAAACTTGAAAATAGGTAATTATAATACAAACACGTCACGAGCATGTTGTTACATGCACGAACTGGCAACGTCTTGCTTTTATGCGATGACCGACAGCAGTGACAACGTATGCGTGAATTATTATTAACCTATTAAAACTATCTACCTAGTGCCAATCTAAGTACCTACTTGTGGTGTGTGGAGACATTTTGTAAACTGAAAGTGATGGTTGAAAAAACACGTTATGTAAGTAGGTACAGTCAGCACCAAAAGTCGATGAACAGAATCAACTTAACAAAACACCTGTTCACAATAAAATGCCATAATTTATTGTCGCAACTAGGAAGCAAAATAGCCTGTACACCAGAAATTTACAAAAGTCGTTAAACACGCGTATTTCAAAAGTACCTGTGCACTAGTATTCCTAAGTCGCTGTACACCATCAATCCAAATGTCGCTGAACATCAAGATTTCAAAATTAGGTTAACAAAGTATCTTTAATGTTGCCGTGTGTTAATATACTTTTGTCGCTTATGTTGTTCAGCTACTTTTGGGACAATGCAATATATATTTACATATATATTATATACATAATAAATACATTATTACGGTTAAGCAAGCATTGTCCCAAAAGTAGCTGAACAACATAAGCGACAAAAGTATATTAACACACGGCAACATTAAAGATACTTTGTTAACATAATTTTGAAATCTTGATGTTCAGCGACATTTGGATTGATGGTGTACAGCGACTTAGGAATACTAGTGCACAGGTACTTTTGAAATACGCGTGTTTAACGACTTTTGTAAATTTCTGGTGTACAGGCTATTTTGTTTCCTAGTTGCGACAATAAATTATGGCATTTTATTGTGAACAGGTGTTTTGTTAAGTTGATTCTGTTCATCGACTTTTGGTGCTGACTGTACTTGCAATTATTGCAGTAGGTACGCTGTTTTTGTCTGCTTATTACCAACCTACTTATCTATCCAGTGTAGTATCGTACCTACTATATGACATAAAAACGGAAATTGAATGAATATTTAAAATTAATTCAATTTGGTACGTATAATTAATAATTATCATTGTGCGAGTACCTATCTAACGATATTTGGCGAAATTGTTTAAGTAGGTATGTGATAAAACTATTAAAATACATTCATCTATGTTATCATTCCCAACGTTTGCAACACTGTCTGTACAATGGCGTCATAAAATGTTTGATTTATATTTTACGATTGTTAGATGTTTTACACGTAAATATGATTTGCTTTGAACTACTTACACATGAAATGTAATCTTTGTATGTTTGTGACGATGTCCTGAGGAATTATGGCATCCTTTCACGGCACAGTACATTTTTATAAATTAAAAACATGCGAGCTCTTCACTTTGAAGTTTGTTGACAAACACTGAGCGTTCGTTCGAAAAGTTCGGTCCACAAGACCGAAATTGAAGTATTTCGTTCTCTCGCGCCGATTGAGTTTCTATGCCTATAAATTCTTTGTTATTAGCTATAAACACAAACTGCTTTCTGTGTACCTTTACTACCAGTGCCTGGTAATACAATAACTGCAAGGTTATACTTCCTAACCTATTTATAATACTGAAAACATCAACACTACACTATGGTACGATATAATTCTGAATTATTTATTACCGACATCTATTTCTGAACAATAATTGAAATAAATGTGGAAATTAAGGATGATTGGATGTGTGTGTGTTTGTGTGGATGCTTGTTACCCTTTCACGCAAAAACAGCTGAACGGAACTGGATGGAATTTAGCACAGAGATAGACTATAGTCTGGAATCAATCGGCACTGGGCATCAGCACGTCAATAGCTCATAAGTTACTTCAATCCCGGAATAAGTTCCTGTGCATCGTGGTAACGGGATTAGTATGTGGTGGTTACACAGGCGGAGCCGCGGGCTCTATATGATAATGATGAAACCGAGTTTATAATAACTGTGAGAAATATAGTTTCGAAAGACCGATAAAATCAACTACCTAGTTATCTAAAATCTTCCTAGACCGATAAGCTAGTGGCAGTTTTCTTGACCTCATTGTGCAGTCTAGGAGTTCTGGCGCCACATTTTTTCATGAATTTGATCCGTGTCGTGTTTAGATATCGCTGTTGAGTAACCAGCACTACTTTATCAATGCACTAGCTTGCTCTTCTCGGCTTCACCCGTGCTCTCGTTGCATTCTTTTAATTTTCATTTAAATTTATTGGATTTCTTGACATTTATGCTGACTGCTTATAATACTCAAAGTTATGTGACTTTCTATTAGTAAAAGAATTTTCGAAATCGGTTCAGTATGTCCAGAGAATACCTCCCACAACATTAACTTCTTTATTATATCAGTACATAGATTTGACAATAAAAACACTGATTGTAATGGGACGTATTTGTATAAACCACTTAGCTAGGATACATTAACGTAAACAGTATTTGTTATGTTTATCTTTCATTATTAATGCCATTCGATTACATATACATATAAAGCAACATAGTTGCATTATCAGTTGGTATACATAATCAGCTAACCAGGCATGCGATGACATAGTGGTTGAGTGCACAGATCGTTGAACGTAATCGACAAGGCATCAGAACGCGACCTACCGCATTCAATAATGCGTTTAGACCACAGAAAAGAGAAGTAAGTAGAAATGGTAAGGGGGCGTGGCAGGCGTGCCACTGGTACGCGTAGCTATGCGTATAATAGTAAAAAATTAAAATTTTGACGCTTAGTCATGTCTAACATGACGTTTTAGATGGTAGTCTTGCGGCAGCTTCTTTTAATAATAAATTATAGCAAATATTGTGTATTGTGCAATATTACAATGTAAAAATGATAGTAGGAAAAGAAATATCAAGAACGGAGGTGTTTCATACCACCGGTGAGTACAGATATAGTAGATTTTCTAACAAATTTTATTGAATTCCGTTTAATTAAAATTCAATAATAATTTAAACCAATATCAACCTTTGCTGCTTAACAATAAAGCTTGTTTTGAATTGCACATATAATTTTCAGAATTATGTAAAATTCTTCGCTATTCAATTAGTGAGGTAGTCAAATTGGATGACAGTTTTATCGATATAGATTTACATCTTATGTTAAAGTTCTTAGACAAATTTACAAACATTTTTGAAATGGTTTTTTATAATAATAATAATAATAAGTTCTACGAATTTACAGCTTTCCGAGACAATGACTCTCAGATCTCTGTCAGAGGCCGAAACCTACAAATATCTTGGTATGTCAGAGTCGTTGGGTATATCTGTAGGAGACGTCAAGCAGTCGGTGAAGGAGCGCTTCTTCTGTCGCCTGACAAAAGTATTCAATAGTCTTTTGTCAGGTGGCAACAAGGCGCGTGCCTTCAACGGCTGGGTGATGCCCTTATTGATATACTCCTTTGGCATACTAGGGTGGACTCAGACCGAGCTGGACGCCCTAGATAGAAGGGTCCGTCAACTGCTAACGTCGCATCGTATGTTGCACCCACGCTCGTCTGTTATGAGACTGTACATTCCGCGGAAGTGGGGGGGTCGTGGCTTTTTGAACGCTAAGAACCTCCATAACCGCGAAGTGTGCAGTCTCAGGGAGTACTTCCTAAGCAACGAGTGTGGGATGCATCGCGATGTGGTGGCAGTTGATAAGGGCCTCACGCCGCTCTCCTTGGCAAACGAGAACTGGCGTAAACCGGTGGTACTTAGCACTGATGACCGCAAGGATGTATGGAAAGGCAAGGAGCTGCACGGGCGGTACTATCGGGCCCTGACGGGGCCTGATGTGGACCTGCATGCGTCGGTGAACTGGCTACGTTTCGGTGACCTATTTGGGGAAACCGAAGGGTTTGTTTGTGCAATTGCTGACGAAGTTATCAAGACGAACAACTACCGGAAATATATCATGAAGGACGGTACGGTCGACATCTGTCGGGCATGCCGCCGTCCCGGAGAATCTCTCCGACATATTATTTCCGGTTGTTCTCATCTTGCTAACGGAGAGTACTTGCACAGACACAACCTAGTAGCCAGGATCATCCATCAGCAACTTGCCCTTCAATACGGCCTTGTCGAGTCTGAGGTGCCGTACTACAAGTACGCACCGGGGCCGGTTCTCGAAAATGGTCGTGCTTTGCTCTATTGGGATCGGTCTATCATCACGGACAGGACTATTGTAGCCAATAAGCCTGATATCGTGTTGGTAGACCGATCCCAACGCCGGGCAGTGCTCGTTGACATCACCATCCCGCATGACGAGAATCTCGTGAAAGCCGAGAAGGACAAACTCAGCAAGTACCTTGACTTGGCCCACGAGATCACCGCCATGTGGAATGTTGACTCAACGAGTATTGTCCCGATAGTCGTTTCGGCGAACGGCCTTATAGCGAAGTGCCTCGACCAACATCTCGAGAGGCTCTCGCTGCATGGCTGGATCAAGGGTCAGATTCAGAAGGCAGTACTCCTTGACACGGCACGTATTGTCAGGAGGTTCCTCACTCTGCAGCCCTAACCACCGGTAGCTTGGGCAATGCCCCGCTGCTGGCGGTGCTCTAGGTTTAGGTTTTTTTATAATATTTTTGTAATTTGTTTTTTATAGATATATTGTAAAAAAACTTAGACTTAAGAACTAAAATAAATAATTGAATAATAATATAATAATAACTACACCGCTATCAAAAAAAAAATGGATAGATGCGACTGGTACGGTCCATCGGATGCCAACAATATCCAGATCATATTATTTACTAGCTGTTGCCCGCGGCTCCGCCCGCGTGGACGTCGATTTTCGCGTTTTTTTACTATATCGCATGTTCTAATGAGCCGATTGTGATCAGTTGACTGTCAGCAGTTTGGTTGTAATTGGTTAAGTAGAACCGGAGATATGACCAAAAACGACCTAAAAACGAAGCGCGGGCGAAGCCGCGGGTATCAGCTTGTATAAAAAGTAGCCTATATGTTGCCCAGCGCTATGAACTATAATCGTACCAAGTTTGATCAAAATCCCTCCAGTAGTTTTTGATTTTAGCGCGCATAAAGATTTGCGGACAAATAGACAAACAGACAAACGGACAAACCGACAAACAGACAAAAAGACAAACAGACAAAAATTTTAAAAATCATTGTTTTGGCATCTATTACATTCATAAAGTCCCCTAATAATTTTTTTTTATCTTCCATGTACAGACACCGATCAGTTACAGATTTATTATATGTACCTATAGATAGATATAGATGTTCTGTATATTTCTCAGAAGTCGATTTCTTTATATCAAAAAATCTACTAACTGAATTAAGATAAACCTATCGAGGCTGGGCTCATTTGTTTTGTTTATATAATACAAACTCTCCGATGATAACATCGGTTGAATGAGGTTGAATGGTACTCAGGATCTGATCATGGGGTGGAAAGGTACCCATAGGAACTCCTTTGTTATATTTATGTTTAGTCCACCTGATTGACTGCACACCGCCTGATAGTTGTAAGCTGGGGTGGGTCCCAAAAGAAGCCCTCCACCAAGCGTTTCCAGTTTTCAGTTAAGCGTGAACCAAGCTACGACGAAGGAAGAAATCACCGAACCGCCTGGTTCGCGGTGGTATGGACTGCACCGTATGTGGATGGTACCTAAGTCCTGCGCGTGTTGTTCACGACAGGGAGTGAGAGGGTGGAATCAGTTTAAATAGCTCATTGGAACACTTACCATGGTACAGATGATAAAACGCTACCGATCCTTAAAGATACAATACTATATTGTTTCAGCTACCAAATTCAGAGGATTATTTAGATAGTTGTCACTCAATGCTATCAAAAAAGAAGAGGTACCTAATCCAGTGAAGATTTCGAAAATGAACCTACTGCAGATAAACAAGAAGATGACATTCTGTAATAATGTTTATTCGAAGAAATAAAAGAATAGTATATATTATGCAATAGCTTATTTTTTATTGATCCTTAGTATGGGTTCCCATGGGAAGCGGGAACAGAAACCGAATTCCACGCGGGCAAAGCCGCGGGCAATAGCTAGTAGATCATAAATTACACACGCCGATTGGTAATCCTCTAACATTTTAGACTCAAAATCTATCGATATTGACCAATTATGTCATTATTTTTTGTCACGCACTGGCTTAGTTGCGGTCAATATTTATAATGCTTCAAGGCAATGCCAACCTTATGTTATGGGTTTCAAATTTCAAATAACTTTCTTAAAATATACTGACATTTAGTATAGAGAGAGAGAAAGATTATCTGAAGTTTTTCTTAAGTCAAAGTTTGTTTGATTCAAAATACGAAACGCCCTAAATATTTTTTTTATCTATAGCAAAGAAATCTCTAACACGAACTAGGAAGGGGTATTTTCGTTTTGCAGTATGCATAATTTAGGCTAATTTGGTATGGAAGATATGCGACAAATCAAAACAATTGTTTACTAGTAGTGCAATGTATTATTAACTGGTTGTATGTGTGAGTTTGGCGACAGCGGTTTCCCTTATGAATAGGTAGTATCACACTTCCATTGTAGTAGGTATTCTTTATTCCGTGGTTTAGACACAGTGTACTATGTCATGTACCAAAACGGGAAGTCGGAAAACAAGTTGGACCACTCTATCTATCTGTATAGTTTAACTAGCCTATGCCCGCGGCTCCACCCGCATGTACGTCGGTTTTCGTGTTATTGACTATATATATATCTCCAGGGCCACTCAACCGATTTTGATCAAACATGCATAAGATTTTAATTCTGACCAAGACCTTTCAAACAAAAAAACCGCATCAAAATCCGTTCAGTAGTTTTTGCGTCCATCGCAAATAAACATACAAACAGGCTAAAATTCCAAAAATAATAATATATATTTTTGTTCAGGATCTTTCATATAAACTCCAAGTATTTTTTTTAAATAGCTCCCATAGTCTGAGGCTCCCATGTACAGCTATTTTACAATTTTATAGGTAATTGTATTATTCTTAGGGCGTCCGCTGCACGCATGCGTCATGCAAATGGTATTATTTTGTGCACAACTATTTGTGCCAATTATTTACACGAAACAAGCACCCGCGTCTGTGCTCATGCACCAGGCAACGCACGGCTTCAATATAACTGATGATGGGGTTTTTATATAACGCTTATGTCAATATGATTTCACCTAACAATGACTGAATGAGGGATATATCGATATATCGGATATAAAGATAATGCTACAGTGGTAGCCTTAGCTTGACGACCCCATGAGATACTCTTTCACGCCCCACATATAATTAAAAGAAAACACGTGTGTTGGTATGGTAAAGAATTTCAAGTCTGTTTGAAATGTATAAAATCAGAACAGATTATGTATTTATAGGCACATTATATTACAAAAACCGTGCGTCACAAAAGTTGTAGCCTCACACTTGGAGGCGTTCAAAGCAATTCGTAGTCGTATATTTAGATTTAATCCCTCATCACAATAAATGAATTTCGGAAGTAAGCTGTTATTATTTGGGTAGAATTCAATGAAAATGCTTGTCACGATTTTCTGACGTCAAAATTACCACAAAGTTACATCACTTTCTTCAGATAACAGTTTAAATAGATATTGATTTATTGATAAATAGGCTCGCGTTTGACCACTATCTCACCTGTTGGTAAGTGTGGATGTGGCCGAAGGTGGAACACGCTTGCCTAGAAGTTAACTGTTCACTCTAGACTTGGTGACTGCCAGATTTATTGCTTTTTAAACACAGACTCAGGCAGCAGGTATCAATTAGGACTGACTATGATTGATATGATATGAATTAGCGCTTTATTTTAGGATTTTGACAATTAGTCATTTGAAGTACCTATTTATTAAATTTTTGATGCTTAAAACATGTTTTTACCTGTAAACGTCACTTTCATTCGTCATCATCATCACACTCATCAAAGAGAGAAACTGTTTTCCTTGTTCATAATGATAGTACTCAAGCGTTGATTACCTGCCTGCTACTAAGTGAATATTTTTATTACATTCATAAAACACGCAGACAGCATCGAGGGTTAAATAAGCAGTAGGAAGTAACTGTTTTCAATACGATTCCAAACTGATTAAGAAACTAGCTGTTGCCCTCGTGAAATAAAAGATCCCTATTATATTCCCAGTTACAGACTATAATCTATCTCTGCGCCAAATTAGTTCAGTTATTTTAACGCGATTGAGTACCTAATAAACATACATCTAATCTGTGAAATCTGTCCCGAGTTTTCGCATTTATAATAACATGGTGAATGAATCCCTACAGATTGTATAGTATATACATATTTTACGCAATACTTCCTTATTAAACTCACATACAATGTTAATAACACGTAAAAAAATGTAAGATCCAATCCGAATAGCTTTGATTTGGTTGTAGATCCAGGTAGGGCTTTAGGTAATATTTTCTTCGCGAAAGAATCATGAAAACGCATTCATAATAATTGAATAGATTTTTTATCATAAGCTTCCTGTAGCAACTATAATTTGATTTGAAGAGTAGTTTGTACCAGTACAGCAAGTAACATTATTACTTATTCTATAACTACTAGTCCAATTTATAGAATAAAACAAATGATGGTGATAGTAAGAAAGATTCGTGTTTCGTTAGGTACCTACAACAACAAGATTGCATGAAGTATTAGAAAAAGCACATAATAAAATATTACACATGGTAAAAATAAAACATTCGCTATTAGTGTCACTTGTGATTCACGTAATAATGCGAGTGATTTTTTATTTTAGTAAAATGTTATAAAATAGATAGCGTCTTTAGCAAAATAACAGGTGAGAAGTAAAGATAGGCTACTGATTCATGCCAAATTCCAAATAAATAACTGGCTAAACCTCGTCTCGCGGCGCGCGCTGTTCCACTAAACGTGAACTCATTTTATACCTATGATTCGTTTAAATTTCATGTTTATGCCAATGTCGCCTTAAATGTAGTATCAAGGTTTTGTCCACCCGACTATCGTGCATGAAGATTTATTTAGAATAACAATAGAATCTGATAACCGATACCGTTACATCCGTTCGGTACGCACTAGGCATAGGTATATACGCTGTTTAGTTCTCGTCATAGTAGCATGCAGTTAACATGCTGTCTAACTACAGAATTTCGATACCACTAGTGGGTTGTGGAGGCCAGATGGCAGTCGCTTCACGGAAAATATCAAAGTTCAGCCGATTCGCAGTTAGACTGAAAAGCCGACCTCAAGTGAATTGGAAAAAGGCTCGGGGATGATGATTGCCGGTTTTTAGATAGTTACAAACTGCCGCCAGCGGTGCAACGCGTTTAAATTAAAATCATATTTTTTTTTATTCATGACCACTATCTCACCTGATGGTAAGTGACGATGTAGTCTACAATGAAACAATTTATACCATGACAGTTCTTATTCCTATACACCGATCCCTGAAATACTTGTTTTGCAGTATCCTCTCGTACCTACTAAATGCCAACTTTGTAAACTTGAATACTTAATACCAAGGTCTAATATTGAACTTAATCTTATCCATTCTTTAATTAGAATGTAGGCATACTGATTGTATGTAAGTATAACAGTTAATTATATAAACGATAACTTTTGACACGTTTTTTAATATCTAAATAATATAATAATAGTCTATGCCCGCGGCTCCGCCCGCGTTGATGTCGGTTATCGCGTTTTTGACTGTATATCCAGTTCTACTAAATTGATTGTGATCAAAATGATCAAAAGATTTTAAATCTGAACAAGACTTTACGCATCAAAGTAGTCTTTCCATCTATCGCGAACAAACAGACAAGGATTCAAGTATTTTTTAAATATCTACAAATAACACAGCTACTTTACAAGTTTATACTAGAGATTTAGCAGTTTATTTTCATATTTATATTCTTAGTCCTACCTAAATAAACTTTTTATTTTCCTTGATGTATTCTTATAATGTACCTGTATTGAGGATACTTTATATACTTATTTATTATTCAATCAATAATTATACTTCTTCAATAAAAGTACTCCGAATTATATGTTTACCAGATATCAAATTGAAAATGTTAAATGTTAACCGCACCTAGTAGTTGCAGTAGTATGTAGATACCTACTAGTATTTTGTATTCTGAGATAATAACGTAATTACTTTGTACCTAACAGTAGCCTACATAATAACTGTGTATCACACATCTTAGGATTGGACATCTGTAACTATGTATTTTACTAAATGAGGGCCTTGTTACTTGTTAGGTTCCAATATGCTGCCTGTACACCGACAATCTAATAGCTGTCCGTTTAGTTTTTACGTCCATCGCGACTTGCTAACTGCCACTCAACCAAAAAAAATTGTTTGTGTGTGCACTCACTCTAATGTTGCCGGTGCTAATAAATCCACTACTAATCATGTAACTTTTCACAAAAAAAATCATAACCTATAAATTAAACCGCTGACTACATAATACTAAATAGACCGTAAAAATCAGGTAGGTACCTTCATTTACTGGTAAGCTGTTAGTTTTTTTTGTAATTTATTTTCTCCCCCAGGGAATGACAGCTGCCAACGGATGTTCTTTAGTCATTTAGGTACTTACCCCCTTTTTGTCGGAGGATTTAAAATTTTGATTTAAAACGGCAACGGCAACATTTGTAGTGCACAACTCTAATGTTACCGTTTCTAATAAATCCACTGCTAATAAATTATTAACCTTTCACAGAAAAACAATCATAGACTATAAATTAAACCACTGACTACATACCTACCTACCTAGTAGACCACAAAAAGCAGGTAAGTACATTGTATTGGTAAGCTGTTAGTTTTTTTCTTTGTAATTGTTTTTTCTCCTAAGGGAATGAGAGCTGCCAACGAATGTTCTTTAGTCACGTAGGTACTCCTTTTTTTTCAGGATTTGAATTTTTCTAAAAAATCTTAACTCCAAACGTTTATATCCATCGTGAAATTATTATGTTGTAACCTTTTTTGTATCATGAGTAAATTATTACATACAATAGAAAAAGTACAGACCACTGAAAAGCAATAATCGACAGCACATTAGAACGTCCATGTCCACGCTGCCAATTTGTATGCAAAACTTATGTATATCTATGTCCGCTATGCGTTCTATTTCTGTTCCCAGTCTGTTTATTTTTCTAATTACCAGCCTAGATTTAGACGCTCGTGCTGCTCCCAGTTAAATTTATCTCGCCCTATTTTATACACTAATGAAAGTGGGTCATAGGGTTGTGGATCGCCATTAGACTAATCGAAATGAATCGATACACATCACATTGTGATACTATATCTATTTAAATAACTTATTTGAATGGTGCTTTTATAAACATGTGGGGTATTTATAAACATTGACACAGACGACTTGCTTTACCTTGTTTACTTTCATTCTGCTACACTTCGCTCTAATGTTATTATTATTATAGGTAGTTAAGTGTGTAATACGGTTATAGTACTCCGATATCTATGCGTGATTATGATAATGCAAAAGGATGAATTGATTGGTCTACTAGGTACTACCAATTTTAAACAGTATGAGAAACAGTCAGACGTGGTTCAATAAGTGTACTTCACTTCCTTACGACAGCTATCTCAGATTAAATAATTTTAAATTGAGTTTAGTTAGCGGATTTTATTTGAATTCAAGAAGCCAGTCCAAATAATTGTCATAACGCGAAATTAATCGTTAATTTAAAATTAAGCAAGTGGTGTTTATTATGTAAAGGTATACAATTTGGGTTGGTTTGTTTACCACGCCCGCAGCGGCCTACGTCTGCCAAAAAAGTCACGCACATTTCATCACATACACACACAGCGAGTAATTCTTCACCGCAAGTTAAAAAAAGGTATCCAATAGCAGATATCTATTACTAGAAGCCGTTTTATTTCATTTGTTTACGAAGGTTGAGTAGGTATTGTAGTATAGTTATGCAAAACTAGAAGTGTATGAAATAATATGTACATGTATCCACTTAGTTTAATAAAATTCGACTTGGTGACCTTTCTTTTTTCTAGTTTCATTTAGTTGCAAAATCAATCACTAGTTAATGTTTTAAAATTTAAAATGATAATTACCGTTACATAACGATTTAACAGCACAATATACTTCCTGCAGTCAAAAGTTATTACTGTCATAGTGTTGTGCTTTTGCTAACGAGCAGCCGAGTAGGGTCGTCAGAGCTGCCAGGGGAGGATAAACTAAAACGAGCGAGTAAATTTGTTTAACAGATTACGATGGAATTAGGTGGATTGAAACTTGATATTCGATATTCGAGGCTAAATATACAGCCTCTATCGGATTAATAGATATAGAACATACCTATACCAAAGTAACTTTATTAAAGAAACTCTTAACAGCCTAACTTCAATGCTTGCCTTCTTCTGAGTAGACGGAAAAACTAACATTAAAAAGTAATACCAAATTATTAAAAAAAGGAATTAAAAATACATAAAAAGTAGTAGGTCTGCATATTGAATTAGCGATTCTAAATTTTTATGCTTTGTTCTTTATTGGAAAAGAGTCTTAGGAAAGAACAATTAAGAAAGTTTTGCTAACAGAGATTTTAATATGGTTACTACTCGGGTGGAGCTGCGGGCAACAGCTAGTTATTCATAAATGTATTAATTAACTATGTACTTAAAATTAAGTTTGAAGCAAGTAGAAAGATGTGTAGGTACCTACTCTGTCTATCCCAATGAAAAAGCTGCATGACTGCTGACTGGTGTTCGTACATAACGCAGAACAGGAATTAGCGACCCATGCTGACGCTGTTTACCAAACACTTGAAGTTTAATTTTATACAAAGCAATTATTATAATGGTCGTGATAATTTATAATCATTAAAATAACAATATGTTAGATGAAAACGTGTGATGTGTACTTCAAAAGATTTTTGAAGTACCTACTTATAATGTGAGTGTAAGTCTTAATGCTTGTCAAATACTTGGGGCTGAGTGCTGCGAGACGAATGATTAGGCTCGTCGACCACTGTCTGTCGCGGCACTGGTACGATTGGAGCAGCTGTGTTCTAGGTCGCCGACGGTAGGCTAACAACCTTAACGATATTCTTCACTCACGAAGGTAGCGCGGTCGTCGACCGAAGGCGGTCATCTTTGCTTGTTCCAATTAGTGCGGTTAAGTATTTGTAGCGGGCCCCCGGTATGGGCCTCTCTTGCCCCATACACTCGCGCACTTATTAGCAATACGATTGCTAAAAGTGCCCCACATCTGATTACCTGAGCGCATGCGCGAAGTTCACTCCACTTTGTTTTTGCGTTCAATGTCAGTGTATCGGCTAATTTTATCGCGCTTCGCACATGCTACGTAACTATCTTGTTTGGCGAGGCCAAATGACGATTGTTTTGATTTGATTCCTCTACCCAAAACATATGAATGTTAACAAAGCGATAAATGTATCTAAAGTATTGTTAAACAATTTACTTTCTTTTCACTTACAATATTAGCTTTAATTTTGTAAACATTGATCAACCAACCTGCTCAAGAAAACTACCCCAGCGCGCAGTGTGTTTGTTGCCTACTAGTGAATAGACAAATTGATCGCAGGGTCAGAACACTCAGGACCTTCACTTCTCTGTGATCAGTTTGCCTATTGTTGAAGGCGGCACAAGAACACTCGTTTTAGACATCTTTGGGAAAGCCTAGGCACTTTTTTTCCTCCACGCGATGCAATAGATGCATCCGGACAATGGAGACGGCAACGCCTCTCACTTGCAGGGGAGACGCTGCTGACTAAGGCAAATGCCGGCCGAGGTAGTAGTGGCCCTACAGAGGGCTGCTCGGAGGTTGTCCACTTGTTCCTCTGACTAGCAGTGGGTACAGTAAGTAACAGGCGGGAAGCGGGTTGGTGGTTCACCCCCATTTTGTGTAACTTTACACCCTGGTGAATCCGATAATAACCACCCCCGATGGCAGACGGGGTGGGATCCGCGGGGATTTCCGCACAACCCTTCGTCCCTGGATAACATTATGTGTATAATAATCCAAGTAATATTGTTAATATATATTATATTAATAATATATGTCTCATAGACAAGTAAAACGTATTATCTATTCATTTTAATTCAGTGTTCTTAATTAGTATATTTATGAGGACTATTAATGAAAGACCGTGTAACTCAACGTGTGATGGTAACGTGTCTGCTATTTACCTACGTACCTACCTCGTTAAAACAGATATTTTTTTAATTGTCAAGGTGGATTCTGTCTGTGTGCAGTAGGTATTGGGGTGTATGTCGTGCGGTCGAACGAGGTGAACGTGCCGGTACCCGCGTCACAACACGACGAGCAAACTCTTTTCGTCGCTATTTCCGCAACAAGTGTTGTTTTGAAGATAGAGGCCCCAAGCGGGTTAGCACAGGCGTCATGCCCGTGCTTCGCAGCTAGCGATTGCCATTATCCATATAATTTATAACAATATTATAATTACACAGTGTTGTTAAATTACTTAAATGCGATATGTATTCTTGTTGTTTTTCTTATATTTGCCTACTGTAAAATACGAATGCCCAGAATTGCCCATTGCTTTGTGATCGATTAAAGTCGATAAAGCAATGTTTTTTAACTTTCTCTTAAAATATTTGAAGAGAAAGTAAACTGCAACCAGGAAATGAGTGGAAAAGTCTGATATCAATGTTACCTTGCCCTTGTACAGACAGTTATTCACGAAGAATCGTTACCCCTAGACTCCAGAGAGTAACATGTTTTTTTACCTACCTACCGGACTCTCGAAATCCATACATAGGTACAAATCAATAAAATTGGGAGTGACTGTTTGTAATATTAAAATAATTAAATACTTTTTAATGAGTGTATTTAGATGTATAAACGGTACATAGTACATAATATACGAAAACAATATTTTTTTATTAAATTTTTATCTGTCTGTCTGTTTGTTCCGGCTAATCTCTGAAACGGCTGGACCGAGTAGACTTTCACTAGCAGATAGCTGATGTAACAAGGAGTAACTTAGCTTTTTACCCGACTGCGCAACGCAAAGGAGTGGTAATGTGTTTAATTTTGGAAAATAATTAGAGTCCCGCGTAAAAAAAAATAAAGCTATGAATCTTGATCTACGCGGACGAAGTCGCGGGCTTAGCTAGAGTAATAATTAGTAGTAAGTATAGTTTTTTGCTCCGTGCTCCGATCTGACCGACTCTCTAACCTACCCTAGGATTCCAATATTTTTTCATACAAGGAGATTACGTCCATCCCTAGGTTATAGAGATTTTGAATAGTCATACGAGTTGAACTCAAGCTTTGCGCAAATATTTGTATTAGTATCTTCTCAGTACCTTCGCATTGCTAGTCGACATCTAACTCTATTTCAAGTCAATTTATACTGAGACATATTAGTTCACGGCATCTAACAACAAGTATAGTGTACAGCATTTAACTTGGCAAGGTTTTGAAGTAATGGGGCCCACACTACTCTAAAATCTTGCCAAGTTAGGAACAAGTATAGTGTATAGCATTTAACTTGGCAAGGTTTTGGAGTAGTGGGGCCCACACTACTCCAAAATCTTGCCAAGTTAGATGCCGTGAACTATAATTGTACATCTGTCTCGTGTTTACTGGACAGACGCACATAATAACAAGCGGCCGTCCTGCCTGCCTCTCGCGCCTTGGCCGTAATTGACATCACGCGGCAGCGTCACCCTGCAAGTGAGAAGTACCGTTTCCTTTGTACAGGATGCACCGCGTGGAAGTTTTAGATTATGCACTCCAGTACCTGGACCACGTATCTTTTATTAAGTATGACAATGTATGTACATATCAAGTCTTCTTTGTTCCCCTCGCGGAAAGGGTTCGAGAGAGGCTGCACAGGGCTCTCCCGGACGGCGACGGCTGCGCCAGAGAGTGACGAGTGGAGCCGCCTGTCGCCCTAGCAGAAGCATGCCAAGGCGACGGCGCGCGAAATCGCGTCCCCTCTATTCCGGAGGCATGACGGGAACACCGTGGTTCCCAAACCCGAGGGGGCCATCTCGAATCCGGAGATGACCCGGGTCAAGGCGGAGTGCGAGGGAAATTTTCTATGGGCTACCTTACACCCTGGCGTCAGAAGACCCTAGACGGCGTGCGGATTTAGTCGTTAAGAGTCCGACATAACCTGCCATGCTGGCCGAGGGGTGGGTATCCATGAGGATTTCCGCACGAAAAAAAAGGTACTCTTACATGAAATGTGACAACAGTATCATATATTATATATATATCAAAATACCCATAATTTTGATTTGTGGTGCTAAAATATGTTATCAAAAAAAAATTAAACTCAACGATAATATTATAATGTTTATTATGTAAAGCCGACTGCTGTTGAAAAGCCTGAAACAAGTTTGATAGCAGGCGTTCATTCGCAGGCGGAAATCATAATACCTATCGAAAGAAAATTGCTGGGTACCACCAGCTATGAAACTTGTTTTAGGCTTTTCAACAGTAGACGGGCTTTTTTATTTTTTAATCATTTTATTTTTTCATCATAAATGGGGGAACCACGAGAATTTCTGCATGAAAAAAAAAGGTGCACATAATACCTACGGTCTATTATAATATATACTAGCTTCCGCCCGCGGCTTCGCCCGCGTGGAGGTCGGTATCGCCACCAAGTCTATTTTAATAAAACATTTCTCCACTCCACTCACTCCTTCACTGTCCACTCTCCACTCCTTCACTCTCCACTCCTTCACTCTCCACTCTCCACTCCGGTCTCTACTCCACTCGACAGTCCACTTTTCATTCCACTCTCCACTCCAATCGTCTAACCAATACCTTTCTAATAAAAAAAACCCCATCAAAATTCGATAACTGCGATTGACGTAAAAAGCTACTTAACGAATTTTGATGCGGTTTATTTATTAGAAAGGTCTTGCTTAGACTTAAATTTTACCCTATGTTTGGTTGTAATTTGCTAAGTAGAACTGGAGATATAACCAAAAAATAAAGACCTACCTTTTTTTTCGAGCGGAAATCCCCATGGATACCACCCCCGTCAGCCATCGGGGTGGTTATGTCGGGATCGAACCGACCAAAACCGCACACCAGAGCGGGCCTTAATTTTATTACCGGGGTGTAAGGTTACCCAATAGGCATATCCCTCGCACCCCAGCTGACCCCGGGCCATCTACGGTTTTAAGATGGCCCCCTCGAACCCCCGGAAGGGAGGGTGGGGCGAGCATCAGACCACTTCGCCGACGGTGGGGTGTAGGGTGACAGGCGGCCGTCCTGTCACCCAACCGTCGCCACGCAGACAATCAGCTCGCCCCCCGCTCGCTCCCCACTGTGCCCTCTGCTAGTCAGAGGGACACGTGGAGAGCCTCGGAGCAGCCTTCTAGAGGGCCACTCCCACCCCGGCCGGATTGGCCGCAGGCAGCAGCGTCTCTCGTGGTGAGTAGGAGGCGCTGCTCGCCTCCATTGCCCGGGTGCACCACGTGAAAGTTCCGGCCCGCACCCAAAATGAAGACCTACCTGAAACGACGCGTGGGCGGAGCCGCGGGTATCAGCTTGTATAAAAAGTGGCCTTTTTCCGTGCGGAAATCCTCATGGATACCCACTCCGCGGCTGGCGGGGCAGGTTATGTCGGACTCTTAGCGACTAAAACCGCACGCCGTCTAGGGTCTTCTGATGCTAGGGTGTAAGGTGGCCTATAGAGAATTTCCCTTGCACCCCGACTTTGAATAAAAAGTAGCCTGTATAATGTTGTCCTGTAAGCGATGGTAGCTGAATGGATAAAGACGCGGCCTCTTCGCAGAGGTATCGAGTTCGAATCCGGCCGGACAGTAACCAATGTGAATTTCACTTTGTGGAATTTATAAGTATATGCTAATCATATGATTTACCATCTGCTGACGGTAAAGGAAAAACATCTTGAGGAAACCCACATGTCTTAGAAGAAATTAGGCCATCGTGTGTGGATTAAGGTCTAAACCCTTTCAGCTCTCTTGTTAGAGGAGAGGAGACCCATGCCCAGCAGTGGGATATAAATGGGTTGCTATTATTATGTTGCAAAGAAGTATGCACTATAAATCGTACCAAGTTTGATCGAAATCCCTCCAGTAGTTTTTGATCCATGCGTGCACATACAGATAGATAGACAGAAAGACAAAAAAATTACTGATTGCATTTTTAGCATTGGTATCGATCACCAGTCATCCCCGTTTCATATTATCCCTGTTCAATAGTTATTTTGTAAATATATTCAATGCACAGAATTGATCTCTCTACAGTTTTATTGACGAAACCTAAGACAAACTTATTATTTGCGGTTGGTACAGTAATCGGGTCTAGGGATCGAACCGCAAAATTAAGTTTGTTTTTTATTATTTATATTATCGGTCTAAGTTACTTACAGTGTGAAGCTAGCTTATAGCATGGTTAACATAATAACAACATTCAAATATGCGTCGTTAGATTACACGTTGTTACAGAATGCGTTGAAGAAATAAAGGTTCACTGCAATCACTGCTCGTTCCCAGTAGGAGTAATATTCGTGCCAAATTTGAAGTAAATCCATGTAGTACTTTTAGAGTTTATCCCGGACATACATACAGACAAACAGATAAACAGACAAACAGACAAAAATTCTAAAAACTATATTTTTGGCTTCGGTATCGATTGTAGATCACACCCCAAGTATTCTTTTAAAAAAATATTCAATGTACAGTTTTGACTTTTCTACCATTTTATTATATGTATAGATATTTCCACCTAAATCGCTAGCCTGGTTTTCGGCACTTAATGTATTACAAGAATTGCACGTTATTCGATTTTAAATAAATGTAGATATGTCCATTATTGGATATTTTGACGTTTCCTATAAGTATAGAATTACTACTACGTTTACTTAATATAATTGTAAAAACACATACCTAGGTATTTACATGTCCTACCTATTTAGATCTACGAACTAACGACTATATAATATTAATTAAACCTCAAGTCGGGATTAATTTACTGGCGGAAATTATTACTTACGCAATCTAATCGAAACTTTGCGTTTAAGAAACGTTAATTTTGATTAAATGGCAAATTTTATAGGCTACATACTCGCATTGGTATGTATTAAAATAACAAAACTGATGTTTAATTAAATTTAAATTTCCAAAATGGTTTGAAATCATTCCTTCATTAGACAATAACCATACTTAATGCTTAATAATTATGTACCTACCTAAGTTTGTTACCCATGTTTTAGGTATGGATCGTCAGATGTCAGTTTAGATTTGTATTCATTACCACAGCTAACCTAATAGGTAATTCCATGCAGTGTGTAATAATTATTCAAATCTTTTTATATGTAATATCATTGTTCAAATGTAAATATTTGCATTTTAATTTATGTGAAATGTAATTAAATGTTGAATGAGAAGTTTATTAGTTGCGAGTGTGATTGAATGGTGAATTACGCTGCCATATTGAAAACCGATACCTATCTTTTAAAACATGTTTTAAAATGTTTTCCCAAGTTCAAGGCTGTGCATAAATATGCGTGATTTGAGAAATTGTACAAACTATGTAGTCGATTTCAATAGATTACATTTTCAGAATTGTTTGTAAAAAATGCCTGACGTCACACGTACGCAGTTTTGAACCCGGGTTGCAGACTGAAAACTAAGCTATGTCAAAGTTAAACTAAGCCTGTTAAGATATACTAGAAAT
Source organism: Lithosia quadra (assembly GCA_963576445.1). NCBI lineage: Eukaryota > Metazoa > Arthropoda > Insecta > Lepidoptera > Erebidae > Lithosia > Lithosia quadra. The sequence continues at coordinate 13,617,356 of OY754874.1, forward strand.
GTGCACACCAAGATATAATACCTATGTGAGAGATTCATTTCAAGGGATAATTCAAGTTTAATTTATAGGCGGTAGGCGCTTAATAACTACCATATTATTAGCTTACCAGCCGATGTCCACTGTTTTCCTCCTCACGGATGTCGGTTACCGTTTTTTTGTCATATTTCAGGTTCAACTTACCAATTGCAATCAAACATACGGCAGATTTTAGGTCTGACCAAGTCCTCTCCAATAGAAAAAATTCGTATCGAATTCCGTTCAGTAGTTTTTGCGTCCATCGCGAACAAACAGACAAAAATTCCGAAAAATCATTGGAATTCAATTAACATAACCCAATTATTTTTTCATGTGATTACAGTTGAATAATCGAAAAATTACAAGGAATACTAGTTTACATGCTTGCAATCTGCAGTGTAGCTAAATTAATAGGTAAGTATAATTTAGTTTCGGTCTGCAACCTGCGTAATGGTATTTTGGTACATAAGGTTGAATACTACGTCATAGTATATTATGAATGATTAATGTAATTAAATTGTAATTAAATACACTAAGATATGGTAAAGCAGCAATTCTCCTTCAATAACCGGTCGAGAGTTCGTGAGAGGCGAGGACTGCGCGGGGTGAGAGGCGGCCACCATTCTGCATCTGCGTGGCATGCATTCCGAACGCATTCCGTGGACGGAGCCGATGGACGACCTGGGCATGGCATTTACAGTCGCTTATTTGAATAGCAAACCATAATATCATAAATAAAGAACAAAACATATTTCATGCATAGACCCAGCGTAACCGGTCTGATTTACCTAATAAATAATCGTGCATAGGTACATAATTCTATTACTGACATAATTTGTATGTATATTACAATGATCCTCCCTCCTCACCCTTAACACAATATCTGAAAAAGGAGAGTGCGTCTTTACGATACCGAAATGTTGACACAACACGGTTGGGCTAGTCCACAAACTAAAAGTTAAGCACTACTATACATATAGCACAAACTATAGATTTTTGGAGTTCCTTCTAAAATTCGTAATGTTAATGAGGTCATTCGACAAAGAACTAAAGTTACCGACATTATCTCGCATTTGGCCTGACCAAGTCTATCGGAGGATCAATGGCCTTTGAAGCAAACGATACTTTCTACATCCAATAAATATACGGACCAAGAAATAAAACCCGAGTGACAATAGGCTCTCTTCCAATTAGGTGTTATAAAAATATAGTTGAATAAATGTCAGTATTATATTAAAGGTAGGTATTAATGAACACCCTTTCGAGGATTTTCAGGCGTGCGAAATTTTGTTAATGTAACATGTAAACAAATAAGATTAAATTATACAAATAAGTGGAGAGGTCATTTTAAGTGCGAAACTACGACGGGGAAACCTTGCTTAGGATCTTACTGGTAGTTGTTACGGGGGAGCCACGCCAGCCCCATTCGCTCTATCGGCCTGACTTCCCTAGCCACTATGCCCTCTGTCATTTATGCTTTCATAAAAGTGCTCCATATAGTGAGTTGGCGAGTCACCGTCTGCCAAAGCTTTATGAATAAATTAGTGCTGATGGTAGGCTAGGCGCCGCTAGTTACAATATAGCTTCTACTAAACCAAACTATTTACTGCCAGCCCTGTGAACCAATTGTTTTTGCAAACATTGGCATTGCGGGTTCCCATTCCATCCCATTCAAATTCTCACTCGTACTGACGAAATAATTTATATACCTAATTAACAAAAAAAAAATATTTAAGTGAAAGTTTACGCGTCATTCTTAGCTTCAGAATATATATGGGCACTTTTCTTATAAAATTCTATCCAAATTCATTGATTCAATTGAGAACTAATGACCTACCGGACCTACTATTGTTACAGGAGTTCTTGAAACTTTTTTGGTGCGACAATCAGAAGGTTGTCGACATAATTTCTACTACAATGTTTTTGATAGGATCTATTTGTTGTAATTCATCTCTAACATCATTTCCGGGTCATTGATCGAGATTCGACGTTGGAAGTTGTAGCTGTCTTTTCACGTGTTATGTCTCATTATAACTGTATTCTGTAGTAGGTAGGAGTAAGTACTTATCAAGTGAGTACATGTAAGTAAGGTGGTACATAGATATCTATCGGTACACCCAAAGTCAGCATGATCTTCGACAGGCGACCGTTAATGAGTCATCACAATCGACGGCGGCTGCGACGTAAACAACCGAAGCTCCTCCCTGCGAGGCCACCGCGCACAAATAAACGTGCCTCTCATGGGTGTACCCGCCAACTGTTTTGTTTGACGCACCCGCCACACACACACATTTTTAGTATTTATTTTTGTGTGCGCAGCGTTTATGTACCTATATCTTATTATGTTACATGTAATTAACTTCGTACATAAGACAACGCCTAAAATAGATATTATAGTGAAAGGAGATAAGCGCAGACAAGTCGCAACCAAGAGTTAGTTACCTACATAAATTTATTAGAATCGAGTTGTTATTGATTTGGTCGTAACTGTGTAATGTGAATGTGACAAGGATGTGATTGTCAACTTGTTTCCAACTTCTGGAATGTTAAGAAAACCTGTTCTTAATATATAACTATTTAAAATTGTGTAGCCTTGATATATTGAGCGTGCTGTATAAAATGGTGCTAATAAAACAAAACTCTACATTTTGATTAAGTACTTTCTAATCTTGTTGGTTAAGTTAAGATCTGTTCAGTCAGGAAGGAGCTCAATTTTGAAATGACAATCCATAATAAAACCCTTTTAGATTTCCAACTACTACGGAAGTACATAGCCACACCGGGTCAGGTACAAACTACACTGGTGTTTAGTATACGGCTCTCGTTCAGAATATAAGCAGATTATTGCAATGACAATTAACGACAATGTGTAACTGGTGGTAAATTTTAAACCTCTGGAGCTCAGCTTAAGTCTTCCTTCAACATGTAATTCATCTAAATGTTAAAGGGACAAGTACCTCGAGATGTCGCCATTGGAACGAATGCTTTAACCGCCCTTGATAACCTAAGTTAAATGTTGTAGGTAGGCATACGACATAATACTACACTTTTTTGTTACCCGGGTCTCCAAAGTGCAAGTATTACTGAGAACTAATTTTGTGATGATTATGATGCTGATTGAATTAACACAATACTTTTAACGATTGGGTCTAACCATTAGGCTGACACAAAGAAAAATATGATTTTATAAAAACAGTTCAACCTGAGTTTCAACTTGACTTAGGCTGGATTCGCCCATTGAAAATCTGTGTCACCGGTGCACTCAAGTTTTAGTGTAGGTACCTTATTCGCAATGCCTATCATTAATATTTATCATATAAACGCATTTAATTCAAGTTAAACTGCGTTAGAACATTTTACTTAAGGAATTTTATTGAGTAAAACGTGTACTTAAATTTAGTTCAGGTGAACTAATTTCTTTGGTGAAATTCAGTCAGAATTTCGCTAGTGACTATCGATACAATTAAAGTTACTATATAGTAACTTTATATGTAGGTATAAACTGTATATCTGAATCATGACATCGGTACATATATACAATATAGACATACACAATACTTTTGTACATAAACATGAGGCGAATGTTGAATCCTTTCAATGTAAAGAGTAATAGAAGTAAAAGCTGGTATTAAAATGGTACACAGTAGGCGTAAACAAAAGTGTCTCTGTGCAAAATAGGCGGTGACTTCAAAGGCAGGTCACGTGTAGGCCCAGGCCGTGCCACCACACCACTTTATTACATTCCCTGAATAAAATGCTCGCATCCATAAGTTTTTCTACGCACTTTAGTTCGTACAGTAAAAAGAATGTGATAATTTTCAGAGGTAAGAAAAATTAAATACGTATATTTGCACGCGCATACGCACATACCGCTTCAGCAATAGGTTCATTAGGTACCTATGCGGACTGCTAAACAGTAGAATGCCCTGCTAAACAGTAGAATGCCCTGCCTTAATCTGTGTTTCCGGAACCTGGAAGTCCCTAAGTCAAGAGCTAATAGGTTGCTTGAACTAAGCAAATATGCTCCATGGTTGACCACATCATCAGTTACCATCAGGTGGATAGTGGTCAAAGGCGCGCCTATCGACTATAAACAAAAATAACAAAAAAAATTGCGGAAAAATGGTGTTTAACTACTTAATGGGCAATATAAAAATATTTTTTTATTCTAATAACTGATTTTTAAATGATGAATTTGAATGATTTAAAAAAAAAATTATACATTACCTATGTAATTTTGTGTGAGGTTGTAAAATAAAAAAAAATAAAAGAGCTACTTTTGTCGCTGACTTTTTTGAACGTTATATTTTGTTGTAAAATGTAGTTTGCATTGTTAATTTGTGCTACATGATCATAGGTACAGTTACCTACTAATTACTAGGATTCAGTGCGATTTTTCCTAAGGGTTCAACAAAACCCATTGGAATAGGTATTCCATTTGTTTGCGATCACTTGTCACCGGCATCGGCACACACTCACCAAGACAGGCCCAAGTTTGAACTCCCAACGATTGTTAACTTACCATTAGCGATAACACTGGGCTACTGTATTTAAGTTACATAATACGACTACTACATCGATACTAAAGTATTATAAATACGAAAGTAATGGTGTGTCTGCCTGTCACCTTTTCACGCTTAGACCGCCGAACGAGCATAGGGATATTCGGGACGGCCTGTGGCGTAGCGCTTTCGATTGCTATGGTGGGGAACGTGGGTTCGATACCTACTGAACGCAAATATTTGTAGGCATAAATATGTCTATTTGAAGTTGGTGTTTCTATGTATAATAGGTATGTATGTATTGATAAAAAAGTATATGAGTAGGTACGTCTATCCGCATTTTAGAACCCATACTACAAGCTAGTTAAACTATACTTACGTTGAGAGAGCGTTGTATACAATGTGGTAGAATATAATAATTTTTATATTTAGGGATAGCTTATAAGCTGAAGACGAACATAGGATTCGATAGGACACGTTTATTTCGTACAATATGTATTTCATGCATATTTGATAGGTAATCAAGATTTATCATTTTGACTTTCAAGTCACGAGTGAATAGGTTCCTTCTAGGCAAGCGTGATTCATCGTAGACCACATCGTCACTTACCATCAGGTGAGATTGAGGTCAAACGTTAGCCTATCATGAATAAAAAAAAAAGACTAGAACTGTACTTAATTAATTTCTCATCATTGCATTATTTGCTGCAATACTATCAAAATACCTTTTATTGTCTGTGGTCGATCCGTTCAAGCGTTTGTTCTTACACGCGATGTGGCTAAACCGCTTGACCGGTCTGAATAATATTTGCAATATTCAGCGTGGTCGGGCGGGAGTGGTTCCGGTTGGCGGTAAGTCAACCGGAAACGATTTTACGAAAGTACGTTACATACTTTTTATAGAACGCGCCGCAAACATGTTACTTATGGTAGTCCGTTTTTTAAAACAGAAAGTAAGCATTTTTAAGTAGAAAGGGATCCAAGTAAGCGAATTTAAAAAATAATAATATCAAGTCACATTAATAAATTGCCTAAACTAAAGCATCATAAGGATTGAATTTCGTGACTATTTATTTACGAATTTCGTTAATCATTATTCAATTTATCGATATTACTAAAGGTAAGTAGTTAGAGCTATATCTATATGACTGGTGGAGAAATGCACACATAAAGTTGGATGCGATGGCAGTGGGGTAACGAGGTGGCCAGAGAAACTGCTGTCACATTCCTTAGTACAACAACAACTTGTTTAATACTTGCGATTAGTTTACGAAAACAATGACGATATACCAAATTGTAGATAGTATAGTAGAATTCTTCACAAATATGAAAACGAGTGAAAAATTATTCTACATTATACACAATAAACTTTTTTCGGTTGGTCTACAAAATTACTGTTACCTATTAAAAGATGTTTTAAATTTACTATGTTGTTTTTTAGTATGGTTCAAATCTTGGAAACCCAATTAGAATACCTCTGGTCTCCTATTCCCTAAAGAATAAAACAATGAAACTGCCTAGTACTACTTGCAATTTATTTTTTATAACATAGGTGGAAGGGATTTTCTAGGATAGGATCAGTCTATTGAATATACCTACATAGGTATTTATGCTCACAAATATTCAATTTATGCTGAGCGGGATTAGAACCTGCGATCTCCGACGTAGCAGGCGAACGCTCTATCGCCATACCACACAAGTAGCCATATTAGTGATATATATCATCATCATAACTACACCCATCATCATTATCCAGGTAGTCGGTTTCCTTCAGTAAAACCAGCCAAACTCATAGTCGGGCTCGTCGTAATAACTAAAAACAAGGTGCGAACGAGCAATAAAATTTTCTTAATACCTATACGTGAAGATATTTCAATAAAACTCGCAACTCACTCACAAACACCAATAAAACAGCCAACAAAACAACTACGCACTTGTTGACATTGCTTTTGTGAACTTTGATGTTATAATCGAACCGAGCAGCGTTTCGGTTAGCATTTTAATGATTCTACATGAATTTTGAACTTTTTAGATAATAAATATATCTACTACACGTGCGCTATAAGTTGAGACCTGTCAGGTCTCAACTTATAGCGCACGTGTAGTATATTATATTGTGTCATACTTCGTCCGTGGATTTAAATTTTTAAGGTTATACTCGTAGTTTACGTGAAACCCTGATACATTTCTAAAATAAAGGAGTATTTATTACGCTTACGCTATAAAATATACCAACCGGCCAGTGAATATCCCGTCAAAATTGGCCCGCCAACTCAGAGAGTGACGGGTGGAGCCGTTACTCCCAGGTTACATACTACCACCTACTTTAGCCGGCTTGTGCAGAAATTACACGTAGATTACCACAGATATAACGTAATTTAATGAAATTGCACCCAATCCAGCTAACAAAACCATAGCAAATATCTGATTATGGCTAATAGCCGATTGCAGATGGATGGAAGAGGAAAAAAAAAAAAAGGCAACGGTCCAATAAAATAATTTCCGGTCTGAGATTTGACTGGAGAGCTTCATTGCGATTTCCGATTCGCCATCCTGCTAAGCGAGTTTTATTTCGCAAATGTTGATGCTCTGCTCCGAATTTATTCATAATCTTCTCAAGGTCATGTACAGGAAAATGTTTTGTCACGTGACAATATTGCGGTATCGCCAATCTGTCATAAAACCAACATCCTTTTTTGATAACGGTGAATACAGAATGTACGACAAAACAACACATAAATAAACAACATTTAACATTGACAGTACATTTTATAATTATTATTAGTTGTGCCCGCGACTTTGCCTCGATTTAGATTTTAAGGTTTTAATTTTTTTTCGTACATTCACTCATTTCCATTCATTTAAAACCTGTTGTTTTGATATTATAAATGAAAACTTCAATTTAATTTATTTGTATAGAATAGAAGATATTATTTTATTGATAACATATTAATACACTATCGTTTCCACGTGGTATAGCCCGCCGTACTCGGTTCTATTCCATCGCGTTGTTTTTCTTATTGAGAATTATCCTAATTACACGCGTAGTTCCAGAGTTTAGGGCATTCAAACAAACAAACTCTTCAGCTTTATCAAATTATAATAGAAGGAAACACCCGCGTAAAATCTACATTCATTCATTAACTTGCAAGTTACGTCGGCCTACGTCAGAAATTGTTCAGTACGTTTACATCTCAGACTAGAAGAATAAGGTTTACATCTAGTTAACGTATCTGGAAAATTCTAGTAGGTACCATTTTAAATAATGCAATGACTTGATAATTATGCATATTGCATCATTGTATTAAATTACACTTTGGCCGTTCGTTCCTCTGTACAGGATTAGGTATGTGAGCGCCCTCAAAATGTGCACGTAGATTTTAGTTACGTGAACATACCTGAGTCAACTAATTTATTCACCTCTACCACCTTTTTATGTGGGACACGATACACGGTACCTCTTATTAGTTTCCTTGGGTTCACCCAAGGAAACTAAAAAGAGGTACCTAAAGACTAAAGATTATAAGTAAGTCAAAGTAAAATTTTTTATTTCGCTGCTTTCACTGCTTTGTCTACCTTGGAATACCTTGTGAATTTTGGACAGTTAATTTCGTAGCAAATATTTAATTTAATGTTCACGTATTAATATAATACGGCACTGGCGCTTAAAAACACGAAACTAAAAGTATGATTTATGTCATGCAACACGATACACTTCGTACATCAAGGTAGTATTCAGATAACGTAATTATATCTACCACAAGATCGTTGGTCGAAGCTCGTAGCCGTTTTTAATGTGAAGATACCGCACGATGTCATAGTACGAGGGCGAAGGGTGTGGAGCTGCAGGCGAGGGGGGTGTCTATAGTATTCTATGGCTATAGTAAAGACGTAGTAAGCTCAAGCGGTGAAGCCTGAAGTGAAGGGGGCCTGCGTTCATTATTTTATTAACCAGTCAAGTACGAGTTACAGTCACATGAAGTGCCGGGCAGTTGTTGCTGCACAGATTTAATTCTTATCGACGAATACGTTTTCCTTGTATTTAAGTATCAAATAATGCTTAACGCTGGATTTGATAATAAACGTAAATGTTCTGGTTATTGTAATGACTTTTTATATACGCCCGTATAACCTCGAAGAGATAGGCAGAACTGAACTGTTAATTACAACAGTTCTGTCAGACTGTCAGCTACATTTTCAGTCCAACTCTCCCACATAATAAAGGTATACGACCTTTTCTATGTGGGATAGGCACAAATTTATGCCATGGGACTAATGAGGAAGTCAATTATATTCTACTAAACCTTCTGTTATTGTATACGTGAAAGTTTATACAGATAGTAAGTTATATTTATTCTGGGAATAGGTTTCTGTTCCTGTAGGTCGTAGGGTAGGCAAAAGTGTCGGGCTAGCAGGTCGATTATGAGCATCTGGAATACTCGTTTTAAAGCTACGGGTTTCATACAATTGCTATAAAACCAAACTTTTTCCTCTTAGAATTTCACAGTTTATTGCGAATCTTCTTCCTTGTCAAACCCATGTTCCGAGTTCATCTAAACCTCAGGGGTCGGTCTTCCTATATATTTGCGCCAGCGAATTCTATTTTGTGTAATAATAAGGTTGTACTGTACTGGCCCATCTCTGTACATGGCGGGTGGTTTTCTTCTTCCTCGGGACTGATCTGGTATGTTGAGTAGGTATCTTCTTGGTAACGAGGTATAGTCATCTTCACGGCTTTGAATATATGATGACACATTAACTTTAGGGGCTTTCCGTCACTTTGTTTACATTTCGTGCTTGTGCAATTGTTTTTCGTGTACTCTTTTCGTAGTTCAGCAATCTAATCCATAAATACCGGCCGGTTTCTGCGTGATGCCGACCGTTCTATTACGATTAAATATCTGAAGATTTTTTTTAATATGTCACATTAATTTCACAATTCAAATCTTGAATCTGTTTAGTTAAGTCTATGTCTAGCCTCAGATCGATAAAGCCACATCACTATGCGCCAAGTTGTACAATAACATTCCTGACTATAAATAAACACTGGACTGAGTGACCGAGGTTGGCGGGACGTGAGACGGCAATATGCACCGAGTTCATTTGCATTGTACCCACTGCTGGCCGTGCCGTGGTTTCTTGTTACGTGCGGTTGTACTCGGTGTTGTGATTCTCTTTCACCTCGCTACGCTACGATCGACTCGCGCACTACCTACGATTCCCAACCGCTACGAGTCGTGCATAGGGTTGCCAGATGTCCGGTTATGGACCGGACAGTCCGGTTTTTTGTAAACTTGTCCAGTTAAGAAAATCTACGTAAACCGGACAAAACACTGTCCGGTTTTCACTAAAAAAGCGAGTTTAATTACTAAAAATTACCCTTAAACCGCTCTCAAACCGTTCTCCATTTCTTGCTCCGCAAAAAATACGCGAAGAATTGAAGGAGTGCTTTAATTATTTTGAATGTGAATACAGGGAAGTTAAATACGAAACCTACAAGATAGCTCAGTTTATTTAAAGATCTTGACAAAATGCTTTTGTCATGGGTGTCGTCAAAAAGTTACTTTTAGGCCTAGGTCCTGCACTCCTGCCCTAGGGCTCTACGGGCTATCTTATCAGATCATGAAGACGAAATTGTAAGTTAAACTTCGCTACGTACAATGAGATATATTAGGTCCCTCTGACAATATTTACGAGGAATTGGCTGCTCTTCAAAGTAGTTTCTCTGCACTTGCAGGAAAGACATTTTATGTGTTGCAATTTTTTTACCAATGAAACAGCACCAACTTTATTGAAAACCGTACAGTAGGTTAGGTATGTGTCCAGCTGTCCAGCCTTCCCATATCAAATGATTTTGTGGAACAATTTTTTAGGGTCATGGGGACAGACGAAAGAAATTGCCTAGCAGCAGTAAATAACTACTGTAAAAAGTGAAATACTTATGCATTTGCATTTTAACGTAGGTTTAAGTTGCACCAAATTTAAGATACCGTCTCTGATAATAAAGCTTTATTAGAAGCAGTGCTATCGATTGTTTAATATGTAAAACATTAATTATAAATGTATTTCGATTAGTTCGATGTTATTCACTTTGTTGTCCGTCCGCCTGTCTGTCTGTCTGTCAAGACCCTCAGGAACGCGTGGAGGTGAACGTTGAAATTTATATCAAACACTCAGGTTTACTGCTCCTTAAACCTGTAAGAAAAACTTCTAAGCCAATGCAATTAAAAGATAGCCGTTTATGCCGTATTTTACACTCGCAAAGGATTCAAAACCTACAAGGTGCTTCCCGTGAACTCAGAATTTTGAAATTTGGTATGAATCAACGTCTTTATAGCACAGATAAAGGAAAAATTGTGAGAACCGTAAATTTTTGTTAAGTAGGTAAGCACTTAAATCATGTATTAAAAATATTTTGTATACAGGTTTGTATGGAACACTCGTGAGTGAGTCCGACTCGCACTTGGCCGGTTTTGATACCTAATAAATAAAAAAATAAATTTTGTCCGGTTTTTTTTTCTTACACATCTGGCAACCCTAGTCGTGCAGACGAGACTGGCACTGTACCTACCTGTGACTGTACTTACTTAGTATACCTACCTAATATGATGTTACAGTCAGAACGCTTAACCGGTCCAAAGTACTTTCCTTTAATTGTTATTACTGTAATAATTCCGTAGGGATTCTTTGGGGCTCTACCACGATCTTCAAGGCCCAAGCCAACCTTAACTGTTGATTGACGCATGACGCTTTGACGTAAGTTTCCTTTTCGGGATTAGGATTTAAAGAGATTAGATGGCACTCGCTTCTATAAAAGGTTATATAAAAATAATTAAGTCAAACCAAAGTGACGAGACGGATCGCGCCGAGGTGAATAAATAACACTATGATGACTGTAATCAGTCCGTAAAAGTATCAATCCTCATAAGCCAATGATTAAACAGTCTTTTGATGAATAATTTCCGCGTACGTAGCATTTAGTATAGTAACGACTATAGTAATTAAGCCGGCTGGAGACTGCATTTTTGTAAGGTTCAGCGACGCGACGGCACGTATTGTTTATGCTTTCATTTTGGTGTTCCTCCCGCGCATTCTGTGCACATGCGCACTCAGCCCTTGACCTTAATTTTGTTCGCCCTGTGATGGAAATTCTGTAGGTACTGCGTAATTCCGACTACGCATCGCAACATTCCTACTACGCACTTGATTAACATTCGTGATATTATTACAATACTTACAATTGTCAATTCTTCTGTCATATTCATGACCATTTCATGACTATATATCATTATATAAACACGTGGAAAAATGGTACTGAATGTCATACACATATACTTACGGTTTTACATAGATTGGATAATATGATCTATAATCTATTATATTATCCTGTTGGACGGCGAAGGTCCGACTCCGATTCACACTATGAAAGATAAAGTAAGATTCAAATAATAATGCTTTAAGAGATAATAGTAGGCCACCAGTAGATAAATTACTTCATTAATATATATCAAACAAAATACTATATAAAACTAATAACTGTTCGATTAAGATCCCAAGTGGTAGTTATAAGATATTAGCCACTTCACGGGGGGTTATTTGTCTTTGGTAATAGAACTGTTTACGGAAATACTGCTACTACATTAAGTATTTATTGCTAAAGATTAATACGCGTGATATTATGTTGACTGATATTTGACCTTATATTTAACTCGGCAGTGGATATTGACTGATTGAAATAATTTTTACTACTCTATACGATGAAGTTTGTTTATACGTATGAACAATGAACAAGATTATTTTTTGGTAGGCCATGTACAATCGGCATCGGTATTAACTTAACCGACCACCCTAAGACGTCATAATATTAAATAATAAACAAAAATAGAAAGTTAATTACATAATTAATTTATATCAACCAGCTTATATCCCCGCGGCTCCGTCCGCGTGGATATAGGTTTTCGCGTTTTTTATAATTTACTTATCTCCAATTCTGCTAAATCGATTGTGATCAAACATGCGTAAGGTTTTAAGTTTCAAGACCTTTCAAACAAAAAAAAAAACAAATCAAAATTCGTTATATTAGTTTTTGCATCCATCGCGAACAAAGAGACAAGAATACCAAAAAAATGATTGTGCTCAGAATCGTTCATTTAATATAATCCAAGTATTTGTATGGACGCAAAAACTACTGAATTGATTTTGATTCAGTAGTTTTATGGTTTTTTTTATTAGACGGTGAAAATTCAAGTAATACAGTTTCTGTATCAGATTGGCTTATGCGGGTTACGAAGTCTGGTTGAAAATCGGCCATAGGCACCAATGTAGCGAATACTGAACTAGGCCCTATTTAGCAGGCCTGAAAGACACATTCCTGTGCTCACTCCAGTATGGTCTCACACTCTCTCTCTTTCTACTTATTATGTGTATCTCGAAAGGTTAAGCAGTGAATAAATTATTTTCTTCTTACAGTTTTGTTTTTTTTTGTTTCAGTATGCCCATCAATGGACATCAGGAATACTGTGGAGCAAATTAATAAGCTGAGAGGCTGCCAAATCATCGAAGGGCAGCTCAGCATCGTGCTAATGGAACGCGCCACCCCGAAGTCTTTCGAGAACATAAGCTTTCCAGAACTGAGAGAGGTCACCGATTATATTATAATTTATAGGTAAAAAATGTAATAAAAAATAGTACTTTTCGATACTATAAGTAGTTTGTGATGTGAATATAGAATTATTTAAGTACGTATTATACCAATATTATCAGTACTCTAGGGAAATTAAAAGATTTTAAAATATTTTAGGACGAAAGGTGTGCAGAACTTGGGCACACTTTTTCCAAATCTCTTAGTGATACGGGGAAACCGACTCTACAAGGATTTCGCTCTCGTTGTATTCGATAATGAACACCTGGAAGTAAGTGGTTTAAACTTATATCATAATTGTACCGTTCCCTATGTTAGTACATTCAATTCAACAATTTCACACTGAGTGCTCAGTGTGAAATTGTTGTCAACACTAATAACGGGTATCGCTATAAATACAACGATACAGTTTAGTTAGGCTCCTATAAGTATTTTTCGCTATACCTCATAGTTTGAGATTTGGCCATCCACGTCTAGTTAATGCCTGTAAGATGACCCTGTACGCGCGATTCATATAAATACAGCACCATCTAGTGAGTCGTTCGTCAAATTGACGATTGAAAACGCTTCATTCAAGTTTAATTCCTGAGTGTCACCTCTGTTGGTGGTGTTAACTCTGTTGCATAAATTTGACCAGTAAGTGTAGGAGATTTCTGAACCTGAACTATCAGTTGAACCAGGCATGCTAGGTCTGATATATTAATAAGTATTATTTTACCTGATCTGTAGGTACTATCAGTACTAACTGGCCAACCAAAAAACAATCAAAGAACTGATCAATGACACGAGCCCTCTTGAGTGTTGTATAATCTACGTTGTGAGCTGTTTTTTGAGCTTTTTGGATTTTTGGGCGTAACGTAATCATTGAAATATTTTTCCTTTACAGGTCTTGGGGCTTTATTCGTTGATGAAGATCGTAAGGGGCGGTGTACGAATACAACAGAACGACAGACTTTGTTATGCTAACACGATAGACTGGCAACGGATCACGTCTGAGACAGCGGTCAACGTCATTGGAGTAAGTACTGCAAGCCCAGAGACCTTAACATGACCTCTTAATAGCAATTCATTTGTATACCTAAACCGAATAGTTTCGTACTCATACCACGACGTCGTATTAAGTCGTTTAGTTTCACGTTCCAAACTTCCAAATGTCAACAAACGAACCAACCTATACTGAATCGTTCCTTGCTGTAAAAAAATGAAAGTAATGCCGTGTTAGGATTGCCGTTTATAACAATAACATTGACTCTTTCTCACATAGCCGATAAAGGACTGATCAGAGACAAAATCTCACTTAACACGAACGCGTTTCAGTTTAAGCACATGTATGTAAGCTTAAGAAATAGCATGGATCCACTGATCTGTATTACATGGATCATAGCAGTTTACAAACTTGTATTGGCTTGATTGCTCCGAAATTGAACTGTTTATGAGTCATCACGATTAGGCCCCGGATCACATCTGGCTTCCAGACTTGTCCAGTTTCCTTCCTTGTAAATATTATAAAGATGCAGTAAAAAGTAAAAAGTAAAGTATTAAAAAAATTTAGATTAGGATATTGATTTTTCAAGCATTGGAATTATCAAGGTAACAAAATATTTACTTACTTTCTGATAACCCTTGATGAATGTACTAGTTGATGACCAATTTTTTTTAAATGACCCATGTAGTGTATTTGTGGATATTAGCTGTCTGGACACGTGTCTAATAACTGTAACATCGAGATATCCTCGTAATGTTACTGCTTTCTTATTAAATCCGATCTGGTCATGGTTTTGTGACCGTAAGATTTATTCACTATTAGTTCCGCCACGCGCCGTGTTTACTTATACCTTACCATATAGGTACTCATAAGAATTTGTTATTGACTAACTTTCCGCCCGTGACTTCGGCAGCGTGGATGTCGGTTATTGCTACCAAAAGTATTTTTTTAAGTGTTCACCCCACAGAACATTAAAAAACCATAGAAGTAGTAATTAAGTAAAAATACAAAGGAATAGCTGTCGCCAAAAAATACACTCACACAGACTTCTAGGACGTCTTATTGGTTGCATACATTTTACCTTAAAATATAAGAAGAGCAGAACTACATACCTTTTTTTACTGAAAATGAATTTAAAGTAGGTTATGACAAGGTATAAACTTCAATGATGTTTACAGAGTACCATCAAATCTGCCCCCATTTTAACGTAACATACAACAAAATTATGTTTAAGCCACGTTGGAATAGAGCACAAATTTATTTATCACAAATATCCCATCTAGCGGTCAATAGCAAAATCAATGTACATTATAGTTTTGCTATTCACCAATAGATGTCTAAAATTATTGTATGGTATTGCAAATCAGTCCTTAAAAATAACAGTGGTAAGGATGAAATTAACTTAATTCAAAATACGGGTAACACTAGAATAGACCCCCATGGTGTCGATTCTGTTGTAAATTTTCACAAACTTAACTAAAATGATAGTTTTGACAGCTCTAAGTAGAGTACCCCATAAAGTATAATCGAAAATGAATCTAATCGATTTTCGATTATCGTTCCCGTAGAAATGGAATCGTTAGTTACAAAAACACAAAAACATTTATTTTTTTATTATTTTAGGTAACTTATTTCAGGACTAGCTATTGCCCGCGGCTTCGCCCGCGTGGACGTCGATTTTAGCGTTTTTTTTACTATATCGCCGGTTCTAATCAGCCGATTGTGATCAAATATGCGTAAGATTTTGAGTCTAAGCAAGACCTTTCTAATAAAAAAAACGCATCAAAACCCGTTCGGTATTTTTTACGTCCATCGCGACAGCGATACCGTATGTTTGGTTGTAATTGGTTACGTAGAACCGGAGATATGACCAAAAACGACCTAAAAACGAAGCGCGGGCGAAACCACGGGTATCAGCTTGTATAAAAAGTAGCCTATATGTTGCCCAGAACTATGAACTATAATCGTACCAAGTTTGATCAAAATCCCTCCAGTAGTTTTTGATTTTAGCGCGCACAAAGATTTGCGGACAAACAGACAAACCGACAAACAGACAAATAGACAAACAGACAAACAGACAAAAATTCTAAAAATCATTGTTTTGACATCTATTACATTCATAAAGTCCCCTAATAATTTTTTTTCTCATATATCTTCCATGTACAGACACCGATCAGTTACAGATTTATTATATGTATAGATGATAAAAGAGAAGTTTTATGGTACAGAAATTATGTTTTGCATTATACTTAGCTAATTATATTACAAAAAATTGTAGTAGATGTACTTAAAAATTTCAATACAATTAATTTAGGTTCGATTCATTCGATTCCTTTGTATCTTAGTCAATTGTGCTGAATTCTTGCAAGACGTTTCACTACGAAAAGTGGGCGGTACTTGTCCATGTGCTACGATAATTTTAGAGGTATTATTTTGTATATAAAAATACGATACTTCATAGACATGAACTGTCAACATTGTCATTTAGCATCCTGGATTGGATAGAGAATAGAAACTTCTAGAATATTGAAGTAAATATTTCGTGAAAACTTATAGGAAAAGAAACCTTAAAATCAATCGCATAAACTTATTTTTTGATTAGAAGAAAGTATTTCTTTATATTTTAGCCTGCGTCATGCACATACACAAGTGTATATGTGTGAGGTAAATGCAATTAAACTTAGGTTTTTGGCGACACAAACACGCCCCCATACGATTTCTAGTCCTAAGGATTTTTCTTTGTTCTGTGGTTCACCCCTTTTGGGGTAGAATTTCTAAAAATGCCCAACCTGAAACTTGAACGGCGTCTTCTTTGTATGACGTGCATACAAAGAAGACGACCTTCAAGTTTCAGGTTTCTACGATCAGCGGTTTAGGCTGAGCGTAGATTTGTCCGTCGGTCAGTTATTCAGGACAAAGCATTTTATATGTATCGTATTATAGATAGATATAATAATCATAATAAGGTTACTGACATGTGAAGGGTGGGGTCCTTGTTGTGATCTTAGCCAATGGTTTAATCCTAAGGAGCCTCTCTGTCCATCTTGAGAGGCTCGGGATCAGCGCGATGTCGGCAACGGATAAGATGCAGAAAGCTGTCTTGCTCGACAATGCCCGAATACTTCGGCAGTTCCTCTGCCAATCGTCCTAACGCCCCGCCCGACTGTTGCCCACCTCGCCGGGGCTATCTTGCCGCCTCTTCCAAACTAAGGAGACGATGACGCGAAGTACTTTAATGGGTATAACCATAACTATAATAAATCTTTATTGTTCAATAATCATTTACCTACATATTATGAAAAAAAAAAAAATTCATATATGTGTGATTATTATTACTTAAAATAAGCGTGCGCTGTCAAAATTTTCATCTTAACTTTTACAAGGCATAGTCATAGAAAACTAACTCTTCTATGGGAAGGAAATATGTAGGTATGTATTTAGATTTTTGGTAGGTAATCATTAATAGCATTTTCAATTAGTTAAAATACAGTCTGAATCCACAACTCAGAGCTTACCTTTTTATTAATTTGCCAAACAGCGCTATTCAGCGAATTTTACAAATAATGTTATATGGATGACCTTCTCATTGCTTAATTACACTACTGCTCATAAAAGAAGTGTACTGTTTTCAGCCAAGGCAGTCGTATAGTATGTTTCTATTATTATTGTATTACTAGGATTTCTTACTTTTAATATTAATATTTATCGAATGCTTTGTTGTTTTATAGTCGAACTATGACACACGACTTTGCGGCCTGTGTCCGGGCGCAGTAAGTCGGAAAGGGGGTGATACAACACAAACATGCCCGTCCGACAGTAACAACAGCATACTGTGTTGGAATGACAAGTATTGTCAAAAAAGTAAGTATTAAGTTTTTTTGACTGATAAAGTAAGTATTAAACCCTACAAACTGTCCGAAGTACAGTTTGTTGGCAGACTTTAGCCCCCATACAGTATATAGGTTTACCATTCGATACTTTCGTAGTGTAGTTATTTAGATAATTTATACCGTTACAAATGTATATAAGGAAGTGGGGCACAGCTGGTGTTGCCTTCTAAAGAAGGTGCCCGATTAGTTAACTACCTCCACTCTAAAGGAAACAGTAGTCAAATACCTAGACTAACCTTTACACCGGTAAGTTCGGTATCCACAACTCCTTCAAGTGATGATTGTGATGAATGGATAGGTACGTTGGCAATACGCAAGTGTTATCTCTGGTGTTTCTGACGTGCTGTGTTTTGAGCAACAAGCACATTATTTTTGGGAAACTGAGGAGTTAGGAGCCAGTCTCTTTCAGTCGTCCCCAAAGACAAATCTGGTCATTACAACTTTGTGTGAGCATAGGCTATATACTTTTCAGTTGATAAAAAACTAACTATTCGAAGATTTATAATCACATCAAAGCGTCCACTTAACAGTAAGCTGGGATTCCAACAAAAATATTTACCACTTGGGACCGGCGCGACCTTGTCAAACTATCATCGGCTTTGCGCTCCTTGAAATTAGATTAACTTGCGATATTTGCTTCATTTATGAATTTTTAATTTAAGTTCATCGCTTCCAAAGTTGTTATTGCTATAAATAATATTATGTATAATAGCAATGTATGTAATTTCTTCACATATTTCCCAGTTAGAAGTGGCGCGCTGCTCCTCACTGTAAAATACATGGTATACCTACCTAGTTTGTGTCCATTGCTTGTATGTTTATGAAGTTCCCGTGATGCGGGGATAATTCTCTAACACGAGACTTCTAACATTTATATAATTTGCATTTGCGCATCAGTCACAGGGGAGATTGAGCTACTTATGTATAGTCGTTATAAATGTATAAAAAAAATAGAATTCAAAAAGTTTATTATTTTGCTTGATATTTACAGAGCTTAGGAACTCTAGCTAATGATTGCATTAGCTAGAGTTCCTGAGCTCCGTAATTATAACAAGTTACTACACATGACATGCACATGAAAAATGAAGAAATAAAAAGCATTATTATTTTAATAACAGTTTTATAATATTCGACGTATTAGTGATAAAATTTAATAATTTAAGCTCTGTAAATAACATGCAAATTTATGCAGTTCGAAAATTTGTTATTTAATTTTGAATACTTTTAATAAGTAGGTATATAACTTAAACATCAATAATAAAGTAAATAGAAATTAGTAGACTAAATGTATTGTATGAAGGTATATTATTATTTCCACAGCATGTCCGAATCACTGCGGTATCCATGGCTGCCTGGACTCTGACAACACTACGTGTTGCCACGAAGCGTGCCTGGGTGGCTGCAACGGGACTACGAAACGAGATTGTTATGCCTGTAGCGGGTACTCCTACCACGACAAACACAAAGAACGAAAATGTGTGGAAGACTGTCCCGTTGGCACGTTTAAGGTGATTACTATCAGCAATCCGCGCTTTATTATTATTATTAACTTTTACTACACATTAACAAGCATGTTATCGATATTATGTAGCTCCATAAATATTGAACATTGAAATCTTTTAAACCATTTCATTATGACAATAGAAATATATATAACGCATCGGTTACATCTGTTTTGTGTGTTCAGCACTAAAGCTAGACCAACAAGTGAAACACCAAAACCGTAGGGTTGATCTAATTTCAGCTGGTACTAGGTGTGAATTGTGGTAAAAATAAGATTCGAAAAACAACATTCTTTTCCAAATGCACAAAAATATTTTCTTTATTCGGTCCCGAATCTAAAGAATTTGTAGCAAACTTTTTCGGTCAACTTCGCAGACTAATTTCTCGGAACATTTACTTTTAATTTCATGATAATTAAGTAACTGCTGTCATAAATTTCTGGTTGTTCTCGTCTTGCCAACAGTGAGTATCTGCACAGACACGACCAAGTGGCCAGGATTGTCTCCATTCCACAAGGTCATATTTAAGAGCAACTTGCTCTTATATATAACCTTGTGGAATCGGAGGTTACCGTTATAGGTATGTGCGTGTGCCCGACCCAGTTCTTGAAGATGGTCGTGTCACATTGTACAGACTGGGATCGATCTATTATCACTGACTGGACTATTGTTGCCAATACGCCTGACATAGTGGTAATAGATCGATTAGAGCGCCGCGCTAAAACGCGAAAACCGATGTACACTCGGCCGGAATCGCGGGCATAGGCTAGTAATAAATACCGGGTGCTTCAAAAAAATGTATACACAGACACACTTTGAACTTCCATAGAAAACTTTCTACAAAGTTAAATTTCAGGAAAATAGAAAGCTGAAAGTCCAATGTAAATGAAACATAAATAACAAATGTTAATACTGTTCAAATTGGTGACCTGCAGCATCAATACAATTCTGAGTACGAGTCACCACAGATTCTGTACATCGTATCAAAACGTCCAATGAGATTTCTCTACACCCTGCTTGAATCTCATTCCAAAGAATGTCTAGGTTACGTGGTTTACGTTTGTACACCTCATCTTTTACTGTGCCCCACAAGAAGAAATCCAGTGGTGTAAGGTCTGGAGAGCGTGCTGGAAACTCGATTGGCCCCCTGCGTCCTATCCACTGGCCCGACAAATTTTGATCCAGGTAAGCTCGTACGTCCCTGTGATAGTGCGGCGGAGCACCATCTTGTTGAAATTTAACTTTGTAGAACGGTAAATAAATTTTCTATGGAAGTTCAAAGTGTGTATACATTTTTTTGAAGCACCCTGTATACTAACCAATATTTCGAATTGTAATAGTGAAGAATAACTTTATTTTCCCTCAAAACATTATTGTGACCGGGCCTCGATTCTGCTAAAGGCAAACCACTGTAATACCACTGACATTCTAAACAATACCGTTTAATTGTAGACTTTATTGTTATCAGGTTAAAGTCTAAACTCAAATGATATTTTGTACAGCGAAAGAAAAAGTTAAATGAATTCTTTTCATTTGTTTTAGACTAACTGTATAACGGTAAATTCTAATAATTAAATAGCATATTTTAGATTGTCAGTGGACGGTAATACAGTACCTTTAGCAGAATCGAGGCCCGTACGGGCCCGTATGAAATAATAGGCGCCATCTTTCCGCTTTATTCATGTCGTTGACTGTCGCTAGATGTCACTTATCGATTTATGAACCAACTAACGTTGTTTGCACAGCTTTGGGTTTCTTTTGACAGGTATAACATTGGTATCAGACATCCGAGTACCCAATAGGTATTCAGTATTCATTATCAATTCTTCTTACTTTACTTATTTTTGTAAGTTACTGCATTTTAAGCAGGAACTTTAAGTCAGTTTAAGTTAAGTAAAAGTTAACGGTTAACGGGCCCGTATGAAATACAGTAAAACCCGCTTAAGTCGATTTCGCAGGGACCCTACCAAAAACGCGTCTTAAGCGAGAAAACGTATTATGCGGGATAGGGAAAATACGATTTTTGAAACGATCTATCCAGCCATTTGAAGCGTTAAAATCAGTGATCTGTAAGCTTTCAGCAATCTTACGTGCTTTCTCGCATATTATGGGGCCACTTATGGGCAGTTTTAAAGCTCTTGCTTGATGAGGCCATTCCACTAAAACTTTTTCCAATTAATCAAACTTTTTTCTCTGCACACCTCCCAATCTGTATTTTTCTTTAATTTCTTCTCTATTCTTCAAAATGGTACGTAACGTAGAAACTGGTAAGTGAAGCTCAGCAGCTAACTGAGTTTGATTTGTTGTTTGTGATTTTTTATCAAAAACTTTCAATATCTCAATTTTTTCGTGAAGTGACAATGCCTTTCGCTTAATGTAGTCATATTGTAACACAAGGGCTCTCGGGCGTATTAAACGGGATGCGAATCGTATTAAGCGTTAAGAAATGTATGAAATACGTCTCCAAGTTGCAGGGACTGGCGTAAAGTGGCGTATTATGCGAGAAATCGAATTAAGCGTGATCGTCTTAAACGGGTTCTACTGTAATAGGCGCCATCTTTCCGCTTTATTCATGTAGTTGCTAGATGTCACTTATCAATTTATGAACCAACTAACAACTAACGTTGTTTGCACGGCTTTGGGTTTCTTTTGACTGGTATGACATTTAATTGGAATCAGACAATAATGTGTATATATACTATTATTCCATTATACTTATTTTTGTAAGTTATTGCATTTTAAGCAGGAACTTTAAGTCAGTTTAAGTTAAGTAAAAGTTAACATAACGTGTTGTGTTAACCTAATATTTAGCTACACTACACTACACATGCTATGCCCGCGGCTACGTCCGCGTGACTTCAGATTTTTAAGGTTTGATTATAAATTTCCGCTCGGCATCCTATTTCGTTTTTCCAAAATTAAATTAAACAAGTTACTACTGTTACATCAGCTATCTGTCAGTGAAAGTTCCGTCAAAATCGGCTCCAGCCTGTACAAGTGTTGTTTTGAAAACTTATACCCGGGCGAAGCCGAGTCCCGGGCCATTAGCCGTTCATATAACAACCGTATTTTTTCAAGTATCTGTAATATACAGACACAGTTGGCAGCTCCTTTACAATTTTTAACTGACTTCAAAAACATTACCCTCCTTTCTTCGGCAGTCGGGTAAAAAAGGAGGAGGTTCTCAATTCGACTGTATTTTTTTAATGTTTCCTCATTCTCAAAACTTTCGAGCTTCAACGGGGTGAACCGATTTTGATGATTATTTTCTTATTTGATAGCTGGCGCTTTCCTTGTGGTCCAATTTCAAAGGGCATGAGTGCAAAACTTATAGGATTAATACTACTCCAAACATTTTTTTTCAATTTATCGCGTTCCTAGTATACCTGCGTAACATGTTGTTATCGTGAACACAGTTATCAAGTCGTTGCGTGACGGAGGAGGAGTGTCGTAAGACGCCCGCACCGACGGACTCCAACCGCCCAAGCATCAAGTTTAACTTCATATTCGGCAGGCACTGCGTCTACACCTGTCCTACTGGCTACATGGAGGTAATTGATGAAAACACATAACTATGCTAACTGCGTTTATTACCTGTATAACTACCAATCTTACTACTAGTAGTAACATCGGTATTTAAATTACCGTTCTTACTACTATAGACGAATGTTGTTAGAACAGCATCTAACTATGGTAACTGCGTTTATTGCCTGTGTTACTACCAATCTTATTACTAGTAGTTACATCGGTAATTAAATCAATTACAAACAAACACTACAGTTTTCTTTATTTATTATAGATAAATGTAACAATACACACGTGTAGCTATTATTAATTTAGAATTGATTTAAACATGACACACTAGTTACAAGAAGTGGCTTTGGTATGTTAGTAATACACCGAATACGTTTTCAAATATTGTAGGTAGGTGAAGCGGGTAATACTACGTGCAAGCCGTGTTCAGCTAGTGGCTGTGTAAAGAAATGTGGAGGTGGGAAGATTGACTCCATCACAGCCGCTGAACAGTTCCGCGGTTGTACCCATATACACGGCAAACTAGAAATAAGCTTGCGCAACTCTGGAGGTGAGTACTACATACTATTGTTAAACATTAAGTGGGATTTCGGGTTACATTATTACTTTATTTATTTCATTCGTTAATTTCATTTATATATAAATGTAATCGTGTATAAACGAAACTTGAATTTTTGGAATATCTTTACATTAATACGGTACCTATTATTAAACAAAATCAAACTATGGTCGAAAAGTACCCATACGCACGAAGCGCTTTGCTGACACGTTCATCGTGCGTACAGCTAAGGAGTGGGATTCCTTGCCGGAGTCTGTGTTTCCGGAAAGTTATAACCTGGGAGTATTCAAGTCTCGAGTGTATAGGTTCCTTCTAGGCAAGCGTGATTCATCGTAGACCACATCGTCACTTACCATCAGGTGGGATTAAGGATCATGAATAAAAAAAATAGTTTGGCGCATAGCATATTCTGATGATGAGATGAGATGGTTTTCTGCCCTGGCATTTTGGACCCAACATGCCATAAACGAATCACTGGTTAGGTGCCAGCCCCTTCAGCTAATCCATGTAGTCTTGTGTTAAAAGCGGTTCACGTCGGCAGTGTAAGGGCCAGGATTCGAGCCCGGTACCTCTCGATTGTAAGACCGGCTCCTTAATCACTAAGCTATCGGCGCTTCACTGTATATATAAACATTATATTGTAGTATTAAAGTCAACGGGATATTTACCAGTGTGTTGTTTTTAATTTCGGATATTTCAGCACTTGTTGTAAGCTCCAAGATCATGGAGGAACTGAAGTACTGACGGTGAACGGTGAGTTTAACATCGATCAACCCTCTTTCGTAATCGTCTCAAAACAACACAAGATAAATATCCCGTTGACATGAAGTAGTAATGATAGTGACCACGATTGTTAAAATACTCGTATCTTGTAGATAAATTGACGGCACTGGGTGACATTCGGGAGATCACCGGCTCGCTACAAGTGGTGCGGGCAAACCCACTGGTCTCATTGATGTTTTTGAAGAGCCTTAAAGTAATACGTGGCGCCTGGGAAGAGACAGAGAAGAAAAACAAGTGAGTCTGTAGTGTTTCGTTTTCTCCTTTAATATTTTTTAGATTTAATTGGAGTTCTGAGAACCACGGTTGCATTCAAAGCTTATAGTTTGGTGCCAAGAGTCCGCTCTTCTACTTCTCCTTTTCATAATTTGGCTTAATTTTGTCTTTACGGGAACGTGTGTTGTCTGACCTCCCAAACCCGAGGGGTATGGGCCAGAGCCCCGTGCTTGCGTTTGGATTTCATACTTCAATTTTTTTTTATAATGTATCTCCAATATATAGATAGCTACACTACAATTGTATAATAGTAGTAAAAATGTTTCAGAGGACACGCGTTGCATATATTCAACAACGCAAATTTGGAGTTATTGTGGGACTGGAAAACACACGGCAATATTTCGATCTACGGGGGCTCACTGTTCATACATTTGAATCCGAAGCTTTGCTACAGTGTCCTAGAACCCCTCAAAAATATGACATTTAATCCTCAGTCGGCATTTTCCAACAACGAAGTGTCGAATGAAAACAACGGCAATCAGGCATCATGTAAGTAATCGGTAATTATAAATTACTAGCTAATGCCCGCGGCTCAGCCCGCGCGGAGTTCAGTTATTGGTTTATGGTCATATAATTATCTCCGGATGTTTAAATATCTCCAATGTACAGACTCAACTAATTTACTATTTAATAGTAGTATAGATGTAGAATTGAATCACATGAGTATTGTTGTATATTGTTCAAAGATGTTTCAGAAAGAAAGAAAGAAATAAGTTTCGTTTTTGATTATTTTTTTTTAACCTTTTTTTGTGACTTTTCCTTTACTTGTGTTGTAAGACTTGGGTTTTTGCCAAATTTCGTGATTCTAGATCAATGGGAACTAGCATAGAGGGTTTTTACCTAAAACTTATAGGGTACTTCCGGTTGATCTAGAATTTTTCTCAATTTTGATTAAAAGCAAGTTCTTACATCATAAGTAAATGGTAAATTCAGAAGATTAAGAAGATAAAAATTAAGGCAAATTTTGGTCCTTACAAGTTATCGTAAAAATTGAAACTTGTCTTATTATGTTCACTCTGGGCCTTGATTTTGATACACCAAATAGGGACTATAGACCTCAGTATCTGGTATAAATTTCAACTTGTTAGGTCCACCCGTTCCTGAGATCGGTGATAACACACGGATAGACAGACGGACACGAGAGTGATCTTATAAGAGTTCCTTTTGAGGTACGGATCCCTAATAACTATCATGCTATTACGGCATACTTTTATTTATGTGTTTAACATTTTATTACTACACTCGAGAGCAATGAATCCGGGTCACTTAAAGAATCCTAAAAATCTCGGAAACTAAAAATGCTAGGTTAATGCAATAAATTGTATTTAATAGACAATGTAATACTCCTTAAATGAAGGTATTAAAACTTCTTAGTTATTGTAAAGTTATATCATAAAAAAATCAAATTTGAAAAAGGGCCACTTTCGAAGATGGAACTACGAAATTACAGCATTTGGTTTTGCTTTTGTTTGTAATCTGTCATTTATGTGGGTACATAAACCATGTTGATAGTGCTCTATATTCATTATTCAAGCTGAAATTATGTCGCTTACGCCTGAAGAATGCACCAGAATACTTACAATGCTGGAAACCGGCCGGAGTCAGCGCGATACAGCCAGGACTGTCGGTGTGTCACTGTCAACAGTACAAAGAGTTCTCCGACGTTACGAAGAAACTGGTTCTAACCTACGCAGACCAGGAACGGGCAGAACCAGGTGTACCACAGCACGAGAAGACCGATACTTGGTGAACACCATGCTTCGAAATCGCTTTCTCACAGGAACTGAACTCACCAATCAGTTTCGACGCCTCGGAGGAAGTAACCCAAGTGCATGGACAGTAAGACGTCGGCTTGCTGAATCTAACTTAAAACCCCTTAGACCTGCAAACGGCCCTAAACTGGAGCGTGGGCATCGTATTTCGAGACTAAGATATGCCCAGAGCCACGTAAATTGGAGTATTGAAGATTGGTCAAAAGTTATGTTCTCCGACGAATCAAAATTTATGCTCTACAAGCACGATGGAAGACACAGAGTGTATCGAAGACCAGGGGAAAGATTCAAGCAAGCATGCATCGAAGAAAAAGTAGCCTACGGTGGTGGGTCTGTACTTGTGTGGGCCGGAATTTCTTCTGAAAGTCGCACAGAGCTGGTGATCATAGAAAACGGCTCTTTAACTAGCGTAAGATATGTGGAAGAAATCCTCAATGATCACGTTGGTCCATTTATGGTCAATTTAGGTGAGGATGCTATATTTATGCATGACAATGCCCGACCTCATACAGGTAGGATTGTGAATGACTACCTTCAAGAGATGAACATTACTCGTATGAAGTGGCCAGCGCGCAGCCCGGATATCAACCCGATCGAGCATGCTTGGGACGAGCTAGGCAGATGCGTAAAACAACGAAACCCTCCCCCAATCACGCTTCGTGAGCTCAAAATTGCTCTCACAGAGGAATGGGAGAATATTCCCCAAAATCGTATAAGGAACTTGGTGTACAGCATGCCAAACCGCGTAAACGCAGTAATGGAAGCACGAGGAGGCAATACGAAGTATTAAAATTCAAGAAAATCGTAATAAAGTTCAAAAATTTCATGTTTCCTATTTTTGTTTTAAGGAGAGATCAGCAGTTTTTTTCTTTATGTAATTTTGTGTTAATAAAATGTATGGTGACTCATATTTTTTTTACTTTCATTTAAGGAGTATTACATTGTCTATTAAATACAATTTATTGCATTAACCTATCATTTTTAGTTTCCGAGATTTTTAACATTCTTTAAGTGACCCGGATTCATTGCTCTCGAGTGTATTAATATTGATATAAAAAGCACATTTGGTGGACCGTGTGCTTGTCTACCACCTAAGTAGTATAAAAAAATAAACACGCTGCGAGGAATCGTTAAGATCGATACGTGTACCTATGTGATAAAATTGTACTATTGTATACTTAGATTTAAAGCATACACACATATTTGTCTGTGCATATGAATCGGTACAGTGCGATCGCAACGATTTCTCGTAGCATGTGTTCCACCGATTGAGTAAAAGAATGAGCCATGAGACGGTTTTCAGTCTAACTACTTCGATATATTCCATGAAGCGACTGCCATCTGATCTCCACAGCCCCTCAGCGATATCGAAGGTTAGTTAGACCAGTTGTCGGATTTTTTTAGGGCTCTAGTGCAGCTTTCAACTGGGATTTAGATACTTAATCCAAAATTTGTTTTGTTGACGTATAGGTTATCCGGACGTACTACAATTGAAAGTGAGTCAGTTGTGCCCGACGGCTGCGGTACTGACGTGGAACATGTACTGCCTCGAGGACAGTCGCCAACTGCTCGGCTACTCTGTCTACTATATCGCCACCGAAACCAATGTTACAGCTTATGAATCGAGAGATGTATGCAGCGATATGTTAGTATTATATTTTATCGATACATATATCTATACTATATATAAATAAATTAAATTAAAGTGTCAGTTTGTGGTTTCGGCCACTTTCATAACTTGTAATATACGAAAACAAGTTTTAAATGCATATGAGTTTGTACGTTTATAAAAAATCATTTTTTAAATAGTTGTCTGTCTGTATGTTTGTATGAGGTAGTTTCGGGAACGGCTGGAACGATTTGGACGGGACTTTTATTAGTATTTAGTCGCTGCCGCACTGGTATTACATAGTATATTTTAATTTTTGTAAAAAATAGGGTTCCACCCTTAAAAATCTGAATCCACGCGTGTGAAGTCGCTGATACAGCTAGTATAATATTTAATATAAATATAGATGAATATAAAGAAATAAAAGAAAGAGTATAATATAAATGAATTTACGTGTGTGTCGAGTCTATCGATCGGCAAAATTGGCAAATCCTACTTATTATTTTACGTTATGATTTGTACCTTTCAGATGGAATGTCCTCGACTTAACGGTAGATGAAGCTCGCAATGGTACAGCACGTGATGAGTTTGTGAACAATACTGATGCATTGTTGAACCCGTGTTTGGTCATGCAGCCATCGTTCTATCTACTGTCACACCTGACGCCCTACACGCGCTACGCGGCGTATGTCAGGACGTATGCACTGGTGCAAGACAAGGATAAGGAGAAAAGGGGGGCTCAAAGCTCAATTATTTACTTCACAACTTTACCAGGAGGTGAGTTTACTTTATTAAAACCTAATGTTAGAAACTAGCTGATCCGACAAACTTCGTTCTACCTTAGAATCAAGTTATGTTGGTTACTTTATTAGCTGTATCGTGGTTCCCATACTCCATTAGAATACGCATAACGAGAAATCTTTCCATTTCTCGTTATGCGTATTCTACCGCCTATACAGGGTGAATTTTTCAAAAGGGCTTGAATGGCCAAAACCTAAACTATAAGGAATAGCGAAAAATGCTCAAAGGAGTCACGAGCCCGATTTTGATGAAACTTAAAACCTCATCATTAGATTTTTGAAAAATCAATAATCCTGGCTAGGAATCGAACCTGTTGATTTTGAAAAAAAAACCACACCCTATATTATTACACCATACGATAGTGTTGCTATTAAGGATCTTATTCTGGGAAGTAATGTCATACCGCAAACTAAAGGAAAGAGCTAAACTTTAACAAAATAGATTTTATTTTTCTTACATTACCTAACTGATTAATTTTTCAAAATGTAGACCATTGTTTTCAATACATAGCTGGATTTGAGACCTCAAGGATCGTACTGCATTCAATATTAGAATGTTATTGATTCCGTTTAGAATATTGTCCAAAGAACGTTTCAAGTCATCAACTGTACCTCTGTGTCATATGTGTCTTTATAAATTTCGTTTTTGACATACCCCCAGAGAAAGTAATCTAAGGGAGTAAGACCCAGGGATCTCGCTGGCCAAGGCACAGGACCATGCTTTGCAATAAAATTGTCGTCAATATGCTGAATCAAAATCTCTTTTACGGCTATTATGGGCTGGAGCTCCATCTTGTAAAAAAAAACATCAATCATTATAATCATTCTGAGCATAATTTAAAACACTGAATAGTTACGATCTCTTCTGGTATTTCGAACGAAACAAATAGGTCACATAAAATACGAATTTTATTTAATTCCAAATTTTCCTTAAATTTGCCGTATATCATTACTTCACAGAATTTGTTCCTTAACAGCGACACTATCGTATGGTGTAAGGAAGGGTGTGTTTTTTTTTTTCAAAATCAACGGGTTCGATTCTCAGCTAGGTTTATTGGTTTTTCGAAAATCTTATGATGAGGTTTTAAGTTTCATCAAAATCGGGCTCGTGACTCCTTTGACCATTTTTCGCTATTCCTTATAGTTTCGGATTTGGCCATCCAATCCCTTTTGAAAAATTCACCCTGTATAATGGTATGTGTTCAGATGAATTGTTTGACATGATGCCCACGCCCATGTTTTACTATAGGTACACCGCTGGCCACAGGCAGGGAATTCATCCTCACACGTTGCATCCGCCTACAGTGCACACTGTGAGGTATGAGAGGAATTTTATTCCGTGCACGCTTAGGCTGTGGAATGATCTTCCTTCTGTGATTTTTCCTAGGGTCTTTAATATGGGTTCTTTATGAAGGGCCTTAGAAGGTTATTTATAGGGTCGGCCGCGCGAGTTTGACGCGCCTGGTGTTTCACACGTCCATAGGGCAAGGCGATAACTTCCCATCAAGTGGGCCGTGTGCTTGTCTGCCACCTATGTGGTAGATAAACGCACTCTAGGGGCCATTCCATACTTTATTCCGTCTTTTGTAATAAGACTGACAGACTTGATGTTACACCTTTACTTTTTATGTGAAATGCAAGCTATCATTTTGTTCCAGAACCAAGTTCACCACGACATCTATCGGTTGAGTCAACACCACACACGGCGAATATAAGATGGAGTCCGCCAGCGAGGCCTAACGGTACTATAACGGTGTATCACGTCGAGGTGCAGGCCAACACCTACAACAGACCAAAGATACTGACAGGAAACTCACAATATTGTACTAATCGTAAGTGTAACTTGTTGCTTCTACTCCTTGCTCCTTCCACCTACAAGTTTTCAACAAACATACCTAGACGTTGAATGATGCTTGTAAACGGTTTTTGTCGAAATAAATACTGGATAAATGGATATCTACGCCCACCTACTGCTACTCGGCTTACCATCAGGCGAGGTGCAGTCGGTCCGGCGCGCGCGATAAAAATATATTTAATAAAAAGAGAGGCCGAATTATGTGAGTTTATTTTTATGTTTGGGGTTATCTTCGGAACCACTGCACTTTGTACAAAAAAGAAAATATAACAACCAGAAACAGATTACTCAACTTCTCTTATGTATAATTTCATCTTTTTTTTTTTTGACAATTTTCCGGTGTAACTTAACATAGCCAGTTTAAACGGTTTTTGGATATCGTAGACCTCAGCCACGTTTTGACACGTCGCGCGTCGTAGGATAGAAAAAGACCTTTCTATGTAGTACACGGTTGTGCCAACGAAATAAGTATGGTATTTTGGTTCGGGAAGAAAGTGCCCGCCTCCTTTAATACATCAGTTAAGTCGAATTTTTCCAGACCTTCTCTTTCCATACTAAAGGTTAACCGCCGCTATATTTATGACACAGTTTCGTCTTCAGCGATTTCTGCCCTTAGGTTTTACACTATCTTGTAATAGTGATTATTAACGTTATATAAACATTTTAGCTAGCGCCATGTCGAACATGATAACAGCAGGGGCCGAGGATGAACAGGTCCCGCAGGAAACAGAGGTGACGGGCAATGTGACCAATGCGTCGTGCGAGTGCGAGAAACCGACCAAACCTAGCACGCAGTTCAACTCGCGCGCCGAGGACGAGCGGATGGAGAGTATTACATTTGAGAATGACTTGCAAAATGTGGTAATTAATTCATTTATTTTTTCAATTATATTGTTTAATTTTGACGGCCTCTGTGGCGTAGCTGTAGTGTATAAATAAATAAATATTCTACGACATTCTATACAAGCTTGTGTTAGGGGTTCTAGAATGCTGATAAACATACTTATATATATTTTTTTTGTAAATACATACTTATTATACATAGTAACATCCAGACCAATGCAAATAGACATATTCATGCATACAAATATTTGTACCGAGCGGGAATCGAACCCGCACCCCCTGTCATGCAGTCGCATGCAATACTACGACATATTGCAATAACTTTTGAACCTCATATTTCAAATTATTTTTATAAAGTTATTAGTGGAGTGTTCTCTGAGGCTTTTACCATTTTATAGATTTACAAAAGAAACGATAGGAAGAAACAAAATGCCGGCAGCAGGGTGAAACGATCCGTCGACCACTCGTTGGGTAGCATGCTTGTTAAACTGACCGCCAATGATGATCTGCCCAAGAAAGGACAAGTCAACGCTACTGATGAGGACGGTGAGTTGGTTCCCAGTGTTATTATTTCATTTCATGTTACTACCACCACCAACACCTAATGTCGAGCTTCCTGCCGCTTTCACTTCATTAAACAAAAATTGCTATCTTAGGCGTAGATTATACAGAAAAGGCAAGAGGCATACGGCGTAAGGCATATCAAAGTGAATATCGACGAGATCTCAGAGCAATAATATCGCAACGATACGTTACTGATTTGATTGTGCTTTACGTGATATTGTCTTTTGCCTTTTTTGAATAATTCACGCCTTATAGTGCTGTAAAGTTTACATTCTTGTGTAACATTACGCCACATTCGCATCACATCATCTTTTTAGATTTCATTATCATCAGTTTTTTTTATAATTTGCCAATCGCTTCAGTGATGCTTTCTATTTCACCAGGGTCTCTAGACATAGTGACATTCTACCAGTAGAATCGCTACGAAGCGAATACAAGAACGTCAGCCCCCGTAGACAAGTGTCACAGCGTAAATCGCTAAGGAATCGAATAGATTAGGTCGACCAATCACATCCAAGTTCGTCGTCGGCAGCGTAAGAAGCGCGCGCCGCGGCGGGATCACGAGCTGAAAGAGTGTAATTGGTCGATCTAATCTATTCTATTCCTTAGCGATTTAGACTTGTACCACTTGTCTACGGGCCCTGTAATGTATGGAAGTGCCATTATTTGTACAAGTTTACATGTCGACAAACAATGTCACTCCCATACATTTCGGACTTTTCAACGGGCGTTTTAACCAATAGAATGTGACTTTGTCTAGGCCCCAGGACCTCATTACGATCATCTAACATTCTTTCAGCTAATCGCAGACTCACCGAGACTAATGCTTTCATCGTAAAGGACTCTGCAGGTTACAAACATAGACTTTTTTATTACAAGGGAATTTGGTCGGTGCATGCAACTGTGTTATGAACATCACTACAACGGGAATCGGTCGTCAGCAGGGTTATAGCCGTTTTACAGAAGTCATTATAATATTTAACGAGTCGAGTTATATAATCCTCTCGGTTTTTGCTCCTTTTTGCAGCTATCAGCGCTCTATTGCACAAATAATTTTGTGTTGTCAAGAACGACCGGTTGAGACCAATGCCGTTTTTAAACGCGCTGATAACGTTAAGAGCGTACAATAATCTCGTTTGGGGAGCTGACTTTTAGCTTATTCATTCACCAATAGCATAGGCCTCTGCGGGTCGATCGTGATTGTGCTGAAGTTTTATGAGCGCTAACAACGTGTTCCCCGAACTTACCTTTCAAAGTTCTCAAGCTTTTATAAACACTCATTGGATTCAAGATTCAGCTGTAACGATGATAGGATATAACAGAAGCCGTGTTAGGTAACATCTTTAGGCAATATATACGTAAAAATTGTTTGGGACTAGTAAATCTATTCGGTTATTTGTTTACTATTCGTGTTAGGAGATAAAAATGTGGTAGGGGTTCAAAAAATAAGACATGTGTGCATGAAGATCGAACTGCCCACAGATCAACTTGAACATCGTTGACCTGTCAATTATGCATGTTTCATCATTAGCGTTACAGTAAATCAACTTTAGATACTTGAGTATCGACACGTATAGTATGTACACACAAACACATAAACTAATACGTAAAGCCAGATGTAATACATTCGAAAATATTATGCATGGTGGAATAACTTCCACATAATAATATTTTCATTACAGTATCAATGCATGCCTAAGGGTCAAACTAGATATGGATGAGATTATATAGTACTAGATGTGGACACTCTGGGTGTACAGGTACTTGACAGTGTAGGTAGGTTGTCATTATTCAAATTCAACTAAATAAAAGTAGTTCATACTGGTATTTACCAGTATGAACTACTTTTATTCAGTACCATTGCGCCAGCGCAGCACTTCGGTGCTTGTCTACTCCACCTACCGGAGTCCAGCGGAAGTAGCATGGCCCCATTTTTGTTACTCACGTGACCAGGCACAAGAAAAGGCGACTCCCAACCCTATCCCCAACTCAGTTCGGGTTGGCTTTTTAGTTTAACTATGAAGCGGCCGTACTTCCATTTTTGCTGAGAAGTGACTGCCATCTGAACTCCACAACGCATTGGTGATATCGAAGTTCTGTAGTTATACCAGTTGTCGGAATTTTTAGGGTTCTCCATTACCCGTAACGTCTACCATATACTTTCCTATGGCAACCGGACCGACGACGCCTTAATGTGCTCTCCGAAGCACGGAGGAGTCTCGATGAATTAAGAACCCATCTTAAGACTGATTGACTAGTATTGTTCAACCTTGCGTTGACCTACTCTGTTACCACTTAGCCACGAGCTCTTGTTTCTACAATCACAAATAAAATGAAACATAGGTCATTACTTATACTGAATGTATAAAATTATTTAATAGGATATGTCAAGTCGCTGTACTATCAACTGGACGGCCGCACAACGACGCTGTCGGTGGCCAACATGCGCCATTTCACGTGGTACACGGTCAACATATGGGCCTGCCGGAACCGACATGTCAACGAGACTCTTGAGGCATATGAAACCTCTCAGTGCTCAGGTCGGGCTTATAACACCT
Source organism: Lithosia quadra (assembly GCA_963576445.1). Classification (NCBI taxonomy): domain Eukaryota; kingdom Metazoa; phylum Arthropoda; class Insecta; order Lepidoptera; family Erebidae; genus Lithosia; species Lithosia quadra. The sequence goes on from OY754874.1 coordinate 13,652,041, forward strand.
TCCGCACGGCAGCAAGAGGTAAGTAACTTCACTCAATTAGTGTCATCAAAGAGTTTGGTATTACAGGAAGCCATAGAGTCTCGAAAAATAAAAAAAGAAACGTGTGGCACTCGGAAACTGCCGCGGTAAAGCTATTGCATAGCATTTTATTCAATATGCATAGATAAACTTCATTAGTTCCACTCAACACCACAGATGGCGTTGTTCTACATGCATTGACAAATGAAACTTGTGCGACACAAGGGGGGGTTAGGTTTTTATTTTCGTTACGGAATTTCTTGATTCGGTCGCCATGCTCAAAGCCGCGATAAAAGCTATGTAATAGTTTAAAAATGGAGTTCAGTTGTATGTTGTATAATGTAAGAACACAAGATGCCTCACTCTAAATATGCTCTCTGTTAGGTAGGATTCTAATATGTCTGTTAATTAATTTAGGAAGTATTTTTTGTAACTTATATAAGACTTTTACCTTACGCCAATCCTTGTCAAAATATATATCACAAAAAGATAAAAGCCGCTGCACAGCAAACCAAATTTCAGATTTTTATCACTACTGCTTGCAGTCCGAGACCTTCACAAATATAAGGAGTTTTTAATTTTGTATATTTGCAATTACCCGCACGTACTTATGTTGGTATGTGATATTATAGTTGACACGGATGCAGTAAGAGACGTGCGAGCTGAAGTGATAATGTTGCCGAACGCGACCACAGCAGAGGTGAACGTGACCTGGAAGCCGCCAGAGAACCCAAATGGGTTCGTCGTGGCGTACGCCGTGTCCCACTGGCTCATCGTAGAAAAAAATGAACAGGTAAGTGGCACGATAAATGAATACAACAAGTAAAGGAATATTAGGTACCTATACCTAGTATTTACCGTGATTACGAATAATAGTTAGTCTTTTTGGAGCCGAATCGTAACTAAGATTTCTCACAATGGGAACCTTTTCCAGGGATAAAAAACCTGTGTTATATATTCAAATAATTCAGACTATAATATAAACTTCTCTTTCTATCCAGTACCTAGCAAATTTCAACCAGATCCGTTCAGCCCTTTTTGCGTGATTGAGTTTTGTGATAACTTTTATAAAATTAGTAGGATGTGTTCTTATTGTCCATATTGCAGTGAATAAGCTAGGGTTCGTTATTTTCAGAGTTCAGTCAGTTCCGTTATTACGAGCTGTGTAACAGCGGACGCTCACGAAGCCAATGGATACGTGCACCCTATACGTGGTCTTAAAGCCGGCAACTACTCCGTCGAAGTCAAGCCTATCACCGTCGCCGGCGCAGGAAACGGCTCCATTGTCAATCATCCCCTCATTGTACCGGTATGTAAATGTAAAAGTGAAAGTCCGCACTAGACATCATTGATATTAATTTACTGTCATCGTACTTGAAGGAAGACAGGCTCAAGTTAACTTCACCTGCTAGTCGCAAGTTTTGCTCTCAGGGTTAAGGGATCAGACGGCAGTCCCTCCCGGAAAAATAGGGTTGGCAGCGCGAGTGTGAGGATGGTGTTGCTCACGTCTATAGACCCCGGTTGTCTGCCACCTTAGTGATAATGTTTCTAATAAATATTTTCTATTTTAGGAGAGAATTGAGCCGACTAGTACCGCATGGATCTGGGGTGTAGTGGGGGGTTGTCTGATAATGATGCTGTTCCTGGGTGGAGCCATCTGCTATGTGCGGCGCGGACTGTTGCCAATCTCAGAGGCTAACAAACTGTTCGCGAGCGTCAACCCTGAGTACGTGTCTACTATGTACGTGCCTGACGAGTGGGAGATTCCTCGATCTAGCGTAGAGCTAATCAGGGAACTTGGACAAGGATCGTTTGGAATGGTAAGTCATTTTTCTAAATATAATTCTAAGCTGCTAATTAGTAAAAAAAACCTACAATTCGATTGTAGTATCATTACAATATGCTTTATAAAATCTTTGCAATGAGTTGATCAAGTTTGCAATGGGATGCATGGTATGCCTGAGTGCAAGAAATAAAGACAAAAATAAGTGTTTCACCAATGTTTGTTAGAGAGCAGCAACGACAGCGACATCTCTGGCGTGGCGGTAAAGTGTTGGGTTCTATGTACGGTTGCGGGTTTGATTCCCACTCAGTGCAAATATGTACGAATATGTCTATTTGCATTAGTCTGGGTATTTAGCGATGTTTGTACTTTAGGCCTAGATAGCGCAGTGTCATAAGTCATAGAATAAGAATATTAAATATTTAAAAGTCTAATTTGATCTCCCATTTATGTAACAAGAATGCAAACTGCTTTAAGTCTTTTATGTTTTATATTTTTTTAGGTGTACGAAGGCTTAGTGAAAAATATAGAAAAAGGAAAATCGGAGACACGAGCTGCTATTAAAACTGTTAACGAGCACGCTACGGACAGGTAAATATTATAAAATTACCATTAAAAAAAACAACCGATTTAGATAGGCAGCAGACGCCCTCAGCTTCGCCTGCGTGGTTTGACACCTCCTGAAATTCAATTCAAACAAATCAACCTTCTATTAATGCCCCTCCTCTTTCACCGAACTAAAACGCTTGTGAGTCAATACCAACGTCGCGAGTCGGGGTGCGTGGGAAATGCCGGTGACCTTACATCCCGGCGCTAGCATTCGAAACGGCGTGCGGTTTAAATCGGTTCGACATAATCACCCCCGGGGGCCGCGCGGGTGGTATCCGTGGGGAATTTCGCACAAAAAAATTAAAGAAAATGGTCAATCAAAAAATTGACGTGGTGGTGTGTTGTCAGGGAGCGGCAAGAGTTCCTGAACGAGGCGTCGGTGATGAAGGCGTTCGACACGTTCCACGTGGTCCGCCTGCTGGGGGTGGTGTCGCGCGGGCAGCCCACGCTGGTGGTGATGGAGCTCATGGGCAGCGGCGACCTCAAGACGTACCTGCGCTCGCACCGCCCCGACGCGGACTCTTCGCTGCCGCGCAAGGGTCCGCCCGCCACGCCGCCCACGCTGCAGAGCATCCTGCAGGTATAACTATCACCAAATTTCCTTAACAAATGATCTAGATCGGAAAAACGGGACTTGAACCTGCGATCAGTCCCTTACAGGGGAACGCTCTGAGCTCTGACCAACTGAGTGACCGGGGCCCGTCCTGGATATTCACTTTTAACGATCTAAATTATTAGGACACTTAGTAAGCTTATACTAATTGCTTCCAATTTTATTTAATTATTATTGATTAGATTTAAGTTTTCAATTAAATAAATTTAATTGAAAACTCAAATCATTTGTTTCTTCATATTCTGCCACAAGGGGCGTGTAAATTTCACAAGTTATGTCATAATGTAGGTATGTTAAAAACCTCTGGTGCAGACTTTCCTCTCGAGGTTGGGAAGTTAAGCTACAGTTATTTCTATAAAAGCTGTATAAACTAAAGCAAGAGGAGAAGAAGTAACCGGAGTACTGAAATGATAGACTGGACACAACCGGGGATATAGCTAAGATGATGATGATTCAGTATTGTCATGTTTCCCTAAACTACAGAAATACAGCATAGTCAACAACATCAATTTCAGGACGCTATTTTTTTAATTTCCAGATGGCTATAGAAATAGCAGATGGTATGGCTTACCTATCGGCCAAAAAGTTCGTGCATCGCGACCTCGCGGCGCGGAACTGCATGGTCGCCGAGGACCTCACCGTGAAGGTGGGAGACTTCGGCATGACCAGAGACATCTACGAGACTGATTATTATAGGAAAGGCACTAAGGGCCTACTGCCCGTGCGATGGATGAGTCCCGAGAGCCTAAAGGACGGGGTAAGATAATCTTTTACATATTTTACAATTTACAATCAAATCAAAATTTTGATTACGTTCATCACATGGTACCTACGGGGAATAGTTTATGTGCTATTCTCAGACCCACTGAATATATATACACAAAATTTCATAGAAATTGTTCAAGCCGTTTTGGAAGAGTTTATTACAAACACCTGTGACTCATGCATTTTATTTTATATAATAATAGGGAGTCTACGTAACCACAAGTATTATAAGGTATAATACGATTCCAATTTATTCACAGGTCTTCTCCAGTAGTAGTGATGTATGGAGTTATGGCGTCGTCTTATGGGAAATGGCGACGCTTGCAATGCAGCCCTACCAGGTAAGATATATGTATTGTGACATTTGTGACCTTGCTGCTTATAAATTGGTCATAACTATGAAACAGATGTTCGCATTTACCTGCACATGTTACTTAGGTTAAAGTCAGTTCTTTCTTAGTATATGTTAACAAATAAAATAAAATAAACATACTTTTGGTACGATCCTAATATTGAGCTATTCAGATTAACATTTTACACTAGCCTATGTCCGTGACTTCCTACCGCATGGACATCAGTTTTCAATGTATCTGGATCTACTCAAGCGATTGTGATCAAACATGTGCAAGATTTTAAGTCTGACCAAGACGTTACAAACAAAAAAAACCACACCAATATTCGTTTAGTAGTTTTTGTGAAAAATAGACGAGAGTTCCAAAATTTAAATGTTCAGTTCATATAATACAACCCAAGTATTTTTTTAATATATCCAATGTACGGACACAGTGTTCACTTACAATGTTATAATAGTGTAGGTGGGAGTTGATGTACAGCTCGTTTACAATGTTATAATGTATAGTATATAAGTGGCTGGTGTGCGGCAGGGGCTGTCCAACGAGCAGGTGGTGCGCTACGTGGTGGAGGGCGGCGTGATGGAGCGGCCGGAGCACTGCCCCGACCGCCTGTACGAGCTCATGCGCGCGTGCTGGGCGCACCGCGCGCTGCTGCGGCCCAGCTTCCTGCACCTCGTGGCCGACCTGGCGCCCTCCGCGCAGCCGCACTTCCGCCAGCGCAGCTTCTTCCACTCGCCGCTGGGCCAGGAGATGTACGCGCTGCAGCGCACCACCCTGGGTCAGTATCACCCCACCCCACACACCCACACCCCACACTCAACTCACACTCGCTCACAACTCACTCGCCGACTTCACATTCAAACTCACGCCACACAATCACATCTTACGCTCACGGTTACACCTCACACTCACACAAAACTAACTTTCAGTACTAACATTCACAACGCACACTTTACATCCTTATCCTTACCATTTCACGTGTCAGACGATATTATGATTTTTAATGTTCGACTACCTACATATCTAGTGGAAGACAGATTATACATATCAGGGATAAAAGAGCAAATAGGCTGCAATGGTTGTCTTTGCCTATGTAGAGAGTATAATTATACCTATGTATAATCAACTATAAAATAATTTAACAAGATGAAAAAATTCATACTGGCGGATGGCTTTTTGTAGTTTTGCACCCAATTTCATAATATAGTGGTAACCATCATATTATAAACTTAGGTACTATCTCATCTATAGTTGTTCAATATAGCCGTCGGCAAATAATAACATTTGTCACGACGAGTATAATGTGAGACCGCTTTTTGTTTTTACCATTATGGCCGCGTAGAGACGTGTGCCGAGTCGCCAGCACGCTCATGAATTGTAAGTAGCGGCACAAGTTCTATCGAGTCTATTTAACTGAATTTATTAAGCTGTTAGAAACAGATGAATCGATATAAAACGATGTAGTGTTGAGGAAGGCCTCTATATTATTACCCAAAACGGATCGTATTTGTCCAAGTTTTATCAATGATATACGATCATATCATTGATAAAACTTGGACAATATTCATCCAAAGCCGACAGAATAGTCTAGGAACTCTGTGTTTACCGAAATCATTGATCATGATTCCTGTATCAGATTTGCTTTTATTCAATATTTTAGCTAAATGTTTTGCATGTATTCTAATGTATTCAACAATTGCTAGGCTGGCAAGCTAGGTATATCAATTAAAACAAGTTTAAAGTGGCGAAAGTAATTATCAGACTATTAATTGGTCAATCGCAATGTCGATACTCCTTAAAAAGTTCGAAGTTCGAGATCGAAAGGACAGCTCATTTAAATTTTCACTGAATTTATATTGTCCAAGTTGTATAAACAATATACGAACAAAGTAGCCCTCATAGGTTAGTCACCAAAAAGATTAATAGGCAATCTTCAACAGTACAACTGTAAAATTTTCGATGATATTCTTCTGTTCCTTACTGTGTTGTTTTGCTAAATTGACTCGATTAGTTTGCATGTTTACAATAATAAATAAAAAAGTAAACGCGAACCACTTTTGTGTTGTATCATGTAGCGACAGTGCCTATATTTATTTTGCGTTAACTAATTCGTGGTCTCCCTGATCGATCGAAACGCCAAACACGCATCCATCGATCGATAACTTAATTTCATTACGCTTCCGTATCACAGTAAATGGGTCAGGTGCTCCTCAGTAGACCTTACTTAATTTTGTTAGTTTGAATATCACCTCTCGCTAGTACCTCGCAGCGGTGTAGGAGCTAGTGGTGGTGTGTGACGTGTGCGTGTGTGTGGTTGCAGTGGACGAGGAGGCGCCGGAGGTGAACGTGGGCGCGGTGGCGACGGGCTCGGGCTCCAACCTGTTCGGCGTGTCGGGGCGCCTGGCGTCGTGGGTGCGCGAGCTGTCGTCGGTGCGCTCGCGCGCGTCCGACGACGCGGCGGCCGAGCCGCTGCAGCCGCTGGGCGGCGGGGGCGGCGCGCCGCTCATGGCGGGCTGCAACGGCACCACGCCCGCGCCGCCCTGCTAGCGCCGCCCCCGCCCCCCCCCACCCCCGCCAACACTTCTGTTCGTCTGACGGTTCGTTTTCATATCAGGATAGTAATATTTTTGCTGGGACGATATTGAGTGTGTCGATTTGTCTCGACGTGAATCCTATAGTTTACCTCGACGTTATTATAATAGTTATAAATCGGTGTCACTTTTGACATAGCCTATTAATGTTAAGTTTACCGTTTAGGATGTAAGGCGTGTATAGTTTTGTGTGGGCGAGATCGTGTACAAATTATTTTAATTGTTTTCTTGACGCGCAGTTCGGTGTTCGCCGCCGTTGAGAGCGCGGGTACGTTTCGAAGCGGGCGTCGCGTTATTGTGTTTGTTGCGCCTGCGTTACTTTTTTGAGAACGTATGTTGCGATATGTCAATATCGATACGATATGAATGTGTCATTGTTCTTATCGATATATACCGCTTAAAATACTCAAGTAGTTCAGTACCTATACCGCTTTATATATAAATATGTCACTATTGTTTTTATCTCATAGTATAATGATTTATTCCAAATAATCATTTTAAAATCTAACCACCAAAGATTTGGGAACTAATCGTCTAAATTAAATTTGTTTTTGCTGTTACTTTTCGTAGCTGTTATCGACATTTACAAAGTTAATTTTAACTGTATGTATGTATGTATTTATACAGGGGCGTTTCATACGCTCGCTAACCGATATCATTAAAAGCATAACCAACACAGTTACAGTTTTGTTATAGGAGAAAAATAACTTGTTGAGTATTGCCAGGTGTAAACAAGTTAGGACGGGGCAGGCGTATGTATCAGATGCGCAAAATGAGAGATTCGCAAAATGTTAGCAGCAGTTTCGTGTCCGGAAAATTATAAGCTAATAAATTATTTTATATAATAAAAACTGTGATGTGATTAATGTATACATTGTATACATAATGAGTAATAGTTTGTAAATCTGTAATTTTGCGTTTCTGACAAATTGCGTCGAACCCGCTTAGAATATATTGCACAACCTACTAAGACAAATGTATATTTTGTGTAGTTTGTACGTGCGTGTACTTACTAGTATCAGTTAAATGTATACCGCAAAAATATTATTTAATGACATTATTTATGTATCACTCTCAACGCGTCATGTTGGAGTTCCTCTCAAGTGGATGTCAGTGTAACCCCATCGACTACAATGCAATAGCTAGTTTACCTGTCACTATTGTTATATAGTTCTATAATTATTATTATGATTCTTATTTTAAAGAAAATATACTTTAAAAACTTAAGTCTATAACTAATTGTGCAAGGTAATCGGTGGACTATTTACGTCTAACTACAGTTAAAGTATCTCATAAGACTACTTGTAATAAGTTACTGAAATTATATATTATTTGTGTAACGAGAATTTAATATATGTGTATATCTATTTCCATATATATTAATAAGATAGTGAGTCACATTAGGAGAATTGTAAAATGCAAATATTATTATGTATTCATAATACTTAATTGTGTTCATATCGTATTTCCATTTCGTTAATTGCAAGTTCTGAAATACAAGTTCGCTGTGTTGACCAGTAACATAATGTTAGGTTAAATAATAAATATATGTAACTACATAGTTCCTTTAATATTTTGTTCACATTGTATTGTGCAGTATATACAAATTGTTCACTTTATTAATTTTATAGATGAGATAATGTTAAATAGAAACGTTCGTAGGCGAATTTGATGGTTCCACTTGGAACTTATAGTTTTGTATATGTAACTACAGACATATTATTGACGGCAGTTTACTAGTTATAATATTGACTATGACGCTAGCTACATAATTGTAATTAACTGTAAACTATAATTGATAAGATGTACACCCAACCAAAGTTAGACTCCAATTATACGCAACAGTAGTAGACGCCGGGGCCGCGAGCTCCGGCGTGTAACAGTCACTGTGACGATAAAGTGGTGTAAGGGTTTAAACGAGTGCCTTCAGACATCCAGCCTTCTTTGCAATGCAGGTTTGTTGATTGTGTGAGGCGAGCGCCGCCGGACACTCGCGAGTCGCGCATCCATTTGTATCTGTACCATGTTTATTGTACAACAATATTACGAGTAGCTCACGCTAGAAAGTTTTAGCTAAAATTTACTTATTTAAATTGTTTTCTTTTGAACACAATCATGAACCTGTGCCACAGGAAAACTATGCAGCTCGGTTGGCTGTGGATATGGGCGGTGTATAATGAATGGCTTACCGATAGTATTTTATTTATGGCGACGGCCACCTTTTGTTGTGGATTAGTTGGTAGTCCAATCAGATTAAAGTAATGTAGTGATACGTCAAGTTACGCAGAGGGCGGCTGCAGCTAGTACACCCGTTGTGTTGTGGGGCACAAGGCACGTTGCATCACCGGTTTGAATGTTTATAGTGGAAGCGAAGCAATCTCTGCTGAATCCGAAATCCATATATTGTTTTGTGCATGATTATTGCATAGTGCCTTTTGCTCAATTATGAGGAATATCGTAGGTAGAGGTACCGTTAATCGTAACCTAAATATATTAGAGCTATAATTTATTTCCATTTGATGTTACGCGACATTCCAGTGAAGTGAGATAAACAAAGCCCCACCAAATTAAACGAAACTGCACTGGAATGTTGTGATGCAACGTTTCGTTCACACAGAAGTTCGCATTTACAGGATCGTTTCAACAGATCCGCTACTGGTATTGTTCGCGTCACGGTTACAGGACCGTGAACTGTAGAACGGACCTCTGTGTGAGCGACAGTAAGTTATAATGGTGGAGTCGATAGGCCGACGGAGCTCGCGTCGCGCCGTGTCGCACAACGTTGCCTCCGGCGGACGGCGGACGGCGGCCCGGTCTACTGTCGAACGACTATTACTTGCGCTCTTATTTTTATCAGTATTTGTTTCATTGTGATTATCACCTTACAAGGCAGTTACATTACCTCATTTTAGTAATTATATTATGCGTAAATTATTGACTGATAAAATAATTTCCAAATGATTTCCTTGTGTGAATTGTGTAAGTGTTTTATGTAAGTGTCGGGGTAGCGTTGTGCTATATGCTCAATTTAGATACAATTTCACCAAACGATTGATATAGTGTACAATTTTATATAATTAATTTAATGAAAACCGAGTACCTATTAATAATTTTAATATTTATATTAATAAAAGTTATAAAAAATAGTAAAACATAGTTTTCAATATCATGGCATCCTTCGTTTGAATATTACGACAGGTTCAAATATTTCGTGATTTTTCTGAATAAAACTGATTTCTCAATTTTCATACATTTATGTTTTTATTTTTATTTATAATGCCTTTACTTGTCTTTTATAGTGGGAAGTTGCATCAAGGTCTTCTTCACCTTCAGTTTGAGAGGTTTCCTGGGTATGATACCTGGTACCCTACACTCACAAGGCGTTTTCTCTGTATAGCGCTTGAGCATCAATGCTAGTAACCAGCCTGCGATATCACCATTATCTTTAAGTTTTTTAAGAAACCGTATGTAGTGCGCTGGAAGTTGGTGTTGTTCAGCACCCATTATAAGAATTTGTTTATAAGACCACGACGGCCACCGCTCCACAGGCATGGGATCATGGTCACCTCTTGGCAATGGATAGATTTTTCTCATATACGTGCGACACAGAAAGTCACCCATATACGGTGTATGGACTGTTACATATTTTATGAAGTAACTTTTTTCATCTACTCTTTTTTGGCTGAAAATAAAATTTTCTTGTAATTTATTACCTCCTATATTAGTTACAACTTTTACCTACCTTATATTATGTAAGATTAAATAATCGAAAAAGTAGAGGCAATAGGAGTTTTCAACTGATTTAGAGTCATTATTTAGTCATTTGAGCATCATCATCTGAATACGAAGTTAATAAATTAATAAAAAATATTATTTTTTGATTAAACGGTTTTACATACTATTATATTGTATTATCATCAAAACTAAAGATTTCTGCCAAATATCAGACCAATCCAGCCACTGGAAAGGGGTCAATTTTTAATTACTAGATTTTATCCAAACAAACAGGTCAAGTTAAATAAAACCGTTTTATAAAAAAATCACTTACTCATCAAGTGACACCATGTCATCTTTATGTAGTCTCCATATGATGCCCCACGTTTGGGCATTGGCGGTAGGAACTATAGTAGCAATTGGCCCTCCCCAAAATGGAGAGAACCTGCTGAAGTCCAGTCTGTAATTCTTGGGCACAAACAGAAACAACATAGGTAATTATAAACATGAACCATGTCTGTAAACAGACTAAAGTTTTATGTTTATTTATAATTGTTATATATTTAAGACTCATGGACAATGACTGTCGGTATTTCCGTGAGGGACAGGAAGAGCCACGTCCGTCGTTTAGGATGAGGTTGACTTGGCCCCTGCACACCCCACAAGGTAGGTATACTAGATACTCATGTGATGGTTACTTTACTTACATCCAGACGTGCTATGGAAACAAATTCTGCAGTCGGGTTAAACCATTTGACTCGAAATCCCAGTAAATTGGCTCCATAAGCGAAGTACAAAAAGGTATCACGTGTGCGAATGTCTTGCTTCAACATTTTGAGAACGAGGCGGTGACATTATCAATGAACGACCAGATGAAAGGGTATTTGGAAAATATTTATTAATTTTGATCTCGACATGTAGATAGGGCTCCGGCTCTGAGACAGAGCAGGCAGAGCAAGACAGAGTAACCATCACGAACCATAAACATGACGTTATGACGTTGATTAGTCTATTTACGTCACTCGTCACTATGATTTTTTTACGTCGTACCAAAAATAAACTTTCTAGTTCAAACTGCTTTGTCCATTTTTAGCAATAAGTATAGCCACATAATAACAATGTGAACCCTTGTTTCTTGATTTAAATTACTGAACAGGCTAATTGATTGATTGGTTGAAGTAAATTAGAAACTCGCAGAAACAAAAATATAAATTGTTATTTAGAGACTAATAGGTGTTATAGATTTAATTTCTTAATCATTTCAGGGGATGCCAATTTACCATTATGTGGTATCTTTTTTAGTTCTACCACGTAATCGTATGGTAAACTACATTCAATAGCACCTCTTGTGATACAGTCTAGGTAAGTTATGCACGGTCTTCTCTCCTCAGGCCATTCTTCACCTTGCTCACGTACTGGCGGAACGACTGCTTGTTGCACGGTCCGGCACACTACGATTGTACCATCAGAAGTAACAACATTGACATCCCTCGCAATGTACGAATTTGTGTCAACGCCTTCATGTCTGAAATGAAAGTATATGTCTATAGATAGGTAATGAAATATGAGTTATTACTAGGCGCCAATACGCGCCAATACTACTCTTCTACTCCTAATTTGATTTTTCTTGACTTTTACGGGAGCAAATGTCGTCAGACTCCCCGGCCCTATTAGTCGAGTACCATCAAGGCTGTAAAATGTATGTAGGTAGATATACAGTATCTATACTTAGCTTTATAATATAAGTGAATACATGTTACCTATCTAATGCCTCCATGTCAGAGTTATGTAGTCTCCATATTGCACCCCAAACATGAGAATTTTTTGTAGGTACAAGAGTAGCTGACGCACTACGCCACGTATCCGTATATTTAAAACCTAGCTGATGATCCTGAAAGTAAACAATGTGGGTAAGATAAAAATAATGTAACATTCGCGGCGTAATGTAACATGCAACGAGCGTTACGTCGTGTACCGCTAATCTAGCGGTTCGCATGGTCAGTAGCAGTACGCAACAAAGTAGGTCAGCAACCAAAGGTGTTAGTCAATTAGACATGCATAATTATGCATAATGCATAACCCTGTTATAAATCTGGAGTTCTATTGAATAAGATCAAATTATTTTTTGTAGAGTTTTATTGTACAAAAAGTATTACTGCATTAACTTTACAAAAGCCACAAAAGGTGCTTTTTTTAAAGTTCTGTCAATCAATCATTTTTTTATTACTGTCTATTATATAGGTATCCTACCCTACCGTAATCGTATGTCCTATAATCCTACTGATTTTAAGATATTTTTTATGGGATATAATCAACTATCCAACACAAAGATAAGAAAAACCAAGAATTCTAAGAAATTCAGATTGATATACTTACTTCCAGCCGACCACTCCCTAACAGTTCTGCTGATGGCGTATTTCTAATTATCCTTTGCTTTAGTAAGTTGCTGCCATACGCGAAGTACAGAAACGTATTATCAACAGGTGCGAACATTGTCATCAAAGGATGTTGTCACTTCTTATTTCTATTTAACTTTCAGAGGTTATATATATATCAAGTTGTTATTGTAGAGGTATTTTCTATAATCAGTCTTTATTCGTGACTGACTTGACATTTGCAATCAACACTATTTAACGATATGACGTCACACTGATATCATTAATTTATCAAACGTTATCATATTTTTTACAAAAATACGTCGAAATGTATGTAGCTTTAGGAGTATATTGAGCCCACCAAGATCTTCGGGGTTCAAGCCAACCTCATCTGTTAGCCGTTGCACCTGCTTATAAGCGGGCCAGATTTGAGCACAGGCTTTTCTCTCACGGATGTGGGGTCAGACGGTAGTCGCTCCAGTAAAAGTCAAAGCCAAATCAAGAAAAGAGTGGGAGAATGGACCCTGGGCTTTAACTCTCGAACTACTAATAAATAAATGCAAAAATATGTTCTATATTAACTGACTTTTAAAAAGGAGGAATTTGTTCGCGTGAGTAAAACTTTTTGTATATGAACATTATGAACAGATTTTACCTAATGATGAATCTCTCTTTGTGTACTTGTTTTTAAATAAATTCAATTTCTTTTTACTTGTTTATTCTTTCAACAAGCATATAAAATATGATATATAATATAATATAGGTATAATACATAACATAGCATTTTTATCTGGAAGACAGTTCCCGTAACGGTAGAAGCTTAACACAGATAGTAAATAAAAAATATCAGCCAAATAAGCCAAAATTCTAAAATTTACATCTGTAAATTTTTGAATTTTCACCTTCACTTTTTAAAGGTTTTAAACATTAAATGAAGGCGTTTGTGAAACTGAGACGAGAATTAAACCGAATTTTGAACACACATTTTATTATGAGAATCGAGTCCCTCAGGGTCAAAACTTTGGTATCAACTGAAAAACTCGTTTTAGTCAGGTGCTAATTTATAACACATACATATCACCTCCATTAACTCCTGAATCAACATTAAGAGTCTAACTAGAGAAGCATTTCAATTATTTCACTATTCATGTTCAGGCTGTTAAAATCCATTGGTGTCAGACAGACAGAATACATAAAAAGTTATATACATATAAACATCTATTCTAATGCATATCACAGACTTATGGATGTATTGCAAATATATAATAACTTAATGATAAATAAAACAGTATAATAACATTTAACTACATAAGTAAAGTACATAACTTATCTATAATAAATTTATCAATTTCATACAGTTTGGGCTAATTTCTCAAGCATTGCTGGTGGGGCCAATTTACCATTATTCGGTATCTTTTTAAGTTCTTCAATGTAATAATCCGGTATATTACATTCAGTTGCACCTCGTACAATACAATCTACATAAGTAATGCATGGTCTTCTCTCTTCTGGCAATTCTTCACCGTCCTCACGTAGTGGCGGGTTGATTGTTTGTTGATAAGTTCGGCAAACTACTTTTAAACCATTGGATGTAACAACATCTACATCTTTTGGAAAGTACCAATTAACGTCAACACCTTCTTGTCTGAAAAATAGATCATAGAATTAAATGCATGTGGGTACATGGGGGCCCAACTAAGATCTTCTGACACCTTAGCCAGTATATTGGTTAATTAACGAACAGCAACATAAGATAAACTATAAAAAGTACCTATCTAATGTCTTCATGTCAGCATTATTTAGTCTCCATATTGCTCCCCAAACATGTGAGTTTTTTCTAGGTATAATAGTAGCCGATGTACCATGCCAGTTATCTGAATATCTCATGAAATCAAGCTGGTGATCCTGAAAGTAAACAATGATACAGTGCAAATATTACCGTCAAATTATAATATACTACACTCTCAATCTATACTCAGATATATATTATGTTAGTACATGCATCCAAAGCTTTTCCTTGTAAGCCAGTGGCCCCTCTTCTACTCTTTATCTTGGCTTTTGTGGGAGTGACTGCTATCTATCCTCCCAACCCGAAAGGAAAGCCATTAGTGGTTCTTTCAGAATCTTTGGGTTTTCCTAAATTACTTTAATTTAGGTATCCTACCTATATTATAGGTATACTATATATTATATGTATTATATTGTATAATATAGGTACAGTAAGGGTCTCAGACATAGGCAATTACTGACACCACAATGCATCTTAGTCCATAGAAGTTGAACTAAATTAAAAATTAAATTAAATTCCCTGATTTCAAAAAAACTACATTTTCTAACAAAATTAATGTAAAAAAATAATTAAACAATGAAACCACCTGTACATACGATGAGAGTCTACACACACATACACATTTAGCTGATAAGCGATTTGGGTAGCTGACCTCTAGATAAGAGCGGTCCTAAATAAAGTTAGATACCTGTTAGATTTATATTTCGTATCGCATGTGAAACGTCAATGTGGTGTCGACGTAATAATATTGTGTCTTGGAATGTGTACTGATCACAGTTCGTGTAGGTATGTATCCAAGTATACCTACTTGGCCAATAAATGTAAACTCCTGTTAAATTGTTGACATGGTTCTTCTCAAATAAAGCCGCCGATATCAAGCGCTCGCCGCGCGCTGTCGGCGGGTTAGGGTGCAGACTCCTTTACTACTTAGACTGTATATTTTGAACGAGGGGTTCTTATAGGATGTTGTAATTTGGTAAAAAATATGATTAAAACTATGAAAATAAAACTCTAGTTTCTGCCCTAAATACTAGACTGATTTTTTTCAAACTTGGCTCAGTTCAAGCTAAGGGGACACCGAGTACATGGTTCAAATTATTGCCTATATGTGGTCTCCATACCGTATATTATGCCGGAAAAGCCGTTACAATACAAAGTCTATAGACAACAATAAATATTCTGAAAGATCCAGATTTAAATAGTATGTGGGTACTTACATCTAGCCGACCGCTTCCTAAGAATTCTGCTGATGGGTTGTTTATATGTATCCTTTTCTTCAATAAATTGCTACCATATGCGAAGTAGAGAAACGTATTTTCAATAGATTTAAACATTATTCCTGAGGTAGATACGCGTATGTTGTAAATGAGAATGAAACGCTGATAGGTATGCCGTTTATCTTAGAGTTATCTCTGACTGTTTATGATATAATAAGATATACTGCTTTATAAATCGTTTCACGTTGTTCTACCAAATACTATGTGTTGTGTGTTGTTGTGTTGCTTTCGTACTCTAATGCAATATTTACTTTTATTACGTATTATGTATAGTGGTGGCATTACCAGTTATATTTCAATATTTCGTTGGCCTGTTACGTTGTTGGAAGATAACCGTTGTTGTAAACAGTTCTTAAATTATTACTGTTATATTTTTATACCTACCTACTCCTACTTCACACCAGTCACTTAATGTTGTGCATAGACAATTTTTTATTTTCTACTTTTTAAAGTCTCTATGGTCATGTTGTCTATGACAACATGACCATAGATAGTTTTCCTTAACGACTTTTTTTCCATTGGCAATGTTACTGACCTGTTAGTTGGTAATGGTAATGTTGACAACGGAAAAAAATGTAACGACTAGTGTATTTTTGAGAATACTATTTATTTTCGTATTCGTAATCGATAAGATGATACAATGAGAATTATTGAACAATCCTAATGTACTTGGCAGCTGTTCTCACTTCATCCATATTGTATTTTTTTTTTTTTTTTTGAAGTCCCATAATATCAAAAGTATATATTTTGAATTTAAAGTGGTTCTGAGATTATTTACGTCATTAGAAAGATTAGGGCCTAAAAATTATACCTTTGAAATATAGCACCTAAAAATATTAAAAAAGAAATTTATAATTTAATTGAAAAATACTGGGTTATGAAAATGGGTTCAAATTAGTTTTACAAATTAGTAATTAAACCTATGAAACGTATTTATTTTTCATAAATACACAGTCAGGTCATAAGTATTGTCACACAGTAAAAACTTTTCTTTTAGAATGCAGGCCTAAAAAAAAAATATTGAATTGGAATTTCGAATTGTTCATGAAAATAAAAATGTATACTTATTAGAATTTTACTCATTTTTAAATATGGAGTGGACGCTTAAAGAAGACCGTGTTGCAGTTATTGCGTTGCATCGTTGCGGTTACGCGCCAATTCAAATTTTTGACATACTGAAAAATTTGAATATAACCAAAAGATTCGTTTATCGTACCATCAAACGATACAATGAAGACTCTAGTGTAGATGACAAGTCAAGAAGTGGTCGCCCTCGGTCTGTTAGGACTCCAGCAGCTGCAGTGATAAAGGCTGTGAAGGCGCGAATTCAAAGAAATCCCAAACGTAAGCAGAAACTGTTGGCCCTTCAGATGGGTTTAAGCAGAACCACAGTGAAAAGGGTGTTAAATGAAGACTTGGGGCTTCGGGCATATCTAAGAAAAACAGGACATAGTTTGAATGCTCGTCTAATGGACCTGAGACTGAAGAGATGCCGCGCTTTGTTGAAGCGGTACGCGGGAAAAAAATATCGGGAAATTCTTTTTTCGGATGAAAAAATTTTTACCGTAGAAGAGAGCTACAACAAACAAAATGATAAGGTGTACGCACACAGTAGTGAAGAAGCGAGCAACCGTATTCCACGTGTACAACGAGGTCATTTTCCATCCTCGCTCATGGTATGGTTGGGAGTTTCTTACTGGGGTTTAACAGAGGTACATTTTTGTGAGAAAGGTGTAAAAACGAATGCAGTTGTGTATCAAAATACAGTCCTGACGAACCTTGTGGAACCTGTTTCTCATACAATGTTCAATAACAGGCACTGGGTATTCCAACAAGATTCGGCGCCAGCTCATAGAGCGAAAAGTACACAAGACTGGCTGGCGGCGCGTGAAATCGACTTCATCCGGCACGAAGATTGGCCCTCCTCCAGTCCAGATTTGAGTCCGTTAGATTACAAGATATGGCAACACTTGGAGGAAAAGGCGTGCTCAAAGCCTCATCCCAATTTGAAGTCACTCAAGACATCCTTGATTAAGGCAGCCACCGATATTGACATGGACCTTGTTCGTGCTGCGATAGACGACTGGCCGCGCAGATTGAAGGCCTGTATTCAAAATCACGGAGGTCATTTTGAATAAAATTTATTCTCATAAGAATCTATGTTTTGTTAAGTTCATTTTGGTATATAAATGGTTACATAATGAATAAACTTGTCTCGATTATTTTATATTAAACATGTGACAGAATTTATGACCTGACTGTGTATATTCTAATTAGTATTAAAAAAAAAACTATATCAGCATTATTACTTTAAAAGACAAAAATTAAATTACCACCACAGCCATTTTTCCTTCTATCACAAGATAAGCTTTATTATAAATTAATAAAACGCGAATGACGTGTAGAGATAATTTCTAAACTAAACGTATTATTTTGGCACTTTCCTTCCTATCCGTTAGGTAGAAATCAGTTCATGGTTATTTCAGTTATTTGTCCTTGAAAATTTGACAGTTTCAATTATTTTACCAATTTATTGTTCGTTTTTCGTTTTTCGTTTTTCGTTTTTCGTTTTTCGTTTTCGTTTTCGTTTTATTGGCCTAAAGCTGTCACATCAGTCGCATAATGTTGTGCATAGACAATTTTTTATTTTCTACTTTTTAAAGTCTCTATGGTCAGCCATTACTGAGAAAACAATAAATATTTCGACTTTTACTGTCGAAATATTTATCATTCGTTGCTATTGTGATTCCCATTATACGATAAAATTATTTTAATGGATATGCAGGCGGTTTAAATTAATATAGTAATATTTAATTAAGTCTAAATCAAAGACGATAGATAACTTATCGTCTTTGGTCGTTATCTATCGTCTTTGGTCTAAATGTTACAATTATTCTAAAATGTACTCTATTTGATTTGAAACACTGACCTGTAATAATAATCACTAGACTGGCTATTCTATAGAAAATGACAATTATTTTTTGTGCTGATTTGAAGCGCCGCGTTTGACAGACGAGTGTACTGAGAACTAATTAGTTTGCAAATGGCCGTTGTTTGTTTACCTATCTGAAATGGAGTCTGTGTGAAATTCGAAGTTTTTTTAAGTAATTATTGTGTTTGTGCTACAAATTGAAGTGTTTTAATTTATATAAAGTTGGTTTATGTTGGATAATTAAGAACCAGATATTAAGAGAAGGGCAGTGGTGTTTCTTGTCACAAGTAAGTAAATATAAGAATTTAACACTTAAACTTTTATTATAAAACCGTAATTTAGGTTATTTTTTTATTATTATTTATTATGGTTATTATTTAAATAGATATCGCCATTGGTCATAATGACCATTGGTTGTGGAGGTCAGATGGCAGTCGCTCCACGGAAAATATCGAAGTTCAGCCGCATCACTGTTAGACTGGCAAGCCGACCCCAACTGAGTTGGGAAAAAGGTTCAGAGAATGATGAATTTAGGTTATTTTTACTATGATAAGCGAATACCCTTCGAGTTAGGGGATTTTAATAATATTTTCATAACCAATAATGTCTAATAGGGATGTCAAAATGTATATCGGTAATTATCTATCCAGTGCCAAAATTCGTAGGTATACTTTTAAACACAAAAGGCTTGGTATTATGCACTACAAATAATTTTATGAACATATTAAAATTGTATTTTTCATTAATAAATACTTCAAATTGAAGTAGGTAGTTGAAACAGTGATATTTGAAAAAGTTTCATCGATACCAAGACAGGTTGCCAAAATGGCGATTTTCAATGAGGCACACTGTAGTGGGACTGATCGCCAGTCCAGAGTACTTATACAGGTCAGTGATTTGAAACTACAATACAATAGACTATAGACGTACTCAAGAACTTTATGGTCCAGATAAACGCCGCGCATTACACGCTATACAGATGGTACAGAGCGCGCGACGTTTTTAATTTCAAGAATTGGGCATCTTCACGGACGGCTCGGCTCGCGTAGGATCATGCTACCCAGCGTCGTTTAAACGAGCAGGCTTGTCCGGTTTCCAGATTCGGATTCCAGATCAGAAACGTTATGAATTCAGATTCGATAACCTGAATTTCATGAATGAAATTTATTTTCATACAAAATGTTCAACGAGGCGACACGTCATTCATAGGCGTTATAGACATATATTATACTAGATATATATCAACTTAATATCGTTAGAACTATAAAATAAAATAAAAAATATTGTTAGAAAATTATATCATTATAAATGAAACATAATTTAGTGTTATCCATAATCATCACTACTATCATCAATTATATTTAGATCAGATTAAATAATTATACCTTTGCAATATAGCACCTAAAAGATTTTTTAAATAAATTCAGCTTATTATAATATTATTATAATAAGTATCATTATACTTATTATCATAACTTCCTTGGACGTACTGAATAAATATTGAATTTTAAAAAAGAAATTTATAATTTAATCGAAAAAATACTGGGATATGAAAATGAGTTCAAATTAGTATGAAACGTATTTCCCATATATATATATATTCTAATTAGTATTAAAACAAAAAACTATCTCAGTATTATTACTTCAAAAGACAAAAATTAAATTACCACCACAGCCATTTTTCCTTCTATCACAAGATAAGCTTTATTATATAAATTAATAAACCTGAATAATACGTTTAGAAATTATCTCTACACATCGTAGAGATAATTTCTAAACGTATTATTTTGACAGTTTAAATAATAATAATGAATAATACAACACTTTCCTTCCTATACATTATTAGGTAGAAATCAGTTTTTGTTATTTGTCCTTTTGTCCTTGAAAAATTGACAGTTTCAATTACCGTTTATCGTTTTTCGTTTTTGTTATTTGTCCTTTTGTCCTTGAAAAATTGACAGTTTCAATTACCGTTTATCGTTTTTCGTTTTCGTTATTACTGTTATTAGCCTAAAGTAAGTACGTAATATTGACAGCGTTGATGACATTTGACAAATCTGACAATGACTGAAGAATAGTGAAGAAAGTTACTTTTTTTTTTTCCTCCGTTGTTTGATAACAGGTTATTTTGCTCGGCCATAATGCATTAGTAAGTTATTTTTTAATATCGCGTTATTTAAACAGTTATCTAATATATTTGCCACTACTAATTATGTAGTCTTCATTTAGAGGTTATGTTATTATGATCTTCTAATCTGTGGATTATCTGATCTGTCACTTCTGTCAAGTACTATGATTAGTTTGTCATCTGTCTATCTACGATATTTTATATCCGCTTCCGCTATATCGATAGCGATAATAAATATTCTAGAAATTATTATTTTAGAAATATTATATCTCTTGTATTTTTTATATTTAGGAATTAATCGGGCGTTTATGTATCCGCTCAAATTGCCCAAATGTTAAAAACGGGATGTTTCGGGTGCTTTTCATCAGCAGCCATGGTGCCCGTGGCCAAGGGGGCAGTGATGAGTTTATACCGTTTATACCGGTTTATACACTGACAAGTGACACGTGACACCTCCCTCTTTGCCTAAAATGCCAGGGTATAAATATTAGGACCTTGAGCTACCTTATACGCCTTACACCTTCAAGAATTCATGAAAAAAAAACATAGTATTAAACACTATTAAACACTTTGTATAGTAACAATATTAAGTAGGTAGGTACCTACCTAATAATTTTCTACTTTTCTTACTGTGTCTGCACTATCCATATCCATATACAGGCCAGCCATGTATAGGCTATCTATACCTATATATATAGGTATAGATAGCCTATACATGGCTGGCCTAATAAAAAAATCGTAACGATGCTTTCGATGTTCGAGCATCACTTGAAAACCGCTGATGTAAAATTTTGCACGAACGTTTTTCAAGGGTAGGCCCTGGTAGGCCTATACTGGGTGCGGGTCGGAACCTCCAGGGTGCGGGCCGGAACCTCCACATGGTGCACCTGGGCAACGGAGGCGAGCAGCGCCTCCCACTCGCCACGGGAGACGCTGCTGCCTGCGGCCAGGGTAGGAGTGGCCTTCTAGAGGGCTGCTCCGAGGCTCTCCACGTGTCCCTCTGACTAGCAGATGGTACAGTGGGGAGCGAGCGGGGGGCGAGCTGATTGTCTGCGCGCCGATGGTTGGGTGCCAGGACGGCCGCCTGTCACCCTACACCCCACCGTCGGCGAAGTGGCACGTTGCTCGCCCAACCCCCGATGGCCGACGGGGGTGGTATCCATGGGGATTTCCGCACGATAAAAAAAAAGGGTAGGCCTATATACTTTCCTATCTATATATAGATATAGTGTTATAAGCTGCGGTTTATAAAATCACGCTATTATCTGGTCTGATGGGAGCACTAGAGCAAAATTGATCAAAGCTAATACTTAATTGATTAAAACCCTATTATAATAAGGGATCTTCACGAAATTTTCAAATTCGACTGAACTTAGACACTGCAATATTATATCATCACGCTATACCTACTTAGTTAATAGTTCGTAACGTGTGCGACAAAAATTTATGAGATTTGTATAGCGTCCCTAACGTAAATCGGTAGGTACTTATAATTTTCGTCCCACTGCCCCCACTCCTGATACCTTTACCTTTAGCTTACCATCAGGCGAGTTGAAGTCATATTGACGTGACGACAAACTTATGGCTTTACATGGATGTAGGGATAATGGATATACATCTAATTGTAGGTAACTACCTATAGTATGTACGAGAGATTCTTTAGAAATAAAACAAATAGCCACAATGTTATAAGAGAACTTTATTGTTGTAATTACTGTATATCTATAGCATGAACTGGCAAGTAACAAAAAGAACAGGAATTTACTAGAATTACGCTAGAGAACCATGTTCACGCAGTTGTAATGCCCAATAATACAACTATTCAAAATAATATTATGGGAAATAAAATAAAAACTGATGTTAAAATTTGTAACTTACAAATCTGATTTTTTTCAAAAAGCTATTTCTGATCACAATTGACAGTTGAATTCCACTACGTGAAACTGAGAACTATGAATTAATTTTATATAAAAATGTAGTACGATACACAGGGATAAGTAAACGACCCGAGTGATGATAATGCAAGGCATACGTACTTAGAAAATCATTTTAACAAGAACCCTGTCAATGACGGATCTAATGCTTGCGCATCAAACATATACGCCACTAAAATCATTGATAAAGATCTCATTAAAACAATAGATTTTAATATTGTAATACAAGAAAATCTTTAAAAATTGCTTATACTATAGTCTCATTTGGTGCCTGAATTGATATGTCCAAGAACTAAACGCGAAATAAACGCTAACTCTGTCTAACTATTACATTCTGAGTAACTAAACGAGGTATTTGTTTTGTGTCTATAGTTACACTGAACTAAATCCCGCGAAGTGCAAGTAAAAATATCTGCACGTGGTACAAGACGCGAGCTCCGCCTATGCTAAGATAAGTATACACTATTTATTATCGTTTAATACTTAGACGTTAACAGTAAACACTCGCCCGCCGCGTACGACTGCTATGGAAGACTCGACGCTTACTAGAAGCACTTTCAATACTTTACCAGTCGTTCGCCACTCACCAATTAAACAATCTCTACGCCATTAAATCGACTCCTCCTTACTGTATTATTTATACAAAATGTACAATTTCTCAAAAGCCTCCAAGGATACCTAGCTCATAAAGGTGGGCATTGACTGGGAGCTTTTGATTTTTAGTAGAAAACTTGTAACAATGTGCTCTAGTTTCTGTAATTGATCCGTATGGCAAAGTGCAACTAATCGCTACTGTAAGTTTTATTGTCTAATACTTAGAAATACAAGTCTAGCGGAATACAGTAGGATTATCTTGGAAGAATCTTTGCATTTTGAAACAGATCAATGTGTGTTTGTTTAGTAACATCAGTAAGAATTAAACTAGGTAGGTACTACATCAATTTTAGGGGCAATAAATTAGTGTAAACTTTCATTTGAGCAAATTTTAATAGCTTTCCAAAGAAAATATACCTACATATAATTTGTTAGATTTGTATTGTGCCACTACACACACAATTTCATTGATGTGATGCATCCATACAAACTATGACTGTAAGAAATATTTAATTTGTAGCAACGATGTTGTGAAATATGATTATTAATAATCGAAGAATGCTGATGCTCGATACACATGCACACACAACAACAGTAACCGTAAACTGAAACTATAGCTTTAAAATTTTATAAACACACGGTTTTAACAACTCTATAAAGGTATCAAATAGTGATAACACTCTAGCTACAAAATCGAAAGCTAGCCGATCTTAACCGGACTTTAATTTTCCTGCCCGATTATGTTGTGCCAAATCAAAAGTCAGATACCTACTGTATGTAACATTACACGCAACTAAGTACGGTCAGTGCCCACCTTTATGATTTATGAATATGTATGGTGTGATATGACTATGTTTATTTGTTGCGACGATAGTAGGTACATTGATTACAGTAATCTCATTGTTACTATTTTCTTTGAAGTATATATTATAATTTATTTTAATTTGATTGATAGTCCTACATTTTATGTAAGAATTTTAATATATAAGTAGGTAAATGCATCGTGAATGCCAACTGCTATAGGTACTTACGAAATAAATGTTTATAAATAAAACGTTTTTGTAGTACCTACATACTCTAATAACACTTTCTACTTCTTATTACACAATATCACGATCAGCAAAATACATACCGAGAAATTACTGTGATCAAGGTACATAATATAAAAATTAGCTTGCTATTGTCCCGCGTAGTGGTTTGAATAGAACTCTTGTGAGCTGTGAGACATACCTATTGTAATATTGTGGTTTGGCACTCAATGTCTGTCGACTCTAGGTACGGGTAGTTTGATTAAAGTCAATAGTAATGCGTAAGCTGAATTTCACAATCAAATACCTAATCGTGGTAATCAGTTGAGTTTTAATTGAAATTAAACCCGCTCTTAGGAGAAAACATAATATTTCAAGGCATCCAACAATAGGGATAAGACGTGAGATGACCTCCGTAGAGGTAGTGGAACTATTTATTTCAAATAACATATGACCTCTATGTACTAGTAGACTGGGTCTCCAGAATAAAAAAAAATATCGCGAAAGACCATCAATGGACGCATGTGCAACTTTTTTTTGCTATCATACAGATGACCGGTAGTAATACCGGTGTTACATAATGCATTCTAATATTTTTCTTCATTTTTGCGTCCCGTGAAGTGAATGAATTTCAAATTTCCATGTTTGAAATTCATTCGCGCCCCACCCATGAACAGTGACACTATTTTCATTCAAAATAGCGTACTAGTGTAAGTACATAGAAGTTTATGAAAATAATCTTGCAAGTTTACTAGGTATATAATGATATTCACAATAAATCGGACAATAGCAAGCCGTATACTCGCGTACATTAATGGCTATTCAATATTATGATATATAAAATTGTATTAATGTCATATTATGGGTCTGACTTTATTTCTATGTAACACTCACATTTAAGTTAGGTATAAACAAGTTAATAGGTAAATACACTTATTAGCTTATACTCCGAAACTGGAAAGTTACGTATGAAAGTAGAAGTCAGCAGGTACTTACTGAACGCACCGAGCACGACGACCAACTTGAACCGATCGAAAGAGATCATTATGATATGCAAATAATTATTGTTATACATCGATATGGTGAAGATATCTGACGACAGCAGAAGTCGAATTTGAACGACCTTATAGCAACACACTTCCTTAAAATTGTAATAGGCCATTTAAGTTAGTAAAATATTTACAATAAAAATATGAAACTGTTTACAGTTTCCTTACGACATTACTCGAATATTAGGCGAGAGAATCACTAACGACTACAATGGGAAGTCGCAAGAGACGGAGGGGTCGCACGTCGCCTGCATACACAACGTGGCATTCTGCCACTGTCAAGTTACACAAACTTGATAGTGTCTCAACAACTTCTTTCAGCATCCATCGAAGACTTAGTATCAAATGTAAAGGACGCAGTGGCTGATTTACCAGCATTCTAGAGCGCCAGATTTGGGCCCAATATTTTTTCATGTCTTAGTATAGAATTGAAAAATAAATATTATAAGGTCATGTCAGGTCAGGGTACTTAAATACATTTTGTGTACAATTTTTTCACCCTAAAGAGTTTGGTTACGGCGCGGCGCTGGAAAAAATGACTATCACAATGATAGGACAAGAATTTATTGTCGATGGTTAAAATGGCGACGTTCAATTAATATTTGCGCTCCATCTATTTTTGGTACTAGTACTAGGTCTTTGAAAAACATGAGGAAATTTTAGAGCATAGAGTTATAATTTGAAAAATGTGTACTGGGACAAACTGGTTTGACCATAAGATTTCGTTATCGTTCAAAATTGTATTGAGCTTAAGGGGATCACAAAACATTGAGGGTAGAAAGATAAATAGAAGTAGTTATTAAGATGATAGTATGTCATCATAATTGGTCACAAATAGGATTCAACAAGGCACTGTAATGAATAAATTCGACGTTAGTGAGACAGAGTGAGTAGCGTATTGTTTTCTCTCTCTGTCTCACGACGAGTTAGTGTAAGTTTGATTAGTTTAACCGTAATTCAACTTACTACTCTATGCTTTGAAAGTTCTCTCCTAAAGTTAATCTTTGAATTTCTCCTTTTCTGTTAATTCTGCGGAGACGTGCGACTCCTTCTCGACGACACAACGATTTTTTTACATTACACAGGCACACATAAATTCAGCAAAAAAATCCCTCTACAAACAAATATTTTCTTATTTACATCAACTCCTAGCAACTATTCAATAAGTTTGCGATTAATTTGAATGACATATATCAAGAAATAAATCGAATTAGGTCTCAACATAGGTAAATTTTTCTAAAACAGTTTCAAACGATATCAATATTTTACATTAATTATCTTTCAATACCTATAACATTAGCTATAATTTATAAGATCTCCAAGTTTGTGATAATCCTTGATTTAAATTTAACAAGATATTCGTTACCTACCTATTTACCATATGCATCTGCATCATACAATATGAAAAGTGACAACTTAACAGAGAGAAGAAAATATTTCAATACTCATCGTATCCTAACTCGACTACAATCCTGTCTCAAAACAAGATCAAAAGTTCATTTGGTCGGACCAAAACTTCAGTCGGTAAAATTGATCAAAACTGTAACTGTGCGTTGCGCTCCCCGTAGACCCGCACTCCGTCGTAGACCCACGCTCCCGCGTAGACCCTCGCTTTCCCGTAGACCCAGCGTAGACCTACGCCAGGAGCGCGACCCGCACACCCGCACTACTCATCACATACAAACGGCTCCACACTCACACTCACTCGAACACATAAACGCCATTCTCGGCTGAAGCTTTCTCTGAGCTTGTCGTAAAGTCTACGAGATAATAGTCAAAAAACGGGTTACTGAAACTGGCTGGCGACAGAAAGCTTCGCGCGTACGGCATTCAGGGGTCTGGAGGACCCCAAAGTTGGTGGAACATGAAGGTTTTATGTTAGCGCGGATTGCAGTCACGTGCTTAACACGAGCCGCAGCAGCAGTGGCGCCACCACCGACATTAGTGCAGGGAACATGCGCCCTCCTCGTCCACATGACAGGATCTCAATTTCCTGTGGAAAGAAATTCAATTAATACAACAAATAAAAAACTAATAATTATGACGATAACGATGTGACGAAGGGTTTATTATTGCTTTTTTTTTGCAATACAATGCAAAATTAGAAAACTGCGGGGTCTAGAATACTTCCTTGTGGAACACCACAGTAAATCAAAACATTGTCACTTATTTTAATATCCTTTTTTCGTATGTATAATAGGTATCAGTACGTCGTATTGCTGACTTTATTCTTTTTTATTCCCAGTCCTACAAAAAACTTTGTGTGGTGGTGTGGTTGTGTGGTGGTGTGGTTGTGTGGTGGTGTGGTTGTGTGGTGGTGTGGTTGTGTGGTGGTGTGGTTGTGTGGAGGCGTGGTTATGAGGTGGTGTGGTTGTGTGGTGGTGTGGTTGTGTGGTGGTGTGGCGGTGTGGCGGTATGGAGCGTTGTGGTGTGGTGATGTGGTGATGTGGAGCGTGGAGCGTGGCGTGTGGCGCGTGGAGCGTGGCGTGTGG
The DNA here is from genome assembly GCA_963576445.1 of Lithosia quadra. Taxonomy (NCBI): domain Eukaryota; kingdom Metazoa; phylum Arthropoda; class Insecta; order Lepidoptera; family Erebidae; genus Lithosia; species Lithosia quadra. Next base: position 13,680,085 of record OY754874.1, read on the forward strand.
CGCGTGGAGTGTGGCGGTGTGTTGGTGTGGCGCGTGGAGCGTGGAGCGTGGCGCGTGGCGGTACCTCCGGGTGGTAGGAGCCGCAGTGCGCGGGGCGGCGGCGGTGGTGCGCGGGCGCGCGGCGGCAGGCGGCGCGCGCGCCCGCCTCGCGCGGCCGCACGTCCAGGCGCTTGGCGCCGCACGGGCACAGCGTGTCCACCACCAGCAGGATCAGGTTGCTGTGCGGGATCTTCTGCACGCTGAACGGCCTGCACGCGACCCAAATTAATTAATTAATTAATATTCTACGACATTCTACACATCGCTCCCTAGACCCAAAGTAAGCTTACTTTAACTTGCTTGTGTTATGGGTTTTAGAATGCTGATAAACATACTTATATAGGTTTTTTCTATTTTGTAAATACATACTTATTATACTTACATAGAAACACCCAGACCAATGCAAATAGACATATTCATGATACAAATATTTGCACTGAGCGGGAATCGAACCCGCACTCCCTGCGTAGCAGTCGCATGCACTATCGTTACGCCACAGAGGCCGTCAAATGGTGGAGGTATTTGAATTAATCGATGCAAACACTGTTTACGTTTAACGGAAATTTAGTAGTGTCTCCGTCCCTCGTCTGTTATTACAAGCTTTTTAATTAATGAGAATGAAACTCACCTTTCACAGCCAGAATTATGGCAGTTAGTAAGTTTGCCTTTGAGAGGTTGGGCCGTATTTAGCCGGGAGGACTGCAACGTGAACAGCTCGGCACTTGTATCACAGGGTCGTACGGCGGCTGAGCGCGCAGCCTCCCGTGGCGGCGGCGGGGGAACACCCCCTCCGGGTGAGGGCGACGGCCCCGTGTGTGGGCGCCCTCCATCCCTTGACGTCTCTCCCAATCCATCAATGATAATTTCGTAGGTGCCTCTGTCGCGATCCAAGTCATCATCGTTCTCCATATCCTCAGTTTCGTAATCCTCGTAATCTAAAACCATAATCATGATGTGAGTTTCATTAAAGTGCTCTCATAGCTAGTGGTAATTGAGTAGGTTAACACATTGCAAGGTTATGCCGTATATATTGCCCTTTTATGAACGGTCCATCTATGTAAGTAGACAAATCAACAAACCCTAGCATTTTTCTAAGACTCTTTGGATTTGCTTTATGGGTTAGATTTTTGGTATAAACTAGTTGTCCACGTGCAGTAGGCACTGTGGTAAGTAGTAGTTAGACAGCTCGATCTGTGGCGAGCACGAATTTTCTTTCGTATCGAGTTCGAAACGTTTGCGACAAAAATATATGAAATTTGTACAGCGTCCCTATCGTGCGTAAAAGGAACTGTACAAATCTTATGTAATTTCTATCGCACACGTTACAAACTCGATTCGAAAGAAAATTCGTGCTATCCCCACTGATATAGTTCGATCGACTGCGCTGATAAAGTCTCAAACATAAACCCATGGTTTACTTCTGATGTGAATCGTGTGATGACCCTTTTTCCAATAGCAGGGCATGAAAAAGCTTACCGGTTTCCTCTTGGGCGTAGGGCCTAGCGCGGGCAGCTACTGGCTCCCACAAAGGGAACCACATCGCAAGTAAGCTGTACAGGTATCCACCGAGCCACGAGAGGGGTTTTAGTGGCTGCAAATAAAACGTTATATTACATCTCGGAAAAAGAATCAGTGAAGATTCATGGCATTTAGACGTTTGCTTTTGCAAAAAAAATCTTTGTAATTGGGCATGTGGACGTAGATATTATACAGACTGATTTCGTCCAGTCGACACAATGAGGAATATAGCGAAAAGTACCTACTCATTCCCATGAGTACTTTGCTTTATTATCATTCTAACAGGTAGAAAGACAGACAGGCAGACAAAAAGTCAAAAATTACCACAAAGTACCACATAAACAGATACTTCAATTTTATTTGTGTAGATGTAGATGTATGTGTAGTAAATAGAAATAAATATTCACCGAGAGTTTATGTCCATCGCCACTGAAAGGATTCCTTGAGTCTGGACACCTGCCTTGATGGTCATGCACGACCACTTTCTTATATATCCGATCCTGTACGAGGGAGTCCATTATAGTGCCGTCCACCTGCCCGAAGAATCGACCGGTTTGGGAGACGTCCTCTGAGAGAATGATGAAGCCGTTGTCGTCTAGAATATAGCAGTCTAACTCGTCGCCTGCGCATGTCTTTTTGCATACCGTGCCGACTGTACACTGTAAATGTAAAATTATAGATTAGTTGCCTCCAGTGTCGCCTTAAGAAAATACGTGGGCTGGTATAGAGTTCAATGTCTTTATAGATACATTCAGTTTCAAAGGAGATGATCATTCTCAGATCAATAAAGTTAAAAATCTGCATGAAAATGATGCATTATATTTAAATCTAGATTTATATAAGTTCTATAGAGTCCACTAAGTAGTTCAACAGCATTTTCATTCTGAAATATAAACTAATTAGCTCAAAAGCTAGTCTTGAAAATTTGAAAATAGTAATTTACTTGTGACACTCTTGGTGAGGCGATAAAAATTACATGACTTACCGCAGAAGTGACGTTTAGAAAATGCCTAGTAAGTGACTCCAGCTGGAAGTGTAACCCGACCACTGCTGCAGGGGCGCGGTGTCCTCTTGACTCCACGAACACAGCATGGGTAGCCATCACTAGAGGAGGCCGGCCACTCAGGTCCTCAGCCTCCGACCCATCCCGGAATGGTACGGAGAACACGAAGCTTTCCGGCTCGATTGCGTGGTGTTCCACCGCACGGCGATACCATTCAGAGTCGAAGGCTCGAGCATATTTTTCGCTGAAATGGCTATAACATATAACGTATAGTGTGAATAATGAGATGATAAACGCAAAGAGGTGGCAGGGAGGAAATGGCAGAGACGATGCGGCAGAGAGGAGGTGGAAGAGAGGAGGTGGAAGGGAGGATGCGTCAGAGAGGAACTTTATTATAAAAATATCCATCTTCAAATATATGATAAATTGTAATTGTAGATTTATAGAAAATTCAAGTATTTAAAATATGACCTCATTTTTCAGTATCTCTACCACAATCGTACAAAAAATATAGTACTAATAGTACTTACGGTTCAGAAGAGTCGCTGCTTCTAGAAGTGTTAATATTTTCGGTCCACTTCAGAAGACCGCTCCGTGTGGCAATGAAGGACATCGTCACCACGAACTTGTGGAACCGGCCTTGCCTGGAAAGACCAGTACAGTTATAGACTTTGTGTCTTTTTTACGATTCCATTACAGATTGTTGCTAGTGATCAGCGGGCTAAATGCGACACACTTTTAGCAATTTAGTTCAGCGGCGTTGAGGAAGAGAGATGAAGCTATATCTGTCCTTGTTATAACCTAATTGTTACATGCGCATCGTTGTTAGCTCGCAGGTAATACAAATAATTAAGTCATTATCATCTTAGCGTTGCGTCTGAGGCTTTCGAGTCGACGCCCACGATCCGCTTACTCCTTTATCTATTTTCGATTTAACTTTGATGGGTGCGATTGCCGTCTGAACCTCCAACCCCCCAAGCCTCGTAGCTCAATAAGCAAGTGTACCAGTTTGCAGGTGATGTTAGCTTGAATCTGGAGGTTTTGGTCCCCACTAAGACCCTCAGAGCCAAACCAACATCATACACTCCCCATATATCCTTATACTTAATAACTGTTGTATTCAAAACATAAACACAAAAAAAGTAATGTGAGTATCCTTGCTGGCTAAAAATAACATGGCATTTATAAATATTACCTGATCCACGGGTGCTAAATACCAACAATAAAAAAATCATAAAAAGACATGGGAAGATTCTCCCATTTTCTCGATCATCTCCAATGGAGGTCTATCATGAGCGTTGCTACAAGAATTTAGCCTACTTTTTTTACCAGACTACTACTAGTAGTAACATGGGCCTGGTGGATCACATATTATTAGTATTCTTGTGAACCCCTCCAGCTAAACTTTTAAGGGGTTCACATCGATAGTGTAACTGGGGTCCGAGTACGTGGCCTCCCGACTGCAAGTCTAGAAACTGGACTACCGCTGCTTTATTGAAAGGATCGACAGCAATAGTGATGCACCAAGTCTACATTGCTAGCGATATGTTCATATACGTAAAAGGCTAATCAATTCCCCATGACTTAAAACTTATAAATAAATAGTTGGAGCGAAATACGCAAAACCTTAGTACCTATATAATATTTACACCGTAGCGAAAATACTTTAAATAGGTACTTAATAATATTTGTTTATAATGAAATTATTAAAATGTACATAAACAAAAGTTTTGCTGTGTCACACCAGGACCGTAACAGTTTTTATCTACTTCGTAACAGACTGTTATGACCTACAGACAAAGCGATATTCTATATGTAGAATCGTTTCGAAGAGAATCGTTTTCTCGAAGACATTTTGATGGTCACAATAATAATAATATTGTTAACTGATCATTTATTTCGAGTTAAAAATACTCACTTCACTTTAAATTTTGTAGTTACATTAATGATGTAAGTATATGTAGCAATCCCATACATTACTGAAAGTTTCCACTGGCGTTATCGCTAACAGAATGTCACTTTGTCTTTGGGGCAAATACATTGTAGCTTGAGATTTGAATTGCAGTTAAACAGTACATAATAACCATTTCTCATATAACTGCTATACACCCGTAAACTGAAGACTAGCAGTAGATACAACTAGTTATTCTACTGGTAAATAAACCGTTGTGAATGTTACGTTACCTTGTCAGTAGAACCATTAAGGTCGCTATCGGGCTATTCGTGTGATAAACACAAACAAATTAATAACATAATCTTATGACATGCAATATTTAATAGTGCTATAATTGTGTGCAAGTGTTTATTTTTTATTTTGAAAGACTGAATTGACACTAGACGCTTGTGCTTAGTGTACCCTGCGCAAGTTACTCTTTAGTTGGGCATACCTAATGCCTTTCCATAAGTATTACGATTTTTTATCAAACCAGTATAAACTTAGCACAGTTTCGTTTAGGCTCTTAAACTAAAAATGTAACCATAAAAATATACAACTCGTTAAAAAGATTTTTATCAATTATTGTTCTCGTCGGTAGATGGCCCTGCAATATTGGATAATAGGGGTTTTTCTACGAATTTATTCCCGGCAGGAGCCGGAACCCGGGGCACTAGTTTCTATGAATTCCTATTTTCCTTGGTCAAGGCATATTTTCAAAATGAATATACTGAGATTGATTCTTCCACACCTCTAGTGTCAATCCATCGACTATCAGATTTGACATAATATTGTGTACAGAAGTTAGTCATGCTCTAATTAAATAGATACTTACTGTGCGTGATGGCTGGCGTGTCCAGTGTGAGCGTCCAATTCTTTTATTACCATAGCATCCCGTATCAGAGATTGTACTAGAGTCTTATCACCTGAAAACGAATATTTTTATATTAGCATTACTTGTTTAGATTAATAGATACCCAAGTGCATTATTATTAAAATTATATTTTTATGAACATTGTGCCAAAACTTCCTTTCCACCAGTTTTGTCACAACGCTAAAAGATATCAAAGCCTGGAGAATAGCTTAGACAAACGGCTTTAGTTGAGAATCAATTCTGTTTCTGCGGTAGCTACCTCTCTTACGTTAACGATTTTGATTGATAAAGTACGTTTAGCGATCGTTAATTCGATTCGTTGGTTCGATAAAATCTACCTTGTTTCACCTTGGTGGTAGGACAAGTATACCTCGAGACAAAATTTTTGAATAAACATCAAAAAAGTCGCGCTTGAGTACTAGCTGGTCAATCTAGTAGCCAATAAAAGGACCGATCAACCAGTGATGCGAGCCCTTTGAACCCATTATTAGTTCGATATAAATATACCTATGATTGGTTGTTTGGGCCACGCTTACCACCAAAGAGACCTACAAAGTCGTAACTGCGCATCGAGAGTATATTGTCAAGATTTTTGCCCCTACTAAATCATCGTTTACATAATACGTACAATAGTAAGAATCCCTGTCTTGTTTCTTGTGTGCGTTGTGCAGTGTAAGTGCCCGGGGGCGGAGTGACATCCACTTCCACCCGGGCCGACCCGCGCGCGATAAGAAGTGTACCAACTGCTCCTCCGGCGAGTTGAACGTTTGCTCAGAAGTGGACGCGTACTCGCAGTACACCCTGGACAGATTCACTTTAAGTTAACTATGTACGAAAAATAAGTCACGAATCTTTTAAGACACGGTAGGTAAAACAACTTAAGTCAATTTTATTATCTCAGCATAGTTATGATTTTGTAAGAAAATGACAAGTAAGCACGAGCATTGAGCATCGAGCGAGAAGTGATTATCAGGTAAATTACTTCGTAAGCCAATAGATATAACTCACCAATCTGGATGCACTTTCCAATTTTCACCCTTGAAAAATTCCGTGACTGCACAAATCAGAGAAATATAAAATGAGTATGATTACAATATAATATAATATTTCGTTTTAATTTTTCTGGGGGCAAAACGGGGACACCGTGGTTCCCAAATCCGAGGGGTCATCTCGAGTCCGGAGATGGCCGGATTCGAGATCGGATTTCATATTTATGCAAAAAAAAATTGGTATAAAAGACACTTCGATTTTATTTATTTGTACGGATAAAATAAAATCAAGCTTACCATTAACCGGGCTATGTTTGACTTCCTGTTCGGCCAGCAGTTCGTACATGCCGTACCCGTCCGGCAACACGGCGGCTAGAGAGAACGGGGTGCCGTCCACCGGACTGTAGAAGTACCGCTGTCGTCTCGTCGCCACTCGCCTCATGTTGTCGTACTGGACCTTCACCGCGATCTCGGTTTCACCTTCGCGTTGTTCTATCATGTCGTGACGTAACTAAAAGGTAAAAATAATTTAAAAATTTAAAAACCCGATTGCGTAAAAAACAAAAAAAAAAACAAGCACTCAGATGTCCGGTGGTCTAGAAACATAACAACTGAACAGTCGGGATCCATTATTCGACAGCCAATGTAATTTTTCAATTGCTCGCTGCTCTTGCTGCTGCAGCAAAGGCTGATAAACACATTACCACTCCTTATCGTCGTGCAGTCGGGTAAAAAGTTACACGTAGTCTTTCAATTTGTCCATTTCACCCAAAAACTGTGCTGTTTATTGTCAAACCATAAATTACTTTTCGCGACATAGCGAGAAGGCCGCCGTTCCCTTTAGAATAATGGCAATAACACATTTTGATGAGTCGGCCTTATAATGGAGAGGTCTCAGATTCGATCCTGGCTCACTACCGACGTGAAACTACTACAGACTAACACAAGCAATTTGTCTTAACTGGAGGAGTTATGGGAAATATTAGTAATTTCGGTTACTAATTTTTCTTCAAAAATGAAAAGAGACTAAGGATGTACTTACATCGAGTAGTAACGAGGTGAGGTTAACCCGCGAGTTCTCGTCGGAATCCACCAACAGCTCTAAGTCGGTCACGTCCACGCTCGAATATAGAGGTCGCAGTGTTTCTGTGTACTGGAGTAACAAAACCAATCAAAATAAGTACTAAATAAAACCAACATTATATGAAAACATAACACGTTTAAACGCCATCATTCCTGTTGGCTATAAAGTACTGTTTTTTCTTTAGGAATGTTGCATAGCAGTAGAAAATATTATTTATTTTAAGCGAGACTGACTGACTTACCTCCTCGTTAGTGTGCTGAAACAAAATAAATGATTAATTTTAAAAAAAAACTTCTTTAAAATGTAGCTTCCTAGTACCTAAGTGCATTGCATAACCAGACATAATAACTTCACATACCAGTGGCCTCAAATCCGGATGATATAAGACATGCCCGTTGTTGTCCACCATGAACGAATAACCGTTCACACCTAGCTGCAATCAAAGCACATCATATATTATAATAAGAAGTTAGTATAAAAATTGATGATCAACCTGAGTGTCAAAATTAAGCGACTCTATAAAATCAAAAGGAAATAATGCGGCAAAGTTTCAAAATTCATTCATCAAAGTTACCCTGACGTTAAAAATTATGCGAAATATTTAAAAGATGAATAAAAACAAAACAAATCTATAACTTGATATTAAATGCCCACATCGGCGCTGGTTATCTGCTTTCTCTTTTAAGTTAACTATAAAATTATTTTATTTCAATTTCGTAAAGTTACCGTCCGTTTATAAAAAGGAAAACGGGCACAAGATTATTATATATTGCTCTAAAATGGACAAAATTGTTTCTATCGTCTCCTAAAACAAAATAAACTTACCTTATATGGTGACACGAGCTTCTTTATTTGATCGATAGGGACATCTGTTCCAACCACGCCTAGTAAGTTTGCTTCCCTTTGCTGAGAAAAAATGCATTTACTTTTGTTAGGATTTTATTTTAAAAATTAATCACTAGATTGAGCGATTTATAATAATATTAGAATTTCGGGAACTGACCATTGGATTTACTTTCCGAACCTCGTGAGACGGACAGAGTTAAACTAATATATAATTTTCTAAAATAAAACAAATTAACGCGCATCCGTGAATTTGATTTTATCTTATCTCGTTATCTAAATGGAAAATAGACTATATTAATGTTTAAAATGACGCTTCGACTGTAAGTCAGTGTATGTACGTTAACCCTAAAAAAGCTCACAGTGAAGCCAATAAAATTATTTGTTGTCCATACCGTGTGGTTTCTCCTATCGAAGATTGGAACGGTGACAGAAGACATCAGCTGGCCCATGCCATCATCTGATAAGCTAGTACTCTGTAATCAAAATATGTTAACTTGTTGAATACCATTCATTTACAGACAAATACCTGCCATTAAAAGATCTATGAGTATTAAATTACTCGATCGATTGAGGCGGCAAAGATAACATTCTAAGGCCGTCCTCCGCATGACCCTGTTTCATGCAAATGATTTCGTGCAAAAATCATAAATAAGTTTTTTACGAAACAGTAGGTACGCATGCGCACACATCAGTACACACGTTTATGATAGCCCATTAGGAAGTGGGAACGACAACAAATTTCCACGCGGGGGAAACCACGGGCAAAACCTAGTTGAATATAAAAAGTTTGAGTTATAAGAGAGCGCCTTAAGTAAAATCGAATATTAGAATTTGTTTTTTTTTGTTCGTCAAAACTCGTTTTTAAGGATTTAATAACTTTATTTGGGATACGGATGAGGGTTGAACTCCTTTCAAAAATATAATAAGATAAAATGATCTCTATTCAAAATGATCACAAAGTTGTCTTGAACTTTTGGGTATTTTAGATTGTAGATTCGACGAAAGTAGAGAGTAAAGTATTTTGTGAACACTTACAAAATAATGATTTTGATAGAGATCTGGTTGATATAATTTTACAGGCATTTTTATTGTGTAATTATCTATGTACTAGCTGTTCCCCGCGGCTTCGCCAGTAACTTTCTTCGAGCCGGGGTACTAATTTAACCCACATATAGCCATGATTTATTAATTTTGCAATAATATATTAAAATATGCCCGATTTTTTTTCATTCCTGGATAGTAGCGTAATGATATATGTATAGCCTGTCTAAACAAATGGGCTATCAAACATAATATTTTTTCAATTCCAACCAGAAGTGCCTGAGATTAGCTCGTTCAACCAAACATACAAAAAACCCTTCAGTTTTATAATATTAGTACAGGTAAGTGACTCACCCTGCCCCCCACGTAGACGGGGCTCCAGTGCACCGGGTGTACGGTCTGGTACATGACCAGCGGTCTCGCTAACACCTCCACGAAATGCAGAACTTTCGACTTGATTTCCGCGTGCTCGTTGATTGTTACGTAGAAACCTGCAGAACATTATACATTATTAATACCAAATAATCAGACTCAAACGAAGCATAGCGTCACGATGCTTTCGTACTGTGGGGCGTGCACGAATTTTCTTTCGTATCGAGTTCGTAACGTGTGCGACAAAAATGTATGAAATTTGTACAGCGCCCCTATCGTGCGTAAAAGGAACTGTACAAATCTCATATAATTTCTATCGCATATGTTAAATAAATGGGGCTTAAAGCCCCATTTACACGATACCATTTTCTGGTACGTACCAGTGCAATTATTGAATACAATAATTGACTGGCATCGTCTAAACTACATGTCACATTCTTGCTCTGCTAGGCAATTATTGCAAGCAAAACTGTTATTGGTGTAAACACAACATACCATAATTGCTTATGCAATTCTTGTATTCAATTGAAGAGAGAATCTCTTCTCTCTTCATTGGCAAACATGGGTACAATAAGTGAGGGTGTATTAAAAATAATTTTCAATACACCCTATACTGAAAATTAATTTGAATTTCCCTCTCATTTCGCGCACTTTTCTATAATTATTTTCATAATTGAAACGTAATTATATTAAAAAATATTAATATGTAAGTAATTAATGTAAAAAATATATATAAATAATAATAAAGTGCTATTTGAATCATACGCATATTCCTATTCTTCTCAAATGTTCAATACTTGATTGAAATATTTGCCAGCGCAAATACGTGCAATTCTTGAAGCAACTCGCTTGTACATGGAAAACTTGCATACCAGTCTGTGTTTAGACGATTCAAGACTTGAAAGCAATAATTGCCTTACCATAATGGTATGCGTGTAAACAGAAGACACTTGCAATTATTGCTTGGCAAGAATTGCATGCCACAATCGCATGCAACTTATTGACTAGTGTCCTCGTGTAAACAGTTGCTTACAATAATTGAAAGGCAATTATTGCCTTTCAATTATGGCATGCAATAATTGCACTGGTACGTACCAGAAAATGGTATCGTCTAAATGGGGCTTACGAGCTCGATTCAAAAGAAAATTCGTGCTCGCCCCACTGATGTGACTGTGTCTGACGATCGAGAGGTCTTTAGCACAAAGAAGCAAAAAACAAAAAAAAAGCAAAAAACACTACAGTTTTACATTTACAGTCCCTCATGGTGAGTCATATACCTAGGTATGTTTTCTTTTCTGAAGTGAGTAGTGTAGTGCAGTGTAGTGTAGTGAGGTGTAGTGTACTTAAAAATACTAACCTTTATTAGTGCATGCCATATCCTTCATGTTATGGCCGGCGGCAGCGTCTCCTCCGACGCGGTACGTGAATATGCGCACAGGCATGTGAGGCCAGTTCCATGTTCTGAAGACGCCTTTGACGCCGGTCGCGCCGCCACCTGCTCCTATCACCGCAATCGCCTGGTTGCATTGACAACCTTGACCCGTTCGGTTATACTGGAAATTAATAATAAATAATTAAAAGCGTCGATAGTTTGGTGGTTAAGGGGCCGATGGAGAGGGCCTGAGTTCGAACCTGACTATTACGCTATCGATGTGGACCCACTGCTAACACAAACAATTTAGTTTAGCTGGTGATCTTAGGGTGAAAATTAGTAATTTCTGTTAGGTTATTATTCAATTTTATAACCTACTTTCTCGTTCCTTATGAAGAGTATTTGAGTTAGAATACTCTTCATCAGGTATGCGTATGTGTACCAGTTTTAGTATTCAAATAGATTTTGACTGCACAAGTGTTCTGTAAAGTTTGATGTGTTAACCTACTTTCAATACTAACTGCACGAGTGCGCTGGCCCATTTAAATTTGTACGTTGCGGCTATAGTCAATAAGTTATATTTTCTATCAGGCTATCCAAAATAATACACCGATGAAGAGAGAATACAATTTCAGCAACTTTCAAGGATTTGTTGTATTGCCCACGACTCCAATCACGTAGAAACCGTTTATCGCGGAAAATTTAAATATTCAGAATTAAATAGTATCCTATGTACTTCATCAGGTTTATAAACTATCTGTATAATAAAGACTAACATATTCGGTTTAACGGTTTAGGTGTATAAAGGTAAGAGACCGAGATATAATTAATTGCAAACTTAGTAGGTATTCAGTAGTGTAGAGCAATTATTTTATGAGTGAAATTATAATCATACATACCCGATGTAGTATTTCAAAAGCTGTAGTTAAGGCTCCTGTGAGATTGGCCACTCCGCCAGATAGCTCAGCATTCCATAACGTAGTCTTCAGTTCCCTTATTGTTTCGGGAATTGCCTGTGAATAAAATACATTCTATTTATTTATTTATAGACCGAGGTATAGCCTCTGGGCATAAGTTTGGCTACTGTAGTAAGTACTCTTTGCTTACTGACGTCAATTGACTAAATTATTTCTGTCAGATATTTCTAAATATTTTTAAAGATTAGAATCACGACTGTTTTATTTTGAAAATGGTGAACAAATCTTCTATTACACAAAACATAACAAAATGAGTTTGATAGGTTTACTATCCTTTTCATAATAGAAAAGAGAGATAAAATTAACTTCGTAATTGTAAAATCGACTCCATTATCAAGTGAATATCGTGTATATTTTGTACTGTTCTTGTATTAAAACTCCGGTAGTATCAAAATCAACACCTATACTTCCGGAAAATCTGGATGGAAGCCAAATCGGGACACTAGCCTATTGATCGTTTCACATATTTGACTGAGATTACTTCACTATGCTGAAAGCCCGAAGTCGTCTCTTTCTAACCTAATTCAGAGTCAAATTCGACCAGAAAATTTCACCACTCCCTACATGTTTATTCTAATTATAACTCATTGGTCACCCCAGTACCTACTCTTCTATTTTTCTTTAAAATTATGTCTATAATTCGTGGTTACCTCTGGATACAATGATCATCATCATCATCCATTTCCATTATAAAATTTCATCAAGAACAAATTCGCATTTGAAAACTGTAGTACTCGTATATCTAGGAAATGCTTCAAAATTTCATTGAACTGTAGTTTCTACGAAGAAGTGCCACAAAACAGTATCACTTTGGTTCATATAGTTTCCTAAAACACGGCAAGTTGTAAATGGCTATGAGGTAAACTTCTAACCACACTAAGCTTGAAGGCTGCACCACTTGCAATGAGGAACCTTGAAACTAGTATGATGCCTATTGTTGTGAGTTCCAAGTCGCCCATGGTCACCTTTTATAGCTTGGCTGTCTCCAAGTACAATGGAAGCAAGCTGTCTAAGTATGTTCATGAACTCGAATGTGAAGCATAATGTATAAGATTCTATATAAAAACTAGAATATTTTTGGATAGATATAATGGGTGTCACGTACAACTATGCTAACGGACTGGAAGTATCTTTAATACTGTAGATAGACAATTTACTGTAAGAATACTTCATTTTGATTTTAAAAACAATTTAAGCTACCTTCAAAGATTTTAGAAAACTCGATTGCCACACTCGAAGATAGAACTGGTGTAAATTAGAAAAAATAATAGCCTATGCCTATACTTTCATAGCATCAATTTAATAAAGGGAAATCCATAGCGTCTAGACTAGACTTATAAAAATGTATTACCTTTGTATCTATTTTCTTTAATAGCTTTCTTATCTTTGGTTCTACGTGAAAAGATACAACCAAAAATTGTAGAAATTATGATTTACGACATAGAATACGGGTAGAATTTATAGTATTTATTTGGTTGCTTAGTAGCTTACGTGCCAGTCGTACTTTCAATCACTCCATGTGGTGGCAGATGCCGATGACCCCTTATACCACTGTGCCATCCATGTAATTAAGACATAAATTATATTCATATAGGTATAAGACACAGCGACTAAAGGGGATGTACTAAATATGATTACAGTATAACACCGGCGTAATACCACTTTCCTTTACCGAGATAAAGGAGGATTATTTTTTCTGCGTGTGTGGATGCGGCGTAATCCGAAACGAAAACAGATCCAAAGCCGTACTTACCGTGTTTAATAACTTTACCGATATTGCTTACAGACAGTAAATAATTCATTAGATACACGGTTACCGAGATGGTAATGCCGTTTGAAAACAAATGTAGACATTGACAAAATTTACTAATGAAATTGCGGAATGGCAGATAATACTTACACATAATTTTAAACAAGCGGATGCATTGTAGCTACAAGATGGTGAAATCTATAAGTATGTTATTTATCGGTTTATTCCAACTAGTCCTACTAACAGTTCGATCATCGGACAGTTTGGACAAAAATATTCCAAGTAGTTAGATTGAGTTTGACAATCGAACTACTTGGACAAAAATATTCCAAGTAGTTAGATCGTGTTTGACAATCGAACTATTTGGACAAAAAATTTCCAAGTAGTTAGATCGTGTTTGACAATCGAACTATTTGGACAAAAAATTTCCAAGTAGTTAGATTGTGCTTGACAATCGAACTATTTGGACAAAAATGTTCCGAATAGTTAGATTATGTTTGACAATCGTACTATTTGGACAAAAATCTTCCAAGTAGTTAGATTGTGTTTGACAATCTTTAAAATTAAACTTTTTTTAAGTATATTTCAGCCAGATCCGGCTGGCTGAAATATACTTAAAAAAAGTTTAATTCGTATCTCGTGGGCTACTTTGCCGCGTATTCCATTGCGATAACTTTTTGTTATATTTGGGCTAAATTACTTTTTTTTGTCATAAAATCCACCTAGTATGTTATGAATAATTTATATTTTGATTAATAATAATTTCCATTATTATTTCCATCCATTTACCAAAACGTCCATTAGTAATTATTATTCTATAGAGGTATATAAAATATCAGTACACTCTTAGGGAAAAGCTATTCGTACAATCAGGAAATAAAAGTAATGTATGCCGCGACACAAAATATCAGATATCGAATATTATCTAGGCTTCGATCGAAGTTCTGAGTTGCCCCACCGAGTGGCGGGTTGTAAGTAAAGTGTACAAGTCTCAGAGAAGAAAGTTGCAAGCTCGTGCGATAAGGGGGCGGCCGCGGCCCTCATACCTGGGGCCCGATTCGGTATTGTTACGTTTTCAAAACGCGTGATTTGAATTCCATTTAATTTGGAAAAATATAAAAATCTTTGGTATTCCGTTAGCTGTCAAATCAAAAACTAAATACTTGCATTTTGGTAAGGTCATTAAATCTTCAGAATTATTCATAGTTTCGTGCGTTTCCAACATAGATTTTGAAATTGTAATCTTATATAGTATCGTAAGTTTTGTAATCACACGTTTTAAAAACGTAATTTTGCAGAATCGGGCCCTAGTTCCAAGCTACGTCCTCTTCCATATACCATCGATTTTATCTCTCAACTTACCGAGACTTATGAACTAAATAAAGTGAGCACGCCGAGATGATATTCTCATTCAAATATAGCTCTTTACAGACACCTCAGGAAATACGGGGATGTGTTATCATCTAAGAGTTTGGACAGCGATATATGGAATAGGGCCAGACTTAAGCCGAGAGTGGCATCGAGTCTGAACTTTGTTGTTTGTTCTCTGTTACGAGTGTTTCATTGATATGAAAATAAAATATTATTTTAGGATATAGAATGAAATGATCTCCACCTATTGCTTATAGATACGACCTCTGTGGAGTGGCGTATAAAGTATGTAAGCATGTGTTTCCATGTGAAATATGAATTGTATCAACATAATAAAATGTATATAATTATGTTTATCCGTTTTTCGGAACCCGGATCTAAATAGCGCTGTGCAGTCGTAGAATGTTGTATTACAACCATCTTTTCTTCCTCCAAGCACAGACTACCAGGAAAATTAAGCTCGATCCCTATACCTATATCAGCTGCACTATGGTATAAAGTTTATCAAATCCTGTATAAATGAAAACACCAAAGCTATCACAATAAATAGCGGTACCTATTTGTATGCAGTGAAACTAAAATGATCAGATAGGGGATATTAATGGTAGCGCATTAAACTTGCTGGATTGAAACCATTACCCTGCGTACGTACAGGACAGATGAATATCGCGCCCGCCTCGTCGATGAACACGCGATACTTGCATTTGCCGCAACACATTAACGACGAATGTATACAGGCTGATTCTTTTTCACAGATTTAACGCGTTTATTAATGCTATGCTTTATAGCCCACGGCTTTGTACACGTGAATGTAGATTTCGGCAAATGAGTTCACCTAAAATTTATTTTTTTATGTTTCTATGATTAAAACATCTTTTGTCATTATTATGCCAGTTCTAACGTGTCTGCAACATTTTATAATGATCACTTGAGTAGTTTATTAAGATGACAAGCAGAAATATAACATTATGTTTGCTATGCTTTGCCGGCTTTGCGCCTTAATAGTAAAGTTTATTATCATTTTGTATGATTTCGTAGGGTGCCTCTTGGCAAACTGTTATCCATCCTTCTCCTATACTGGTAGTATTTACAACTCTTGTTCATATGCTACGGTGGCCGTATAAGAAAATAAGCCTTTAAACTGTCCCAGCACTAACAAATCACACTGTTAAATAATGCAAAATTTTAAGTTCAAGATTTGTGAGTTAGATCGTTAGTATTAATTATTCCAAATCTAGCATATAACGTGAAAACGATGAAGATCAAAAACACCATACTGTATATATAATTTACAATTAATACATTTGTCCGTCTTTCTCTGCAATTATTACATTTTGATTTGTCGTCATTAAGGTAATTAAAGCATTTCCACTAATGGATATTAATTCTCGATTTATCAATTATCCTTCGTAATTCGGTTTTCGGGTTTCGGTATTCGGTATTGGTTGAACTAGTGAGCATTTTGTATAGTGCGGCGGTGTCAAAATGCTCATGCTTGATATTTAGCAGCTTTAAACATAACAAGATAATAACTGTATTCAGGCTGCAGGCTGGGTTTAGGTTATATTTTCTAAGTTCGGTTCAAACGAGTAGGAAAGTCAAACGAGACGAAGGTTTATAAGATAGATACGCGTAGTCAAGGCTCCCGTCACAATTTTGCGGTAACCTTAATGGAAACTTCTCGAAATGCGACTTTGTGTTTAATTATAGATGGGGATTGCGACCACTTGCCTTAGAATACTCCGGGCTGGGATTGTTCCCTGTAATTAACTAGACCCAACATGTAGCTATAGTGGGCAACAACGACCGTAGATATATTAAAATATACAAAGTTTTTGAGTATAGACATAGACTCCATTTTGTCTCCAGTGAATAGCAAAATTTTTTCAACACAAACGAGTTTTTAATTTGCGTTATCGATTTCTATTTAAATGACTGCTGTGGTTGTCTATAGGCCTTCGTATTACTTCCAACTGGAATATTTTACTTCAATTTTCTTTTCCAGATACCGTCAGTATATTTTTTCTTTGTCGTATTATAAAGAATCGGAATGCTTTACACGTTATGTTTCCTTATGCCTATAATCCCTGGTTCTTGAGCCGATAGTGAAAAACATCTATTGAGGCATCAACCAGGTACCGTCCACTATTGTAGAGGTAAATATCATCCAGAATTATGGATTTTACTGAATGAAATTCATCACTTTCCCCAGTCAAACTTTATACATTATCGTCGCCTTCCTCATAGCGATTTCCGAGTCCTTAGCTTGCACTTTGGAGCCCGAGATCCACTGATTGTTTTTGATTGGTATGTCGACTATGCCAGGAGTGAATACCGTCTGAACTTCCAATCATAAGAGGAAATTTTACACTTAAGCATCGTCCATTATTTTGCAGGTGTTTCAAGGTTGTAAGCCTAAAGGATGTTGGTAGGGTTCATGCGTCCTCTGTTTTAATTCATTAATTAGATACATCCAATTCGAGTATTCGCTTTATCACGTGACGCGAATAAACGTTTTATTTCCTAGCAACGTTCCCACCCCATTTCCACGTCCGTCAGCTTTTTTACGCACAATATTCGGTATATAATCCTTAACGCGGTGTTATCTTGCCGTGACCCAAATCCTGCATTGTTAATACAAAATCGCAGACAATGTACGCCGGCAGTAATTGACACGCATAAACCGATATTAAAAGCTTTATACGTGGGTAGGTGGGCAATTCCAACGTGAAATTTACGTGATGTTTAAATCAGTACTGGCGTTAAACAATTTGTTCCACCCGCCTGTTCCGAAACCCTTGTTTTAATTAAACTTATATTGTCTAATTGCTCTTGATTGCTGTTTACTGAACGCTTTTAGGTGATAGTTTGTAATAAACTATAATCAAATTTTGTTTTATATTGAGTTCGATACTGCTATTAATTCAAACAGAATAAAAAGTAAATCGGTTAATTGGTTGATAACTGTTATTTAATAAGGTGTTTCGATGAAGTTTTATTACTAGTATAATATAAAATTATGCTGTAAGTAACAAATACCTTTGTTTTTATGTCGCAATAAAAATTTACCTTTCGCATACCGTGGGACCCAGGGATGCCAACTATGTGGAGATCTCAATATACTAAAACAACCTGTTATGTGTAGACTGCGCCTAATAAAAATGAACTACCGGAATTGCAACGTACATCATTAACGGTCCATTCAGTAACCCTAAGTTTATTCGCTTGAATAAGTTCCGTCCAAGTTCATTTGATCTTGATTGCTTAAAGAATAAAGAAATTATTCTTTCTTATACGCTCTAACTTCTTCTGCACCAAAATTTATGGCAGAAAATATTTAATAGCGCTATCTAGACCCAAAATAAAGACAGCTTGTAATATGTGTTTTAGAATACAGATAAACATACATCTTAAATTATTTTTTGTAAAAACATACATCCATGTTATACATAGAAATACCTAGACCAACGTAAATAACAAAATTACGTATATAAGTATTTGCACTAAGCGAGAATCGAACCAGCAACCTTTAATGAGACGATGAATGTATAATTATGGACTCACCTGTGCCAAAACCTTCGTATAACAAGTATGAAGCTCCGAAATCGTGTCACTATATCGGTAGATATTCACGAAGTCATTTGGTCCCAGGGTGTCCAGCAGAGCGGACACAGTCGACTTCGCTAACCTCCAGTACGACGAACTCAGGTCATCCGAGTCATCAAGCAGTATAACCAGGTCTTTGGGAGATGTCGCAGCTTCAACGAACCAGTTCGAAGACCTAAAGTCGTAGAAGTCTCTTGCGTGGTGTGAGTACCCGTCTTCTGGTGGCCAGGACATCGCTATGGAAATTGAGTTTATGAAATTAAAAAGTAAGTAGTTGGCTTTTTTTATTGTGAGGGTCTTAGCAACAAGTTTTTGGTATCTATAACTATCACAAATTTTAATTAAACTTATTATGCTTTTGTGTTCCTTATTTGAGGATTTAGCCTTATTGTGCTGTTGTGAATTAAACATATTATTAACCCACACTAACCCACATAGTCCCACACATAAAATATGTGGATAATAGTTTGGAAGTAGAATGTATGTATATGAATATACTCATACTACAGTTAAATCGGTGAATTTGATCATTATTATCAATTTCAGCCAGTACCTGATACACAGAATTAGGATTTATTAGAAAAGTTGATAATATTATTGACCGCATGTCATTTCGTAGCAAACGTAGCACATTACGCTACGAGCTGCTACGGTTCCGCTACGAAGTTTTAAATTCTGCAGTAAAACTGTGTAATTTATATACAATGTCTTGGTAGTTCTTGGATTAAAACTAAAGTAAATACCTGGATATCGCCTCATGAAACCGGATGAAGACGCGTAGTACTGCCATGACAGCGTAGGATCAATCTCGTAGTTGTTCACGAACAGTGGGTCTAGGTGCTCTGACCACGCGATTTGATTCTGTACTTCGCCATCTATCACAAAATTGTTTATTTTAAACCATAATATACATTGTTAACATAATCTTAACAGCTATTTCGATGGCATCCAAAGTTGGCTTTTGCGGGCGCGACTGCCGTATGACCTTCCAATTCGGTAAAGAAAGCCTGCTTAAGTAGGCTATGCTACTCAAGAATTCTAATGGTGAAAGAGTTTTTGAAATCGATTCAGTAGTTCCAGAGTTTATCGGTTACACAACAAATAAATATTTCCTTTTTATAATAATAGCACAGAAGTATAGATGAATGCACCAAATGTTGGACTACCCAATAGCGGATAATCGTGACAATGTTGGCACTCTGTCCAGCAATTAGGGAAATTTTCTTTAACTACCCATTAAAAGAAGTGTAATTGGCAAACTTGGTTCATTGGGCAGCCGTGATTGCTTTCTCTTGGACCGCCGGCCGGAAAAATTAATGGTTTCGCCTGTGTACTATGGGTTTGTTAAATAAACCTACCACGCTCTATGTAATTCTGACCTTTAAATACAGACTGCCACACGATATTTTAGGGGCTTCAGGGGTGTGGTCAGTTTGTTGAATTATAAATTGAGAAGCTATTACTGTCACTCGTATACATATAGATTTGAATAATTTGGCCCTTTATACACCTAAAACGGGTGTATTCAAAATCTGTAGTAGTTGCAGTTGTCTAAAGCAACTAAATTACGAGTATACAGGGCCTCAACTTCCTTGAGGCTGGCCAAACCAACGACTGCCGCCTGGCCTTTCAACCCTGAGAGAAAAACCTGCACCAGAGCCTCTTTTGTTATTAAAATTATACCGGCTTTTTTTACGCTACCTTGGCATCGAGATGTCAAGCTCTTATTTAACAGGACTGATGAGTTTGATTTGGCTCCGAAGATCTTAGTCTGGTAGATAACCCAAACACTCTAAGATCAAAGAATACCTGAGTGCTAAATTCCATTCACATGGATGTAGTTATTTTGATTGATCAATCATTAAACAAACAAATTTTTGTATTTTTCTTGCGAAGTGGGAAGGTCGGCGACATGCTAAATGCGGCATTGAATTTTTCAACATATATCGGTAACCGCTTACTATCACGCGGGCCATATGTTACTTTAGCACTTTCAGCACTTTTATTATACTGTTAGTATAAATAAAGACCAAATTAAACGTAAAAGCTACTTGGTTAGTTAGGCATCTAACTCACATTCAAAATATGACCTAAATAGGAAATGTTTTGATAGCAGACGAAATATTGTCAACGACAATGTTTTTTGATGGATTTCCAATAGCATTTGCTCGAGTAAGCGCTACTAAATAGTCAGAAAGACGTCAATCTGTCCATAAATCATTATTCCCTCCCCTTTCCCTCTGGGACCTCCCCCTGCCGTCCCCTGTGTCAACAATATATTAGGTTCCATTATTTAAGGATGGGAAGTTCGTAGTATTTTTCGCTTGTGTTTTATTATTCGGAGTAAAGTATAACCAGGGCAAATACAACGTTATCGTTGTCAGTGTGTCCCATAATCGGCTCTGATATTTGAGGAAAGTTGATTTGATGAGTTAGTGGAGTTGGAGGGGCTTTTAAAGCTAACACGTTTTTAACCCTTCTCATGCGGCACTTGGGTAAATGTATTATGTTGTTAGTACCTTATGGTCTTATGAAAAAAGTGATTTTAATTCAGGCATTTTATAAATAAATAAAAAAGAAAAAAATATTTATTGCGTTATAACAAAGTAATAAGAACAACTACCTGATACTGTTATTATAAGTGTGTAAGTTTCTGTTTGTATGTTTGCTGCATGGACTATATCTGGACTAACCAATATAATACTTTTATCCCTACTCTACGGTGAGATTACTTCCTATAGTCAGTGTTTTCTAGAACTTCTGGGACCTTTCTTTCTCATATATAAGTTGGATAAACCACAGGCACTCTTGAAACATCTTGTAATTTTAGTTCTTTCACCAATGCTCAGTGACGTGCTAGTTTCCGGTTTTTGATATAAACGTTTAAAAATACAAACCATCAGTGTTGATATAAGGTGGCATGAGCACGGCACTATAGCTGCTGTTCACGGCGATGTGATCAAAGTGTCTACTCGGCGTGAGCATGAGGCGGCGCGCTTTTGCAGCTAAAGTACCATCGTCAGCATGAACATTAAGCCAGCGTGCGTCGTAGTAAGACCCAGGAGCACCATCACTGCCACTACCCGCTGATAACGCCGCAGCCTCCGCACTGTCCATTATTCGCTGTAGGAAAAAATATAATATATATTATTACTGATTTATTTTTGCTACAAATACATTGGGCAATCATACATAGGGCGTGACTGTGCCCCACTTCAAATGATGAACCAGTATTTAAACGAACTGACTGAACGGAGTTGTCGATGTTGCCGATTTTTGGGCTGGATATATAATTAAATAAATACTGCCATTGACTCCTAGAAAAAGAAGTATCGATCTTCTTTTACTAAACTGCCATCAAATATAGCTGTTAACATAGCGCGTGTTCATAAATCAATATATAATGATAGTTATAACTTGACACATTAGAAGCTTGTGGCTGAATCACAATATAAATGAATGTACTAAAAGTAACCAACATTTTAAAATAAAAGTTTATATTGTGACACATTTCCCTGTGGCTATAATTTACAAGGGTTGAAACAGTCAAGTCATCGGTCGAACCGAGCGGGCACAAAGAGTGAACGTATAAAAGAGGTAGACAATTGTCGGCAATTAGCCATCATGGAATTGGGCTGATCGATAGTCGCCTTTGTCCTCAAAGCCGTGGCATTAGCGTACGATCAAAAATAATCAGATTCATGCCCCTACCGCACCTTCCCACAGTTTATTGCACACACAGGATGTTTTTTTCCCACCCTTATAATTCATGTTTTTGCGGTCTATGGCACTGAATTGCCTTTAATATGATTTCGAATTAGTTTATGAGTTTGATTTGCTCGAATAATAAAATATTTTTGACAAAACGTCCCATTGCTTCATTAAGGATATACCTAAAGGTACAACCAACATGGTAATCTTTAGGTACCTTTTCAATTAATAATAGATTCCGCTCGACTACTTATAAATTACACTATTAAAGTAATGAGTGGAGGCTGTGATTGTAATGATTAAATTGATCCGTACATGGAATATTTTTGAGTCTATTCCTATCTTTGCCACAAAATTAGGCTTATTTACTACTGAGGATCAATAGTATATAATATACAATAAATAAAATTACGATTGAAGTGGTCCAGTTAGGTGGATACAGAGAAATTGAAACAGAGAAGGGCGGTTCACAGTGTCTAGTTGCATTAGAGAAAGTTTATAGTAGGAAAATTGTTAAGCATACTGTATTGAACATATAATATACACGGGTTGTTGTATGTACTAAAACTTGCTTAATAATATAAAACGGTTACACTTGGTTATTAAAGCACGAAAAAGTAAGAAAACAAAGCTATGTTAATGCACTAACACAAGGAGTGTTAGTACATTAACATAGCACTTTATATTCCAAAATAAGTTGTATACTTAGTCTTATTAAATGTTAGATGTGCAAATGAATTTCTTTATAAATATTTTATATGAAATTTTTGCACGAAACTCTTTCATTCTGATATCATTTCAGAAAGTTAATTTAAACAGTGAGTTCACGATGTCTAGTGCGACGCTGTTGCCTCCATTTTCCTTTATTTGATTTTATTACGCTTTTGTTTGGCAGAATATTAGAAAAACAGGATTAAACAGGATTTTCTGGTTTTAACATTAATGTGGTTTCGTCCAACCAGAGTCAAAATATCCAATTATATCAACTAAAAATCTAATTACATCAATTTCGTAATAACTTATACCTACTTACTTTCAATTTCTAGATTTTTATTGAGAACTGAGTACCTACTTAGATCTTATGGAAGAATTTTGAAATATATTTTTTTAAACATGTATGTTTTCATATGTTTTGGTGTTATTTACTAAAAAATTACAGATTAAGTTAAATATCATATTCTCAAAGTTAAAAGTCGAGGTAAAGCGTTTGATTGTTACGCCAGAGTTCGCAGGTTCAATTCCCGGTTAGTCTGAACTGTCTCTTATAGTTTCACACAGTACATTTCATAACAACATGATAATGGTTGTCACGAATAAATAAATGAAATAAAAATGAAACATGTGCAAATGAAATATGTCACGGATAAATGGGGACGTTTTCAGGTCACCCTGTACACCTTCTAACGTCAATTGACCCGTGAGTGTTTGATAATATAAAGGGGTCGCGTGATCCTAACGATCCAGAACCGATAACTTCTATTGCTTTAATGCATACCACGCCTCTCGTACAATATCTGTATTTTTAACGTCAAGGCTATTGGTAGTTTAGACACACGTTCTAGTTGAAGGCGGAAAAGTGGAATAAATGAAAGAGTTTATGTAGACAGAAAAAAGTTCTGCTTAGTCCACCTGTAAATGTCAGGCTTAGCAGAAGAAGCATGAATCTCTTGCCGCCAGTTATATCCCGGTTCCAAGTATTACTTTTTGGTAGTGAATAACAAGGAATTCATAAAATACATACATTTATTTTAATTTAAAGATGTTCCGCAACTTCTGAAGGCGATTGTATTTAGTATTCAGGTTTAAAAAAATCTAGAGAAAACACAGTTATAAATGAGAGTTTTTAGTTGTGAAACGAAATAGCCCCATCGTAGGAACAAGCTCGCGAAGTGGGGGCAAAGTAATTAAAACTTGCACTGAGCAGAGCGCCTCTTCCGACACTGCCACCGTGCCGCACTTGCAGCGTCCGACACCCACCGTACACCGCACCAACAACAGTTTTAATAAAATTACTTAATCCTTTGATAATAAGACTATCTTAAGAATCGCGTTTTACCTTGCTGAGGCGTTAAATATTTTTAATAAAGCCTCAACACAAAAATATTAAAACCTACCACCAGAATCTAATAATATTTTCATGATGAGGAAATTTAAGCAAAGTAATATTTCTGAATACAATATAATTCTACCTAAACAGGCTATTACAGCGAAACATTGGATACTAAGATAATGAAATAATTAACATTCCTACCGGGATGGTGTACCACGGTCTTTGTAATTATTAGAAGTGAAAAAGAGTGGCAATGGATTTTTATTAACAGTCTTTTCTCGTAGACAACATCTATTGCTTCACAAATGTGGGTAGTAATTAGAGGTTGTTAGCGACGCTCACAGGTCTCGTGACTCATTTATCTAGTCTCTGAGCTGTGTCCCGTACCAAATTTGAAATTCAAAGTTAATTTTCGTGCTACCCAGGAACCGTGATATGATTTTTGTTTTAAACCGACTTTAAAAAAAGACATAGTTCACAGTTCGACTGAATTGAAGTGAATTGAAATGTTTATTACCTCAGAACTTTCGACTGGATCAACCGATTTTGATGATTCTTTTTTTTATTTGATAGCTGGCGCTTCTCGTGTGGTCCCATTTCAATTTGGTCCGTTGACGTACAACAGCTTGTCTAGTATGCATAGTAGAAATTATAGAGAGCCTATTATATTTTTCAAAACCCTAGAGAAATAGATACATATCCCAAATATAGCACAAATGGTAATAAAATAATATTAAAAATATATATTAAAAGTTTGCATTATTCAGTTCACACTACACATCCGGGTTCCATCAAAGGAGTCAAATTAAAGTACCGTTATACGAATGTCACCTAAAATGTTTCTGATTGATACAACAATAAATTAGAAGTTGTTCGTACAAAGTTGTGTTAGTTACAGGTGAAACTAATAAAAGCGTATAATGACACTTGTAGTGAAGAAAATCTGTGACCGATAGCTGTGTATCACAACGAAAAGCTAATACAGAAAAAAGGTAGTTAAATAATGACATGACACTTCATATATTTTATCTGTGCCATTAAGAGTCTAAGGCGCGGGCATTCTTGGTACAATGCTTAGTACCGCCGTAAATACATTCTTTTATTTTGTTTCTGCTACAGTTTCATTAAGTGCGAAATGTAGGCGTCGTTTTTTCAGAGCGCGACGCCCGCAGCGCAGCAATCCCCTCGATTTTTCAACTTTATTGTTGAGCCAAGTTCCTTCGCTTTCGGCTCACTGTTGCAGAGTTCTATTCTCAACTTATTATGCGAACTATTGTGTTTGCAAACTCCTTGTGCAGACAAATGGAGTCTTTGAAAACGTTATTCTGTTATGTACTCGTATATCAGATTACAGCAACACCAAGAGTAGGCAACATTTTACTAACGTAATTTGATTTAGTGCTAATTAAAATTTGATTGACATGTAAAAAGCTTTAGTGTTGAAACAAAGGAGAGTAAGATGGTAAAGTATTTAGAAAATTTTAGTACAATTAATCTGAATTTATGTCAATAGTGATTTGGCTAGGGTTCAAATTCGCAACTTGCAAGTCCAATACCTTCACCGCTAGACTATTGCAGGTGGGATTATATGTGTCATACCTTTTAAATGTAATATCCTTCCACAGAGCTGGATTACCTATAGATGAAGCAGGCATATAATTTAGATCAGAACAAGAGTTCAACGTTGAACATTTAATAAAATTATAGTTCCAAAAATATAGGGGGACCTTTATGACCATTAAGGTCACTTAGATGCACTGGGACTTAATTCATATCCCACTGAATTACCTGATAGACTTCGTCAATGGCAACTTATAAATTTATTTAAATTAAAGTTGACAAAAAAATGTAAGGTGGTAAATGGTTCAAATTTCTCGAAAATGGGTCTTAATTTGAAAACAAATTTAATTTTTCAGAAAGGGTTTACTAAAAATGAATACAGAGAGCGCGTCGATATGCCACTCTCATTTGTAGCAACCGGTAAAGATGAGGGGTTGAGAGCGAATAAAGCGGAGATAAACGGCTCAGATAAACGGTACGTATTCACTAGGATTCCGTCTCGTTGGCGCTCAATGTAAGGCTATACACCGCCGCCTTCAAATAACCTCGATGAATGTGTGGAACACTTTTTAGCAGTACTTTAAGACTTTACATTCGATGTTCAACTTCATTACAGTAGGAATCAATGATATCAAAGAATGGGAATATTTGTGACGTGTTACGCACTTTCACGTAGAAACGCAGTTTTTAATTTCATCAATCAACCTTAACTAACAGGTATTATAAATAAGAAATTAAGATGGTTTAGTTTTCACGCCTCTATCGTTTGGCGTGAATATGTGTGACGTGTATTAAAAAAGACAAGGTACCCCTCCTGCAGGCAAACATATTGTAAAAAGTATTTATACTCGTAATTATTTCATATATTATTTTCACTAGTCATCTGTTACATCTTCTAAAATTTCGACAAATTTACTGAAGTACCTATTTCTAAATATTGTGAGCTTTTGATATATTTGTAAAGGATGCTTGAGCCCAAGATTAGATAAAATTCTTCAGTAAGACTTGAGTCGCGATTCGGATCTACCCCAAAAATAATGTAGCTCTGAGAACTAATGAAAATGTTTCGAGAATCTGTTGCCATCTGGTTATATCAATGATTTCACTAATATTTATTACATTTGTTTATTTTTTATTGTAATGACCTTCATTAATTTCACTAAAATATTCTGTTTTCTCAATTGAAAAAGTCGATCTTTAGGACTGGACTTGAACCCACGGCTACCCCTTTCTAGGGGATTATTCTATCAACGGATACACCTGCCCTGTTCCTGTATAATGTTGATATTCTCATCTATATAAATTTTAGGGTTATGTGGCAGCCATCTAATGTAATTTTTATGGTTTACGAAAGCAAGCAACACTTTATAAGTAGGGATAGGTACTTATATTATGCATTCGTTTAAATTCTGTCCAGGATGTTGAATTCATCTTATGTAAATATGTACATAAAAAACAGTTCATATCGTAAAAGAGTCACAAATTAACTCTAACTATATATTAATTATCTAGTGTGTAAAAAATGTAAATAACGAGTACCTACCAAATGGACTCAGTGTAAAAGTATTTGTGTTAATGCCTGTGATTCATTTATATATCTACAACTATAGTGGAGTCAATTTAATAGGCCACATTTGACAATTCATCAAAATTCAACATCGCAACCTTGTAACGGTGCGCCGCGGTGGGCATCAAATTATATATTTTTCGTTTTGTTAGAACTGCACAATTGCTTAACTTTTTTCAATTACTATTACATATTTATTGTAATAATGACAGATACAAGTAATTTTACGTTTTGCTTTCACCAATAAGCCATTCTAAACATAATAAACAATTTCTGATTTATAGAACTGAACGTCATTACCTTGTCATTACAATGTTGTGTCAGTTAATTCTTTTTCTTTTTAAACATTAGGCATGTTACCTTAAAAATCGAAAGCTGATAAGTAGAATCGAATGCAATGATTACTTGTGAAGAAATATCATCATAAAATTAATAACCACGTTGTGACAAAAAAATTACTGATTGCATTTTTTGCATTAGTATCGATCACCAATCATCCCCCAATAGTTATTTTGTAAATATATTCAATGAACAGAATTGACCTCTCTACAGTTTTACTATAAGTACCTATAGATCATGTACTTGTCTTATTTTGCTCCTTAAATTTACGAAAGAAAAAATAATAATGAGACAGGGATTCACCTGAGGATTTTAAAAATTCACATTATCTTTCAAGTCCGTATCGATTCATTCGTTTTAATCGACCTTTTTTAACAGGTCACCTCATTATGAATATAAAACTGACAAACGTCAAATGTGGCCTATTAAATTGACTTAACTACTTCCCTCTAACTCTGAAAATCTTTTTACCACAGAACTTTTGGATTGCACTATGATTGCATAGTAAACGAAAAGAATCTTAGAGTTCGGGCGCTTCAAAACTGCAATTTTCGACACGAGTCGTATTCGCAGATTACCGAATAGTTGTAAACTTTTTATTATCTTTCGGTACTCATAACCTAGTCTCCAAAGCCACAATATATTCAGCAGTATATTTGTAACAAGCTTTTACTCGTAGCTTAGTACGTTAGAGGTTTTGGGTTCTTCCAGGTGGACAAACTATTTTGTCAAACTGATTTGACCACGAGGAAAAAAATTCCTGTTGGTCAAACTTCTTGGATTGAGTCCACGTGATCAAACTAAGTATTTTGTCTAACTGATTTGACCACGGGTAATAGTTCTTCCTCGTGGTAAAACTTGTTAAAGTTTAAGGAAAGTACAGTCATTTTGAAAATAGCAACAATTATTCCCTTTTTCTCCGTTATTAGAATTCAAAAAACTGTACAAACTGGTAGCTTATTATTTTTATTAAACCTTTTCAAAATAATGTCTATTCCGTAGACAGGAGTAAGAAATAGTCGCGCTATCAGAGTAGGTATACCCGGGAGTGATGGCAATAGTTTTTTAAAGTTGCCAGGTTATGAATTTGGATGAAACTCCAAGGTGAAAGATTTGGATGCGACTGGGAATTAACGCTAGGACGAAGAGAAGACTAAATTTGAAAATACACAAAAGTACAGGTACTGCTCATATCTTACAAAATAAACAATACAGACCAACATTCTTGGCATTTCAATGTACGATATTCGCGTAAACTTTCGACAATATGATAAACTAACATTACCCGCATGGAACTGTGATTGAGTACCAAACATCCAAATATCTTTACTAATCTTCATATTTATAATATTTGTAGGATAGTGTAGATAGTAGGAGTCCCTCTCTGATTGTCATTGTAATTTTAATGTCTTATCTATTACTATACTCTATGTACGGTTCATTCAAAGTCAAAGTCAAGTCAAAGATTTTGTTACCTTACATTACGGATAAAATTCATAATCCCGATATACTCTGACATACCTACTCTGACAGCGAGTCTATTTCTTACTCCTGTCTACGGAATAGACATTATTTTGAAAAGGTTTAATAAAAATAATAAGTTACTAGTTTGTTCAGTTTTTGAATTCTGATTTTTTGAATTCTAATAACGGAGAAAAAGGGAATAATTGTTGCTATTTTCAAAATGACTGTACTTTCCTTAAACTTTAACAAGATTTACCACGAGGAAAAACAATATTACCCGTGGTCAAATCAGTTAGACAAAATAGTTTGATCACGTGGACTCAATCCAAGAAGTTTGACCAACAGGAATTTTTTTCCTCGTGGTCAAATCAGTTTGACAAAAAAGTTTGTCCACCTGGAAGAACCCGAGGTTTTGTACAGATATCCTAACATTTGGATGTAAAACCAGAATGCTGCAATGAAATTAGCTTTATCAGTTAAGATGCAAAAGAACAACGAACTGCATCAACAATGATTGTAACTCTAAGATTTTTTAAAGTCGCTGACCTTATTCGACTCCAACTCTGTGTTTTGAAGGCTCTATGTACTACATCACATCACTTCTTTGATAAGATTTCTTGTTAACAATGTTACGCTTATTTATATGGCCACCTCATCTTTACTTCAAGTATCTCCGTACTAACAGTATTACCGAATTCAGTATTCGATAAATAGGTAGTGTCATAAAGTGTAACAACTAATTTGGCAGTCAGTTAAGGATTGTTTACACGCAACTACGTGCGCGCGCCGGCCAGGCAACGCAATGCAATAAGTCTGCAGGACGCCCGTGCGGTTGACTGTCTCGCACACAAGAGTAATCCGATTAAGTTCCACATACATTTACAAATACAGTTATGTCCGTAGCCGTAGTTGTCTTTTTACTTATAATGCATGTGTTGAGAATGCTGCCCTTTAGTTTTGCAACTAAAATGTATATCTAGTAGCGGAGATGAGACTTTTCAATTGAATTCAAATATCTTTATTTTAGGACACGAAGTAACTAACGTTTACGACCGTATGGAGCACAAAACTTCAAACAAACCTCTCCAGCTTTTTTCCTAGACCTTCATAGAATACTCTCGATTTAAAGGGCTTCCGTTATGCCCATTTGAATGCAAGATCGCTCCGACTGGCCTGCTCATTTACATATATTACCTTATCAAAACTATAGTCAAGCCAGTGTTTCTTGACTTCTCTTTCAGGTCATAATCACATAGTATTAATGTGTAGTTCGAAAACTCACTAATATCTTTGAAAGAGCGTCACGCATAAGCTGGTACATTTGCAAATTGAAGGATGAGGTTCTGGTGTAGGCTTTTCCCACGGGAGACTCAAATAAAATAAGATAAATGAAATCAAATTATACAAAGCAAGCGTAGAAGAATGGGAGTCACGTCTTGGATGCAAACGGCGATTGGTGCACGGATGGAGAAGAATCTGTGCCTCGAGCAACGGAACATTAGGTTGAATCAAAGTAATTGAAACTTCTCTGTAGTACTTCGTTTTGGTCGAGCCTCACTCAAGCTATATTGTGCTAATAGTAATAGAAGGCTGGTCTCGTAATACTCGTATATCAGGATTGCGGAGAGGTTGCGCAATAAGTAACAACAGTTATTACTTTGTATGTGGGAATACATCTCGGGGTAAGACGGTTCGTGAAATACAATGTTATAGTATCGAGCTTGTTAAATACAACACTCGGATCCGTGTACTCCCAAAGGGATTAGCAGAAGCGGGTTATATTTTCGGGAATATAGAGACGTGACTGTATAAAAATATTATATTCTAAATAAATAAATATTTTAAGACATGTCACAAAGCATAATCAATATAATAAATAAGGAAACCTTCTAATGTGGGCTCTATACTTAATTATATCTATGTACAGTTTTTGTAAAATACATAAATAGGTATATGTATTACATACTTAGATGTATACAAATATTTGCATTGAGTGAAGTTCCATCCCACTACCTCTGATGTAGCGGTCAAGTGGTGTACAACCACGCCACTTTTCTCATTAAAATTTTCCAGCATGTAATTTTATTAAAAAGTACATCAGATTAATAAAATCTCAAGATTCCATCGATACGGTTTTCCTATGTAGTAATTATAATGCCTTTATTATAATTAATTAATCCTACTAATGTTATAAATGCGAAAATTTGTTAATATGGACGCAAAAAAGGCTGAACGAAATTTGGTACAAATTACTTTTATCGTGGGTTCCAGTTGGTCGCGGGACGGGATCCGAATTTCACGCGGGTATCAGCTATTATTATTATAATTTATACTGTTTATACACTATTAATTACTATACTCGTAGTTGTTACACAATGCAAGTAACTACTCGTCCATTTTGTTTCAGTAAAAATCTTTTCAATATCCACCTTAATTTCGTTCGCAACGATTCAAAAGAAACGATGTCATTGAACTAGGTAGTTAAGGTATTGAATGAATAGAGCTGGTCTAACAATAATGTGATTACTCTCTATATCGTTTATTACGAGGCAGAGGTCGCCAAATTGATTTTTCTGTCGTTGTGTTAAAGGTCGTTGACGTGCCCTTCGATAGCGTCGACCTCACGACGACGACGGGCGCCTACTCTCTCGCACCGGTATTTCGTTTAACATCAAATATCGGATAAAATACTTTTGCTTTAAACTATATAAAAAAAAACCTACTCCATACTCTACCCTATTTGAATGCATACAATTTCATATCATAAGTCATAAGCTCAGATAGAGCATACTTTTAGTTCTCGTTTTTCAATTGTGATCCAATTGAAAGAAAAATATAAATAGGGAGGATCGATTTTAGGGACTGATTTAGAGGTACAAAGCTCGAGAAGCGAGGGTCGTCCCTATAAGTCAAATTGGCTGTTGCCAGGCAGTCCGAGTCCAGAGTAATTAATCAATCAAGTCAATTAATCAAGTTTATTTTATTGCTATATATGGCTAAATTAATTAAAATATTTACACTAGTATCGGCTCAAAAATAAATACTTTTATAATCTACTAAAATTACGAGTAGTTTTATTTCAATGTCTAAACCAGTACCGCATTGTAGTCATTTCATAATACAAAAGAAATAAAATTGTGGAAAATCCGCAGTGCTCTTCTGAAAGGATTTATCTTCTGTATGTCATAATAAAACACATTCCACTTTAAATGTCCGCACTTTTACAATTTAGTAAAGGTAAATAAGAATATTGAGTTCCACGGAGCCTTTGAAACTATATCAATTATAGTGAGGGATATACTATAGGATTTCTTTCGAACCCCACGAAAGCAGGCCGCTTGCAAATGTAAAAGTGCTTCTTAGAGTTCCGCACCTGAAGGTTAAGCAACAGAACCCTATTTATTACTAAGACTTCGTTGTATGTTCGTCTATAAGACAGCAGAAATTTCAACATATTCTGCTATTTAATTATGTATAGTATTTTAAGCGGTTACCACAATAACGATTAATGTAATATCTTATACATATAATAAAATGATAGGAAAGTCAAAACTGTACATTGAATATTTTTTGAAAAGAATACTTGGAGTGTGATGTACAATCGATACCAAAGCCAAAAATATAGTTTTTAAATTTTGTGTCTGTTTGTCTGTAACGTAACTACGATAGTACAAACTACAGAATCATCAGTAGGTATGCGGGCTTGAACATTGACGTTAACCGGTTTTTAAAAATCAATGTGTTGATCTGATTGTTGAGATATAATATTGAAGATTTGAAAATCAATTTTAAATTTGATTGCATTTCGTAAATCGTCTCATCTCTTGCGTTCCCGTACAGTATTATGTGCGAATATTATTGTGACGGGTGTTGCAAGCGGAGTGCGCTTTAGAATATTAAGTAAAGTAGCCTACAGGAATCAGCGCAGTGTATCCTGGCTCGAGGGCGGAGAAGAGAGCGGGACGCCCGTGCGAGCGGGACGGGGCACCGTCTCAAGACTGCGAATCAATAAAGTCCACTCGTATAAGTCGGGCGGTGCAGCAAGTGGATATGGGTCACGGTGCACTCAGCCCCTGAGATGGTATTTAATAACCCTCTATACGCTCTGACAGATATTACTCGATCCTCTCTCAGTCCGCGACAACGTGGTTAAATACACCTAAGTGATGCAGCGCTGGATAGGTTTTTAAATGCTCTTTCAAATCGTTATGACTTGATACTGAGCTTTTAACGGTCTTGTTTTAAAATTCGTATTTTTATATGATCATGCCTGTGTATCTTCGAAGGGGTAGGAAAAGATGTACAAGTAATACTTATCCATATTTTGCGGGCTATAA
Organism: Lithosia quadra; assembly: GCA_963576445.1. NCBI lineage: Eukaryota > Metazoa > Arthropoda > Insecta > Lepidoptera > Erebidae > Lithosia > Lithosia quadra. Next base: position 13,713,888 of record OY754874.1, read on the forward strand.
CTTTTGTGGTTTCACTTAAGAGTAGTCTAAATTTATTATTCTATTGCCGTCTGGAATACAAGTTTTAAGCCTCGAGTAAGAATTTGCTAATTGCAAGGTACAATTTGTTCAACTCGGTAATCGGATTGAATATCTTTACTGTGCAAAATTATAATTAAAAACTTATATAACTGTAGCTACGAGAGCTATGGGAGCTATCTCGAATGCGCCAATTCAAGTTTTCTTTCTCAAGTTCGGTTGACTCGGGAACCGAACTTGAGACTTCATACACACCAGGTACTTTACTACTACTATGCCTCTCATACAGTTTCTTACTTCTTGGGCCTTCTTACTTTATTAAGGTCAGTAACAAGCAAATTATATTAATCTCTAGTATCGCGAAATCTAATAGACACGGTAACCATGTACTTATTTTACCACCTTACTAACATAAAAGTGTCATTGATATCTAATCAGAACTGTTTTTCACAGCAATTTTCGGTAACAATTGCGTTCCAATCTCTTGAATAATGTAAGAGATTTCTTGTCAAAACAGCTGGTGTTTCGCAATTTGCTGATGGCAGCATTAAGGTCGAGCAAGTGCAGCGATCCACTTGTATCTCCCCTTCCCCATGGTGGGTGTTCCCCACTGCGCCCTGCGGCACGCCGTTGGAATTTGGCGGTACGCCTTGCACTTATGCTTGCCACGGAATTTAGCGTGGGAAGCGTAACGTATTACCTTACAAGCCGAGCGCATATTGTAGCCGCCTGTTCGCCTCAAGCTTTTATCTTTCAAAGGCTTAAAGAAAATACATCGATCAAATTACTTTGCAAGAAATATACAAAATGTGTAGCTTTTAAAATTAAATTGGATACCAAAAACATTTTATTTAACTTTCGCATCTAATTATGTTTACACAAAATTATCAAGGGGAAACAGAAAGACCGTTAAAAGTAATTTTATTTTATAAATATGTGTATTACTAATGAATATACTACAACTTTTTAGTAAAACAAACATCAGACAAAACCACATTTCATCTACAACATCACAGAGAATTTAATGTTTAGTTTGCATTCAAGCTATTTCCTTTAAATGCGAAATAGTGCCAAAAAGATTTATGTATGGTCTGTAAGCTGCTACGAAGTGATATGCTTCCCGCTTCGAATAAAATATTCACTATAAAGATAGATAGTGGAACATAGTGCATCACAATGATATGGTTTGAAATTGTTTTGAACCAAAATTGATTCAATAACTGGAGTCGAAGCAGGTATTCCAAGTGTTTGAAGGCAGCACCTGTTCTCTGCATAGTTACATACATACCGGTTACGAAACTTGCATCAAGTAGGTACGCGTCAACTCTGCACACCGCGTCAACTCTGCACGTTGCGTATGAACGCTTCGGTGAATTGTTTATGTTACATTATGCGAGTTATTGAGTTTGTCATAGTTTGTGAAATTATGCATTAGCTTGTAACAATTTCATACGTTAATTGCATAATTTTATTATGTTAACTAATACGAAATATAGCTTCACTACATTGAGATGCACATTATACACATCCGTGTAGGTATGGTAGGGTAATGCTTTATCTTTTTAATTAAGCTACTCTTAGATTGCCTTTTTTTTTTATCGTGCGGAAATCCCCATGGATACCACCCCCGTCGGCCATCGGGGGTGGTTATGTTGGGATCGAACCGACTAAAACTGCACGCCGTCTCGGGCCTTAGTAACCGGGGTGTAAGGTTACTCAATGGGCATATCCCTCGCACCCCAGCTGACCCCGGGCCATCTACGGTTTTAAGATGGCCCCCTCGACCCCCCGAAAGGGGGGGTGGGGCGAGCATCGCGCCACTTCGCTGACGGTGGGGTGTAGGGTGACAGGAGGCCGTCCTGTCACCCAACCGTCGGCGCGCAGACAATCAGCTCGCCCCCCGCTCGCTCCCCACTGTGCCATCTGCTAGTCAGAGGGACACGTGGAGAGCCTCGGAGCAGCCCTCTAGAGGGCCACTCCCACCCCGGCTGGATTGGCCGCAGGCAGCAGCGTCTCCCGTGGCGAGTGGGAGGCGCTGCTCGCCTCCGTTGCCCAGGTGCACCACGTGGAGGTTCTGGCCCGCACCCACTCTTAGATTGCCTAAAAGTTATTTTGTCGTTCGTAAACACCTCTTTCCAACACCTAAAATTCATCACATAGTTATAAAATTAAGGCAGTAGAATACTTTTTATATTCTCAGTAGTAATGTGTTTGGAAATGTGCTCGGTTGACGACAATAGCTATAGCCACTATAACGTGAGACCGAAAAATAGATGGATGGATAGATGGTAAAATGGGTCTAGAAAGCGTTCTGTAGAATGTCCTAGAATATTCCTCTGCCTACCTCTAGGACGATATACACGCATCAGTATACAAAGAATTAAATATTGTATCCCTTATTGTTCTACATAATACATATTCATTATTTATTATACGAACATGTTTTGAGCATTTGGGGACGACATTCATTCGTGAGTAATTATCGTGTGAACACGTTCTAAACGTAAACCATTAAAATAATAATGTACTATGGAAACTATCAGATAATTGCGAGTTGAACTGAACAATTGTTTATCGTACACGTATTCTTGTTAATTAACATTTAGATTGGAAGAATTTCATTTGATTACAATATAGTAATACTATCATCATTATCATCTTAGCGTTGTTCCCGCTTAATGACACAAAAAAATACAGTGGGAAACAGTAATTGAAACTTGGTTTATTAACCTACTTCAACGTGACACGAGTGCATTAGGATAAACACTAAACGGTAGGTGCAAATGAGATTAAAGTACATTTTAACATCGCAATATTTTTTAAATGTCATAGCCACCTAATTAGTATAACATCATATATTATATTATTATGCAGTTCTTTATACATATAAACATTAGTATATTAAACCTCTGAAGTATGTTTCTAGTACGTTATAAGTAATAATATATAGTACGATAAAACATTACAGAAGATAAATTAATAAGGTTGACACCTGTAAGAACGGTGTCCGACCTTTCAACCACCAATCTATTCGACTGATAGAACACAATCTTACAAATTGAATTTATGGTTCAAGTTACATTTGGAATTGGAAATCGACGATTTCCCTTTAGGGCAGCCAGTAGCTTAAAATTTTCTAGTTGACAAAATAAATCATTCTAATATTTAAAATGAGCAAGTGAGTTTGTTTATTTGTTATTCAATCACACAAAACGGCTGGGAAACGGCACACAGGTACAGTACGGACAGGTCGGACAGTAGTATATTTATATCAAAGCTAACTCAGCCTTGTTGTAATGGTTTCAGCAGTGAGCTTGGATTGGACCCCAACGATCTTGGTGAAGTCCCAAATATAAATGCAAACGCTACTAAATGAATTCGTAAGTTATCAAAACTACTATTAGTCCGTTAAAGGAAAGGCGAAAACCACACATTGTAATGAATATAAGCTTTTTATTTTATGCCACACTTACACCTGAAATTGAGGAATAAAGCAATGAGGTCGTAAAGGTTTAATTTCGGTAGTGCTATACAATTACTTGATTGAACTGATTGAAAGAAATTGTTACGAATCAAAACCATATACCTTTATTCTTATTTTAGTACATTACTTAAGGTTAGTTTAAGTAAGACTATAATGGTAAGATTTGATATTCCATATAACTTGCATATACTCGTGTATAACATAATCAGAATTAATATTCCATGTACTTACTTTGCATATACTCGTGTATAACATAATCTACTAGAGCATTTCTGACCCCAACGCCAAGTAAAAAAGAGGCCGGAATTCATTAGGCTGTCCATTCTTAAAGGTGCTTGTTACGGTTGTTGGTAGTTAGAGAAAATATGTTTTTCAGCCTACGTATTCATTGACCACTTCAGTGTAAGTTACGACAGAGAATGCTCAACTAGCGAACAACGATCTTCCTGGATACCCTTGATATTTAGTATCTGAGCATTTTCAATAAATATGCTTGAGAATTATGTAACATGGCAGTAAAATAAAAATGTCTGTACGCAATTCTGTCAGTGTTATAGAACTCAACCTATTAGCGCATTTGGAAACTAGGCCATTTGTCGTGTTGGAACCGGTTCATTGCCCCGTCTAAATGATGACATACACACATACATACCTTCAGTGATTACTTGCATATTTGCCTTGCGAATAGAAACGAAATATAGGCTAATGTAGCGACTAAATTATGGTGAAATGCTCGTATTTAGTGTTTTTACTTCAGTGTTCCAGTCTTCGCAGTTGATAATTCCCGCCGGTATAGTAAATCCTTCCTGATTATGCTAACTGCACTTGGAGTTCAATTCAGAGTTTTTAATAGAATACAAACTTTGTTAGTAACGTTTTCCTTCGTTTAGTTGGAAATTTATTGCTTTTGTAAATGTTTTTGTTAAAGTAACTTTATCGATGTATCTTTCTAGAGGTAGGTACCTATAGAGAGGTGTAATATTTTGTAAGTGTTTGCGTCTGTGACGTACAATAATATAAGTGTGGTTTCTGACGTCCCTACTAGTTGTCAGGTCGTGATAAGATACACAGAGCAGGAAATACGGGTCTTTTGCCTTCTAAAAACGTCTTAAAACTGAGGAACTGACCGTTGTTTACTTGTCTACGTTAAGAATTGTAAGTGAACTGAAACTTTATACTCAGTAGTGTCTGTGGAAATAAGTGACATATACTATCATAACTGCAGTCAATACACATACACACTCCGAACTACTCGTATTTAACAAGCTAGAGCTTGTCAATAGTTCATGCATTCGAGCCGTCTAACTTAACCAGCGTTTGACTGGTCAAATACTAAGATACATGAGTGAAGACGAGAAACTCTGCCGAAGCTATCAATAGCTCGAGTTTTCGTGTATAAATGTACCTATAGGCAGTTGAATAAATTATTGGGTTGCCTCCCGTTTGTTGGTAAACGTATTTGATTTAAACTTTCACTGACCATTGTGGTTGTAAGTAGTCGATCAAAATCGCCGTGACCGTCTTCAGTGTATTGGAATATTGGTAAATCAAAAGGATTTATGTATGTTAAGTACTAAACCCTGTCAAAATCATCTTCAGTTTTTTTTGTTTATTTTGAAGTGGTGTGACAGAAAAACATAATTATATCATTTCAGAAGGCCATTATGTCTAAAACTAAATGAAGCATGCAATTTTTTGCTTAAAACTTCATTCAATAAATGAAGCTTAACGTGTACATATCATACTTTTATAAAGTCTTCTGTAATTAAAGGATCCAAGAAATCTCATCATAGCTCGCTGCACAATTTTCTACCTCAAGTCCTGTGACCGCGAGTTCATCCAAACTATTCAAAGATTTGCTTAGCAGGAAGTTAGAAGTCTGTTTTGTAAGTAAACGTAATATCGATAGCTGGAAGCCAAATGATTCCAAATCATATTGGATAGCAGGAAAATTACTCTTATATTATTTGCCCATAATACCTATAAATTTAAGAATTTTTACTGTTAATACAGGTGGTGGTTGGAAATTTGAGGTTTAACCTAGCATACTTGGTTTTAATCAGGCAACCATCTTGGTCTTATTGCTCTGCTCCTAAGGGTGGTAGTGTGATATTAAATAGCCTTTCCTAAGAACTGGGTTATTAGATACAAAAGTATTTAATCAAATCGCACTGGTAGCTCCAAAGATTAACGGGTTCAAACTTTCAGCTTTCTTATAAGTATATAGATGATAAATTTATTTTCAAGGATACAAAAGTGAAAATCACCTAATTATATACTTTGATCAATGTGCTTTGTAGTTCTGAACACATTATGAGCTTCTTGTTTACGGCTGCTACATTTATACAGCCAAATTTGCTAGTAGGTATAATATAAATTAGCATAAATAAACTTCGAACCACACACCTCACAGCTAACAACCATCCTGCAAACCGTTGACCGACGAGATGTCAACATTTTACTGTCCCAATATTTGTTGTAGCATCCCATTTTCCGTCTAACCTGTTTTCATTGTAGATTTTTATTCGGTTAAATAAAGTGCGACGCTGGCAGGCGTGGCACGAAGAGGTTAGAGGGATCCCGCGACCGTTGTTTACTTTATACCTATTATATTATTATGATTTATTACTCAATCGATGCCGCACCCGCCTACCGAGCTACTAGGGTAATTTCTCCAAAATGTTTCTAAAGTTCATGTACATAGAGGAATCTCAACTATGTTATAACTTTGAAGGAATCAGTAGCTTTGATATGGTGAAGGTACTGTTAAATAGTTCAAATAAAAATAATGTGGAATTTATGTGTTATGCTTTGTCGTTATTATTATAAACAGTGTCTTAGTTTGTAGTTTGTGGCGTGATATGATTTTGAAAAGAATTAATTCATGAATATGGTTTTAGTTTTTAGTCTCAAAATGGGGTTACGATATCAGATCGTAGTCACTCCCACAATAGCCAATATTAGCTAAATAAAAGTGGATCAACAGACCCTGGTCTCTGAAGTGGAAACTGTCTGGAAAAATCGTTAAGGTGCTGTTGATAAAGAACGTTTCAGTTTTTATGTGTCAAGTAGGTACGTGAAAAGTAAATCTCTTTAAAATAACTGCATAACTAACTTTCATCAATTCTTTAAATAAAAGATTATAAAAGATATTGATATCACCCTCATATGATGCAAACAATTCCATCAAGAACCAAGCGGTTCGGTGCCTCTTTCCTTTGCCGCACCATCAAAACCTGGAATTCTTTACCAGCTCACGTGTTTCCTTCCTCATACAGTCCCGGGTCCTTTAAGCGGGGCGTGAAAAAGCATTTGATGAGGCCGTCAAGCTGAGAGCCACCATTTTGGCACTATCGGTGTTTGCAATGGTGACTCCCATTCTAGAGACTTTGCCTCAGCTTACCATCAGGCGAGGTGAAGTCATGTTGACGTGACCGACATAAAAAAAAAAAAAAGATTGCAACTGTAATAATTCTCTGCGTTCGTCATCGGAGGATAAAAAAGGTACATTCATATTTATTTTTATGTAGTGATCACTAACGGTTTTATATCAATTACTCTTCTGGAAGTAACAATTAATTTTTATGGTAACGGCAGGGCAAGATTTAGAGGTCTGAATACCTTAGGGCGACAATGGAGTAGAGGCCCTAAATTATTTTCCCAATGAAATGTAATTTTTTTCTTTTTTTTAGTAAATTCTATCCCTTTCAATATTTTTGAACAACTACCAATAAGTAAAAAAATTCAGAAGCCCCTTTTTTTGTGGAAGCCCCAGAGGTATAGTCCCGGTTGTCGTCCCCTAAATCTGGCCCTAGGTATAGTAGCCTAGTGGTATATTATTGTATTTGATGTAAATATCATTTCATAAAAAATCTTTGTCCCAATGGAACTACAAACATCCTGACTAATCCATTCAGGGGACAACAATCGCTGTAACATGATAGTACCTACTTTACAATGTTTCCGAAGCTCATGAGTAAGAGTAACCCTCTGTCACTATGAATACGATCTTAGAACTCACAACCTGTCTTCATTATGTATATAAATATAAAACGAAGGTCCCGAATGTGCGCCATGACACCCAATTACCCAAAAACCACTGCGTTCTGTATTCAGTTAAAATACGAGAAACTTTTAGGCGTAATGTTAGCAGAAAACTTGAGTTCATTCAACAATGCGTCAAATTGTAAGTGCATAGTCAGAGCGCTAACAGAGACACGAACAAATGCATTCAGCGGAATTCACCAGTCTCGTGACGCGCTGAGGGTAGCCCAGCGCTTGTACACCCCTCTTTGAACAGAGTACTTTTATTCTTTACTTATGCACAAAGATGACAAAGACCACTGTTTGTAAAACTTGAGTACTTCCTAATACGATGTATGTTCTAAAGATATAGACAGTATCAATAATATTTGTTATTGCAAACATTTTTTCTTTGTTTTTAGTTTTACTGGTGAAAGAATGCAAGAAGGAATAATATTCGGCGTTTATTTCATCTTCACGTAATGTTTGTTCGCTGGCCGTCGATCGCTTTCAATTGCTTGGTGTGTACCCGACATTAGACAAGGCTTTCGTCGTCTTTTAAGTCGTAGATCGCAGCTGACGTAGCAATTCTTACAGGTTTTTGATAGATTTAATTTGCATGAAGACTGAAAGGCCTTGAATTGAAGGGCGTTGATAGAATTCCGCAGCGGGTACAAATCACAAAACATTCCAGTCCCGCCGGTTAATTGAATGCTGTAGGCCTTCATTAGAGATGGCGGGGTGCAGTTCGGCAAAAACGAACTTTTACAGAAAGGAGAATGTTGGCGTACGGACAAAAACCGTAAATGACATTCGGCGGTACGGATCGAATAATTACGTCGCCGCAGCTTATGCTCAACTTGGCTTTTACACTCTCTACAGCGGTGCTCCTTCATAAAAGTTCGCGTCCAACTTCTCACGCCTTGAATTATTACATGTTTTACCAAAACGTAAGTGCTTAACAAACTTTGTCTAAGTGAAAAGATGTTGACATGAGTATCTAAAGACTTGCCGTGTGTCATTCACGTACGACGTGATCTTACGTAAAATAGACGTAGGTTACTTATAGGTGTGTTTAATTCAAAACTTTCTGCGACGAATTTCATACTTCAAACTCTGCAGTAGTACAGGAACAGTTCGCTTGCGGAGATTTATTCCCACGAAATTGTCAACTTTACATACTACTGAAAGTTGGATAGCAACAGCAGTCAGAGGACTAGTTGAGATTCAAAAGAATTCCAATATCAGCGAGTACGAGGAAATCGTGAAGACGAGTAGCCGTAGGCGTGGGCTAGAGCACGCGGCGCAGTGCGGTCGGAGCCGCGAGGCGTGCTCAACTTCGCCATCGACCATCGCTGAATATGTTAATGCCGGGAACGCGGCGCTCGCTGTCACCGCAATATCGCTACTTTCAATTCTCAACTCGCCCGCCTCATCGTTAACACATTCCTATTGAGTTTTATACCGAAATGGAGCGGCGCGGTTTTATTGCTTTTGTAACACAAATTGAAAAGTGCCTATTTGTGGCTCAGAGATGTTTAATTAAAATAACCCGACAATGGCACAAGAACACTCTAAATAATCGTTATCTTAATTATTCAAGTTTCTTAAACTTGACGTCATTTATTAGACGCAATAAGCCATCCTTTCCAATTGGTTATGTAGGTACTTAAGTTTTTCTCAGCGTTTTATACAGACGTGAATATTTTCAAGTTTCAAATCTTGTGAAATAATTTTCAAAACTGACTAAAATCGAAATAATACATCTTTAAACATGTCATACGAAACTTTCTGAAATGGAGCACGGTAAAATTATTATAGGAACGATGTTGAAATCGGGTACCTAAAGGTGTCGATGCCGGGACGGGTCAGCTAGTAAAGACGTACAAGATCTTGGCAATATACTCTAGCTGCGCAAAACCGTTTATTAGGTCTTTTTGGTATTTGCGAGGAAATCTCCACCATGTTTCATTCATTAGTTTAATGATAAACTAACTCAAATACGCTCTGTATAAATTGTTCTGTAGGTTAAAAACTCTGACAAAAAATATCTAAAAAAACTTTACCGCTTGGTGCATAACGTCCGTTTGAGGATCGTAGCAAGTGGAAAAACGTTCTCTGTTTAACCCAATGAGAAAGAGGGGTGACTACTTTATATATTTACGTATATCGATTACCTCCAAATTTAGAGAACGCGTAAACGTATAAAACATTTATTTCATCGTCTCCTACACTTACGAAAGTACGAAATAAAACAAGGGGCATCAGAGAATAATAAAAAAGTTGAACACCAACGGTTTCTGTACTTCGTTTTACTGTTCAGGTGCTTTGCACATCTGTATATGTTCAGTGAAATGTAGACACGTCTTTACTACCAGGGTGGCTACTACGATATTATGTACACCCGAAACTTTGAGCCCGCACGTACCTAAAATGTAGATATTTAGTTACCAAGAAGATAATTTGGATTTATTTCGATCTTCCCTATAGTTCACCCAGTTCTGCTAATAGTTCAATGCTCAAACAGAAGTTTTTTTTCCCAAATTGTAAGGACTGAAAATCGTAAATAGAACTAAATACTCTAATATGCAATGTGTAGGTACAATCAGAAAAAAGATGATTGAAATGCTTCAGAAATTACTCGTATATTGAGTAGAAAACAACAGTATTTGGAACGATCTGCCAGTCTACATAACATAACATAAACTCACGCCTATATCCCCGAAGGGGTAGGCAGAGGTGCTAGCACTAACATTTCGCCAGTTTATGTTCGCCAGTCTAACAATAAAAAAAATCTTCCAAGTATTATTTGTCCGAAATTTCGAGCCACACCTTCGGTAGAATGTTTCGTGGTAGAATCACTATTGCATAAACATTTTATAACATAAACTTAGAAGATATTATTAAGATATGTTATCATTGTATTCGCAGACCATATTATTATAATGATAAATATTCTATCTACCTATTTATTGTAAGCGAATCGGATTACGGTGTAATCAGGTATCGTCGGACTGACTGATCTATACAACTTGGGTATAATTACATCTAAGGAAAGGCCCAACAGTAGCATGGGCTTTGCGACCACAAGGTTACGGGATCGATATCCGTCTAGTAAATTATCAATTTAGCCTAATTGGAAGGGTTAGCGAGTATATTGTTAATAATATTCTGGCAATTGTGTGATGCATTTTACAGTAATCTGGTAAGAAGAGACAATATTGAGTACCTAGTAAATCAATCAATGAGACAATTATTTATTGAGTACCTAACAAGTAGGAATTATCTGCGAGAATAAAGAAAAAGTAAGCAAAAAGGTAGCCTCCTTTTCATCCATATCAACCAATAACGATAATAACGTTACCTTACAAAAGAATCAACAGTATCAAATCCTTCACCAGGTAGTTTTCTATTGAGACAGTTCTGTTAATCTCATCAGTAAATCGGATATTTTATTGCCAAGTCAAGTCAAAGATAATTTGAAAAAGACATTTCAGTTTTAAATTTAAAGGAAAGGCATTTGTTGAATCACGAAATCGAGTGATATAAATAAAAGATAATGGCTGCTCATTACGTTATAAAGTCCAAAGGAAATTACATGCTCGCAGCTCGCCAATCCTGTGGTTGGCTGGGTGCATAAGCGCAGTATTTTCATATGAATACGAAATGACGAAAACGTATAACATTTATTATTTCAATTCAAAGAAAGCAATATTGTATATTGAAAGCAATATAATTTTTTATAATGCATTGTCATGCGATATACATAGAGTGCAAAATTTCAGCTCAATCGTAAACCGGCAGGTGTGGTAAATTTTCTTTTTCAGATTTGATTACAGACAACAAATAAGTGAAAGTAAATAAAAGCTTGTAAAGAACGATGCGCCAAGCTCAGATGAACTGAGAGCTAGGTAGTCAAAGATGATGTTGATGACGATGATAGCCGGCGTCAATGATCAATTTAGCCGTGTGTCCAGTGTCCATTATTGAACACTAGCTTCCGCCCGCGGCTTCGCCCGCGTGGAATTCGGTATTGCCACCAAGTCTATTTGAATGAAACGACTCTCCACTCGACTTCCCACTCCGCTGTTCACTCCACTCTCCACTCCACTTTCCACTCCACTCTCCCCACCACTCCCCACTCCGCTCCACTCTCCACTCCACTGGTCTCCACTTGTCTAGCCAAAACCTTTCGGATAAAAAGTACTAAACGGATTTTAGTGCGGTTTTCTTAGTCAGACCTAAAATTTGGAGATAAGACCAAAAGTTTTTTTTTTCCTTATTTATCTTTACAGGGTTCACCTAAGGCGACAGTGTGGACATCATATCCCTTTATAACAGCACTTTTAGTTGTAATAATCGATATTTGAAAAAAAGACTTGGTTATGTTGACCACAAATATCTATTTATTTGCAATCCTTGTCTGTTTGTTCGTGCTGGACGCAAAAACTGCTGAACAAATTTTGATGCCGCCTTGTCATTAGAAAGGTCTTGGTTTTACATAAAATCTGCCGTATGTTTGATTGCATTTGGTTAAGTAGAACCGGAGATATGACCAAAAAAGATTACCAACCAATCGACTCCCACAGGCAGAGCCGCGGGTATTAGCTTGTATAAAAAATAGCCTATATGTTATTTCACACTACACTCTATCTCGGTACCAAATTTCAGCCAGATCCATTCAGCCATTTTTACGTGAAATAGCAACAAACATAATATTTGGACATCCCGACCGATCCACTTTGCGAGCGGAGCTGCGGTATTAGCTTGTATAAAAAGTAGCCTATATGTTATTCCAGACTATAATCTATCTCTGTACCAAATTTCAACCTGATTTATTCAGCCGTTTTTACGTGAAAGAGTAACAAACATACATCCAGATATCCCGACTGATCGACTCCATGGGCGAAGCCGCGGGTATTAGCTTGTATAAAAAGTAGCCTATATGTTATTTTACACTACACTCTATCTCGGTACCAAATTTCAGCCAGATCCATTCAGCCGTTTTTACGTGAAATAGCAACAAACATAATATTTGGACATCTCGATCGATCTTCTTCGCGAGCGGAGCCGCGTGTATTAGCTTGTATAAAAAGTAGCCTATATGTTATTCGAGACTATAATCTATCTCTATACCAAATTTCAACCCGATCTATTCAGCCGTTTTTGCGTGAAAGAGTAACAAACATACATCCAGACATCCCGACTGATCTACTCCGTAGGTCGACTGATCGACTCCGTGAGCGGAGTCGGGGGTATTAGCTTGTATAAAAAGTAGCCTATATGTTATTCCACACTTTAATCTATCTTGTTACCAAATTTCAGTCAGATCTATTCAGCCGTTTTTACGTGAAAGAGTAACAAAGATATATCTAGAAATCCCGACCGATCGACTTTGCGAGCGGAGCCGCGGTATTAGCTTGTATAAAAAGTAGCCTATATGTTATTCCAGACCATAATCTATCTCTGTACCAAATTTTAGCCAGATCCATTAAGCCGTTTTTGTGTGGCAGAGTAACAAACATACATCCATACATCCAGACATCCAGACATACATTCTTACAAACTTTCGCGTTTATAATATTAGTAGGATATTATCTCAAAGATCTAGTCAAGCAGAACACTAAATTGAATTTACTATTCATTTGCTTGGATGCTAAAAGCTATTGCAATATTCCTCTTACATTCAATACACGGAATGTAAGCGTCACTCGATCTCGACTCGCATGACAATTCACTCTGAAAGGATTTCAGTACTGTGCACTAGATTCAACAACTAGGGTAGATGTACGCCTTCACAACTCTGCGTTCATACGCTTCTAAACTACCCTTGTGCAATACATTCGGCTTAACCGACCCCGTCTCGTTACTAATTAATTCAATTCCGTATTCTATTTACGGAGGCTCATATGGTCCTAGCAAGGATTATGGTTGAGACTTATTTTAGTAACTATGTTACCGACTGTCTGCGGCTCCGTCCGCATAAATGTCGGTTATCGTGACTTCCGGTTGTATCTCGGTTCTACTTAATAAATTGCGATCAAACATTCGGCAGATTTTAATTCTGATCAAGACCTTTCTAATAAAATACTGTATCTAAATTCGTACCTACATTGCGAAGAAACACATAAACACAAATATAAAAAAAATATATACATAATCGTTTATTCAACATAACCCAAGTAGTATTTTTACACAGCTAATTTACAATTTTATAATACCTAGTAAGATGTAAAGCGCATACTAAATAAGTTTAGGTATACTTGTGTCTCAAAGGTTATCCTTCACTTAAAATTAAAAGTCTTATCGCGTTTGAAGTAAAACTAAGTTTATAATTTATTGTAGTTGAATATATTTATATCACATTACTTGACATTATTATCTTGAATAATGAAGATGATGATGTTATTATAAAAACTTCGCATTAATTGTGTTATCTCTCTCCAAACTTAATTAAAACAGTTCATTTAAGAAGTTTTTAAAGTTTAAATGAATCGAACACAGTCTGAGACCTGTTTAGCCAAGACGTCTTTGCACAATTATTTAGTTTTTAAAATGAACCAGTGCTTTGTTGCGTGTAAACAAAGACATGACACAATACAAATGAGAGGCTTATCTAAGCGCCTGCCCATTAGGTTCGGGAACCTAATATTTCATGACTATTTTTAAGCTGCTCAAGTATTCTTAATAAGAGTATTAAAAGCCTACCATGTGTAAAGATCTTGTGGTGTGGTATGATATATAGCCTATAACGTTTCTCTTTAAATGGGCTATCTGGCAAAAAAATATTTTTTATCAATTCCCTAAGATAAGCACTACGTTAGGAGTACTCCGTATATGGTAATGTAAAGTAACGATATAATTTGTAAAATTAAATGTATGTACTCACCATAACCGCGTTGATCTTGAAGTCCATGTGATTCTTGACCTCGGCAGCAAGCTCCCGAACTAGCAGTAACCCATCCTTGCGAACGACATCTACGTTGTACTCGTGGTATTTCTGCACACAAAAAAGCATGATTAGCTTTTGTTTACATAATATACGCACAAATACACATTCTGATACCAACATGCTTTGTACATACGCGGGATCAACAAGGAGCCCTTAAAATTTATTCTATAAAAACGTCATTTAAGAACAACGATACGCTACGCCGCTGCTACGACATGAAAAATAAGTTAACCGTAGCACAACATTAACGCTACGACTAGTACTAGTTGACTTCAATGAACGTCTATAATACAAATTGCTCGTCCGCCTACGGGCTCTCAATCAATCGGGTCAATGCTCTGTCAATATTTGCAGTGGCCACTTGTAGCAAACAAGTACGAATTAAATGCCACAATTATGACTGAAATGACCGTTTAAAACGAACAATCGCATAATACATTTATTTTGTGTAAATAATTCTAACGGTTGATACAGCTTACGCCAAGTTTTTTTTGTACTACTTAGGTGGCAGACAAGCAGCTGGCCCACCTGATGGGAAGCGGTCACCGTAGCGTGTGGGGGGAGGGGGTTGGGGAAGATCGCTCTGAGGCAAGGATTTGCTGACCTACTTGGCAGTTACATAATATATATGAGTATATTGGGCAATTTACACAATATTTTTGTAAAATAGATCCTAACCTATCCGAAATCTAACATGTAAGATAATATTACTGTAAACTTTAAACCAACTCCATAACAAAAATACATCCACGCAAACTTTCCGTAATAATAGAATCATGAAATTGCAGGCATTATCATTCACCAGTAAATAAGTACGTATAAAACATAACAATAGTTCACAGCAAATAGAGTAGTGCAAGTCATTTCTGCGTAGTGTACGCGTAATTTATGCTTTCACGAGCACAGATAAACATTGGCAGGCATGTAGCGTTCGCATAATTTGTGAAAATGACAACAATCGCGTCGCATTCGCGCTACATTACGTGTTGAGTTATTAGTTCCCAACATGGCGGCGGTGGCCCTACCACGCGACGAACCCGAGACCTGTCAAATTTAAAAATGGAACGAACACATCCGGAATTTGGCGGATGCTGGCTGCCAAATTATTGTTATTCGGCAGAGGCGCCCGCTCCATACTGCCTTGTTATTGAATTTTGGATGGTCCCGATGTCGCCTTTGTTGTACTATCAAACCTACTAGATGCGTCACTGTGCTTATAATATTTTTATCTACGTGAAAAAAATATCTGCTTTGCAAATCGTCGTCATCGCTTAGTTAGCTAGTACGATGAGCGTGGACATGCTGGTTCGATGAGCATATTAATCATCACTCACACATATTTGACAGAGAGACTTGGTTGAAATTCTATAACAACTAATCCATAGTCGTTTAATACTCCAATTCGTAGTATAAGTCGACCAACTTCGATATCGAGTGACACAAACACAACAGTCGACTGGTTGCAACATAGATGACTATTTTTTGCACAAATTCTAACTCTTTCTTAAATTTTAGAAATTCTATCAAAGTTTTCCTATTACCCTTCCGCAACACACTATGTTGACTACCTAGACGGAGAGCGGTAGTCGTCAGTTGATAATATAATCGACAAACGATTGCATCAATCGTCTACATTGGTGGTAACGCTTCAATTAAGCCGTTATCGGTACATTGAATTCGCCTGGTGAAGTCAGCCAGACGCCTAATGTAAATGAGCACTAATAGCCATGGCGTTTACAGACTAATCATGTACGTATAGCTGAGAATTTTTTTTGAATGAGTACTATATAATACCTAGATAGATGTTACTAAAAAACTAGGTAGGGAAAGAGCGTCTCGGAAGAAATGCACAAATCAGTAGCAATTAGGTTCATGTGTCTGAGTCACAGATTGATCTCGTTAAGATCTCGTGCAAGTTTGCATTTTTTATGTCTGTTACGATGTTTACGTTTACTATCTTACAGTATTTTTTATCATTACATTGAACAAGATTTTGAATTTGAATCATTATCATCTCAGCAATCTCCTATACATTCTCCACCTGGTGTGGCTTATGTTGACTTTTACAGGAACGATTCAACCTTGAGAGAGAAGCCTATGAGAGAGCCTCATCCATCTAGGTATCAACACGTGATCTTGGTAGGGCCCCATACATACCTTAAATGCAGCTATGAATGTGTATTTTATTTGTGTGTGGTTTTAGTATGGCCATATTGCCAATCATGTAAATTATTGGGGAATGTCGCATCTTCTCTTTAGTTACATCAATGCATGAACATTTTTGTAAACATTGTTGGTAAAGAATATACATTGATAGATTCTCAAAGTATAAATCGCCTTATAAAGACAAATATCATCTATGATAAAGCACCCTTCTTACATAAACACTCGATTCCGTCATACATGTCATAAGCTGAAGCTGGGCAAAAAATAGATGTTATAGATAGGCGTAAATGTTTTATGGGAATACAGCTGGCGCTTACTCAATAAAGTTCGTTTTAAGGGTGCCTACGGCGGCAGATGGGAAATAGCGGCGCGCCATAGAAACGTCCGTCCTCTGTCCGCGACAAGACACCCTTCATATTACATTGTCTTCAACGGCACCCGGAGATCCTATTTAATCGATAGCCTACTTGAGATTTAAAAAGGGGGAAAGCTCAAGTACAGGTTACACTTTACTACGGCTCCTCTTTTCGATGCTCCTTACTAGATTTTTTTTGCTACTTTTGTGTAATGGAAATCTGTATATCTGCTCTCAAATAGGACAAAATTTTGCAATCACGTGGTATGAACAAATTACACGAAGTGTAAAATATAATATTCCATTGAAAACGGATAACACCCATTCATATTAGGCATTTTCATTTGGATTATAGCTATGCAACTTATATTATATTAAATAATTATATTTGGGATGATTGCGTTTGTGTGCGTTGCACCACAGATTAATAAATAGTTACTGTTGCACTCAATTTACAGGTATATGCAATTATGCATACCTGTGTGCATGTGTGTGAGACAAATTAAGTGTATTGCTAATGAAAAAAAAACGCTAATTTATCGAGGTGAATTTCAGTGAACTTCAGAATCAGAATAAGTTATGTCTTTGATTTCCACATAGGTTATTTTACAACCCGTACAAATAAACGCGGATAAAACCATTGGACGCTACTGGTAAACTTATGAAAAATAAAAACATGTAATTACTTGTATTATTCATGTGAAAGGGTATTATTAATGACACAAATAAAGTAGATTGTAGTTAGTCGACGAAGGGTCGAGAGTCCGCAGATATTTGATTTGATCCCGACCTATACGTAACCTATTTGCGGTAGCCAGGGTTATACTCGTACCAACACCGCGAAGGATACCTATATACGAATTATGTTAGCACCTATATACTAATTATAATTTAAAGATTAATATTGCGAATGAAATAAAATTTTCAAACTCAAAATAGACATAATGAACTCATTATGATATTGTCAGAAGTTTATACGAATGTTACATTGAATCCCGTGACCATGGCTCCTGAAAAGTAACTGAAACGTTGGGATCTGTCCAAATAATAAAATAACACTAAATTAATCGCAATACAATCGATGGAAAAAGTTTTATTTTATTTTATTAACTATATAAAAATGAGCCCGATTTAACGTATTTAATATCTATGAGGCATACATATTAACGAAGTAGTACCAAATAAGTACCGTGGTGAATTTCATATAATACAGACGTACTTCATAATATATCACACCTATACCTACATATATTCTAGAAGGGTAGTGGTGCAGTGGTAGATTAAAAGCAAAGGAAGAGAGCATTAGCTTTGGTACACTGAACTGAATATGGTCTATATGTGAATCACGTTTAACTAGAATTGCCATTTGTAAAAAATATTTACCTAATTTCTGTCCTTCTTAATCATAGTTTTGTATTTTAAAACCTTAATACATTTCATTGATCGAAAATTAATCATTTTAGACGCCCCTTCCCTTGCCTTACATGTTAAAATTGTAAAAACCCGCTTGCGTATAGTGAACGGACGCGGGTTGCGTGTAGTCTGTAAAGAAGAATTTACTGACCCGAGGGTCGGACCACAGACCTGCATTATGTATGGGGTGCCCGCTATTAATCGCCCGACCTCGTTTATTATTTTAATGGAATCAATTTCTATTAAAGATGCCGTTAGTAGGGGAAACAAAGAAAATAAATCTTAAAGTGTTTGTGTTTGAGCGTAAATTAGGCTTAGTGTACAGAAATTATGTAGCTACCCTTTACCAACACCTTCATGATTTTCTTGTTTTTATCATTTAAGTTCTAAATAAGCCCAAGTTGTGTTACAATAAGTATACATTTTTATTTCTTAAAATACCTACTCAATGCAGGCATATGTGACACCTTCTTAATAAATGGTTTATAAATGCTTTAAAAATGGAATAATAGTCTATAAAATAATAATATTGCAGTTGCCCGTAATTCTACATCATCCATTAGTAAGTGTAAGTTTATCCAGTGAGTGTTCAGAGCGATCACCAACTTTGCCAAGAAGTTATAGCAGCACATTGGGCAAATAAAATTTAACGCACTGATACGGTCGATACGACAGAAGAAGAATATTAATACGTAGTGTATGACATATGACCTCAATCGGACAAGTACCAAGGCCAACGTAACACGATAATGTTATTTACATTAACTAATGTGTGCACTAATATATTGTGGAACTAATGACAAATTATACCTACATTTATGATTAAACAGTCATGGTAAAACATTTTGATTGATCGAATTGTGCCTTAATATGTTTTGATTTGGGACAGCCGAGTAGTGTACTAACTACTATGGGAATTTAAATGAATGATCAGGGGTTGATTACGTTTATTACATTCATAATAGTAAATTCCTAACACTAGATTGCGGTAGAAACTGGGTTCCTGACGCAGCACTTGCTTATTCAGAGTGCTTAGCGGTCTTGGCGTTGCTATGTCGCGCGGTAAAAACTTACTTAAAGGACACATCGAGTAGGTACCTAATAAGAATATTCTAGAATACCATAACACCACTCAGATGTTACAACATCTGATCAATAATTGCAAAGTCTATTTGATATCCTGATCCATTTTAAAAATCTATAAAAATTATTTAGACTACATTTTTAGATAATAATTTTATAGGATAGGTACATCATTTTAATTAGCAAAGTTATCTTCAACTTGTATGACCAAACTTGACAGCTTTCTTCAAGCAGTTTTACATTTAGCAACGGTTCGGAAGAAATATAATAATTATAGGATTCTCCGATATCTAGAGCTAAACCAAAGACCATGACATAAACTAAGCATAACTAACTTTGAATTTATGTTTTAGAATGCGGATACACTTTTTTTGTAAACACATACATATTTGTACATTGAAATACACCAAATAGACACACCTAAGTGGTATAAAAAAAAAAAAAAAAAAAAAAAAAAAACTTATTCATACATATTTTGGACTGAGTGGGAATCGAACCTGCGACCTGTGCCGTAGCAATCGAACCGTCTACACACCACACTGTTACTGTTACTAGCTACTATTATTTCTTCTCTTCCTTATCGTGGACACAAAATGTCCTTCAGTGTCCTAACAATCTATAAACTATACAATGGTCCATAACCAACCTTTAACAAATCCCCAAACACTAAATTCATGTCCACCAAAATTGGCCGACTATACCTAGACGAGCGGGTTAGCTAGATATATTTCATTCATTTTAATCAGTATGACTTGGGCATTGGGTAGGCGGCGCTATGGCGCGGTTGCATAACGTTCCCTCGGCCTGGGAGTTGGGACACATTGGCTAACAAGGAACCTAAATTCAATTAAGGCAGTTAATTTAATCCGCTTTGTGTGTCAACACCACCCTCGCGGACCTCTGATTAATCCTATATATTCAACTATTTTAATTTATTGTAAATGATAGACGAGTATTCGGTATTTGAGGCTTTATATAGTACTAGCGTTTGCTTGCGGCTTCGCCCGCGTGGAATTCTGTTTTCGTTTCCACTTTCTATGAGAACGTATGCAAGGAATAAAAGGTATACATACTCTTAAAGTGGCATTATTACAGAGTGTGTCAAATTTCAACTAGATCCGTTCGGTAGTTTTTGTGTGATGAGTAACAAACATCCATACATTTATACTCACAAACTTTCGCGTTTATAATAAAAAATGTGTCGCGGTTTGTGGGAGTCGTGGAAATGGGGAAGATATGATTTGATGTTTGCTTCTAAATACAGTTTTCAGTTTTAACCCACTTTTAGGCAAATAAAGTGCCTACAGAAATTGACACCGTAATTAAAAAAACAATAATCGAACAAAAAATAAAATAGCTGTCTCTATTACGTTAGCGAAATGTGGGCGTCTAATATGCCTCTGCCCACACAGGAGCGCGAATGTGAGTTAATAAACCAAAACCTTTCATTTGTTAGTATTATTGCTTTTATACCATATGTAAAGAAGCAGCAAACATCAAAGTATTTTACTCCAGTCTCTCGTTACGAATATTAAACGCTTACTATTCGAATGTAATTTCGTGCTCGCCCCACTGTTTATTAAACAGTAACTCTGCGTGATGCAGGGCAGTGTGGCAATCGCCATACTTTTAGACGATTGATTGACTTAACTAAGTATATGATTTGTTTGGCTTTGCGATGCACATTGCACATAACTAGGTACTTAATTAACATTGGAGACAGAAAGATAGATATGTAGAGAGATCAATAATATAGTACCCACTGCATTTAAAGGCTAGCTATATCACATATTTGCGTTTTGGTATGGATATGGCGTTGTTAAAATTTTGGCACGAATTTGACTTGTCACAATGGCTAAGCCAGGATCAATCGATTTGCCGTTCTGTCTGCAGCCACATACTACCTTTTAGGGTTTCGTTATTGATTCATCAAACCCAATTACCTTATGGTCGTAAACATAAAAACTAGATATTTTCTCGTTCTTTTTCTTACGTACTTACAAAGAAAACAAGTGAATTTAATGACTTCAGTCAAGAACGCGTGCAATTTTATTGTCATAATAAAGTGCCATGGTTATTATGTACCTATCTAAGTTGTGGTGGTGTTTATAACGATTATCAAGCTTCGTAAACTTTCGCACCTAATACCTACCTAAAAACAATGAATAGATTTAGATGTCGGACTTTATGTCATTACGCATGGTAATGACTTAGATAGTTTGCTTACCTCTACTATTCATAAACTTTATCTAGGCCAGTTGAATAAGCAACTATGTTAAATAGTCACATAAAAACGCCACGTCACGGGGTGGTCTGTCCGTCCGTTTCTTGCCGAACCGGACAGGATTTTCCACTCCGCCCGACTCGGCCGCATTTGTTTGTGCCCCATGCACACAAAACAGCTCCATTACTCCATTTACTGACAAAAAATATATAGTGAAAAGGGCGAGAGATCTTTGTGCCTTACACTTCCAAGCCAATTCTTAAATATGTCAATGGCCAATATATTGGGCAGGCCCCCTTTACGTATATATGTATAATATACTCGTACAATGGAAATAAATAATGCTAATGGAAATTTCCTTGTGTTACAATACCTTCACCCCTACCTTCCGTATTGGTAAATGTATATGCCTATGAATTACCTTGTAATAATAATCCTGGGGTCCAATTATTTGCTAATTATGTTGTGTTTAGAAAACAAAATCGAAATTTCTCGCGTAAACGCATCAAATTACCTAGGCAGTTTAATATTTGTTAATATATGCTTTTATTTAGTTTAATTACACACTTTGCCACTTTCAAAAAGGCCTAGGAGGAACGTAAAAAGGTGTTGTGAAATTATAACGGTAGTTAAACTTTTTGGAGTGGTACTTCTATAGGCCTAATTAAATTGTAGGTATTTAATAAATCATCTTAAGCTATTTCATTTACTTACCTACTTTGCCAAATAAAAGATCTGCTTAAATCTTGTCCTTTGATTGCTACATTATTTATTTTTAAGCCACTAAATATTGCACACTGATAAATATACTTGTAATATATAAAACATAAACAACGTATGTATATTTGTTATATATACAAGTATGATACTTCGTAATAATACCTAACGAAAGGGTTTGGGAGCAATTATGTCATAGATCACGGAGAGAGAGCGACACGTGATCGATTGGAGGGCATATCTCAAACGCAGAGTAATATAGGTATGCAACTTGTCTAAGTGTGACTGTCGAACAAAGAATCATATATAATTACCAAGCATCTTCTAATTATTTGTTTATCCCACGTTTATCCTACTGATAGCTCGAAACCAACGTAAGCCAAGCTGTGTACAATATTGATCTTATAACTACTAAGTAGTAAGAGCGTGGTGCTTCGAGAGCGTTTGTTTTCACTGCCTATTGTACTCCACCAATAACAACAGCGAACACTTTTCATTCTTTGTGGAGGTTCTGTCCAAGGAAAAACGTCCATCTTTGCGTTCGGCATTCACATATTCGTTGTATTTTTGTTAAAAGCAAAAATATTTCTGATTTGTGCATGTAAATATACACAACGATTCTATCCTTGAACTATAATATTATCAGCAAGGTTTTAGTCATGAAGTATGACTTTGCACAAGTAATAATAACAATTTTCTATTAGTACCTACTTAGCTACGCATGACATTGTATTTTATCATTTTAATGTGATGCTAACTACGATTAATAAATGTAGGATGTTCAAATTTTAACATGATCATAGTCAACGGCTTGTAGATTAAGTAAGGGGTAAAGTTTAGTGCGCCTAATCACTCCCAGATTCAATGAACCGGCCGTAAAATGTATTACGTGCTAACTCACCTTAAGGGATAAAATGTCGTCCACGCCAATTAAATTTTAATTACACCGGCTTTCGAAACGCCAAACTTTTAATACGTAGCTGCGATTAATTAAAAAAAGGTTACTAACGAAATTTAAGTTTTCGAACGGCGCAAACGAGATGGGCGGGCGCCTTGGAATTTCATATCCTCGTTAGAATGCCGAGATTGAGCATTCTGAAGATTCATTTCACAGTGGAACTTCATTTTAAATTGGATTATTGCAGTAGTAAATGCGTTTTCATAATATTCGCTTGTTATCCTTTCCTATTATATCCTACTAATATTAGAAATATGAAAGTTATTGAAGATGTTTGGATGTTTATTACTCAATCACGTACAAACGGCTCAATACAGTTTTTAATAACACATAGACTACTTTTATCTCTGGAATAGGTTTCGATACGCTGCCGCGCTGTGGAAACGGGATCTCGTTTGATTATATGGCGCATTATCTTCAATTTAATTAAGACTGAATACAATACCCAAGTAGTAAATTGTAATTGTTAGCAATTTTTTAGGCTGCCGTGAATAAAGGATTAGTCGAAGAAAGCATACCACCACGAGAGAAAGAGGTCAAACGTAAGCCTATCATGGAAAAAAGGGTTGTAGTACGATCTCCACCCTTCATGAGTGTGGGTCTGAGGATGACGGTTCAGGACAACCATCGCCCTAGCAGAAGCAGGCCCGGGGTAATATATAACGCCTCTCTATAATAACGCATTCCAGTGCTTCATCGTATGCATTTTTAAAGAAACTGTATGGGTTCACCTCCTTTTACCTCACATAAGCTGACATAAGCAACAAAAAAAAAAGGATGGATTTAATCAACTAGGTATACCTTAAAACCTATTGTGACGCAGTCGAGTTACCTAGAAGGTACAACTTAGGCACACCATTGTTAAATTTCTAATATTCTAAATTGTTATCCGAATATTTGTTTATAAATGCGTTAATTCAATGACTTCTATTCATATTGATTAACATTGAGTAACATGTCCCCATGTCACTCACATTATTTAAACTATACACTATATCATGTTAAGTATCTGATATAAACTATAGATTATGTAAGTAGCTATTTACCTATATATATGCACATAAAACTTACCAAAGCTTCCCATTCCTTGGACAGATGGTGGACGATTCAACTAAACTATATTAAAAGTTAAGGTGGTGAGGTTAAAACAAACGAAATAACAGAGAAAAGAACAGGATACAAAATATAGTGTATGTTATGTACCTACCAGTACCTACTTATGTACAACATATCTTCTTATCTGTGCTTATGTATGTCTAGTACCACAGATTAATTGTCTAGTACGAGTAATATAAAAAAAACCAAAAAAAAAATTGACGATGGTTCGCGCGTTAGAGTTTTTTTTTCGTAAAAAAGCGCGCGAGGAAGCTGCTGCCAATTTTGATACTAATACTTTTTAAATTAAGTAGGTATATACTGCTATCTAGCAGTATAAATCACAAACATAAGCCACAAAGGACTTCATCAAAATAATTTACATTTACCTAATCCTATCTGTATAAAATTATCTAAATTCAATACAATGCCAAAAATAATAGTATCGAAATTCGAAATGAATATTTTTTTTAGTTTTGTGAGATAACCTTAATCGACTAAAATTATAATTTAAAATCCGAACAAATGTTTTCCTACTTTTGTTGCAATTTTGAAGGAACGATAGACGAATAAAAGATATAAAGATAAATATTGTTTTTTTTTTCAAATACATTTCTGGGCCTTATTTTTAATATGAATTGATTTAAAAAAAACTTAATCAATATAAACATTCAAAATAATTGGCATCGAATTGAGAACTTATTTTTTTAAATCCTTAGTACCTACTAGCTAGGGCGTCTCCAAAATGAAATCCCAGTGCTAACTAAACGTATTAAAATCCTAATTAGACCTCAAAAGTAACAGCATTAATAAAATTTGGAGACAAAGCCTAACAAACTCAACTAACTTCAATTGTCTACTTGTAATCTTTTGAAGCGTGGTTGTCGGTGGCGGTAACGGAAACATGGACCACAACTAGCGCACTCTGGCGGACGCGGAGAGTTTAACCTAATTTGATTGTAGGGTGAATTGTGAAGGCCGGCGCTTGGACCTTCATGCCGTAGTGGGTTTACGTCGCTCGGCACTCCTTTTGTGTGATGTGGAACAAGGTAAATACGAGATAGATGCTTAGGAATTATTAAAGTAACTTTCAAGTTCATACATTCAATTGTTATTCGTTATACGTGCTAGAAGAATAAGCATAAAAAACAAGAGTTGTCCTTATTACCTATCTACTAGGGGTACGTTATCTAAATTAGGTTCAGTCAGGTTCAGTTAAAAAAAACTCGAACCGAAGCGAGGGTGGAATGCTATTAACATAAATAATATCAATAAAATCAAATATCAAGTAGAAGTCAGACCACGTAGTCTAACAAAGAACAAATAGTACTCTATTATTCGGCTGTTAAAATAAATAAATAAGAAAGTTAATAAGATAATGATTTATTGTGTTGTGCGGTAAGGGCAGCAGTGCGGGTGGCCGATCAGGGGGTGGCTAATATTGAATAAGTTGCGATGGCCAAGTTTCCGCTAAACATCATATTACTTGGACGGCCGGCGATCTGGTGCGGAATTTTGATTGTTTTATTATGGCGATAAGTCGTGAGAACGTTGCCGTTGGTTGTACGGCGATAGTTTTAAGTCATGTAATTGAATAATGTAATGGTTTAACGTAGTTTGACTCAAACAACTGAAATCCTGACTATGAAACCTCTCCTTACTGAAAAGTCAATTCCGGTTGATTATGAGATTCAGTTTTGGGGCCCAAAGTCTCCTCTCCTCCTTTCTTTATAGAGCGGTTTATCATGGCTTTTACGGGAGAGACGACCATCTGAACCCTTAGCATATGGTATATTTACGGCCCTCTAAGAACTTGTGCTTCATAAACCATCACCTATACATTAATTACATTACATTCAGTTATAATAAAATAAACAATAGATATTTCGAGAAAACTTTTATTATATTAGAATAATATTTAAATTCGAACATCAAAACTTATATCTATGAAGGTAACGTAATTCCACGTTCGGTTAACGGGGCAATTTAGTTCGACGCGAGTTTATCGCGAACCAGGCTACCGACATGGACACGGATATCTAAAGCATCTGTGCAAAGCAAGTGCTTGTCTGCCACCTAAGTTGTACATATAAAAAAAATAACAGTTTAAACGATCTTGTTTATTACTATTTGGAAGAATTCCAGTTCCAGTTTATTTGAATGGGTTTTCACTGATGAAATTCAGCCTTGAACTTTTCCTATGAAAAGAACCGTGATCAATTAAAAATAAACGGTATTAACGTTTTACTCATGAGTTTCATGGAGTAGTTAGTTTAGATCCCACTTTAATTGATTGGTCTTGCACTGGTATTATTCAACCCTCATATATTATTATACTAGTCATTATATTAGTCATTACAACCATATATACAACTATATAGTCATTATACTAGTCATTACAACTCAGTTCATACACAAATGCATCTAGGTAGGTATTACTGCGAAAAAGCAAATATGTACTTAGGATATCTCACGTTAGTAGAAGGTTGTAATAAAAGCGACTCGTTCCATAACCCACCTAATGGCGTCTAGACTGAATAAATATCAATTTTACAAAAAGCTCATGTTTAAAAAATTTTCAAATCACCTGCAAATAAAAAGTAATGGCCCTGCGTCTTGAGTATATTTATAGTCTATTAAAGTCATAAAGTTATTAATACTTGAAATATCAAAATGTTTTCCAAGATTATCGAGAAACTCTTGAGTCTTAGTAGTTTGAAAGGCAAAGATCAATGACATTGTTAATAAAGATTTTGAAACCAGGGCTTTAGGTATAACTTATAAGATGTTGGCCGCAGCTTCACTAGTGTGGGATTCTCGTCTCACTTCCGTAATTCTGTTCACTGGAAACTATCCCTGGACTAGGTTCCCATCGGCTGCGGGAATGAGATCAGAATTCTACGATGGCGAAGTCGCGGGCAACAGCTAGTTTAATTGCTCCCCATTCATGTGACATCGCAGTGGGATACCCTGTATAGAAAAGTGTTGTTTTTTTTCTTGGCCCCACCAACATCTTTGGTGCCCAGAGTAACCAAATCAGAAAGTTGCAAGCTGGTGCACCTGCCTTATCCATCACACAACCCTTACATATCCTAATAAGTGAATAATATCATATTTTAGTTGCGGTCACCGAAAGTTCAGGCCCCTCTCAGGTCGGACACGTAACTAGGTCGTATTGAGGGCGGCAGACCTCTCTAGAAGATCTCTTTGTACGTACGCGACGGACCGCGCAGGTACGCTACACGCTCTCTCGCCGATTTATACAGCCTCCAAGACAAAAACACATGTGCCTTTTTGCGAATACAGCTTAAGAAATAGCAATACTTTTTATGAAACCGAATTTCGTAAGTGTTTTCATGAAATATTAAACCCTATTTTTAGATAAGTAATGGTTTCTCTGAAACTGATAATGTTGCCAATTTTGATGCTCATTTTACTGAACTAAAATGTCTCTAAAATGTTTTTTAAATCGCCACCAACGTAAAACATTATTACTTACATTTTACAATGGCAGATTTTAGAACCATTTTTACGCTATAATATTTATTTTCGTTTGATTTTACATATGAAAGGCCGAGAGCGGTGTCGAGTGTCCGACATTAGACGATATTATAGCTTGTGTGACCCAAAATACTCTAAAGTCAGAAAAATAAAATTTATATTTCAAAGGAAACAACTGATTCTATAGCAGGGTCAAGATAACAAAATGCGCACGAATGACTAGTTCAAGTCAAATAGATTAGATCAACACTGACCGTTCGGTTATATAAATATTCCTCTTTTGGGTACACACTAACATATTCTTCCCTCGAAGTCGTTTACTCTCTTATATAAATCTTTAAATAATTTACTAGTATTGCGATCACATATCGGCCAGATAAAATTTCCATACAACTCTAAGAGTGACCCTGGAAACTATTAGAGCTCTTAACAGTCAATCAATCATAGCTTATCACAGTTTACATGACGGACATAGGCCTGTGCATGAACTAGACCCTGTCCTAATATTTGCTATAGCAGCCGATCCTCCTTCTTAAGAAGTAAATCATTCAAATCAAACCACAAATAGTAGAAAACAATAAAATAAGTAGGTATGCCAAATAATGCTGCGTATTATTAGAATTTAAGTGAAGATAGATCAATTTCAGGATAAGAGCTCAATCAAGACTTTCAAAATATCGATACCCGAGTTCATATTGGTGAATCACCTTTTTGTTGTTAGTTTAAATCGTTATGATAGAGTTTTAAAGCACTTCTTGTCACAGTGATGGGCGTTACAGAAACTATTCTTACTTTTTGAGTGCTATACAGAGAGACAATAATAGGTTGCTAATGAAAACAAGTAACTACTTACATTTTGTATTTGATTCATTTTCGTAAAGTGCCTTCCAAACTCCCAGAGGTCCACACCAAATTTTAACGCCCAGTTTTTGACTCTGAAACAATGATTACACAACTTTTAGTACAATAGCTTTAATTATTTTTCAGTTCAGTATAGTCTCCAAATAGATAGAAATCGATATATTATGCTCGCTACGGACTCCAGAACGCCTAGAATATTTTTGATGAGCATTTCAGATACCTAAATTTCAAAGTCAGCCAGCATTGATCTAGTTGTATACACATACTCTACTGCAAATTATACGTCTAATATACAAATTGGATGAACCTAACATATTTAAGTGTGGTAAAATTAACAAATTACGGTCTTTCATAAGACCCAAATTGTATTTTGACTATGTATTTTTATTACGCAAATCAACCCTTGAGCAAATTAAATTAAATTAACGTAGGCGGATTCTCCGTCTGCTATCTATTTTGGGCTTTCAAATTTTGAATGGCGGTAACCTTACAAAAATAACTGATGACGTACGCCGTGAAACCAATCGTTTTTATTTTTATTCCATCAGGATTATATTAAACTTACTTTGTACCACACTATATACAAACTAAGTAGAGCTTCATCTGAGGTCTTCATCTCGGAGTCATCAGGATCCCCTCTTGAGACCGAATACCGATCTAGATACAAGTTTAATATTATAACTTCGCAGGAGGCTACGGGTGGAAAGCAATCCTTATCTCTGTATCTGTGTTGTCACCTGGGTAGTAAGGATCTCAAAAGGCATTACGGTCGACCTATAGTCTTGATTGACATGAGTTATGAGACCTATTGGTGGAGACAACCGCTGTGAGGACGATATCTCGTAACACAAGGCGAATGCGGTAAAATGTTTGTTGTCCGAGATAATTATACACGATAGGTCCTAGCGATAAGCATAAAATAAAAAGCTTCAGGAGGTCAACATCATACTACATATACCAAGGAAAAGGAATCAGCATGTTGAAAGTACTTCTATTGATACTTCTGTCAAAGAGACTACTTTTTGTCCTGGGAATATCTTCTTAGGTGTCGCGAGAATGGGATCTGTATGCTAGTAATATGCAAGTGAATGATGCAAAGAAAAATAAGTAGAGACAGTTCGGGCACTGTGTAAGGACAGAAGCAAGTGTGGTATGATCCCAAATTGTAAATGCACTATGAGTTAATGCACTTATGAAAATTTTGTACTTACATTGACTTAAAAGTTTCATTATTTCAAAGCTCTAAGGTATTGCAGACTATTTGATATTAACTAAATACCTCCACGTGTTCCTGAGGAATAGGTGTCGTGGCAAATGAACAGATATACTGACATCGAAGTGTTTTATAAGGGTTTACTTTTGAGAAATGGAATCCTAAAAATAAGAACGTTATCCATTTATAAGTAAATACGACCTCCAAAAATACGGCTCAAGCATAATAAGTATATAGAATGATGGACGAAATGAATTTGGGAAATTCTGAGAAAAATTTAACATTCATCATAAGCTTGTGACGGGGAAGTAAATGTGATCAAGGAAAGCAGGTTAAACATTTTTTTCCACTTCGCTCGCCACCCCTTATTCGTACAAGCGCGTTACACTCGTACAATTTGTATTTGTCGCAATTCAACAATATAAATGTATAGCCATCATTGTTCCAGGATGAGCCCTATTTA
This sequence comes from Lithosia quadra, assembly GCA_963576445.1. Taxonomy (NCBI): domain Eukaryota; kingdom Metazoa; phylum Arthropoda; class Insecta; order Lepidoptera; family Erebidae; genus Lithosia; species Lithosia quadra. Next base: position 13,744,414 of record OY754874.1, read on the forward strand.
ATTAATAGGTCGGTGGATACCTGCCGACGCCGAGTCGCGATTGAAAATATGTGCCTATTAATATAAGGTTCCTTGCACCTTTGAATGGCCTTTTGAAATAAGGGCAGGTGAAAGAGCATCTCTCTTTAAATAGTGAAACATCCATAATTTTAATTTTACAAAGAGCATTATTATAATATAGATTAATGAGCAGAACGTGACCAAGACATGGTAGCTTGGTTAAGAGAGCCACATAACGTTGATAGTAGTTACACTTTGAATCAATACTATTATACAATTGTATATAAGTTGTGTCTGTATATTGGAGATATGTAAAAAGGGGTTATGCTTTGGAAAGGTCTTGGTCAAACTTAAAATCTGCCGTAAGTCGGTATATAGATTGCAATTGGTTTGGCGGAGTCGCAGGTGTCAGCTAGTCTACTTATAATAATTCTTTGAAGACTGAGATTCCTTAGACGGTTATGAGATCAGCATTATCTGTTATCTGTATGGCCACTAATTGGTTCATGTAAGAGTAGATAATAAAATATAAAATTCAACCAAAAATAGAGACGGTCAAAGCTGTATAATCTGTATATTAATAGTCTCCATTTATTTTAATCTCTACGCTAGTAGTTACGCAGGAATGGATATTCGGTATCAGTACAGTACCAACGATATAAGGTCAGCTGATGATACTAACTTAATCGCTGACAAATAAGTGTTATGATAATTACTGTCAGAAGCTTATGTAAATAAACTCTGAAATAAAAAAATAATTATTAATTATTTTATATTTCTTACTGTATTTATAACTAAAAAAACTTCGATAAAATTTGTTTAAAAAATTTTAGGCATACTTAACTTCACTACAGCATAATTATGCCGAAAGAAGTTTAATAGGGGGTTTAACCTTAACTTTGCAAAAACTCAAAACTTTTAATCTTTAGAAGCCACAGCATGACTCAGACTCATTAATTGAAAAAGAATCGGTAGAAAGGTCAAAAAGTTCAAGTATCTTCAAAGTTGAATAAATGAAACCGGAGATGCACGAGAAATAAAAGTTTGCATGTCTCGCTCAGTTTTCTTCCAAATGATCAAAGTTTTGTGTTATAGAGATCTGGCTCTTAACCTGAGAACTACGTAGGCTACGTATAGCACTCTGCTATATCCTCTTTATGCTACTGTACAAAATTGATACATGAACTCTGCCACAAAACATGTTAAAGAAGTTACAAGTCCATGAAATATGGGTATTTTAGGAATATTATGAAGGGACAGTTTTTCGTGATTATATAACAATCATCAGTCGAAATTGAATAGCGATTGTACCTATAGACAAAACTGCAGAAACTTGTGACCATCGCCATATTTCTGTGGTCTATCAATTGGTACAACAATCAACAACAAACACGCATCAGGTCGCTTCGATCCTGGGTTAAGGGTGTCCCTGGTTTCCAAAACTGGTTAGGTTTATCTTCAATATGTAGGACATCTTATATAGCAAGCACTATTCAAACCCAAAGTTAGCATAGCAAACAAAGGCCATCTCTTTAGGATTTCATATCAATTAACATTTTTATTAATTAAAAAAAACTTGTTTGAATTATTATCCGAAGTGTACATAAGAAATTTTATACAAATTCCTAGTATAAGTCCAAATAATTAGTATAACATACCTACAAAACTATTCAAAATATAAAACCATTGCCTCAAAGCTATTTCAAGGAGAACGGCCTTAAATATTTTTGGATTGGTAAAGGTTGACTTAAAAACTCCAATCTACGCAGGGGAAATTCATATTTTATACATAAAAGTTGAGTAAGAATTTTCTTCAGCTTCAAACGCTCTATCTATTTGGGATTATCCCTGTCTTGCAACTGTGATGAAAAATCGATGGATCCACTGCAACGAAATAAGGTATGAGTAGACGTCGTCGTCTAGACTTTATATTATAAACCTCATCTACATACTTGCTTTTTTTTAATATCTCAATTTTAAAAATATACAATAGGTACCTACATGTCTAAATTTCATAGGAGTTATTAGATTGTTGCAATAAATTAGCACGCTTTAAGACATAATTTCAAGTTATATATCCAAATTCCAATAGAAACAACTAACACATCATGTCTTATTAAAAAATTGAATTTTTCATAATATTTCTCAAGTCTCGTCGTAGAGTGAAGTAGTAAAACTGAAAGTATGGAAGGTACCTATTATATGTAGGTACAGTTGTATAGTACATACCGCGAAATTAAATGTAATAATTATTAAACTTGGTTGTCAATGTAGTAGGTCTTTGGCACCACTTAGAAAAGAAAGAGAAAGTAAAATTTTATTGTCGTACAAATGTCATAGTAGTAAGTATAGTTTTGATTACAAACCAAGTATACCTACCGTTGCCAGAAATTTAAAAAATATCGATGCCCACGACGTTTTTGGAACTTCTTCATCGTTAATTCGTTTTTTATAGGCCTTATCACGTTCCTATCTACGTTAGACTACGTTGATAACATAAATAATAAGGAATAATAAAGGAAAACGTAAAGGACGGGAACGGTTGACCGAATTTTTGAGCAAAACTTGGCTCTTATTTCCTTATTCCGTTTCGTTTAATTCAAGTTGTTCCACAATGTCCTCATTAGCAATCAGGGAATGTTTCGCGGGCATTGTTCGCCCAAGTTCGGCCGTCACCGGCACCGGTTCGGAATTTAGAATTATTTAAAATGTTCGTTTCGGTGGCCGGCAGGTGCGCGGCACGTTGCCCGCGGCATCTCCGGGCCGTTACATGCCATAACATGGGGCTCCCTGGCGCCTCAAGCAAAAACCTTTTGCCTAAACGACTTTATAAGACTGTTAAGACCAGATTTTTAACATTATATTCATAGTGGTAGTAGTAGATGGCACTTAGACCTACATCTTTAATTACACTTTTGTGACGCGCCACGACTATTATGATTTTAACTTTTAAAACAGTGAAATCGTAGTCACATTGTCACCAAGACAGAGAGGTGCAATCGAAGCTTTTGAAGAATTTGAAGCAATGACTGTAGAAGTGTATAGTACGTTAATGGTTTTAAATTTCAGACTTTGGCAAGCAGCTCAATGATAAAACGGAACAGATTATTCCAATAATTATTTACTACTCAGGCTATTATACAATTGATAGAGCACATATATAAAAGGGAAAACTCTACTAAGCCTAAAAAGTTTCATACATTCTGTGAGACGTTCTACTTCAAACTTTTTCAATATTAAGTATTAATATTAGTAGCAAATCTTTAGGAACAAATTTCCCAAAGATTTGATACTAATATTATAGAAAAAGGCCTTAACACTGCAGCGATCCGCTTAAAATATCTTGTTACTGTAATCGGTTTAACCCTGGCGCTGAGCATAGGGTTTCGTCGGCCGAGGCGGAGGTAAACCGACTTACGTTTTGCTTAAATTTAATATCATTTCATTTGTGAATGATTAAATTATGTTTAAAATACTGTGAATTAGTGGAACCGGCTAAATAGGGGACATCAAAGAAACCTTATAAACGATTTACTTAATTTATGATTGCTATTTAATTAGGGTAGATTATGACAGGCTTAATTTAATCTTATACTATATAATTCAAAGTCCTGACTGACCTAGAGACAACGCCCAGCCTAAACCGCTGGTCGTAGAGACTTGAAATTTGCAGAATATGTGTGTTTTGATGCGTAGAGGTGTACTAAGAAAGGATTTTTTAAAATTCGAACCCTAAAGCCCTAAAAAGGGCTAAAAACGTGCTTTTGCCAGAACTCAAGAACGGCTGAACAGATTTTCATGATCTATGATTTTTTGGATTTGTCTCCGCCTTGAATAGCATATAACATAATTAAAAATATATGATTCATTCAGGAAATTTAGTAATAAAAAGAAAATTAGATGTAGCAAACGTTTTTATCGCCATCTATAATAGTTGTCATAGCAACAGGAACTAAAATTGACTTTGTCTAAATTTTCATAGAGTAATATCCTTTACTTCTTTTTCCTCAAAAGTAAATAGAATGTTTTAATTTTTAGGGTTCTGTGCCTGATTAGGAAAAAAAACCTTATCTCTTAGTTATCCGTCTGCCTGTCTGTCAAGACCTCTTTCTTAAGAACACGTAGAGGAATCAATTTGAATTAGATAAAAGGAATGTTGCGGATAATGCTTGGCATTACACGAAGCGTAATATGCAAACTGTGGTCTCACTATCGACTAATAGGTGGCTTGACCTACCATCGCCTGGCCTGCACTCATGGAGGACGGAGGTCGTTAAGTTACCTTCGGCGACGTTAGTGAGTCACCTGCACCGCAATCGGAGAGTTTTAGGAAGCCGTACCTTATTTTTCGTGCGGAAATCCCCACGAATCTCTCCCCTCCTCTGGCCAGTAGGGACGTAATATCCGACTTGACTGACTAAAGTCGAACTCCATCTTGGGTCTACAGACGCCGAAGTTCAAGGTAACCCTTGACCCTGAGCTATCCAAGGCTTACTGATGGGCATGGCTGTTTTGGTGAGTTCCTGCATTGCGTAGGCAGGGTGCTGAAGTTTGAATGCCACCATTGCCGGAGCTGATCCGTGGGCACACAACCTCTTCATACACTGGTAGAGTCTCCAGAGTGGATAGAGTGGCGCCATGTCCTAGAAGCAGACGTCGGTGGGATAAGCCTCATGGTGAGGTCCCTGGTGCCGACCATGGTCACCATAGAGAGTATGTGGAACGCCACCGCTTTTTTTGCGAGGCAGTAATGCGCACAGAAGTGGTGGTGGTAAAGCTACAGGAGAAATCTAGCACTCCCCCGTGCCGATGAAAGCGCACCGGGCGGCGTAGTTCGCAGAACCATCTCCGTCCTCCATGAGTGCGAGCCTAGGGTGACTGTCGAGGCTAACCGTCACCCTAGCAGAAGCAGACCCAGGGTGGCAGGGTGTTATATTTCCACGCGCGCTTTTTTATAGAGATGAGGGATTTAGATTCCTAATAACACGTCGAGGTCGCCAGTGCTGGTGGCCGGAACCGGTTGGGGTTTCTGGGATATCCTTTCTAGGAAACACCAGATTTCTCGATCACACAGGCATTGGTAGAACTCCGACATACCAACCTCTCCGTTGGCTCCGTTGAGGTGAAGCCCGACGGGGTTTTTGCGCACGAAAAAAAGGGGTATTTCCCTTTGGGCTAGAATCCAGATATTTTGCAGAAAGTAAAATCTTATAGCATAAGTACAGGGAAAAGTCCGGAAAGCATAAATATTACCTACTTCACCAAAAAAAAAATGTATGTCTGTCATTCAATACAAGAAGCTACTGCAACAAAATCAAGTTCGCCCCCTTTTTTTGTCGTGCGGAAATCCCCCTCAATCCAATTTTGTACGGAACCCTGCGTGCACGAGCCTAATTTGCACTTACAGAACAAAGAAAAATTTGGCACTTGACCGGTATTTATTAGTATATCCTCTTTCTTTACTTTCATGAACTTCTTGAATGTTAAATTAGGTTGTCAAATGTCAATGTCTGTAGCAAGATTTTAATAACAAAAAAATCAGATTTTCGGAAATAAACAATGTTCACTAATTTGAAATAGTGCATCGAATGTGAAAGTGCAATGCAACTATGATGAAAGGGTTTTTCAGAGGGTCTCTTCCGAGTCACACATACTTTGGCCAGAGCAGCTATCTAATCCCCATAAAATCTAGAAGATAATGAAAAAGGATAATGTTGGTAAATAAACGGGCTTTGGCCGCGATGCATGGCACTGTACTTTGAAGGGTTTGATAGAACTTGAGATGAAATGAATACGTTTAGCTGCAACCACTGATTGCGAAGGAATAGACATTGAAAGTTAGTACGGGCAGTCCCTCAGCTTAAAAAAGACTTGGTGGCGATAGTCAACATTCACGCGGGCGGAGCCGCGCGCGGGTACGCTAGTTAATAATAAGGCTGAAAACGTTGAATAAAGTTACATAAAATATTGACATTATTATTATTTATTAATCAGCGTCGCCGAGTGCTGGCAGACAGGGTGTCAGACGCGCTGTGCCCTTACGTAAGACAGCCTCCGTAGTACGCGGCCAGACCCGCCCCCGCGGACTCGCCTCCCGCGGCCCGTGCTCCACCCGCGCCGCCCCGAGTGACACCCTCCACCCCGCTCTAGATCAATACCGGAGCCGGCGCCTTTGACATGTGCCCCGCGCCGCGTGCCGCTCTGCAAATATTTACGTTGTGGAAACAGATCATAACTAGTTTCATTTGCCTGTTTGTACGCTGCGCGCCGTTCTCCTTGCCCGCGGGTATCGCCTTCGATGAAAAGCAATTTATTTGATGAAGAACTAATTTACGTATCAATTATTTTTATTTGATTACTTTTGCTTTCTGTAAATAAAGTTATTGACAATTGCTTTACTGTAGTTTTTACTTTGTTAATAATAATGATATCTTAGCACTAAGTATTAGTATTTTAAGAGTTCAAATGTTGCTTAAATCCTGCAGTACTTTGATCGCTCGTTTTAGGCTACTCTATTTCTCCATGTCTTCTACTGAATAGCTGAAAAAGAATTCGCATGGGGCCATCTCGAATCCGGAGATGGCCCGGGTCAAGCCGGGGTGCGAGGGAAATGCTCTTTGGGCCACCTTACACCCTGGCGTCAGAAGACCCTAGACGGCGTGCGGTTTTAGTCGGTAAGAGTCCGACATAACCTGCCCCGTTGGCAGCGGGGTGGGTATCCATGAGGATTTCCGCACGAAAAAAAAAGGGGGCGGATATTAGTTTCTACATTCTTTTGGAGCGGTGACCATGTTCCGTCAGCCATCTGTTTTGACTAATAACCTGATAGTAATCTTTATACAGCAATAGCGTAACAGAACCGGTGTTGCAACGTAGAAAATCTTTGAGATGATGGCGAATCCAAATTGATTCGCCAAATGCAAATTCGGCGAGTCTCTCGCACGAATAAGGTGAAATGTATGAAGAAGTAGGGGAAGTCAGATACCTACTTATGGGTTGGGTTCGTAAGGTCTGAATTGTAAAATGTCTGTGTTAGCAAATTGTCCGGGTAGAAAAAAGCCTACGTATGTAGAACGTCTTAGTATACATCATAGTAAATGTTCTGAAGTTTAATTTGTTGTTTAAAATAAAATTTCTTGGGGTAGTATTCTTTTTTTAAAAGAATACTAGTAATGTGGGCTACACTTTACGGGTATTCTCGTTAAGCTCGCCAATTAAGTTAAATTGCTTGTGTTAGGAGTGGATTCACGTCGGTGGTATAATGGAAGGGTTCAGACGCGCAAGCTCTTAATTGAAAGTACTTCTTAGACATTACGCTACAGTCGTTTCTGCTAGGTGGTGATACCGGTAGGAGAAAAGACTACGATTGAACCAAAGTTGGTAGTTCCGATTTCCCTATTGTAAATTATACAAAGTGGAGAGAGAACACTGCTCCTGTAGCTTTCTCCTTTGGTTTTCAACGGTTCCGGTTGCTAATGGCATACAAACATCTATGGTATTCATCATGTCTGACAACTGGTATAACTACACAATTTCGACATCGTCATTTGGAATGTGGAGGCCACATGGCAGTCGCTTCACGAAAAATATCGATGTTCAGTCGCTTCGTAGTTAGACTGAATGAGGGAAAAGGATGATGGGCAAACTAGAGTGGATCTGATAAGCTTAGATTGGAGTGGAATGCCCTGCCTGTGCTGTGTTTCCGGAAAGCTATAACCTGGGAGTCTTCAAGTCTAGAGTGAACATGTTGCTTCTAGGCAAGCGTGCTCCATCGTCGACCACATCGTCACATAACATCAGGTGAGATAGTAGTCAAACGCGGATCTATCAACTATAAAAAAGAAGATGTTTGGTTGTGTCATCAAGAACCATTCACAAGGTTTAGCGTGAAAGTAACAAACATCCATTTACATTATATGCATCTATCCTCACAAACTTTCACATTTATAATATTAGTAGGGTATATTACATCTCACCCACGTTTACGGACCCGCAAGTCGTCATGATGCGCATGGTAATATTCTCCCGATTCCCGGGTAGTTAATTGTCGGACAACCCTATAGCCCATGGAATAATTATAGACAGATCTGCTTGACAGATGGTCACAGTGAAATTAAAATGTATGGGAAGCTAAAATTAAATAAGTGGGCGCCGCGGTTTTGTCCGTGGTTAACTTTTACGGGTTAAATAGAGCCTATTTACATAATATAGTATTAATCGTTTATACTTAAACAGGCATAACTTTTTTCTATTCTTTATAGTAATTAAGAATAAGAAAACATATATCCGTGCCTGGTTTTACTGTCCCCCCCCCAAAATCTATATTAGGTAGCTAGTTATTTGACGATAGCACGATATGAATTCACACCTTGTTATTGCATATTATTTCCACACAAATTACAGTTTTGACATTTGATAAAAATAAACTTATTTTTTGCCGCAAAATATTATCATTTTGTAACGATTAAATATCTATTATAAATGTTTACCATAGGTAACATATTATTCTCACATGTATATTCACAGCTTCAGACATAATATAAAATTAGAGAAATTAGAATTCGGATATATTTGTCTTATTCGCATCATCGCTTTGTAATATTCTGGATAAAGGTAACTTATCAGACCATAAAATATCTTTATTGCTTCGGGTTGTGAAGGTCAGAAGGCAATCGCACCGTGGACAAAATTGATTTTCTGCTATAGGTACGTAGGTACATATAGCTATTTGGTAATAATCAATTTGTAATATAGGTACGAAGGTAGATACAAAAGACTAATTATGTTAAAACTGGGTTAAGAAAATGGGCCCAACCAAAAGTTACGGAACCCGAGAAATCCACGTCTGCTAGCCGGTGCTAGGACAGACAAGGTAAAGGTTTTTCTTTAGCAGTTGGGAGATCAAAAGAAATAGAAACGGGCAATGGATGGTTCTTAGGTGAACCTGAACTTTGCAGCTCGGGCTTCTCTAGTTACCATCGATTGGCAGGTCGGATTTTTCGAGCGCCACTGCCATCTAACCTCTCAACCACGAGAGGAAAGCTTGCTCCAGTCTACATAAATATGGTTCCATCCAACGATTCTACATAATTATATTTATTACACGCATGTGGTAATTGCATGACGTATAAATTAACGAGGGTGTAAACTGTTCGGATTAAACGTTTTATTATTTAAATCAACTCGTCGCTTAGACAAACAAGTTCATTTACATCGTGTGGCACGCAAATAGATAATAGTGTTTTATTTTATTCTTTTGGGAGTCATAGCGCTAATTGCCGACGAATCATAAATGTAATCGCTGTGGTTTTTACTTTTATTTATTGACACAAAAATGTTTATAAACATTTTTGGAATACAGAAATGAATCATTTTAGCATTGTCAAAAGGCCGTTATTTATAATATTAGTGAGATGAATATTGCCTTAATAGCAAGTTCATTAAAGAATGATACCACTATAATGTACCACGGAGCAGTAATAAACTAGCAGCCAAACTTTTACGATCTTTTAATTTCGTTTGCAATACTCAAAACTACTGCATAAGTTTTAATGGAACTTTTACTTATATTATCCCTAAGAGCTCTCATCCTACGGAATCGTGATTACGTTATGTCTGGACGAAGTTTCGCGATCAATCTGAAAAGTAGCGCGGGTGCAGTAGATTGTGATCCTTTAATAACACAGAACTATAAAACAACATATTATACTCGTAACTGTATAAGCAAATAGCATCTCAATCATTTCAGCCAGATCAAACAATTTTGACTAGCTCACTAGTTTGAAAATGGACGTATAGGGCTCCAGCTCGATGCAGGCAAGGCTCTGGTGCAGGCTTTCCTAACAGAGCTTGGAGATCAGATGACAGTTGCTCCCATAAAAGTCAAAACAAACCAATAGGAAAGGTAATAGGAATGTGAGTTTTAGAAGATGCTGAGATTTGTGCTCCGATGAAGAATAGTATTTCGGTAAATAATATTCCTAACAAGTACTAAAAAAAAGTTAAAAGCCTAGACCTATTTCAGATTCTAATTAACATAGAATTACAAAAAAGAAAAATCCGAATCCGAAAATTTCCCATCAGGTAATTATTTGAAGATTTTTCAGAAATGTTGCCTTCATGTAATTAAGTTCTACATTCCGAGTCGGATAATCACAAGATTGTGATGACAAATAGAACATGAGAACATCATTAACGTCTGTTCTAAGATTTGTTCCTAAAAAGAGGTTAATATTACTGAACAAATTAACTTTCAATGGAAAGAGACAAGGCTGATAGTGAAGTTAATGTACACTGAGCTAAATAAACTACAGTATAAAGTACAAAACGGAGTCTTCTTAAATATATAATCATCGGAAATGGAAGAGTTTCTTCAGCAAACAAAAGGTGCCAACGAAAATCACTTTGTATTCTTAGGGGAAGTTTAACAGAGATTGACATTGGACAATATCACCAAAACTTAAGTTTTTAGAGGATCATCACCGGCGGATAATTTTATAGTATTATCTAATAAGTAAATGAAAATTCTGGAATCCATATTAATATTATGAAGAGAGAGGACGAATTTTGTAAGTTTGTTTATATCTTTGTGGTTATCTTCGGTACCACTGTACTTATTGGGTAAATTCATTCACCATTATTTTGAAAGGCACATTATTGGTTTGAATAAAAAAAACTTGTATAAACCGAAGCAAAGCGAGGACGGATTGTTAGAATTTTATAAAAATGTTTCCTAAATAATCTAATGTACTTGTGTTTCTCCTCATCGGTGTCACTGTGGAGAAGCAGTTGACAGCCTTGGACATCACGGCTTATCATGCGGCAGGAGCGCAGGAGGCATGTCACGTCATGCACACCTAAATGATATTATCCGTCGGGCTCTTGTCACCGCCGGCGTTCCAGCTGCGCTTGAACCTGCTGGTTTGGTGCGCGACGATGGCAAGAGGCCTGACGGTATGTCTTTGGTGCCTTGGAAGATGGGTAGACCTTTGGTGTGGGATGCAACTTGCGTCGACACCCTCGCGCCTTCTCATCTTCCAAGTACGGCGGGCTGCGCCTGCGCTGCTGCGGCATCAGCGGAGACCCTCAAACGGCGCAAATATATCAATTTAATTGACAATTATATCTTTGAGCCGTTTGGGGTCGAAACATTAGGTTCGTGGGGTCCGAGCGCACGGTCGCTTTATAAAGAAATCGCAAAGCGACTGGTCGACGCTTCACGTGATCAAAGGGCTGGCTTCTTTCTTGCGCAGAGAATTGGCATTGCCATCCAACGTGGCAATGCCGCCAGCCTTTTGGGTACGTTACCAGTCGACATCGATGGGGAGGAATTCTTCGACACCTAAACTTTTTTTTTAAAATTTGTACATACTTAATATTTTCTAAGATAGTTTAATAATAATTCTATATTCGTTTTATATAAATGTGTAAATAGCTGTAACATTAAACAAATATGTACCAATAGGTATAGAATAAGTTATTCTCAGTACAGTTTATACTACTACCCACGCTCCCGCAAATAGAAGCAATTATGCTTAAAGGGTTTCTACACTTGATATACGCCCACAGTCCATAGATGTAGTTTAAAAGACGTTATTGAAAGCAATACGTTCTCTATTTTCACTGCTTTGTTGTTACATCAAACGCCTACGCAAGACAGTTTACATTATCCGCCCTTCAAGGATTCATGTACGTTGAAGGTATTATAGATACACATTTTGTTGACATTATAAACACATTAAAACAAAGCAAACTACGAGTATAGCTCGCGTCGGATCACATGTCTATTTTTAAAACTTCAACCGAATCGTAGCAGTCATTACGAGAATCAGATTATTACTGCAATCACTTATAATGTATATAGACTAATGTTTAAGTAGTAGTATGTATCTTTTTATTGTACACAAGACGAGACTAATGTGATATAAGTAATATATATTATGTATAGGTGGCCTTATCGCATTGAAAATAGTTAATTTGTATTTGGATAATGTGGTATAGGTTCTTTATCAATTTGGGTACTTAAATATAGGTATACTTTACTTAAATACTAAACTATTGAAAGAGTCAGTATGTATCTTTTTCCGAAACTATTATATTTTTGTAACATCTTTCAAATGTCATTGTGAATAAAATTATGACGCTCTAATTATTTAAGTATTGTCTGAAAATTAATAACGCAAACGATGTCAAAAAATTCCTAAGGTTCCCTTTTTCCGCAAAATTGCACTCAAAATACTTTCAAGGAAGGAGCACCCCAACTAAGCTCAGTAAGGAGTTAGTTACGCTACATTTGAACTCATCCTGTTTTTCTTCATTATGAGATTGCTCACGGTCCACAGGAGAACCTTTGATAGTGGTTTATTGAAATCACGTATCACTTAAGAGCAAATATAAAAAATAAACAATATAAAAACATAACACTAATAACGATGGCCTCTGTGGCGTAGCGGTAGTGCATGCGACTGCTACGACAGGGGACGCGGGTTCGATTCCCGCTCAGTGCAAATATTTGTATGCATGAATATGTCTATTTGCATTGGTCTGGGTTTTTGTATGTATAATAAGTATGTATTTACAAAAAAGTAAGTCTATAAGTATGTTTATGAGCATTCTAGAACCCATAATACAAGCTAGTTAAATTAAGCTTTCTTCGGGTCTAAGGAGCGCTGTGTAGAATATCGTAGAATATTTTTTTTTTTATTATTTATAATAACTGTGGTAGTATGACTATGATATTGAATTCGAATATTTATCATAATCGTGTTGAAAGATTTTGATCAGAAATTCAGATTGGCGCATATTCTTAGTTTTTTTTTGTATTTAACCCATCAATTGACATTGCACCCTTGGATGATAAGAAACAAGGGTGAACAGAACGTAGTTTAAGTAGGTGCAACTCCAATATACCGTATTTTCGATAGGTAATACTCGTAGCCAAGATACTACACAAAAAAAGCAAATAAGTAAGTATTGACTTTTCTCAGCTCCAAATTAAATTCAGAGAAAACATTAGCATTAAAGTTACTATTTATCAGGAGACTATTAGTGATATCAGACACGCTCTGAAAACACAAAATAATGAGACTTTTTTTTTATACTACTCAAGTAGGCAGACAAGTACAAGGCCCACCTGATGGGAAGCGGCCACCGTTGCCTGCGACACTAAGGGTGACACACACGCGCTGGCTACCCTGAAGGGAAGCGGGAGGGCTAGAAAGAGGTAGGGAGAGGAGGAATATAGTGAGCTCTGGCTACCCTACTTACCAGCGCGGCGGGAACACAACACGATGGTTATTTTGGCCGCGGTCTTCTGTAGGGCGGAGGTACTACCCCAGTCGGACAGCTCATTTTAGACGTGAGATACCGTCGTGTCCTACCTCCTCTTACTGACTGACTATAGTCTAAAAATATCCTATTATGGGCCAACAAGGTCCCCACTGAGTGACCGCAAAACAGAATCAAAAGTAACATGAATTACCTAAGATAGGTACTTGAACTATGAAGGTATTGTTTAGTCTCCGATACTGCGCCTAGTCACATATTGCTCACGAACGGTCAAGTCGGAAGCTAGTGAATAAACATTTAAATAACATACTGTAGATAACTTATTTACGCTATCGCCCATAGTCACATCACACATATATGACCAAATAAATATTTGATCAACATAGGGTGTTGTTTGTTTGGCTCCCTTCGTTTTGGATGTCAATATTTATAGAGACGTGTTTAATATTTTATACGAAGAATTAATATCAATAGATATTGGATCATTGCTTCAGATGTTTAATTATTGGAGCAAATACAAGAATACGTACGAAATGAAACTGGTTGGCGGTTTACACTACCTATATAAACACATGTATTGTAACGCCTGAGGTCTCACTCATACTTTGCTGACTAATCCTAAACCCCGACTACATCAAATTTGTCAATTTCGCTCACTGGTAAAAAAAAATTACCTGCGATTTCTATAGTTACCAGGTAATTTTTCGGTTAAACAGCTGTGAAATTCAGACGCAAAATCACTTACTCCAATATGGTTTTCTGAAATTGTATTTTATTTTACGAAAACTTTTTATCGTTAGACTGCCAATCACGGCCCATTATATATCCATTATTGGTGTTAATGATTTCTAAGGTCAGAGCTTAAATTTATATAATGTTGTGATCTCAATTTTATTTATATTATTAGCTGTGCCCGACACTCCGTTCTGCGTGGACTTAGACCTGGATTTTAATGCTTTTGACTGGTATCGCAAATAATTTTCTTAAATAATAATAGCCTATGTTAAGCCTTATAATATTAGCTGCCAGTCTCGTCAAAATCTGAATGAAATATAGGGTCAATATTAAGGAGCTTTTAAGCTGCATACTAATCTGAAAAAAATCCTCATAATTTCAGACACATATTAACAACAAAAAAATTAATTCACCTTTGAAGCGTACTGTTTGTTTGCGCACCATGATGGCATGTCCCGGCCTTAGGTTGCTTTTTTTGTTCAAGTCTTTTATTTACTCGTTTGATGCAAAGAGATTATCACGCCCTCGATTTACATGGCAAATAGAATAAAGTAAAAACTTTTGTTCATTTACCGCATGAACCAAATTATGTTTTAAAGAAATCGCCTGCAATTTAATGTTTTGATTTAAAATATTTTACTTAAATTCTATACACTTTTTTCATTTTATGTTAGCGTACTTAGTATACCTATTACTATATTAAAAACGACTAGCTTTGCCCTATTGGTATACTTCACCTACGTGACACCAATTTATCCCATACTTACCCATACCTTATTAGTTCTACAATAATGTATGAAAATTTATCCGTTTTGTTGATATATCTATATGATTAGTGTTCCGTTCTTCTTGTTAGCATAATGGTATATATACCTACGTTCCTTGATTAAAGGTCTATCTATAAAAAAATTTAACTACCCCTTTGGGGATACTGATTTATACGAATAATTAGATAATTTAATTGAAAATCTTTACTATCTACCGTATTTTGCAACATACCGAAAGATTTGTTAATTTCAATCTAAAGTTGTTAATACAGACAATGAATAATAAAACAGGAGTGGTACATTTAATCGGCGTAACACAATTGTAATTACTCGAGGCGGCAATCCTCGTTAATAATTCTAAGTTTTTACAACCGCTTCATTGCGAGGCCGAGAGGGTGGAACCGAACCTCCTCCATTTATCACGAATTGATCCATCTCGGAACTTTCAACTGTCACTTGTGAACTTTTTCGTTTAGCAAATCGCGGCGTTGTGACGACGAAATGTCATTACCGAAAATTCGTCTTAGTAACGGAAGAGTAAAGGGGGGAGGGGCGCTTAAGAGGGGGCGTAGGGTGCGAATATCGTTCTGTAATTGCCTGTCAATAAGGTGCTTAGCGATGCGGGGTTTAGTCCTGCTGAGCTGTCTGTACGATGCACTTGCACTGCAAGAGACATGATACGATTGGGCTTTCTAGTGCACGCCGATTATACATAGATGGCCTTTTATACATTATAGCTGTAGATATGCATTTGTAACGTTAAAATCATATTATTTACGAACTTATTAGTTAGGTACCTCATGTTTTTCGTTTAAACCTGAGAACTTTAGATTCATATTTTTGTTTAAAAAACGAAACAAAATTTTATTGGACGAAGTGATTTAGGTTTTTATGTAATTTGACTGAAATATAACGATGATGTATAAAATGTCTTAAAAACTTGTAGCCTCTGCTTGTGTGAAGGGCGGGTTGCTAGAAATATATAATAATTCATAACTTCCTTAGTCATTTTCCTGTTTGATGTGCATATTATATCGTTGTACGTACTTGGAATACGCCGCCTTATGAAGATACGGATAACGGTTCTGGGAAACACTATATTAACTACATTCAGAAAAGCTCTGGATCTATGTAGTTGGAAATAATTCTTCAGCTCAATAGTTTGAATTCTAATAACTTTATATCTCTCACACATAAAAAAGCATCGGTACCTTATTTTTTTAATAATTATTTAGGTTTATGTTCATACACAATTTAAACATATATATATGATCAATCAATCAAGCTTAATTCATCCTAAACCTAGTAACAAAATCAATTTAATTTAGCTGTAGGAGTTAACGGGATCACTAGTACTCTTTACTAACAAAAATATTAGATTTGTTTGTAAAGAAATCTGTTTGTTTACAATCTCTGTTTTACAATCCACAATTTTAACAACAAAAAATTAAGTAATTACATATTCATTTTATGGTGTTCTGTTAGTAGTCTACATCTCCTACCCTTTGACCTCTCACCATTACACTTAATGATTTCTATAGGTAAACTCGTACAATAACTTTTCCGATCCGTTCAAAAAGGTCAAACCCAACCGCCCCGGTACCTACGTGTAAAATTTTATTAGATCAATATATTTAACGTTGTCTGAGAAAAGAAATCCTTCCACCACCCTTATTCCTTTGAAGCGTATGTTTTTGGGCAGATGCGTTTCAATTCAAGATGCCACTATATTATATTATAATGTAAGTACTTTCATTTGTAATTATTTAAAGTGCTACTTTTTATTTAATAAACTACCGGAAACCTCTAACGGTTTGGATGAAAATTTGTATATGAATAACGTTTGGTTTTTGAAGTTATTCATTAAATGATTATTTTTATGAAATTGGGTTTATAAAAATATAATAAGTAAATACCTTGAAGGCCTTGGTGGTACATGAAATCACTATAACTATAAATACTCACTAATAATTGCAAGTACCAAAAAAAGTTCACGTATAAGTATATTTGTTAAACCTTCGCACTGAAACGGCTGCATGGATTTATATTGTATCTACTATCCGTCTAGCGGACTGTCTTCTACTGCCTACAGAGTAATTAAATAACTGACACACAGTGACTAACACACTAGTTAGTACCCTTCCTTCGACTCTACTCGTATATCCAAAGGAGCCTTAACTTTCTCTAATATCCATCAAGCAGATTGTCTTTTGATTTAGGTCTTCCAACAATACATCCATATTTCACCATCTGCATCAGAGCTACGAGTATACACATTTATACTTCGGTTATTCGTGGCACAAAGCCAAAGGACCGCGATATTCCGTCAAATTATGCGGTATCCATCAAAACTTGAAGCCTCGATGTTCATGTAAGACTTTTTGTATTCGACTCACACCAATACTTCATAAACAATGTACATTCAGTTAATAGTTCGTTTTACAGGCCTATTTTATTGTTTAATACGTTTTTAGGCGAGCGTAAATGTAGTTGCACGCCGAATTTACACACATGACAGTATTCCAGATCTAGTAAAAAACCGTGGTGTGAAAAATACATTCAGTAGCGACAGGTCTGTTAAAATAATTCTGTAAATGCAGACTTTGTGTGTAAATAAACCGTGACATACCTTTTAACTGCCTGATATTTCGAGCAGTTATTACAGGCCGTGGTCTAAGATTAAATGCACCGTGTGAATCATGAACGTAGAAGTTTGGGAGTATGGATGGATGTATTGTATGAATGTTTGTAACTCTTCCACGCAAAAACAGCTGAACAGATCGAGATGAAATTTGGCACAAAAATAGATTATTTTATCACAGTTATAGGTTCCTGGTGGTCGCTGGAACGGAATCAGAATTTCACACGGCTGAGCTGCATGTCAAAACCAGTATTATTATATTATATCATGGAACGAGAAAGTTAAAAAGTTCTCAATGCCTAATGTTGTCGAAATCTGTTAATAAATACGTTTATTTACTAGCTTATGTTATAAGCAATTCACGTTTTATCTTCACTGGTCGCCATACAAGGTCGGCCCCACGCCAATCATTAGTGAGATTGCTTCGTCCATGTTTGAGCTCACTAAACTAGTTATAAACATCGGTACGGGATGGAGCTTCGTCATGAAATGTCAATCGAGGCATAAATTTCTTGTCGCCCACAGCGAAACTCTTAATAAATCATAAGCAAAAAATTTTCAAAATCGTGAAGTAAGGACGGCTGTTGATGGTGGGCTTGTTGCCTCTGCTTACCCCTTGTGCGTTACAAAAGATTGTGTAACAATGTAACAATTTCAAAACATGAAAACTGAGCTCTGATCTCATAGATTTTTTTACATGTTTATCTGATTACATTTTAGGTTTTGGGATTCACAAAGCATTCTGATGCCCAGAAGATAAATGGTTTCTTGGCTGCATTCTTACCGCCTTGCAATGTAGGAAGAAGATGCGATTCCTAGGTTGGTTCTTTCAAAGGAGTGTACCTTATATCTACACAGTGCGAAATTGTGCTGACTGCATAATACACATTTGCATATTGCAGCTTGAAAAAAAAGGCAATCCAAACATGAATCCAAATGTCCAGAAATTTCCTCATAGTAACGTGATACGTTGGTTTTATTTGACAGCTACCTGATAGTAACTATAAGTTCTCGTCCATCGTTCTTGAATCTCATCATGGAGTAATAACCAACGTTCAACGTGCCTACATATTACGGGAAAATTTAAGGTGTTTTTTCGCAAATCCATTTTGAAGACGCCCACTACAACTTCATAGAAAAAATGAGGTGGCAGATGAAGAACCTTGTAATTAAAAGCAATTATCAAGCAATTACCCATCTATAGAAATTGAAACATAAGTAAGTAGCCGGGACTACAGAACTATTGGCAACTATGTAGTAAAGCTACGAGTATATAATTGGTGATATTCCTCTTACATATTTATATACTCGTAATACAAATATTCGCGTAATGTTAAAAAATCTTCCAGTAAAGATAGCTTAGTTAAACTTCAGTTGTGTTATCGGCAAAAGATAAAACAAGTGATTAATGCTCCTGTTAATAAATCAAGTCAACTCGGCGATAAAC
Source organism: Lithosia quadra (assembly GCA_963576445.1). Lineage (NCBI taxonomy): Eukaryota > Metazoa > Arthropoda > Insecta > Lepidoptera > Erebidae > Lithosia > Lithosia quadra. The sequence goes on from OY754874.1 coordinate 13,763,291, forward strand.
TTGATGATCTTTTTGTCCAATCAGTGTATTGACTGTAAATATAAGCAGGAATAATAAATGCAATGATTTCGTGACTAGTTCAACTGAATTTTGTGTTGTTTTTTAGTCTCAAATAATTTTGTAACAATAATTAACCCTTTTCTAGTTATATGTTATAGAATAAAAGGAAATCAAACAAGTCTCTTTCATCCGAATCAAGATGTAGGTATACCGACTTAATAAACAAAATAACACAATTCTTAAGCACGAAATTTATGCAGCCTGTGACCGCTAACAAACTGGCATTACAGTGCTACGCCGTAGGCGCTAGGATCTACGAGAACTACGAAACTTACTCATTGTGCGGTATATCCTCTAGCTGGTTGGCGAGCACGGCAGCCGCGAGCAGCGCGAGCAGGCCGACCGGCCCTCGCAGCAACATGCTGCTACTCAACGCCATCGCACTCCCCACATGACAAGTACACACGACAACCGACACAGCACGCACTCGTTTCTACATAGAACAACACACCGTTCGCACTACACTCTCCCGACAGTGTCACCAAGGGGCGTACGTTTGTGCATGAGTCATCGAGTGGTCGTGAGTGTCAGGTTAGGACCGGGCCGGTGTCGGTGCGGGTGAGCCGCAGGGCGAGGACAGAGCGTGTCGCGCGCCAACTCCACCGGCGCACGTCCCGCACCCCGCGCGCCGCCCCGCGCACCCCCGCAGCCGCAGTGACGCTGCGCGCGAATCATACGCCCAATAACGCAACGGGCTACTACTTATTACTGAGATTTATTTGCTCATATGTAGGGTTGATGGTCAGCGACCGGTGGGAACGCTTCCGTCCCGCCGTACGAAAACATCCGGCGTAGTTTTACGTGAGTAAATAGGTTATGGCAGAGGCGTTTGATTGGGGGCGGCCGTGACCGAGCTGGTGGTGATGGTGACGGTTTACAGCACGTCGAGGCGTCTGGTAGTAGTTCGAGCTCGCCGGCGAACCGCCGCCACGCACATGCGTGGGCAAGTCGCCAGGAAATCCTTTATTGATTCCCGCTCTCCCGCTTTCTAAGGAATGTCGCAGGCGTTGCTACCGCCAAAATTTCACCCTCCCACTATTATAATTTGGCCTAAGCGGATCACTGTGCGCTTGGCGGATTGCTTTCGTTACACCTAACGAATTTCAGGGATTTTCCTCGAATTTAAAGAAGATACGGTAAGGTATAAAATTTAACGTTTGCTTTTACGGAGCTGGGAAAAATATTTTCGTTACATGAAATTTTATGTATGGTTTATCGAATTTCAGTAAACATTTCCGTGATATCTGAAGAGTAATGTTTAGGTACAGATTAAATTGTGTAGATGCGGTTCATATGGGTTTTATGAAACAAACGGAAATGAATCCGTATCAACAAGAGCACAGATCAGGTAGGGGATGCTTTTTATCATAGTGCATCCATATTAGTACAATTAATCTGTCTGCCTTAACTGAGTAATTGAACTCTATCATTCGTTAAACAACTCAACAAAGTCTGTAGATAAGGATTTTTTTAGTTTAACGCACGCAAATCGTTTAACCTGTTTTCAATTAACCGTGACATACGGTTAAATTAGGTCTTCTGTTCATATTGTGATTTAGGGACATATTCGGTAATGTGACAAAAAAAAGTAATTAATGTTTGAAAATGTGGGTAGTTACGAGTACTTTTTTTCGTGCGAAAATCCTCACGGATACCACCACCATTGGCCATTAGGGTGGTTATTTCGGACTCGAACTGACTAAAAACGCACGCCGTCTCAGGGTGTAAGGTAAGGCATTTCCCTCGCACGCCGGGTTGACACAGGGCCAATATCGGGCTTCGAGGCTCCCCTCTGGTTTGGAAACCATAATGTATGTTTTGCCCCCTGAAAAAGGGGAGGGGGGAGAGCGAGTATCGCGCCGCTGCACCGGGTTGCTCAGTAGGGTGACAGGTGGCCGTTCTGTCACCCCTTCGCCCCCGCACTCGGTGAACCAGACGAAACGAAACTAAGACGAAAAACTACCAGTTAGATTTTGTTCGACAACGCATTGGTTCTCGATAACGATATCAGGCAGTGTTTTAGATTTAGGCGATAAGCAGATTTACCATCAGGATATGGTAAATCATTTACCAACAGGTGAGATCGTGGTCAAACGCGAGCCTATTACCAATAAAAAAAAAGATGGATGCGCAGGGCGGTCAAAATGACCGCGATGCACTCTTATTCTTACTAAGATTAGATCGCACTTAGCCCGCGTATGTCTGACAAGCGACAGGAGCTGTTGCGCGGACAAATGCAACCTTATTATCGTACAAATAAGAGAGCGTCGCAGTCATTTTGACCACCCCGCCCCGTCGTCTGCTTTCAGCCTTGCTATAGAAGTGGACTGTGAAGTGGTACCTATATATTCATATTTTTTGGCTGATCTCAGTCAGCTACGATGACATTGCCGGTTTTTTCAAAAGCGATCATGTTGGGTATTTAATAGATGTTTCAAAAGAAATATTTAGGTAGTTTAGAACTTTATATTAATATGTAAACGGGAATTAACGCGATCATGCTATAGGTATATACATACCTTTGGAATGCCTGACGTTTCGACCAGGTTACACCGACCGTGGTCACAGGCTGACTGTCTCAGCCGCGCACGCCCTCCGGCGTCGAGTCCGTGAGGTAGCCGGTTGTTCATCTACCCGCACATTTTCGACATTTTTTATATTATTTTTTCTCCAGGTACCGTCACATACCACACACATGATCGCGTTAATTCCCGTTTACATGTTAGTATAATCATGGAACGCGAAAGTTTAAAAGTTAATATAGTTTAGAACTTATTTTTAATAAACTGTACGTTCACTAAGGGATGAAGAATAGTCTCCTCATGAAGAGATGGAATGGCCCCTAAATCCCTTCTCTCCTTCCTTCGCCCAGTTACATCCGGCACTTCTTACTTCGAAGCGTGGAGTCCATTTACTTAGCAACTCATAAAAGCTGTACAAGTTTCTGTACTTTCAACCCCGCCAGAGGTTGGTACCTACCGGCTTACAGGTGAGGTTGACTTGAACTAAGCTTAAAACATTGCTGAAACTGATCTAGAAAAGGAACCAAAATAAAATATGGTATATGTTGTACAGTTTAAAAAGTATTTTATTTTCTCAATACAGTTGACATTATCTTTTGTGTTAACAATAACATATCATGTAAGTATATGAATATGGTTGACAGAAAATGACTGCAAATTATGTATTCTCGCAAGTCTAAAAATGTTTGACAATTATATTTTGCTACTAAATAATTGTACTTGTCAAAATGCAGGTACATTATTTTCGTTGCATGTAAAAAATAAAATCAATGTCTTTTAATATTTGACAATATTAATAAAATTTGAATTGTTGTAAATAAATGCTAGCATCAAGACACTGTCAAAATAATTGGATCTATTGATTTTCAATTTGTTAATTTTTTACAAACCTAAAAAGTTAATAAACGCTTTCGTTTCAGTTACAACCTACGTTTTTCGACAATATGTCAGTTAAAATTGTATAAAAATAAACGATACAAACGTATGCGACGACGCGCAGAGCTGCCGAGCGAGCGCTGCTACGAACATTGTTACTACACTAGTTACAGCTATATTTACAGAATATCGTTAAATTATATAGGTACGTATAAATTAATATATCCTACTAAGTACTTTGCACAAAACGTTACAACGTTGCTCAGCGATCGCCGAGTGCTGTGAGGTCAGAGGTCGTGTGTATGTCCCTCTCCCTCTCCGCACAATACCGTGCGGTGATCTATAAATGCAGTCTTCACAAATTACTAAGTTTACCTAAAGATCACAACAATACAATTAGGTTTAAACATAACTAAGTAATCTCATAAATAACCGTCTAACCTAACGTTAAAACTACCTAAATAATTTGTACAAATAATCTGAGATTTCCCACAGATTTCCCTGGTGACAGAATAATTATAGACATACAAATAAATAATATTATAAATTAATAATATTTGACCACAGTCTTTAGAAAGTTTAAAATGTAACAAGAGTTTGGAGACAAATGGAAATGTCTTTATAATAGGAACACACAAACAATGTGAAGACAAGACGATCTACATCAGGATATTTGGTTATTATACAGATAAGAATTCGCTAGCTCGTACACTGAATACTTCTATGGTGGACCACGGTATAGAAGCACTAGTGCAGCGCTCTATGGAATGATTGCAGTACCATCCTGTGAACGATTAGTTAGATAATTCTGTTAACATCAGATACTAGCACTTCCATCTTGTACACATTACGATATAGCCTCCACTATATTCATACGAAGAGTTAACTTAAAACTACAATAGGGCAGGTGACACTTATCCGAAAATAGACGCATTATATAGATTTTCACACTGATAAGATATAACTGTAGATTGCCTTTAACAAAAGTTATAACTACTGCATAGCATTTTCCTTTATACATTTTAATACAATAGCGATTATTAGTGTCCTAAAGTTAATCATCATCTAAGGTTGATACATCTACTCCTAAGCCCTCTGTTAAGGTCATTGCAACGTGGGGTCAAAAATTTAATAGGTGAAGATGCAGCTGTAATCCTCAGCTTTGGGTATTTATATTTATATATTTACAAAAAAAATATCTAACTATCTTCACCACAACTTTCTATCTTAATCCGTGTTCCAGAACCCATAGGGCAAGCTATGCTTAGTCTAGGTCTAGACAGTTACTATTACTAGATGAATCAAAAAGAGAAAATCCTAATCCAAAAATGAGATGTTCCAACGTAGACTACACTGGTTTCGGTTAAAATATATCTTTATCACTGATATACAGACAATCAATTAATAATCTCCTTATTTTTGCAACGATAAATTATTTCGTTGATAATTAAGACAGGATACAGGATTTTCTCTTTCTTATTATGTAGACATTGAAATTGTCGATAATTTACACGAATATCGAATTAAAACTAAATTTAACTGATTCTATCAGGATTTATTTTGTGTTATTCTATTATTATTTACACATTGGGTTCAGTGTAAATAATAAAATAATACAAAATAAATCGCAATAAAAACCGTTAATAAATAGTTTTATTATCGACAATTAATCGATTACCACTTCTCAATATTTCGTTACGATTTTTTCACGTGGAAAAGTAGTCAACTGCCCTATTCTCGTAATACTGTCTTAAGGTACTGAGTATAAGCGGTATTGCGAAACCTTAAAACATGTTTTACGTGCTCAGCTTATAAACGAGATTCAACTCCGTAACTTTAGGTAAAGATGTCAAGTTCGTTCAGATCATTACATACAATATATTAAAATGCATCCACACAAGTATAAAACTACCCATCACAGCGCGTTAACGCGTTGTGGACGGTTGATATTCGACACAGTCAGTCACAAACTATGTGATTCAATGTCTTGAAGAGTCACTTTCGTGTCCCGAGTCACGGCCGTTTTCTCTGGGCGATGCACGGTGCTCCCTTTCATCTCTATATCGGTCTCTGCGTTCCCGGTCCCTAGATCTATCTCTGTCCCGGTCTCGCTCACGGTCACGGTCCCTATCTCTGTCCCTTTCTCGGTCTCTATCTCTATCGCGGTCGCGTTCCCTGTCCCGGTCGTCCTCACGATCCCTGCGTCGGTCATAGTAGTGATACGAGCGCCGAGATTTCCTATCGCTGGGTGTCACAACCTCCACCTTTATGTTCGCTGTCGCCGTTACCTATAAAAACAAAGCTTATATTAGTTACATGTTAACTCTTATCTACATATATAAAAACATACCTAAAGTGTATCACAATTAGACATTTATATCTGGTTGCTACCTATTTACTATCGAAGTTCTGTAGTTAGAGCAATTAGTCGGAATTTTTAGGGCTCGAACTATCTCTAATCAAAGCCATAGAGGTTTGAATGACAAACGGGATCGACGGCTTAAAGTCTCTGGGAATATGACATTTAATATGTTATGGTCATCCATCCTAAGGCAGACTTGGCTAGTATTGCTTAACCCTGCAATGTGCTCCTCGGTTACCACTTATCCACCACACAGTATAGCGTATTGCATAAAATAACAAAAACTCACCTTAGTAGTAACAGCTCCATGCGGCGTCTTAGAAGTAGGTGTGGACCTTCCAGACGCTGAATCACTTCCATTATACGTCGTAGTTTCTACCACAACTTCTGGTTGGACTACAATAGATTGCATAGATGATTGCACGGAAGGTGCAGAGCTATGCCAAGATGGTGGTTCTTCGGTGATGGTTGTCAAAGAAGGTGCGCTTGGCCGAGGGGCACTCTTGCCTCCACGAGCTGCCTTGTCACTGCTCGAAGATGTAGACTTCCGCGCATGGATTGGTGAACTTTTAGGTGATGGTGTCGACAGGCGTTCTGGATGCTCTAGAGGTCTTACCTGGATGGACAAAGAGAAGGGATTAGGTGGTTTGTAATATTCGTGCACAAATTACACTTGACACATGATCTCGTGACGTAAAACAATTCATGCAAACAAATATTTAGACTGAGCGGAAATTCGAACCCGCAACCAACTTCGATTTAACAGTCACGTTCTACGGTGGCTAAACAGACATTATTAAGAATATTTGATAACATTTACCTCAGCACCGGGTCCCAATATGGCCAGTACGATAGGGAAGAACAGTAGACCATCCAGAAGGCCAAGTAACACCAACGCAAGAAGAAGTCTCAAGAACAAACGGGCGACGAATCCAAACTCGCTGGTGGCCAACATGGAGGCGGCGAGTGCAGCTGCCAGGGCTCCGTGGAACACTGGAGCAAGAACTGACTCTAAGGCCAGAGAAGCTCTTCGACGCTTACAGCCAATTGATGTTACGAATGCCTAAAAAAATAAAATTCATCAGACATGTTTGCACATCAATTGAAAAAACCGAATTATATTAAACAAGCGTATTAGTAACCAAAATTAAAAGTATTCCCCCTAACCCCTTCAGCTACACTAAATTTCTTGTGTTAGCAGTGGGTTCACGTTGGTGGTGCAATGACCAGGATTGGAAATCACTTGAGCCCCTCGATCTTAAGGCCGACTCTAAAAGTAAAGCTTTCAGGATTACGTAAAGTAGCCGCTATACTACTGACGTAAAACCATTTCTACCACAGCTAACTAACTTAACCAGAAGAGTTAAGGATAATACTAAATTCGGAGATTTCAAAGATACACCGGGTATCATAAAGTTAAAAAGATGTACTCACCAAACACAAGTGTACGGTAAAATGAACTCCTCTGCCGATAGCTAGCACGAGTAGTACTGCAGGTACTGCCGACAGTTTGACACCGAGAAGTGCCATCGTGCCCAGTAACTGCAGGACTAGTGTTGCTAGAGCCAGCGTGACGAGCACCGCTGCCCAGAAGTTTAGGAGTAGAACCATTACAGCCTGGAATAGACAAACAACGTTTACTACTATGTAGTCATGCCACGTTGGTTTAGTGGCTTATGCTTACGATGTGCATTATGTTTACGATCATAAGGAACTGGATCTAAAGTCATGTAAAGTGTTATCAAAAGCTTTTATTAGAAAATTTTCAACGACTCCATGAATTTTTAGAAACAAAATTAAATGAAAACTAAATCAAGGTAAAGGGTTTAGAAGACACGTATTTTAAAAAAAACTTAAAAAAATATATAACATTTAAAAACTTACCACAAAAACTGCAGCTAGAGCACAAGCGAGGGCTAAAAGCAGCGACATTCTCAAATATAAGTACTGCTCCCAAAACAGGAAAGGAATACCAGACGGGAAATTAGACAATCCCTTCGCTTCGAACTTTAAACACAACTCCCGCACTGACAATATCAGGTTCTTTATACTCTCTGTATCACTGAGCCCTGATAAATAGAACGGTAGTTGCGTATATATTAATGGTGACGATTTCGGTATCTTTAGGTCTACATCGCTCGGAGAATGCGTCCATCTCTTCGGTTGAGGCTTCAAGTTTCCTTGCGAAGCTCCATAGGCTAAAGCATCGTTCGTCGCCCACGCCGATAGATAGTTATAAAACGCCTTCGGGTTAATGATGCCGTCCTTATCAACCAATCTGTGACCGTTTTTGGTGTCGGTCGTAACAAGAGACCTGTCGATGGGATTGTCTACATGTCCAGTCTGCACCATTAGTTTGTATGCCAGTATGCCTTCATCGCTTGCGTTCTTGTACCAGTACTCTTGCGTTATGCATCCACTTTCTACTTCTTTATCATACACAGCTTGTAAATCTAGTAACCAGTCACGGAACAGACTTAACCAAAATTTAGTAAGTCCGCCATTATCGTTCTTTATAATATTAGGTATTCTAACAAACTGGTCGTGGTATTCATATAATAACTTCTGATTGGTTGGATATTCGAAGTCGCCTTGTGTAACAGCGTACATGCTGTAGAAGCCGAAATACTTCTCTTGCCGATAGAGAAATTCGTGTTCGTCCGTATTTTCCGGGACAATATCTGTGAGATCTAGACCGTCTTTGACTTTCGTAGTTCCCCAAACACTCGCTAGTATAACTGCGATCAGAGCTAACATTGACGTCACCTGAAAATACAAAACCAAACAGATTATATTAGATATTATTTATATAAGTTATAATCAAGTATTTATTTTATATAACGGCAGATAAGTACCTTGACGGACGGTCGCATGATAAACGGCGCGTAATGATTCTTCGCCCACTTTGTGAGCGACAGACTAAGGCAGCAAGTTACTTTCGATTGGCCTCCTGTTTCCTCAGGATCCAACGGTTGTCTCGTCGTGTCTTTCCAATTAGTCTGTAATAAAATTTTACAAAATTAGGATAACATAAAATATAAAATAACGAACAATCAAATACAAATAAATAGGTACCAATCGAATCTACAGAACGTTGAAAATATTACCTAAATGAACAAATTCCCCCGCCCACTACCCACGCCAATAATTTTAATGATATTTGATTTTAATATCGCAATACTGTCTTCAAATTAGAATCCATAATCGTTATCCAATCAGGTGAAGAAAACTATTAGGGCCTTTTCCATAAATAATTCACAGATGACAATTTATTGCAGTTAAAATAATTAATATTATGTACAATTTTTATCAAAATAGGTAAAGTAAAGGTATAGTAACTGTTTGTACCTTCTCAGTTTTTCCACTTCGTGATCTTGATCGTTCAGTAATCTTCTTAGTTCGTTGAGGCATAGGGCTCTCTGGCGTCAAACAGCACAGTAGGTCAGCGCGTGCGGCCGATCTTCGTCTAAGGTCTAAAGAGATCATCGCCGGGAACACCAGTAGCATTGACCCCAGATTGAAAAGGAGCAGAATGGCGGCCTAGACAGAGAAGAAATGGTTTATGAGTATGCGTAGAATATGCTTTAATTAATAATACTTATAATAGACCTTTGTGATGTGTGATAGAACTTTAAAGTTGATGATGTCTAACTTTTCGAAGTCAAAATTAATACAATGTAATCAGAAGCTAGATTTCTGTGTAGACACATGCCATGCATGTACATAATATAAGCATGGGGTTGTCATACGCCATAATCAAAAAAAAGGAGAAAAAAGAACATGGCATAAATAACATAACATGATCTTCTGGAAACTTAAAGAGAATATTGCAAATTTATACAACCAGTATTATTTCGAAAAATATATAAGATAATTATATTTCTTACGCAATTTGAACAGAATTTAGAACACTTCCACTTTGTTGCCATCCTCATCAATAAGTGTCATTTGGAAGTTAACAGACAGAACTTTTTGCACACTAGTTACACATAATCTTTTCTTAACTACACTGACCTGTAGGCAAAACACTCGTAACGCCGGGATCGGTAACAGCGCAGCAGCCAGAAAGGCCATCACGTTACATAAAGAGGCTAGCAGGACGCTTAGCCCACTCTTCTTCAACACCAGGCCCGTTCGCTCTTCGCGCGGCACATCTCCCGCTTGCTCCACGTACGTGTGAGTGAGAAGGAACATGTCTTGCACGCCAAGACCCAGTGCAAGGAAAGGTACTATTTGAGTACTAGACGCGTTGAAGGGTATACCTATAAATTATGAAGAAAAATACAGGTTAGTTAAGATAAAGGTAATATGCAAAAGTCGTGCAGGAACTTATTTTGATATAAAAAAATGTATAAATAAAATAATAAAAAATGTGAAATAATAAAAATGTGCAAAGAAAATAATAAAAAAGATCTTCACCTAACAAAGCACAAAACCCTAATCCAGCTGCGACAGTGATGGAAAGCAAAAGTACCCCTGCTATGCCCACACCGGCTTGCGAACGAACCGGATCGCGCCATTGGACAAGAGTCACGGCAACATAAATTAACTGCAAAAAATAAACAAAACAACTTAAAAACTGTGGCACAAAACAAAAACAATCAAACATGTGCGTGCAGAAACAAAACCCAGTAAGATAAAATGTGAAATACTCACCATAAACATGTATCCTAACAGGATATTTTTCAAAGATAGTTCAGAGAATTTTCCGAGTATATCGTTCAGGGTAGACGTTGAAAACGGGTAAAAACCGTACGATGGTGATACGGATTCTCTTGTTGTCATTTTTCGTACCTCCTGAAAACAAATATGAATATTGCTTGAACACTTATTAAATCAGCTCGATTCATAAATAATAATTCATTAAATACGTATTACTGTAATCCTGAGAGGACATGGTCGTATATCTTATATTTCTTAATTATTTTATGAAGCTTTATAATCCAAGGTGATCTCGTAAGTTACTTCTGTTGCTAACTGTACTACTTCAACATTTAATTCCACAATCAGATAAGTACTGAGATGATAGCCTTTAAAAAAATACTTACAGCACCAAATTTCCTCTGCCACGCGTCCAAAACTGCAGCGGCTTTTTCTTGAGTCCATCCAACATGATGCACTCTGTAATGGTCTGCCCAATACTCGTACATCTCTCGTTCGCCCATCAGTTGTACAACCGTTTGTAATGCTTTGGCACTGCGCAGTGCTGAGGTGGAGTTCCTCGTCGCACCACCCACTATCAACTGTTCTGGCCAATGCATATACGCTGCCGCGAAACCGTAGCATCCGTGCGAAAGCTCTGCAGCTACATCTGGAATCTTTAACATATTGGAACCATTTGAATCGTCTATTTAACATTTTAACCAGTGGCCTTATACAAGTAAAATAATATCAAAATTAAATATTTACTACGTAACGGTTAAGTAATTTTTGTATTCCCGGTTAATGAGTCACAACTTCTTTGGAATGTTATTACAATTTGCGATGAGGAAGAATAAAACAGACATTTAAATTTATGAGGTTTCCATGGAAGTGCTCGACTCCATCGGATGGTAAGCATTATTGATATAATAGTTTCATTGTGACGGGCGATAGCTGCGGCAAACGAAGCCCATTGAAGCATGTACAATGCGCCCGTATAATGCGGCCGGCGGTCCGGCTGCGCGGGCGCGTCGAACAATGCGCGCCCGATCTACGCCCGGCCCTTCGCCGAACGTGGGTGGCGGCGAGCTGAGCAGACGCGACGCACCGATCTCACAAAAACCCACCCGATGCAATTGGGACCGCCACCAATCGACTATTTGTTCAAGACAATTTGTATACTTGAAGCGCAGTTTGCAATTCAAATGTTCGACTTGATTTATGTTATTATTGAAATTAATATGATGTTGTCAAATATAATTGATTACCGGAACGAAAACGTTCAGTTGCGAAACCTATACTTGGTGATGATGTTATCACATAGTTTGTAACATGCATAACTTTCACACAGGGCGGGCTGCACCCGCGGCAGGTAGTCGCACCATCTGCCCGGCGGCGACCGCTTTCATCCTGTCTTATTACCGTTTCCAAAAATATTTTATTATTATGGAAAGTATTTTAACTTTATGCGTTCGTCTCGATAAAGATATTTTATACGTCATGATCCTACACGATTTATTTATGTGCTAGTAAAACCGTCGTAAATTGAAGTCTTCATAAAAGTACCGGGAGTCGTCGTAATGATGCCTAATGTTAGTCTCTTGGGTGCATGACAAATTATTTATAAACAACTCAAAGTAACCGCGCACGAAAGAGATTAAGACTATATGAACAAAATTTAGTAGCAATACTTACATTCCGTGTTTTCTTGTTTGGTGCCGTGTCTGGACATTGTACATCGGTGGGATCGAGACACGGTTTCTTCATGTAGGCGGAGCTGATGCCGGCTCTCTTCATGTAAGCCTCCATCGTGCTGAACGGGAATTGAAACCTCAACTTCCGTACTTCTTCTAAAACCTCTTGAGGGTGCAAGTGAGTCCATTGTAACTTGTGTTGCAGTCCTCTGTGAAAAATATATTGCAAATATTACATACGACTTTGGTTTGACGTGTTTAACATAAAAAATAAAAAATCGAAAGATCGATCCCTTATGGAGTAAGGCTGTTACTAGAGGACAGGTTTTAACGATTCAAGATCGATGAAATACCGATAAAATGCTTATAAGGAGTTAATTTGTGTTCTGAGGAATTGTTTGACACGATACTGATATTATTGCACCTGTACGGTCTCTACCCCTAGCTCTCCTATGTACTAGATAAGTTCCTATAAAGGACTTACTACCCACCTGCCAACAGGTGTTTTCCACCTTATGATGTATATGAAGTAAGAGGTGAGTGTTGTATTAATTGATCGTATCTCTTTCTTAATAGGTGTCCATTGTCAAGAATTAACCTAATAATGGATTCATTCACCTTCATTGGATGCAAACTACAGTGTGTAAGTAAGTTAAACAAAGTTTATTTAACATAATTGTAACTCTTCAGAATAAGTAGGTACTTACGGAACATATATCGGATAATCAGGTCCAAGTAACTTGGATCCTTCCCAGAAGCAGTCGAGTGGTGTAATGATCGCGCATGGAATAATGTTGTCGATGATCTTCTCTATGTGATACGCTTCGAAGTCTGGTATACTGGGGCTGTAGCACAAATCTTTTAGCCGCCACTCTATGTCATACATATGAACTGTGACGCGAGTTGCTGCGTGAACCACCTGTAAAAGAAGAAAAACCTCTTAATAGTGACCTTGCTTCTAAAGAATCTGATTTCAGAATTAAGACTCAAAATTTTACTTCATAACATCACTTGACAATAACCAATTGTTCAGTGGAGTCATAGATTTTTATTTAAGAGAAATAGTACCTAAACAGTGACAACCCTGCTGACCCTTAGTCAAGAGTTGTGAGATCATGTAATATAGGTATGCGAATCACGGATTATTGCTCAGAATATAGGTATGCGAATCACGGATTATTGCTCAGAACTTATAAGTGCGTGTTGACGCAGAAATTGAGTGTAGAAAAATAGTCCTCCCAAATTGTCACCGGGATGAAAACACCAACGTGCAAAAATAAAAATTGTATAAATAGCTATTCAAGAAATTCTTTATAACATCTAGAACAAAATCTCTCACCTTTAGATGTTCAAGCAGTGCGCCTGCGTGCAACAGTGACACGTCAGGGTCCTTCGCAGTTTGTATTATGAGCTGGTGCGTCGAGGAGTCTGCCTCACCTAGCGCCTTCGCTGTATACTTGAGTTCGGCTTCTAAACGACCGCCCTCTGTAGACAAAAGATATGATCTAATTAATGATGAGCTATGTTTTTAACGGCTAATTTCATGTATGCTGCTAGCAGAATATCTATATTTGGAGATTTGCCATCGTTACTAGATTAAGCCTTCGCCAGGGCATCTTCCAACCTTTGTGACATAATGAGCCGCCTCCATTCATCCCTATTCCTTTCCCGGCGAGACCATTTTTCACATAGCCTATCTAATACCTCGTAGGTCTTCGTCTCCCCTTGTTCACTTCTACACATAATACTTTTGTATGATACTGCTTTCACTCCTACGTAATAAATATCGAACCAGGACAAGCTATTACTTACCCACTTTATGGGGTAAAGTTAGCAAATTGACCCGCAATTTTTACTACTACAGTAAAATCCTTGATTGCGAATCGATGAAAATGCAATTAACTTTTATATTGATGTGTTTTCTGAATTGAGAGGGTTTGGATCAGTCGAGTTCATTAAAACAAATCTGTTTCTTAATGGAATACTCTTTATGGCCGAGGAGATACTCTACATCTACTTACATTTCATACATATAACTTGCAATATGCTTGCAATAAATTGACGAATAATAATGTTAAGATGGAATGCAATACAACACAAGCACCTATTAGACGCGAACTTATGTTTGCTCAAGGTTTTCAAGCCGGAAATAAATGAATTAGGTAGCTAACAAATCAACACGATATAATCATTAAAGCGAAGAGTGAAGAAATAATTACCAAATGAGTTACGTTTAATTTATCAGCTGCGTTTACGATAACAATGCTATTTTTGACTGATGATAAAGACAGGGAGACTGTCTTTAAAGATCCAAATATAGTCAGAACGCCCCATTTTGTTTATTACGTACCGTCGACACATTTGTTAGGAATTCCACATTCTTGTTCACCGTGTCCTAACAACGCGTCAGGGGCTCCGTAAGTGTATCGTCAGGGTTGGGAAAACCTTGCAATTACAGTATTTTTTACAACTATTTTATATCGGGTGTTTCCTCAACTTTACCAAATGCTCGAATAATATAAATAAATGTTAATGTAAATTACAAAATTTTGGTCCTTGGTGCTTGCTGCTGAAAACTTGCAACACCCAAAGATGTCACTTGGAAAAAAATTAGGAGAATGGAAAAGAAAAGCAATGGGGAAAACATCACAACACTTTGCTGTGCGAAACATGGCTATACCAACAACTCAGTCAGTAAATATCTCATCAGCGTATACATCCGCTGGCTGAATTCATACACCTCCTCGAATTCAGCTGGCCAGCCCTGCAAAGTCCACCGGTGTGGTGACACATTACGCTACTTAATGCGTAGATCAAGTGATTTACCGCTGTCGTATGTGACACTCCACATTGCTATCGGCGCGGCGCCGTCTGACATGCTTTAATTGAAATACCCAACGTTTCTTTTAATGAAGCCTTTCGAAGTTCATTTTGCTTTCAAGACGTCAGATAAGATCTATTTTATACTTCATCAGAATTTTAACAAGTTCGTTACATTGACATTTTGATATACCTAGTTAAAAAAAACCGACGTCTTTAGTTGAAGGTTGAGGTGTAGGCAATATGCTGACATTTCGTAAGTTATGTTTCATAACTTACGACTCTTGCGAGTAACAAAAAAAGTATAGCGGCGTATGCGGGCATTAGCTGGTTCAATATAAGACAGAATGTGTAAGCCTATGTAATTCTGAAGTATGATATTATATATAAATACAGTAAATGAAATAGGTAACTACGAGTACTTTGCTACGAGTTTAAACTTGGAAGTTTGAAATAACTGAAACTCTATCCTCCATAACTGCAACTAAAAACTGTTTACTAAATTTAAACCTCAACAATGGTTTATTATAGTGATGAAAAACAACTTTAAGACGGGGCAAGCCTATAACACTAAGAACTAGACGATATCCTGACTTGACTGACGACTTTAAGACGTAGGTATATACAAAAATATAAGGCAAGGACTCATTCAGATACGCAGCAGTTTGGAAAATAGACAGGTAATTTTTTTCTTAATTAAATGAAAGATTCTTTACTCAGTAAAACTTATCAAATATGGTATGAATGTAACACGTTATCTTCCCGACATCCTGTTTAAATACAACCAGAGTCACTTTGCGAGATGCCAGTGAACGTGCGAGAGAATTCGTTCCAATTAACACCCGCCCTGCTGATTTATAAGACATTTTGTAACTTTTTGTGCCGAATTAGGTCCACGAAGTGTTTGAAAAAAAAAAGGTTTGACAGCTTCGCTTAGTTTTAAATTATGTTGTGAGATAGCACACCGATATATTCATTACATACTTTTATTTGACTGCGGGTACCAAATAATAATGAAGTAGAAAGTTACGGTATTATTAAAACTTAGTGAGAACTTTTTAAACGTTGCAGAGAACGTTTCAAACATTCCAAATTTAAATCGAGCTTCGAATGTATCTTCATAACATAAATTTTGAATTTTGGCGTATTTTCAAGTGTCTCTGGCAACACGTCACACACACCGTATTTGAAACTATTTCTCACATGTGTAAGTCCGTAAAACAGTGGCCGGGCAGTTAACGCCCTCGCTTCACGCTCGGAATGCTATTTTATTTTGGTCGCTAATTTATAGTGTGACGGGTCAATGTGTTTGCATAGAACGAACGCAGTGCATTGAATAAACACAATAGAAATAAATGCTTATCTCGTAAAAGTCGTAAACACTATTTCATGCAGTATGAACTACTAACGAGTTCATAATTATATTATTACATTACGAGTATAGGTAACATCATCGCATTAAAAGTTACTGCTCCGAACTGCTGATTTTGCAAATTTACCTTTTATATTAAACATTATATAATAGGTACTTAGTTACTAAATCTAGTACATTGGTACAGATGGGGACAAATCCCACCAGACCAGAGGGTGTAACTTGTGCGTCACTAAAAGTGGAGGAAAAGACGAATTAAATAGTAAAAAGGAAATAAAATAAAAAGAGAAAGGGAGAAAAGACCTCCAGGACTCACAAACCGCACAAGCAACATAATATGGTGAAATATGCAAGACCAGTTCAAAATATTACAAGTTAACGTACTAACATGGACTAAAATACAATTTGTGCAATTGTAATGTAATTTATTATAGGTAACAAGTAAATATGTAGGTAGTCAGAGGCTAGGAAAGTCTTGTATAATCAGGTGGAAAGATTTAGTCACCAAAGCCCATGGCCAATTCCAGAGTAGACACGAATGGAAGGACTGGAAGGAAAGCTGTTACATTTGATATTTTATGAAAACGATATCATCAGCTACAAGCTGATGTGACATATCGATATGCAGATTTATATAAATATCTATATTGCAGCTCTATAAAATGCAAGTTATAAGTGGCATATTATCAGTTTTAATCAAGATTCATAAAGTAAAACAGCCTATAAACACGTTTATATTATCAAGTACTGCTTACTGAAATGTAATAAACATTTATTATGACTTCCACACACTTTGTACTAGATATACGATGTGTTTCACTTACTAATACAAAACTCAATAACATTGTGAAACTTACTGCATATGAGTAGTCGTTAGAATATCTATAGTAAAATCATAGTTTTGACTTGACTCGCTCTTAGTGCGTAGTAAATATTCAGCGTGTATTGAATAGTTTTACTTGGTACTAAAGCCGCAAGTGTTGAAATGGTAATAACGTTAATGCCCAACGACGGACCACCTGACAGTCGTCATTCATGTGTTCACAGCCACAGATAATGTACTAATGCTAATGGCATCATCATTTCGCAGAACACTTTGTATGTAAATGAGCTTAATAAGCATTAAAAATTACAAAACGAGTATGAACAAAAAATCTGATGAAACGTGCCAAGACTTTTTGTACCTTGTAGTTGAGACTTGTGTGTAACTGTGTGTCAGTGTGTGTATGGATAAAGATATCTTTGACTCCTAGTTGCACTTAACATAACAAGCTCGCCGTGAGTAGTAATGAACACAATAACGGTTATGAGTTCAGTTTTTGTTGCAATTCATTTATGGGTTTGTTGTTTCTTGTGCTGATCTTTCGAATCTTTTCGAGCAAAGTATACCCAGGTCGCTTAATCTGTATAATATATGTTTTTTATCCCCTTTTTGTTCTTGTGGACACTTTTCATCTAAAAATAAAATCCCCGGCTACTTCAGGTAGGTAAATTAATTAAGTAATAAAAAATCTCATTTCGCGTCGACGTGCTAATAATGAAGTGTTAACAATAACTTGACGAGGTGTAGTTTTTAATTGCGCGTGTCATATAATTTCTATGTAATCTAACAATTTTTCAAAACTTGACACGCAAAGCTTGTCGTAATTATGCCAACTCTGACATCGAAATAACAATTTTATATTACACTACATCACTACATATACACACACACATACAAACAAATACAGGGCTGCACCCCGTTAGTAGTCTTCATCGGCATAAAAATGTTATAGCTGAAGGAGTCTATCCTGGATTAGCCTAAGTATTATGCCAGGACAGTCCTGGGGATCCATCCATTTCAAACTTCGCTGAAATCTATTCAAATCTTTTGCGTGAAGAACGTACATAGAAAATTTTACATTCGTGACATTAGTATAAAATAAAGAACTTAGTCATGCAGGGTTTAGCATTAAGTAGAATTTGTATAGATCCCAGTCATGGATAAGCGCTGTACCTCCCATTTAAGGTATGGTACTAGGAAATTTGTTCAATGTCCAATCATTAAAATACTCTTAAGGCATGTATTGTACACAGCCAAACCAAAGTATCTTATATTTTCAAGTAGAAATGGTTGAGCTATCGAGAAGAAAAATCAACATTGAAAGTGTCGTCTCGTTACACAAGTGAAGGGCGCGGGCGGTGACCGTTTCGTAATCATTCGGGCTAAACATAGCCGCCACTCGTGCCGGATATTAGGGATTATCATAAAGCAAGTGGAATGGTATCGAGCGTGGTAGGCCCGCACAGGGCGCCTCTATTTTAACACCTACCAGAGCCGTGGGCGCGATTTACGACACCACCATCACGCTTGCACTCAACTTGCACCGTAGACAGGTACTATTTAAGATTCGGATTGTCGCACTGCGTGAAAGCCTGGTACAATAGACTAGCTAATTTACCACCGAAATACGAAATTCGAAAATACAACATTGGAAACGTAACAAACTTTAGTAAATTTATTAAAAAATCAAAGCAGTCAGTGCTTACGAGAAAATTGGCATAAGAATAATCTGAATGTTCTGAATCATCCGTCAATATAGTGGGATTTATCGGGCTCAAAATTATTTATAATCGACTATCATTTTAGTGCATAGGTATATAGAATGCGTGTCGTACACACCAATGCGACATAGGGCGGAAACAAGGCAAGGTCACGTGAGGTTATCGCTTCTGTCTGCCATCGTGCAATTTTCACACTCATCCCGTGTTATCGCGCTTGAGCGAGGACGGCGTCTTTTATTTTAGCCATACTTGTTCTTATCAATCAGTGTAGGTACATTCGCATTGCATAAGTCAACATAAACAATATTAATGAGTTCCTTGACAACACAAAGCATTATGATACGACCGCTTGAATGGTGGGTACCTAAATCTGTCAATGTACTCTGGAGATGATTACTGTGAACCTCAAACCTTTTATTGCATTCTCGATGCGTGTGCGCCGATAATGACAACATTTCTACTCGATATGCTAGCGGACGATCAGTGCGGACAATCGCAATGAATGACGTCGCAGAGGATCCGAGGACGAGGGGAGCGCGGCAATACGTGCGCTCGCGCATGTGGTTGTGGCCACCCGCGCGCCACCGTGCCGAGCCCGTGTGGTCCGGTCCCGCCGTCCCGCACTAACCCCTCGGCTGGCCCTCTATGCAAATTAGCCAGAGCGTAGACAACAGATGGATGGCGGAATAAACAAACCGCGTCCTTTGCGGCCGGTGCGACAGCGCGGCCGATCCGCAAACACATGACGCGACGTAGTTAGCGCATGCAGCATGCGCGATCGCCGAACATTCTTCACCATGATTGATACATACATCAAAATAAAGCAAAAAATATTGAGTGTTTAAAAAAAAATTTATTCGTCAGCTTTCTAATTAAATGAAAGCTGAAAGGTATCGCATTATTATGTAAAATATAAACTTTACTTAGGGAGAAATCTGTAACATTTCGGTCATGGTCGCCAAACTAATCGAGCTTGAGGCCGGTTTTGGACAAAAACTAGTCGCATTTAGAAGTGAGCAAGTAACAAGCGAGTTCGATCGACTGTGGTCGTGCTGCGCAGCCGGCGTGCCATATAATCAACCTAAGATTATACCGCGGTGGATTATGTATCAGTTACAAATAACACGTGAGGCACATCTCATTTGACATTCGAATCGAATGACTTAACAACGTAACTGCATCTACAGCACCTTGCCCAACGGATTTACTGCCTACTGCCTACTATAGTTAAGACCTGTTATTGTATGAGTGAGTTTATTGGCATGCACTTGAAAGTTTACTTAGGTTTTAGTAGGTCGTGTACAGGGTGAAATATATGGGACAAAGTTGCGAGGACATAGTATGCGTGGGCAACAAGGACCTGAACATTGAACAATAATGTAACTTTGATAAGACAGTTTGAGTACCTAAATCTTGCCTTATCTTAGATATAGACACTAGACATTTCAAAGGATCCAACCAAGTTATGAACTTGCCGATTACATTTCAACCAGGTAGGTACGGAACAGGTAGACAGTTTCTCAAACAAATAGAATGTCGTAAGTCCTTCCAAGTTCTGCAAATAATAGGTATTATAATGATTCTGTACTCTTCATAAGTAGGCACCATTTTACAGAGAACTCAACTATATAGCATGCTCAATAGAAATGAGAGAAAGGTTTTCCAGAGGAGGGACCAGGGTATAATAGCCGAATGTGGCGCGCAGCAAGACGTCTTCACACAAAAGCGGACCGGACAATCAGATCCCTCGTTTTTTGTGACTCAATAGAAATGTTATACATTTTTTTAGTTTTATTGGTCGTAATTTCACGTAGGGATATTTACGGGCGGCCGCAGGCCACCTAATTAAGTTGTTAGGCGACTCCGGGACCTTCGGCATTGTTTAACTCGACCGGCTTTGTTCCGCGATAAGGTTTTGTGAGACAGTTAACTTTGAGTGTGTTTGTATTGTTTGGACAGTAGCTGACGGCTTATGAATTGACATTTCAATGTTTTGATAATTTCATTTTAACTTTAGAACTTTAGTCATGACGGCGACCGATAGGATGATTCAGAGATCATCGTTGCATTTTTTATCGCTTCCTTTTTTATCAGAGCATCCGCCCTTTAGCGATTTTTTATATAATGTTATGTCCCGCTACCGTAAAAGGGAAGGAAGTACTTACTGAGAGTTTATAAAAATAACAAAGTAATAGGCACTTTGCTTGGCTTAGATATTCGCGAATTTTTTATCGCATCACACAAAACCACTTAGATACTTAATTGTGAATTAAGCATATATAAGGGACTTTATTATAACCATCTTTTCAGTCCTGACGCACATAGGAAAATTTTTTTCTAAGATCATGATTTGTCAAAAGTGATTAAAATATAATGTTCAATAGTTTAATTGTGCTTTTTTTCCTTTTTGAAAACCTAAATAGAAAATTAAATATATAATGTGAAAGATATTTTAGCCGTCTAATGTGTCTACAATTTCTTACATTCATAAAAGCGAGACCACCCAACAGTAAAGGGTCGAAATAAGAAAAAAAAACGAGTGGGCTATTCCAATCTTTTGTAGTCTCTTTCGTTTCAAGGACGCTTCCTATGGGTTTATTTGTTTCAAATCACCTTATTGCAGTGCTGTTATAACTTCAGTAATAACCTAGAGTTATTTAGGTAAGTACTGGGTACTATTCCTATTATAATAGTTGAATTTCACAACTCAACATAATAAACAAACATGGTAAATATCACCTATTATAATGGTAATTTAAAGGACCATGTCCATCTAGAATCCTCGGGATTGGAATACTCGGTACTTTTTTGGTTGTCATTATGATGGGAAACAAGTGTCGATACACTTGCATCGGTAAAGGTAAACTGCGACCATGGCAATATATGCTGGTTACATCTGTCCAAGAACTGGTAGCCATTAGAGCAAACGAGTCCTAAAGTGGAGACCGCAAGTCAACAAATGAAAGGTAGGATATCCCCTGTCTGATGGACTGCCGCTCTGAAAACGTAGCTGGGATAAACTGGAAGCAGAAGGGGGAGGATCGAGTATTGTGGCGCACATTGGAAGAGCCCTAGGTCCCGCAGTGCACTACGATTGGTCGTAACACCAGAACTGTCAAAAGTGAACTGATATTCAAAATGGACATAGGTAATGAATAATAGTAATTTATGGTTTTATCTAAATATCTGCATTTTAGAACTCATGTTACAAACTCTGGAGAGTACTTATTTTATTTATTTATCTTAGCTTATTAATTAGATAGGTACCGTGATAGGTACCTACATGAACAACTTTTCACTGTGCAGGGTTTGGTTAGTAGAGGCGTTCAAGAATATGACACCAATCGGCAGATGTGCTTTTTCTTTGGATCACAGTACGGTTTCCAATAACAATTGTCTAAAAATTAAGTGCCAAATGTTTCAACAAAGACTTCATAATTTACGACGGTATGAATTATTTTTACCTGTAGTTTGTTAGTTTTTTGTGTTTTTATGTTACTTTAACTGCCTCCTATTTATAAGTTAACACTGTAACGCCATTAGTGTTATTGGAATAATACAATTGTTTTATTTTACAACGTCTGCTGTTTACACCTATACTATGTGTGCAATGGTGTATGCACACATACTGGGCCCGCACTGCCTGCTGTTTCGTGCAAAGCATTAATGTAAGTATTTTTTGCATGAAATGTACCTACACAATATTAATTGCTTTTTATTATATTAAAACATCTTTTCTTTTAAACTAATAAAGTGGCAAACAAATAATGGCTGACCTAACTATAGTTTCAACAGTTTATCTTTAATAGTAGAGTAATAACCATTTGGTAGGTTAACGAGCAACGTTACATCAAAGGAGTTAAAAGCAAGCGATCGTAGATAATAAATAATAATCTTTAATGGTAGGATGTGGAGACGAGAGATACTCGGCATTCTGCGCAAGCACACCGACATGCGACATAGCCCGCATGCGCCGATATTACGTCCTGCCTCAGAGTCGGAGTCATAACAAAATGGACATTTAACGTTGCCATTTTTATTACCTTATAACACCTTTGAAGATGATTTATAGCTCGACAGCGGATATTTCAATATTTCGATGCATACATCATCTTCCGGAAACTTTACAACTATGTACCTATTCAATACGTTCAATACAAATGGAGCGTATTTAGAAATAATATATTTAACGCGATATTTCACCTATTTCGTCATATTATTTCCTATTTCGTCCAGTGAGTTACAGCAAGTGACCCCTAATTAATGTGAATATATCCCTGTACCAAACTTCAGCCAGATCCGTTCAGCCGTTTGAGCGTGACTGAGTAATTTATAAACATCCAAACTTTTACAATTATCGTATTTCTAAGAAGTAGAATAGGATGATCAAATTTTGCCATGTTTCAAAATCCATTAGTATACATAAATTCGAAAGAAAACATTGAATTTACTGCTGATAAAATTACTTTTAGTTTCATGGTTTCATAAAGCTTTTGTCAAAACGCGATAGCCGAAAAGTGTAAAAAGCCTTCTATGACACCATGATGCGATATTTTACAGCAATTTAACAAAATTAAAAAGCCACAGACCAATTAATTCGCTATTAATTCGATAATATTTACACTTCGCTGTTTATGACGACGTAGGTACTTATGTATTTTATCAACCGTAGCTTCTACGAGGGTCTACGACTTTGTCTACGAAGATTTATTTACATTTAGATTCTATGGATGTTTATCACGTGAATCAGTTTATCAAGGACTTGAAATAAGTCGTAGGTTAAAAGTAAGCTACAGCCTTCTTCAAGTCCCAAACTACCGGATTATATAGTTGGTTTTTTTATACGGTTAGCTCGCGTAGCACGGCATTGTAGACTCGTATCTTAAGAGATATTCTAGAAATGTTAAAAAAACAAGAAGTTTTCAGCTAGGTATTTGATTGTTCGACGAGAATTGAAAGTTATGAGTATTCTCCGGCATGCTCAGATTGCTCAGGCTGCTTTAGAAAGTGATGAAATGGAAGGTAAAGTTACATAATACTGATAATACCAACTTTTACATCTAATCTACAAATAAATAAAATTGAAGATTTTTTGTCGGTCTTTGTGTCTATTTATTGCAGATAATCTCTTAGGCGGCTGAACCGATTTGCAGGGGATTTTTATAGCAGATAGCTGATGTTATAAAGTATAACTTATACTACTTTTATTTTAGAAAAAGCATTAAGCTTCGAAAAAGACCCTGATTTAAATACTCCGGACATGGCTTTTGTGTAACATTCTAATACTGAAAATGAAAATTTCTTTCACTTTTTGTATTTTAAACCTCTTCGAATAGGAATAACCCTACTCTCTGAAAATATATTTAATATTGTCGAACCCACGACACGACTATCAAGGCAGCTGAGCAGTCTAATGAAATTTATATAAAAGAAACCAACATAAAGCGCAGTCATGAATTTGCAGATACATTGCGCCATAAACATAGTTACTAGACGCTATTCAATCCGGAAATTTAATGTCTTATACTACACATTAATAAAAGATTATAAGGTAAATTAATAATGCACGACAATGAATATAAATCAAGCATTGGACGTGCAATGATTGTACGTGGCTTGGATAAGTACGAGTAGTTGCAACGTAGACGGCAACGGGCATTGCAGCTTGAAGTTTTTTGTAACTTTTATAGCTATTCTAGTCTAGTCTAGCAAGTCCTATTATTGTATCTCCCATTCATTCATCTTAGTTAAATTTGGTTAGTTTTTGTTTTAGTTGAAGTTATAATAATCCAGTCATATTAAACTCAATTTCGTAGAACTTAAATAAATGGATAATAATATGATTTTGCTGCAGATAATATAATTAATCTATAAATCAATTGAATCAAATTAAAACAGTTAAAATAAAATAAATAATGCCGGATAGTATGAAAGGAATAAATACATCTAATTATGAAATAATTTATGTTAGAAATGGTTGAACAAAAAAAAGGGATTTAAAATACAAAATAAGCACATTGGAATACAATGAAACTTAATGAAGTGTGTACCGGACGCGAATGTCCATTCAGCCGGCTGATTGACGAATTTAAATTCAAGTTTACACTGCCTATAAGGGCAGTATCACACTGCGGCACGCTGTGTAGTCGCGACAGCATGCAACACACGTCCCATCGAGACGGAAGCGGCTCCACAGACGCGCCCTCATCACTGCATTTGTATTCTACTTGATACACAATATGCCATAATCTCTTCATCACGATGCCTTTCAGATTTCTTAAGTACGTAATACATGCATAAAGATCAGGACATAACTTTTGAAGAGTAATTGAACGTACCTTGAACCCACAGTTGGTCTACTCTAGAATGAATCTGCGCAGATTTCAATCCGACGCAGAACGTGGAGAGCACGAGTATCGCGACAAATAAAACTTTGCCCGCGTCACCTTGGAGAAAACAGCCCAATATGAACAGCTGTTCCTGAAGCCACGCACGGATCCACAGTGACGTGCGTCCTCCTTCGATGTTACCCTGCAAAACAAACGGACACATTGTTATTCTACTCAAACTGACGAGTCATCATTCTCTCTGTTTGATATATACATAGCTCACATAGCATTTGAATTATCTCGCAGGAATGAACTGAACAGTAGCGATCTGTCACCATAGACATGATGTTATATAATAGTTTGATCTTATATCAATAAACATAAAGATTATAAAATCGCTTTGGCGGTAGATATAATAGCATTGAAGTCTTTAAACGTCGAAATAATTTCCGAGTTGATTGTGATTAATGACTGGCGGCTGCGTGCCCGGGGCGAGCGCACCCGTGGCGCCACGTCGCGAGACTCCGGGAACGAGATGAGCCGACACAGACTGAATCTCGTGAAGCGCTTACTAATTGCATAATAATAACTCAATGGACGTCTCGTGTTGAACGCAACGATTAAGCGATCACGGGCACGTATGCCCTTTCGAAATGTTTTCTTAATACGCCGCATTTTAATGTAAAAATAATTTGCAGTTTCACATTAAAATATTGGTAAGTAACGTGCCTACATATTTGGATGGAGGCCTCCACTTGATTACATATTGATTTAACAAGTGTCAACATTAAATATTCAGGTTTAATTGAACTACGCAAAAACAAGTACCTAAGTATTTTAAAATTTCTTGCTCATTTATTCACCTATATGTAGGTACCCTGCACAGATCTCTAGGCATTTTTTAATAAAATCACATGAAATTGTGTAAATTTAAAGTATCGAATTGCGTAGCATCTCATAATATTATAATCTGTGGTATTGAATTAGCTTAAATAAACAAACAGCATAATCATTCGATGACTAATGATGTTCCAAAATACGACACCTCTCAAAAAAATCGCACATCATACAGAGGTAATTAAAATACCATTAGGAATTTAAAGGTAAAAAGTCTTAGTCTGTATCAGTTTGCAGACACTTCATTGGGCGAGCGAGTTCGCTGAACCGTCTAATATT
Source organism: Lithosia quadra (assembly GCA_963576445.1). Lineage (NCBI taxonomy): Eukaryota > Metazoa > Arthropoda > Insecta > Lepidoptera > Erebidae > Lithosia > Lithosia quadra. The sequence goes on from OY754874.1 coordinate 13,789,687, forward strand.
ACGCGCCGAAATTGAGTTATTTAGTTTGTGAACGTAAATAAATAAATCGTAGCGCGTATAATGGATGATACAGCCGAGGATCGTAGAACGGTCCGAGTACGGTGCGGGCGAACGGACGAGGTGAATGTCGAGCGCTCTGGGTGGGCGTGACGTCACGGCCGGAATGCGCCCGCGTCCCCCACGCACCCCGCGCTCGTCGCGCGACCCACGTGGAGTACGCAACACGCTGTATCACACACAATCATACACCTCTCCATTCAGGTACTAATATTTGGCACACAAATGCAAACGTATTGTGATATCCCAAGCAGTGAGCAGATTTAAATATCAAAGTGACCATTATTAGTGTGCGGTAAGATACCGTCGCGAGCGTAAACTGCTTACGCAAGTGCTACGGGATTATTTACTATGTGTATAATCCGCGATGCGCCGGCGCCGGCGACTGCACTTCCTGCAGATAAGAGATTGGCCTACTAGGAGCACGTTCTCACGACCGTAGCAGCCGGCTACTATGTTGTTGTACCAGACCGAGCTGGCACCGAACGCGAGTAGTAAGTATTTCTTTGTATATGATTCCGGAATGTTTTCTCTCGATAATTTACTAGATAGCTATTAATAAATTATTAAATAAACAAGTCTTTATCGTCTTACAGGAAACAGTAACAGATCGTTTTTGTTCCTAAGGGGCAATATATTGCTCACTCAGTAGTTACCGCCTGACTTTGTTTCTTATCTGAGGTCATGTGCGGTATTATAAATGTCTCAATTTAATTACTCCATAACGTGTCTCCGAATTTTGTTATTGTCATATTTATCAACGCTTGTGTGGGCTTGATAGGTACGAGTTTGATAGTTAAATACGTGCAAAGGGCAAAAGGGCTTCTTGATATTTCTTTCTTTAATTTTCTATTCTTGAATAAGATATGCAGTGATGTAGGTACGTTTACCCTTGTGGGTAGCTTCGTTATTTTAGACTTGAAGTAGGTATAGACTTGGATTATAGTTAACTTTATGATGAAATTCATCAGCCAGTGAGCCTGAAAAATAATAACAGGACTCTAAATTCTATAGCAAAACAGGTACTCAATGCTAAATATAACACACAGTTTTTATGGTAAATAGTCAAAGTGCTACGTTTTATAAGTTATATCTTGAAGTTGCAATCAAGTTTATAATAGAGCCCCTGAATATAGAACTTTATTTGCACCTTCTAAGACCGAGCCAATCAGAAATGCACGCTAAAACACGTGCCGATTAACAGACGAGCCTCTGGTGTAGACATTCCTCTCGTGGTTAGGAGATAAAACTGAATAATCAAAATAAGTCAAAAAGAGATGGAAAACGGACACCGGTCTCCGAGGGAAAAGGGGACTCGGATGCAACCGAGAATAACACTATGGTGACGATACAATAACAAGACCTTCGCTTCATAGATACAAATACGTTAAAAATACTTAATTGCGGTAGCTTTTAGCTGCAGTAGGAATTCCACTAACATATCACAACACACCGATCAAGCTACTGAGATTCCATTACGGATTTGGAAAAACGAAGACGTATCCAACAAATATCATGTAAATTAGTAACACATTCTCAACATCTCAGTTTCAGAGTGATTCCTTTAAATCCCACTTTATAACATGGATTAGATAACGTCTTACCCTGCATTTACTGCGTGCTTAAAGCAATATAGGTTTACTGAACTCTTAGCTTTTAGTTTTAAATCTATCTTGACCTTAGCTAGAAATCAAGAAGAATCTGTCAGTGATTGAAGATTCTTCAAACGACTGATACCCTAGAAAGTGCATTTTGAAGACACGACAATTAGAAAAAAGTAAAAGTGAAGACAATGGGAAAAAAGAAAAGGCCTCTTAGTCACATCAACCGTATGAAAACGGTATACTCACAACGTTGACATTTGGTTCAGGAGGTTTCTTCCAGTCGTACCAGCCTATTCTAGCTATAGAAAACCAAGGCTATAAGTACATAATATAAGGTATATATACCTATAATGTATATTAGGTACGTACTGTGTCAAATTATTCTGCAATAACTAACGGTTTTATAAGCTTTTATTTAAATTGCTGTGTCGTTTGTTAGTTACTTTATGTTAGATCTTGGAAGCCCAAATTAGTAGGACTTCCTGATGTTAGATTAAATTTAAATTTGGTGTACTTGCGTATCTTTATGGTACTACTGGTTGTACTGATATTGGAGTCGGAAGGTGTCCATGGAAACTCCTGAACTAAACAAGATAAAACAACCGAGTTTGATGCAAAAACTACATGCTATCTAGGGTCTGAGGTTGGAGACAGTGAGTGGTCATAGGAATTTTTGAAATAAACGAGATAAATAAGTCATGTAACCTTTTTCTTTTAGTCTTTTTAAAACTAATACTAATACACTGATTATAAATTTAGATTATTTCAACGACCTTACAAGATAGTACTTAAACAAATCTTGTGAATAATTGTTAGCACATTCTTCAGTTGAGAGTAATACATCATTCAAATATGTCATGTTTATCAGAGCGTGGCAAGTTGAAGTATGATTGGCGGGTTCTCTGACATCCGCCGGCATCCATCGACATCCAGTACAGCCACATCAAACAATCACGCAGGCGCTGTTCCCTATATCTGCATATAATAGGTCGTGGGTGTTTGACCCCAACATTATCTCACTACAGCATCCGAGCTTTGTGTTTCTATTTTGGTAAGTTGAACTTATACCATAGGTACAGTACAGATAAAAAAAATTTATTAACTCTACTTCTTCATGTATTTTTATTAGTTATTGTGGGGACGCCGGTTGCCGGACGGGTGATCAGCCTTACCCTTGCAGACCATTTCACCCATACTTCTTCATGTAAGTACTTGGTGTCATTGCACTTTGTAGCAAGGGGAACATTTCATAAGAATGTCCACATTATTTTGTCTTCTAGGTTTTAAGTGTCTTTTATCAACTCATTTACATTTTATATGTATAATCGTTAATGTTATTTACTTATTCAGATGATTCAAAGACTGCATTTAGACTTTACTAAGCTAGGGAAATGTTTAAAAGAATATATAAAATTGAACTTAAGTGTACCTAGGTGCGGTTTCTGAAACTCACCCCAAAATACTCATACGTTCATAGATTGCATTTACTAATAATTATAGTGTTAGCGTTTTTTATTAGAAGCCCTTCTAATAAAATGCGGAGACCATTACGTGCAGATGTTTGCAATAACAGATAAACAAGTTACCGACTCTAGACAAATATTCTTATTCCCGACATCTCCCATGGTACAGAGTTTACGCCATAATTGGAAAATTCGCAGAAGGAAGCTATTTTAGCACTGCACAATTGTACATGACCATCTCAGTTTTTAAAATGTGAGGGTGAACCCTTCCTTTTGTGATCGTTGCAATGTTTTAACAAGATTTAGTGCTAAAAGGGCTATATCAAATCATTTTAGCACTTCAAATACTATGTTGTAAACATCAACTGAATCAAGGCGTGTGGATTTCATCAGCAACTTCCAGTATAGGAGAAGACTCGTGTTCCAATTTACTATCAACCCAACATTAACATTATTGCTTTTGGAGCCCAGAATCTGTTCTCCTGCGTTTTATAAAATCTGATAAAATTTATTTTATTTCAAACTCTGCTTGGTTTGGTATACTCAACCTTACAGATGGTGCTTTCTGACAATAACATGTCCAAGAATAATCGCGACTTATGGACGCTAAAGGAATCCTATCCTTTCAAGGCTTGTGGCAGTCTCAACAACCATACTTATATTTCACTGGTATTCTGCATTCAGAAAACCTCTTTCCAAATAGTAGGTAATGGCAGTTTATCCCACTTGCTTGCTTTCAGTTTTATTTACGTTCGCTTGTTATCTATCAGTGTGTACCAGGCATATGAGCCGAGTAGAATACTAAATTTACACGAAGTCGTGTAAAAACAGCAACTAAAGTAATAAAAAAAGTATTTTTTACAGCATTATTGACCGTATTGGTTTATCTGTATATCGATCAAAAGGCATAAAATGATGAGATGTTGCCTATAAATTGATACGTGATATGCGAGGGAATAACCGACCACCATTTTACTTGGTTACATGTTATAAAATACTACTACATTAGCAGTTAATAGAAAAAATCAAGTTCGCCAAGATCCAGTGCTCTCTCGACTGTCCCACAACAAACAAATCTAGTCCAACATTAGTTAAATAGTTAATTTTAGTCTACGCCGTTTACTTATCAGCTCCTTTTTATATCACACTATTTTATATCAAACTAGCACACATTACCTGGCACACCAGATGGTAAACGAATACTCTCATGAACGCTTAACAGGTAATGTCTTCGAACAAAGGTGGGCAGGTGAAACCATTCCTTATTTAACCTTAAAGAGGTCAAGTTATTGCACATGTCTTGCAATTCATTCTCTCTTCATCTGAAGTATCTAATGCAATTAATTATCTCATAAGAATTGATCCCTTATCAACGAACTGACCTATTGCCGTTTCAATTACTGTGGTTTCTCATAGCAAGTTCACGACTTCGCATAAGATAAATCGCCAACGTTGGTCGAAAATACACTTCTCAATCGTAAAAAAGTGGTTAAACCATAATTTATCACTTCAGCCTACTGTGTTATATTGGTGCACGTATCATTATATATTCGAATGGCCCTCGTCAAGGACATCACGTTTGACCAATTGGCCAGGCGGCCACCAGCGACGCGCCACTTGCCAATGCCACTGAATGTCAATGACATCTTTGAATATATTTGTGTAATTTTAAGATTACATACTGTATATTTGCGATATTATGAACACAGAAATTGCCGTTATTATTTTTTTTTTTCAAAAACATGTCGACATCCTCATAGAGATTTGTCACAGTTGCGTTTATAGTTTGCAGTTTTAGACTGAGGTCTGTTTATGATTTTTGATTGGTAGGTATAGTGCGCGGCATCTAACGTGGCCAGATTTTGAAGTAGTGTGGACCCCACTACTCCAAAACCTTGCTAAGTTAGATGCTGTACACTATACTTGTTTCTAGGACACGCATTTTGCCACAAAAAAATATAGTGTACGGCATCTAACTTAGCAAGGTTTTGAAGTAGTGGGGCCCACACTACTCCAAAATCTGGCCACGTTAGATGCCGCGCACTATAGAGCTATTCTGGGAGTGACAGCTGTTATACCTTTAGACCCGAAGGAAAGTCTCATCCGCTGTCCTTTCTACATTTTTTCAGAAGCATGCATAACGGAACAACCATGGAACTCATCATAGGTGATCTACGTAGCTGTTCCACAGGTATAATTAATCATTTTCATTTGTTCTCATTACGGTTTGAGACCAACTGCGAATGGGACTAACCGCGAATGGGACCATTTGCGAACGGAGGATGAAGTGCGAATGGAACGAAGTGCGCATAACCCACCTGTTTAGGTAGTATGCTTTAATTAATCTATAACATAGGTACTATTTTAGTAATGGAATCAGTCTTAGCAAGATGTGAGCAAATCACAACTTAGGTATCTACCATGCTTGTACATTATAAAGCTCATATTATAAGGTGTCAACACCAGACGTTGCCCGTGACTACGTCTGCATTATTATTTCGGTATATTTCGAGGGAGTTGGTTAAATTACAAACAAACAGACGAATATTTGAATAAAAACTTTTAAAAACTGAACTTTTCGGTTACTTGCGAACTGGTCTAAGGGCTCGGAAGCTGTGAGCATCCAATAACATTGAGAAAGTTGCTAAGTTAGGTGGGCGGCGTAACCGGTTCCGGGAGCATTGGTGATAATGATGTTATCGATAAAGCACTGGGTTAATAGTTAAGATGACGATTAATACATTTGGCTAGAGCGACCGAATTCCGTCACTCATTGTGAGAAAAAATTGAGACTGCTTTGAAGATTTAAGCTATTGATTAGGTATAATGATATTGGGATAAATTTGAGCGTATCCTCATATTTAGAGAAGTGCTTTTTCCTGCTTTAGCATCTTGTACCTTTAAACAAACACTTAGGTAGGTATATAATATTTCTAATGTCTCGGAAAAGTCTGAACGACCGGATCAATTTGGACCGGATTTTGTACTATTTAAATAAGTTTTACCAATATATTTCCAAAAAAAATATTTCACATGCCTTATACGATTTTTTAAGGCTTTACCTATTAAAATAGATAAAACTTATAAAACTTCTTTCTTATTTAGGTAGTATTGATCAATAACGCCATGGCATCACGTAGAAAGAATAAGGTTCTATAAACTAGCAAGAGAGAACACTTGCATATGGTAGAGTTAGTGTTCTCTCTTACCTACCATACGTGCCTACCATACCTACAACTCTTAACAAAGTTGTTAGGCTCGTTTCTAAAACTAATCGCCACGTCTAACTAAACATACGTAACTTCAACTACAATCCTAAGTTATAGGCATTTAAAATTAGATGAGTCGGCCATAAAACTATATTGCGGAACATGGATTTATTATGCATGACTTACTTAATAGGACAAGAGGAAAAACAGCTGGTCTTGTAGAACTACTGAGTCGGAGGCAGTAGGCAGTGATGGGGAAGATTGCACAAAGCTCAGTCATGTGTGTATGCCACGTGTTGTGGCGACCCGCAATGCAAAAGCTCGTAATTTGATATCTTTAAACTTAACTGATGCTTTCATTTAAAAAGAGTAACCATCAGAAGTTCGTAGTATTGAAATACTTATGATTACATACACCTTGAAAATAATGAATTATTACAAAAGAATATTATATTGAGCAGGTTGTACAAAAACAGGCATCTTTAAATTTTGGATACAGTACAATCATTTATAGGTCTCCGAAACGCAGCTGCCGACCGCCGGTGAACGCAATGTTTGGACGAAGACAGAAGATATGTGGGAAAACTAGTGGAAAAGAGATGGAATGTAAACCTTCAAGAGAAGGAAAGAAATTGCCCTTTTGCCACGGAAGAAAGAGATGTAAGATCGGAAACCACAAGATGTCTCAATTCCACGAGGCGAGCTCTGTGCGGTCTTGTCAGACATAAAACTTCGTAGAATAGCATTCTTTTATTTTTATATTGAGGAAGCAGTTATGTAATTTAAATGTTTGTTCATCATTGAAAGAAGCTCCAGTGCTTTTTCGTATTTCGGATATTAGCAATTATTAATACTTAAGGTATGAAAAGTGTTTTTTTAAGGTACGTACCTAACCTACTAGCTAACTAGCAGTTGAATATTGAATAGATACCTACTTCATTTATTTTATATAACTAGTAATTGAAGAATGAGCTACATATTTCTATTAAATTACAGTTTGAAATCCATTCAACTAAAATATCTTGATTGATAATCTCTCATGTAATAAGACTATGACTTTTTTTGTAAACGGTTTGTGTGGTGCGCGCCGCGTTGATGTCTCTATCGGCGCCGATGCGCTGCGCGTGCGCGGCTCCCTTCCCCGCGCTCCCACTGCGCCTTAATTGCTTCATCTTGCATACGACCGACCAAGTTCCTACATTATAAGTAACCACATATCTACTGAGGTATGTCACATTAACCCTACCACACATTACAGCTGTTTTTTATGATTTCCATCGCTTTTTAATAGAAGAAACTGAATATTTGAAATATAGTAAGTATATACAGAGTTGTTTTGAAATATATGGAGTTATTTTAATTTGTTTTCTTTTTCAGGGTTATGAATAGTAAAATAACAACAGTAAGTTATATTCATGATTATTTCATGTTGCCAAGTAGTATGTAGGCTTGTTTGGTAAATTTCGATGTAGAAGTTTTGCGAATAGCAATGGTAGGGGTCGGACCACCGCGGGTCCTGCGTGCGGCCTTCTAGGAAAACGCTACCTTCCCCGAACCCGTCCACCACTGTTGTATATACACGGTATGCTCACCTACTCGCCTCGAACATTGCAAAAGCTCCCCAAACATGCACCGTATCTCATAATCGCTTTCGTCTCAATTGATTGTTATAAATCGTTTAGTTATCGTAATCAATAATCAATATAAAGCAGAAGTTTGGAACATTTTATATAGGTACCTACTTAAAAAGATTATTTAGCAGTTTTCGTCCCTTAAAATCTTTATAAATGGAACTATTTTAAGAAATACTGCAGTACGCGGGAAAATAGAACTTTTTAAGCTTTGGAATCACTAAAATCTAAATTCATTGAGATCATATGGTGAGGAAGTAAGTAGGTAGCCTAGATTATTTTAAATTACAAAATACGCGCGGCCTTGGCAGTACGCACTATTTCCACTAGTGGGCGCCACTCTACTTTGCGCTGCCGCGTTCCTTAACGCGATTGGCATTCGCAGAAAAACAATCACACGTGCAATATGACAATCGAAACTGGACACTGCATCTCGATTAGGTAGTGGACACTGCACCTTTTCTAGTTCGGAGAGTGCTAAGGCTGCATCTACCCAGCTGGTACGAATGTACAGATCGGCGCTGTGTCGCGCCTCGGCAGCTGAGGGACTTTCGTGCGCGGCGGCCGCTATCCGAGGATTCGCAGGAGCCTCGGAATCGGGAACCACCATGATCTCGGGGCCAGGCTTGTCACCAGTATCCTCATGAAGACGGCCGGAGTCCGTCTGGCGGCGCACGCTGTCATATCACTCGCCGCCACATAACCACACACTTGTACACCAGTATTCGTCACTTCTATCTATCACTTTACCGTTCGAAACACGGACCGATACCGAGGTTCATTACATAAGGCACGGCGCGTTCGCGTGTCAACAGTAACGCGACTCGAGCAATACTGAATCGGGTACCGAATGCGTAGACTGGATGTTTGTTGAGCCGCCATGATGATTCGTGCGATTATGTTGCCGCCTTGAGCACGAAGAGGACCGAAAGCCGACGGAAACGACCGAGCCTCCGCACCGTAGGACCACACACATGTTATGCCTGTCTCACTCTAACGATTGAGAGGGAAGCTGTACGGCAAAATAAGAGCATTGAATGAAGCTGCTACAATAATGCCACCGGATCACAACTAAAACATACTATCATTACAGATATCTACCGTATAATATAGGTAGTGCCGGGATTGAGGCCAAAGGAAATTAAAAGATTGTAACAACTGATGTCCAAAACTTTCACAATAAAACAGTGCGAATGTTAACTCTGGTATACTTTTTGATGACCAACAGAAAGCTGAGAGCTAGAGATCCCAGAGCCACTTCAAAGTGATGTTTACTTGTACTCACAGAAGTTATAACATCCCCACAATTACCACAAAGAGAGTACGTTTGCTAGCTAAACATTCACTCTGTATACCGATAATAAAGGCGGATCAAACATTCGGACGCACCATATCATTTTGTTTACAGAGTTTTCTGAGTAAAAAGTCGGATGAGCGATCCCCCGGCAGGGCGGCGGGCTGATCCTTTGATGTTGCCGACATAAAAAGCCGCCGGCGGTGATTTAACTAATGAATTTATTTAGCGGCTGCACTGACTGATTGCCGCCCTGTCCCCAACATCTTACCTAGATAATGCAGCTGTAATTGACCTTAATACGAAAGAAATGACATAAGCTTCCTAATTAGTCTCAACTTCCTAAATACTGCAATTGGCAAATATTGGATAGAACAGAAAAGCAATGAATAAGTCTTTTGAGCAGTTCAGTAACTAAAGTTTAAGACTTAGGCACTCCAGTATTACAACGGTGCAAAGTAAAGAAACTTTTGTGATTGAATTTACATTTAAAACGCCTTTGAAATCTGAATATTACTCAAGAAATCAAAAATCTCAGGTATATGTAACAAAATCCATGTTGCTTTTACATAAACTGTGGATAATGGATCAGTAACCTCAAGGAACGTGACATTTTTGGCCAAAATATCCAATACTTATAAAGAAAACATTTTCTATTTTCAATCTCTGGTCAGGCACCTAAGTTATTTAACTGACCTCAAATTTAATAACAAATGCCCACGCTTCTCAAGCCTTGGAATAGTAATGTACATTGAACTATTCCAATTTACTTCTGATTAATTTTGATGCGGGTTGTAAGACAGTTTAACTTTTCCTGACACTTCCCGAGTTCATGGGTTCTGTTGATCAATGTTTATAGGACTTACAGAAGTAGGAGCAATTGGTCCTGAGGAGTAATAGGTTTATGCCCTGGTATGTTGGCATTTAATCGGGTGGTTATTCAATTCACCCAAAATGCAGGGGCATAAGCCCATTTTAGGAGATGGGTTGTCTTTGAATTCTGGGCATAACGAAAAAATGCCCGATAAATTCCCGAAGCGCCAAGGCATAAACCCATAACTGGAGCATCAGAGCCTTACTTACAGCGATTGACAGCGCTGGATGGAAGCAAATGAATATGATTATTATTTGACCATTAGATCGACATTTTTCCAGGCAACAACAGTTTTGCATTCAGGCTTAAGAATTATTTATTCAATACATTTACAATTATGCATGCATGTACTACTAGTACGTCCAATCAGTCACTCTCCACGTGATACGAGACGTTGATGACGTGAAACGAACCACTCAGATTGAATCCCCAACTAGCAAATGTACCTTGTTTTCGCTACACGAGACCTGAATATCGCTCTTTGGTATTCTAATAATCTCTAAAGTGTGTTGACACTTCAGAACAAGTTTACAAACGTAATTAAGTTTAAAAAAATAATTATTAAACATAATTATGGCAAGCATATGTACATTATTTTCTATTTCAGCAATTTTTACGAGAGTTTCAGGGAAAAAATTTAACATCGTGCAAATTGTAACCATCGCATCGATTTGTATATAGGTTTTTGTTGACTTTCTCAGATGAAAGTCCTAACCTATAGGTAAACACAAGCTTAGCAGAACTTAACTATTGCTATTTCTTATGATGATAAAACAATCTACAAATAAGTATTATTTAACACAATCAGTAGCCAGTACTAAACTTTTAGCGCATTATGTAGATAAATGACGTTTTATTGGATTAACATCTCAAGCCACACCTGACGACAAGTCAATTTCATGGTGCGTATAATATAACCTTCTCAGAACCGTGAAGGTGTAAATATCCCTATTGAATCCATGCAACCCATAACGTGAATGCAACGGATAGATTCATCTCGTGATATCGAACACCGCAAATATACTACCACCATATTCGATCTAAGGATTGTAATCATTTAATGTGTCGTATTCTTCCTGGAATAAAGCTATTTTTCCTGTAACAATCCTTTACAAAAGTTTGGGCATTGTTCGATTTGCTAAGGGCTAAACTTGGACATTTTGACACTTCGGGCGGAGACCCAGCGGGGAGTCGCTCTATAGATCTTCTCAGAACCTTGCGTGCGGTACGGATTGAGACGGTAATGGGAAACGTTTCAATTATGCGACTGTAGTTTGAAAAAGTGCAGCAAGTTTTACAATAGCATTGTCTTAAATTCATTAGTGTCTGAAAAATATTACAATGCATCTGCAACAGGTGAAACTACGTAGGTAATTAAAATTGTGACCGCCCTTTGAGACGTCGCGACAAACGCATCAAAGCAGAATCCTTAATCACTTTTTGGCATTCCGGTCAGCGATCAACATGTTTAATAAAAATTAGGAGTAGTCAATGCTGTCACCGCACACGACATTGACAAATTTATGGTGCTGAGTGCACCGTGCGCGCCTGAATTTTAGCCAGCATTGCCAACAGATTTATATATCGCTGGATAAGGCATAAAGTGTTTAAAAGGATTATCAAATCTAATTTTAATGGTGATGCATTGTTTTTTTATGCAGATAACAGTTCATGGGTACGTCACACGTATGAGTCTCTTCTAGTAATATGTAGGCATGGTAAGTTGCCGTGCTCACCGGCCTGCCTGCGGCTCATTGACATGTGGGGACCGCGCGCAGTTGACGCACATGTCGCCATACAATTTTATTATCCTCGTAAATGAGAAACGAGTCACGAGATGAATTTAGATTTAGAAATATACTAATTCTGCGCACAATTTTCTTGATTGAGTAAGTACCACGATAAGGCATTTTACACATATTAGGCACAACATTTAGCGATCCATTTTGAGACCTATTTAGGTCGATACTCGCACATTATTTTATTTATATAACATAGCTGCTTTTGGGTACACGATAATGCTATAAAATATATTATAAACCTATAAAAACAGCTGATTTGCGTATTCCTGCTTAATTTTAATTGATCTGCCTCTCTCACTATTTATCCTGAAGAGAAATGTGTAGCATTTTTCCCCTAACAATCATGGACGTGTACTAGTAATAGACCTCATTAGGATGAAATTCATTGATAAATAAGTTCCTGAGCCCAATTTTTTGTGATCGAATCATAAATCTTCATTTTTTGACTTTCCCCTTATATGTGTTATTTGCCAAATTAATAATATTAAAAAAACTTAGAAATTCGTAAAAATGTATAAGATCCAATGAGTATTTTGGATATTTCCTTTGAACCAACGTAGCTAAAAACAACCTTTATACTCTCCAAAAAGTGAAAAGATATCAATAATGCTATTACACTTCGCTATATAGTAGCAGGTGGGCCAATTAGAAATACCTAGGTACGTTATAATCCAGTACCTACCTAATTATGTGACCATCTACTTATACGGTTTATAACAGTCATAAATAAAATTATTCATGAACTCATTCTGGAGCCTATTTATGTGACGCATTTATTATTTTCTTTTTTACTTAATTAAGTCAGTTGAGAAGCTTTTCAAGCGTCTTATATCGTTTCATACCTAAACAAGGGTAGATATATCAACCGGCGATGCGACTTGGACCTTCTGCGACTAAACGGAAATCAAACGTGCTAGGTGCAATATGAACCTTATATCCATAGACTAACAGACAAACATGCAGCGACTCAAACATAGTCATAATTACTAATTTTAGGGAGTATAGGTAAATATTAAGTAAGTAGTTTATTTCCATTAGCGTCACATATATGTATAATTCCGTCATTAAGGGCAATAGAGGTCAAGCGACATTCGGCATTTCTCTCTTTAATAAATAAACTGATAAAATCTAACCTAAATAATTTTGTTATTTAAATCGTAACAATTGATAGACGACGAGATAAAAATAGTTTGTATTATTCCGCTTCAAAAGACACCGATTTACCGCCCAAGTCAACGATTGTACAGGCACTTCTTTACCTATTTAATTCGCCACGATTCGGACAGGGCCACGTTGGTTATCTCGTTAAGTCCCAGAGTGGAGACCGCGGATCGCCAAACGGAAGGTGGAACCCAGCCTAATGGACGGACAACCTGAAAAGGAATGGAGGATCAAGTATGAGACTCGTATCCAAAAGTGGACTACAATTGGTTAATTGATTGAACGGACAGCCAGACCTATCTATCCTAGCTTATAATCGTCACTTAGAATAAGTGTCCGTTCTTAGAAGAAACTTTGAAGTTCTTAGAGAAATGATCGCCTAATCTAAACTGTTGTTGGCTAATACAGTTGTTTCGTATGAAATATTGTGTGAGTTCCTTACCGACCTTTCCTTTTCACCTGTTTGCTTCTCCCTTTCACTCTGCAGCTGACAACGCTCGAGTGTCGCCTCTGATATCACCAATTATACTGAATAGCTGCTTACAGTAAAAAGATGGGGTCGTCACGCGTCAGCTGGGTTGGTGGGCTCTGGGAATACCACGTATAAGTAGTCGGCTCTCATAAATATAGCCCCACCAAGAGCATCGGGGACCAAGTCAACCTAACCTGTAACCCAATACACCTGCTAATTGATGAACGAGGCTTTCCCCTTGGGGGTCAGACGGTAGTAGCTCTTGTAAAAACCTGGATAAATCAGTAACTAAGGAAAGGAGACCGTGGAATTCGGAGTCCAAGCTTTTAATGCAAGCTAAATTGGCGCTTGGATGATAATTTTAATGATTTGTATCAATTGCAGCGTAACCTTGCTCCATACACCTCGCGATGACATGTCAGGGGCAAGGTTACGCTGAATGCCCGCGACATACATATTAAGACCGGCGACGGCATAAAAACAAAGAGTGGATGGTGCTCGATGGGGAAATTGCTGCAGGTAATAAAATAAAGGCTTTATTTAGATAATTTACGTTTGAAATGTACGAATGAGCCGAGAACATTGCAAGTGTTTGCGAGTTGCCTGTTCTTACGCGTAAATCAACTTGGAGTATTTTAATTGCACGTTCTTCGGTTTCGCACCTCGCACCGGCATCTTGATAAAAACATGTCACGCAGCTCGTTAAATAATGTAGTAGTTGCTGCAATAAATTCTTTGATTTAGAACACGCCTGTTGGTTAATTTATGTGCCTACTATAAAGTAGTTTGAGAATTCTAAGTCGCCAGGCCATGTGTGGCATTGGCCGGCGCCATCCATAGCGGTATCAGTTTCTATATCATTAACAATATTAATGTTTATGCATTTTGGTATTTGTTTCCATGCGACAAGTTCTTGTGTAATTTTTTCTTAAAATATAGTAAGATACTATTATGTATGTACCTTATGTTTGAACATACATACTCTGATACAACGGAAAATCACGACATCAAGGGACCATTTTTATTTTTTTTATGTTGAATACATTTGAAGGCCTAACTTCCCTCAGCTAACCAGGACACTCCTAATATTGGCCCTCGGTTGATGGTGGTAAAATGTCACGTGCTATCTACAAGCTCGATTGCCCAAAACCTGGATGTGCAAGTTCGATTTACAGTCGCTATCGGTATTGTAGTTACCTACCACCTAAACTTGACTCTAAAACTTTACATAAAATAATAAACAAAAGAAGATCTGAGATTAGAAGATTAAATCTGACGATTATAAAAAATATATATTATTTATTGTTTCATTTCAACGTAAACCTCGTTAATTTGTTCGCGGTCAGCAACTTCTGTGAGCGACTGTACGTTTTAATAATCAGGCAGATAAACCTAAGTACTTACTTAAATACATTTTATTCAATTCATACATTCATTCAGACATGCAAAGCAAGCCTAATGCAAATATTAATATTTGCATTAAGCGGGAATCGAACCTATGGCCTCTGACGTAGCAGTCGAATAAATACGCCCCGCAGACGCGCACGCGTAATTTTGAATTTCGAATTTGGGACGGATCGCAGTTGACAGCTCTCCGTAATGAACATAGCGCGTCTTCTCTTCTTGTATGTCAACTGTATGACAGTAACAAAACTTGTCACGTAGTGGTCACAAATCAATATCAATTTTTTTGCTCCGTAAAGCTAGTCTTAGAAGTCATTGGTGAAAACTAAAGTTATAATAGTTCATGAACACAAGCAAAATTATAACTCTCTGTAGCATCAAATTGTCGGTCCGATGTACCAATAAAAGAGAACGCTCTACAAAACTGAAACAAGATCTGCCTCACCCTTCTTCCAACGTTCAAATCCCACGACTCAAAATCAACACTTGGGTACCTACTATAAATGAGTTATTCATAAAACTACATAAAATAATAAACAAATGTATCATCCCTTTGAGAGCGTTCCATCCACTTGCTAGCTTTCTAACCGCTATGCCATCATTGTAGCCTGTAGGCCGTGGGCCAAAATAAACTTAACCGAATTATTTATAATGTATGTTTAATAGTGGAGCGCGGTGGGTGGTCCGCCGGCCGGGACTTAATTGGATAAATTGCTGAGTTAGGCGCACGATAAACTGAATTGAAACAATTTGTTGTTTACCTGGACATTTACAAACGCATAACGGGCTTCGAACAATCACTTCATTCAACTTGGAACGCACGATGCCTTGAGTACCTACCTGATTTCTCGACTTTTTACAAGTCGAGCGCTAAGTTTGTCTGTCACCAATAGCGTTTATGTTTACTACAGTTTACTACTTGACAGGTAAAATACAAAAATAAATCGCGAAAGACAACTTATGGACTACGAATAATGTACAACTATTTATTGCTTTCATAAAGATACCATTTAAGTCATTCGCGTCTACTACGATTAGACGAATAAAATCACTGAAGAATCTGTAAAAAGATTTAAATTTAATTGGTCGAAGACATTCGATACGCTACGGGAGCTGTGGCGCTTTCCTTATCTCTCTCATGTCACTCGAG
The DNA here is from genome assembly GCA_963576445.1 of Lithosia quadra. Classification (NCBI taxonomy): domain Eukaryota; kingdom Metazoa; phylum Arthropoda; class Insecta; order Lepidoptera; family Erebidae; genus Lithosia; species Lithosia quadra. Next base: position 13,805,808 of record OY754874.1, read on the forward strand.
TCTATATGAATTCGACCAATAAAATCGCAGAATAATCACCGTCCAAAGAGATACTATAATTGAATTAGTCGAAAAGATTTTATACACACAAGTCTTTAGTAGGTACCTACCATGCTTCAGGGACTGTAGAGTTTTTCTATTTTGCTTATACCAATCAAGTGTACTGTATATACCAATAAAACCACTGATTTGAAAATCTGTCACTGATCAAGGATAAAATTTAATTGAATGCTGACACTCGATTAGATATTATGAGTTTGTAGCGCTGTGCTACGACCGGGGCATTGGAGCTTTACTGCTTTTCTTAATTTAAATTCAATTATTGGATTAATCGGCAGTAGATAACTCGATAAGTATAATGTAATATTGACTGCTAAAACATATGCCTAATTATGCTAAAAATACCACTACAGGCAAACGATCTTCTATAAATTCAACGCAACTTTATCTATTAATATTAGTAATTAACGCCGCCAATGCTACGAATTTATCGTAGCACACAAGCTATACAAATAAATAAAATTGAAGTGTCGATTTGTAAATAACTTTTAACTTTTTATGTCTTTACATGATATAAGTACTACATAAAAAGCTCCTGTATGGTGTACAAGCATCTTTCTAATAATAGTTTCTCAGCTTGATAGCGGAATAAATGCGTTTAATCCGTAGAACTCTTAATACTGTCTTACTATGGTTGTATCTAAGTGGATGAGTTGGGATTTATAACCTGCAGTGCAGTTAAATGTTCTTAGGACTTATTCATACATTTGTTACATTAGAAGAGCTTAATTTTCCCCCTAAATCACTTAGATAAAGAAAGTGAGTCATTCGACAAAATGAATTTCACACGATATCTACAAATTATTCTTCACTTGACTGCGACTATATCCGTTTGTCCAAAACCACGCAACAGATTCAGCTGAAATTTTTCATGAACACTGTTCAAGAGTCTGGTCGTAGGCTTGGGTAATATCATCACGCTGTTATAGGTGTGGTGCAAGCAATAGACCCAATTCGATCAATGTCTTGTGTCATGTTTTTACATTTCGATAGAGTCATGAGTAGTCATGAATGACCAATATTCAGAATTTAAACCATCACGCTAATCCTAAATGATGATGAGCAGTAACACAAAGGGCATCACAATCAAAATCACTTCGAAAAAGAAAATTAGTCACTCTATAAGATGAATTTGTACAGCCTATCTACGAAACATTAGTTTAGGTGACAGCGACGAACGTAAACCGTATCAGTTGTCCAGTGTAAACAAATCATAACAAGGTGTTTAAGTGTTATTTTAATAATATCTGTTTAGTACGATACTCGGTTTCCGAGTAAGAGAGCAGGTTGTGTGCACGGTGGGTGGTCCCACTGACGTCTCTATGCGCCGCTGCCCGGGCCTATGGACATGCATCTAAATGTCCTTATAATTCACTACATCTGCCACTTTGCTCCAACGTAGGGCAACAACATCGGAAGTTTATTCGGGACATGTTTGAAAACAATTTAATGTACAGTGAATATTTAAAATTCAGCTGCATTTTTTTTTCATTAATTGTCAAGTAAGTATATTACTCGTAGTAAGACGGTTCAAAACTTTTTTTTTCGTGCTGAAATCCTCATGGATACCCACCCCGCGGCCAGCGGGGCAGGTTATGTCGGACTCTTACGCACGCAGGACACTCGGCCAGCGTGTGCAGCCCTGAGCCCTCGCCCGCATCGCAGTGATGGCACTCAGGCGTCGGCTCCTTCCGAATCAGACACAAGTGATCCTTGAAGCACCCTTTACCAGAGATCACCTGCGTCAGCCGGTACGAGAGGCCCCCGTGAGGCCTCTTCAGCCAGTCCTCCATGACGGGAGACGGTTGAATACCTGAGACAAACCGAGTACCTTTATTTTAGCATTAACCATAGTTGGCATCTATAATCGTGGCCTTCAGTTTTTGGATTTTACCTATTTACAGTTCCTTACTATCTGCAGCTAGGGCACTGAAGTCATTATAAAAAAAAGTAAAAATGTGGAAGTCAAAACTCTACAAAGTTTGAAACACTGGATAACTTAACAACATAAATTGAATATCATACCGTTCATAGACAATATACCTACTTATGCAGTTCATTGTGTAGTTGAAATGTAAATGCATGTATCTATATGTAGGTACGTGGTTCCAAAAGTGAATGGGGTTACTACCAATAGTATCAGTCCTGACTATTAAACAAAATACTTCAATGCTTATCTACAATCACAATCTTTATCGTAAGTCCTTACTTGGTGCCAAGTCGTAACTTCTGTCACGACATCCATCATGGCTTATTGTTTTACCATACTATTCCTATTCCGTTTACTATTTTCGGCGCAATCATTACAATACGACTCTGTCAAAATAAAATTTATTTATACATACAAGTATAAAAGTTACTAGGTCTAGGAACCTCTTTAAGTATTCATACATGACAGTTACGACTGTCAGTACGCAGTTGTTTAGTTAAGTACCCACTTACTTGTACATCATTATCGTATAGACGAAATTTAATTTTTTTATGAAATAACGGTTGCATAATCATATTGTTCTGAAATTCCCTAAGAAATCCTGAAATTTTAAATAGGGGTAAGTAATTATGCTTTACTGACGTCAAAGAAATTAATTAAGAGTTATTGCAGTCAAACAAAATCTGAAAACTTAACATTTATTTCAATTTCCCATGCGAACAGAGCTGTGGGTAACAGCTATTTCATGCTTTAATGCAACATGCATGCATGCAATAAAGAAACAAACGCAAATCAGAAAATATCTGAAGATAAATAACAATACGCGTGGACACTGCGCTTGGGCGCATCCATAATGCAAGCCCAACTGACATTTCCCATTAATGATACTGACTCCATTTTTTGTTACCAACTTAATTAATACTTAATGCATGTTTATAATACCTTACTGTGTACTCTCTTATAGTTTAATTATTTTAATCAATACCCGCGCTGCTGTCGGCAGAATTACGATAGGCTCAAAGTATAATATAAATAATGTACCTATCTATAGTCAGTTCAACTACTGGTTGCCTATTATAAATTTTATCCCCTGTGTTTACAATTTCAATTAAAAGCATGTTAATGGCTTTTAATCAACCCTTTAATTATGTACGTGACGACGTTGCAAACAGGCTCATGATTATATGTTAGTACAAAGCAAGTGCAAAGACATGGTGGACAGGTATACTAGAAAGTAGGAATGTATGTACGAACCAGAATATTTATCCACTTTTTTACTAACAAACGCAACATATTGTTGGAATAACTTTTTGTGTTGTTAAAATATCGAAGTACCATTTAACTACCATAAGAATAAGTAAAAATATTGCACCAAGTACCTACGACTAAATTGAATAAATCGTGTTAGTGCCTTCGAAAATCTACGCGCTTTTAATGTTTTGATTGCAAAAAGAAACTACTCCCTGTGATCGATCTGTTTAAATCTTTGGATCAGATTAGACGTGAAACTCAATTCAGCGCTACAGCGATTTAACTGTTACCCAACTCTTTAGTACTTTGTAGATAATTATAATTCTATCAGGTATTGGATTGATCAAAGCATTTATATTTCTATTTTTTTACTAGCTGTCGCTTGCGACTAGGTTTGTGTTGAGTTCGGAATAGATCAAAGTCCTATGTTTACTTCTGTAGTCTCCATCCCAAAGTGTATTAAGTTATTTCATTGTTTTATTTTCAATAATTTATTATGAAGAAGAAAAGCTTTTCAACTTACCGAAGCTAGAACTACGAAATTAGGACAGTAGGTATTGCCTAGGCAAGCGCTAAGAAAGGATTTAGAAATACAAAGAATCGGCCAAGTGCGAGTCGGACTCGCCCATGAAGGGTTCCGTAGCAGCAAGTAACAGCAGTTGATTGAATGACAGGTAAATTGCGGTTTACGATTTATGACGTATTAAAGAAAATACTTACTAAATCTCGTCCAAACCAATTTTCGGTGGAATTATGCATGGTTCTCTTATTTTAGAAGTTACAGGAGGAGGGTGGGACATATTTTACCACTTTGGAAGTGTCTCTCGCGCAAACTATTCAGTTTAGAAAAAAATGATAATATAAACTTCAATATCATTTTGACGACCTATCCATAGATACCGCACACATATGGGTTTGATGTTGCTACATAACCCTATAAACAAGAGTAAAATTTTCAAGTTCAAGCAACTAAGGGAAACAAACATGTTTTCATCTTGAAACAACTGCAAAAAGAAGGTTCCATCTGCGCCTGTTTCTATTTTGTTTTAAATACACCTACTCTATAATAGTTTTTTTTTTATTGTTTTCAACATATATTATACATTACGATTGCATGCGCACTTGTCAACGGTGAGAAACTTTTAGTGTACAGGAAGCAAATTAGTATTCAACACACGCGCCTAATGAAAATGCATCAACCTTTAACGCAGTATAATAATAATCTTTTAGATATAAATTACAGATGAGAGTGAACGCTTAACGTTCACTGATTAACTTTGAACACAAATATACTTGTACAATATGGCAATATACTTGGTTGTCCCACTTTATGGATATTGCGGGTTTTAAGGAACTTTCTTATGAATTTAAATTCTTTTTAGAATTTCTTATTGGCATTATTGACGCTCCATCGTATTAGTAGATACCTATAGCCAAATCAAATTATAATTTCATAAAAAGAATTCCGTCTGTTTACCTAAAAAACTGAATGCCGCAATGCATATCGGTAATGCTGTGATATCGCTGGTTGTTAATTTTGCTGTACCGCCACTTATTAGGTAATCTGTGACTGTGCTATCCCAATGTAGCGTGAATACTGATATTAAAAATTACTATGAAATTTCTGTCTGCAAAAAAATCTAATATGGGTACTCTTGGACAAAAGAAACTTTCTTCAAGTTTTAAGCTCCTGTCCTTTTTTTCACATAATTTTTTTACAGTCGATAGGCCCGAGTTCAACCACTATCTCACCTGTGGTAAGTGATGATATGGTCAAGGATGGAGCACGCATGCGTAGAAGCAACCTATTCACTTTGGCCTTGAAGACTGCCAGGTTATAACTTGCCGGAAACACAGACCCAGGCAGGGCACTGTAGGTACTCCTTAGCAGTACGCATCACGAACGTATAATTGAAGCGATGCGTCCCTGACCCCTTCAGCTAAGCCAAATTGCTTATATGTCATGAGTGGGTTCACGTTGGTAGCATTATGGTCAGAATTGGAACTGTTAAGCTGCTGGCCTATTTGTATATTTTTTCGGTGGTCAAATATCTGGCCTTATCACTTTCACTGGGCCTCTGATCTCTGACGTAGAGCCGAAAATGATAGTATCGACAGCGAGGTACTGTCCACCATGATGCATGAGCCACTTTCCATCTCAGAATTTTTACTCAGTGCTACCGTCTCTACCGTACCATACCGCCGCTACCGTACTCTACATCTCTCCTCTGCCAACTCCAGTGAGTAACAGGGATAAAACATTGAATGTTATTGTTCAGTAGTAACTTAGCAGTAAGTATTCTTATTATTTCAGCGGGATGACTCCAATTTCGAAGTAAAAATCAATACCTGAAGCAAATAGTTGAAATACGAAGGAGCGATATGTGTAAACAAAATATAGGCAGGCACGTATTTCATTGCGCGTTTCGACACAGTGCTGCTGTGAACTGTACCGACAGCAGATTTATTACTAGCATTACGAAGGGTCATGCCTACAACCATAACTTTACAACAAGTTTAAAACACAATTACCCGCGAAAGATTACTAACATCTCTTTCGGTTGTTAACAAAAAACCCTTATAAATAAAAACATAAATAGCCATATGGAGCAATAAATTTGTTTATTGTACAATAAAATAATGTAGCGAGTTCGTGTTGGGTGGTCCACGGCACAAAAAGCTGGGCAAGATGGCGGTGCAACTCGTTGCCATAGAGACGCGTCTCGCCTGTAACACCACACCGAGGTACAGCATCATCCATAAAAAAAACTCACAAAATTATTTTTTACTACATTTTGTGGAAATCACGAAATTACCTTGCTAACATACTATATTACATACTAAATTAAAATCAGATTGCCTACAATATTCGCAATGAAATACTTCCTGTATGTTACTTTGTAAGAACTGTGCAGATCTAAGAGCTATAATAAATTTTATTTTATTATATTTTATTACTATCTTGATATTAGAGGCAGTAAACATATTTTAAAACCTTTAAACGACGACTAAAATAAACGCTGATGAGATTATTAAATACTAGCTTACCCGCGCGCGGCTCCGCCCGCGTGAATGTTGGCTATCGCCATCAAGTCTTTTTTAAGCTGAGGGACTGTCCGTACTAACTTTCAATGTGTATTCCTTGGCAAACAGTGGTTGCAGCTAAACGTATTTATTTCATCTCGAATCCTATCAAACCCTTCAAGGTACAGTGCCGTCCATCACTGTCCTTTTTCATTGTCTTCTAGATTTTATCGGGATTAGATAGCTGCTCTGGCCAAAGTATGTGTGACTCAGAAGAGGCCCTTTGATAAACCTTTTCACCATAGTTGCATTGCACTTTCACATTCGATAGACTATTTTAAATTAGTTAAACATTATTTATTTCCAAAACTCTGATTCTATTAGGATTAAAAACGGATTAAAATCTTGCCACAGACGTTGACATCTGACAACCTGATTTAACATTCAAAAAGTTCATGAAACTAAAGAAAGAGTTTATAACTGTGTACAACGGTCATGTGCGAATTTGGCTCGTGCTCGCTGGGTACACGGGGTTGAGGGGCAAACTTAACTTTGCTGCAGCGCTTCTTGTCTTGACTGACAGACATACAGATTTTTTTTGGTAATGTGGTTATTATTTACGCTTACCGGACTTTTACCTTTACTATGCTATAAGATTTTACTTTCTGCAAAATATCTGGATTCTAGCAGAAAGGGAAGTACCTTTTCTTTTTTTTTCGTGCGAAAATCCCGTCGGGCTTCACATCAACGGAGCCTACGAAGAGGTTGGTATATCAGACTCCTACTGACTAAAATCGCACGGTCTTTCGTCACATCGGTCTGTGTGACCAAAGAATCCTGGTGGTGTGTCCTAGAAAGGATATTCCAGAAACCTCGACCGGCTTCGGCCGCCAGCACTGGCGACCTCGACGTTTCTCTAAAAAAAAGCGCGTATGGAAACATAACGCCCTGCCACCCTGGGCCTGCGTCTGCTAGGGTGACGGTTAGCCCCGACCGTTCCCTAGGCCCGCACTCATGGAGGACGGATATGGTTCTCCGAAATACGCCGCTCGGTGCGCCTTCACCGGCACGGGGGAGTGTAGATCTCTCCTGTTGCTTTTCCACTACCATTTCTGCGCGCATTACTGCCTCGCATAAAAGCGGTGGCTTTCCACATACTCTCTATGGTGACTATGGTCAGCATTACATAATGAGTATGTGAAAAGCCCGCAGCATGAGGCTTACCACACCAACGTCTGCTTCAAGGACATGGCGGCACTCTATCCACTGTGGACACTCTGCCAGTGTGTGAAGCGGCGAAGTGTCTACGGAGCAGCCCCAGCAACGGTAGCATTCGGGCGTCAGCTCCCTGTCTACACAATGCAGGAACTGACCAAAACAGCCATGCCCATCAGTAAGCCTTCGATAGCTCAGGGTCATGGGCCACCTTAAACCCTGAAGACCAAAAATGGAGTGCGATTTTAGTTGGTCAAGTTCAATATTACGTCCCTACTGGCCTGGTGAGGAGAGAGATCCATGGGGATATCCGCACGAAAAATAAGATGCAATGCAGGTGACTCACTCACGTGGCCGAAGGTCACTCAACTACCTCCGTCCTCTATAAGCGCAGGCCTGGGGATGGTAAGTCAGGCCACCTATTAGTCGATAGTGAGACCACAGTCTGGGTATTATGCTTCGTGTAATGCCAAGCCCATGATCATTTTGAAACATTCCTTTGATCTAATTCAACTTGATACCTCTACATTTTTCTAAGTCTAATAAGGGTTTCGTTTTTTCCTATCGAGGCACAGAACCCTGAAAATAAATATATCCTCTTTGCCTTTGAGCAAAAAGAAACAAAGGATTAAAATTTAGACTGAGTCACTTTTAGTTCCTGTTGCCATGACAACAATTATAGATGGCGATAAAAACGTCTACGAACATCGAATTTTCTTATTATTTCTTTATTTCCTGAATTAATCATATCTTTTTAATTTTCTTTTATGCTATTCGCGGCGAAGACAAATCCAATAAATCATAGATCAGGAAAATCCGTTCAGCCGTTCTTGAGTTCTAACAAAAGTACCTTTTTGGACCCTTTTTAGGGCTTTAGGGTTTGAATTTTTAAAAATCCTTTCTTAGTACACCTCTACGCATCAAAACGAACACACCCATCAAATTTCAAGTCTCTACGACCAGCGGTTTAGGCTGTGCGTTGTCTCTATGTCAGTCAGTCAGGACTACCCTTTGAGTTTTATATAATGTATTGATAATTTATGAATGAGTAAATAAAAGACCAACCTACAATTACTTGAATATTAGTAGGTAGGTATACCTTCCTATTCTTAGAATTGTAATATAAGTACTGAAAACTGTTAATTAGAAACTTATTTTTGTATTAAAATAGATCATTTATTTATTTAATAGTTTCTATTCGTCCATGTCTAATGTGGAATTATTTCCATGTATTTATTGTGCGAGTGTGCGTCTTGCGTGCGGGTACGCAGCGCGGTGGGCGCGCGGGCGCAGTGTGCGCGGCAAGTCTGGCTGACAGAGCGCTCGGCGGAACAATCGGGCCATTGTTTTGTACCAACCACGCATTAATTAAATAATACTTGTCGTTCCGTATAATGACTTAATTTTGTACTTCGACCGAACAACAACTGAGTTTATTAACTGACTTTGTACTTTGAAAATTTAAATGCGCATGAGTGCTCGCTCTTAACGTTTTTACCATAATGTCTTATAACTTTACAAGCAATATTTTGTTACAACCGTAATAAAAACACTGTAACCTGTATGACAAACCTTCATCTCTCCGAGCATAAATGCATAACTACACAAAAGTTTATTACTAGTAAAAATTTCTATTGCCAATAATATAGGTCTGGAGCCATGTTGTGTTTGTAATTAAGCTTTACTTATGGTGTGAATTATTGTAGCTAAATTGCTTCGATGGTATTCATTAATAAGTTCTCAGAATTGCGAATTTGCATAGCTTACTTTAAAGAAAAAATATAAATTAAAAAGTCCCATTCTTATATGTTATAGAAACTGGCACTTTATAACCGTAACTGTAAATTTTAACATATTGTAGATGACCTTGGAATGTTCAGTTATAGGACAGCTAAAATTTCATAATTTAGTAAAATACCTCCTCTTTTTTAAACCTTATACTTTAAATAATATTCAATAGATTATTACACTTTGTAAATGATTTGTGTTTACTTTTAATTCAATGTCTTATAATTTTCTTTGCTTTTGAAATCATTGCCTAAACGAATTTTCTAAACGAAACCATATATTTATGATATTATAACCATAATTAAGAAATAATATAATAATAACCTCGAAATACTCAAAGGCTCAGTCCTCTTTTAGCTCCGCACAACTATTGTAAGCTATTCAGCTAAAATCTGTTGAAGTGTCCACATATTGCTCTAAAACCGTTTAGAATAAAATTTCTCAATTATATTCGAAACCACCCAACTGGTAAATTAACTGAAAATCTATAATGAAATCAAACCTAACGCAGAAAAGCAATTAAATAAAAATATCACTAAATCAATATAACTTAATCAAAACATTGAATGCAATGGATTTGGGAACACCGTGGTTCCCAAATCCGTGGGGGCCATCTCGAATCCGGAAATGGCCGGGGTGCGAGGGAAATGCTCTTTGGGCCACCCTACACCCTGGCGTCAGAAGACCCTAGACGTAGTGCGGTTTTAGTCGGTAAGAGTCCGAAAGTCATTAGTGGAAACGGTCACATATTTCCGTAGCATAGATTTCACATCTCCGCAGCATAGCTGCATAGCACATAAATCTGGTGGAAAAGCACCCTAACTGTAGTGGTTTATGATATCAGCCTGCGGTGAAGTGAGAAATAGGGTTCCATTCGTTACCCTTCTGATACAGAACCTTAAAAATTACCTACTTATCGGTTTCTCTTCAGAAAATATTCACCTATCGGCAGTAGGAGCACAACAAAGAACAAAGCATCGTTGAAAAATGTGAAGTAGGATATTATGTAAAAAACGAGCCGGAAACAGATTCCTGACTAATTGCAACGAAAACGTCCGCAGTCTAATGTCCTAATGTCTCTATAGTGGCGCAGATTGATGGCCTGCCGATTGGGCACGCCCGCCGCTCGCCGCCCGTCGCCGCACCCTTTGCCGCGTCCAGACTCAGGGTTGCTAGACTAACTTTCTGGCATTTACCTATTTTTTCATTCTTTTCCCAAATCAATATGTTATGCAATATTTTTGTTTTATTTCTTGGGCAGATAATAAATCTAAATAACGTATTTTTTATAAATAGGTAGGTACCTCAAAGAAGTTGTTCTTTATGTCATGGAGGTTAGGTATTTCTACATCTACATCTACACTAATATTATAAAGAGGAAAGATTTGTACCTATTTTTGTATGTTTGTATGTTTGTAATGAATAGGCTCAAAAAGTACTGGGCCGATTTAAAAAAAATTTTCACCAATAGAATGCTACATTCTTCCAATTTGACATAGGCTACATTTCATTTTGAAAAAAATTAGGGATCCTTGGAAAAACTGGAATTTACACCCGGGCGAAGCCGGGTCCCGGGTCGCTAGTAAAACTATACACTTAGTGAAAGTTTTCCTCTTCGTCTAAATCTTATCGTTGTTTAATTCATAATATATGCTATTTGATCGGTTTATGTCACGTTTATCTGTAATTAATCTGCAAAAAACAAGTCTATTAAAATAATATTTTTATATCCGTGAAAAATTTTATTTGCCTAAAAATGCCCCAAGAACGATTTATTTCCCTAAAATTGCGAAAAGAACCTCAATATACCAGCGCACACCACCACCCCGGAACGATTCTTGGTAGCTGACGGGCTGGCGGCTACATTAAATGAAATACCTTAATATTATTGCAAGTAACCCATACAATGCATATAGAATGTTGTACGAGGAAGGAATTGCTTGAGTTTAGCAATTTCCTGTTTCTAGATGGTAATCGCGAAATAATTATGAAAGTGTAGTTAATTTTTTTGACATTAATGAGCGTAGGTACTACCTGCGGCACGGCACCGTCAGTGAATACTTATTATAGATACTAGTACTATCCTGTGGCTCACCTATTTCCGAGCAAATAAAATATTAGCATAATCTTTTCTGTGTAAATTTCAATAAAATCCATCCAGCAGTTTTGACGTGATTGAGTAGTGAAATTAAAGAAAAGTATGTAGATTAGGTGTTGTAACATACGTCGTGTTTGTGTAAGTGTGAAAACCATTATGAGAGTAGAAGAAGCGAAAGGTATAATTGCCAGGATTGTAGTAAGTGGAAACATGGTTTGACTGTATGTATCTGTAAGTAACAAACAGCCTCACTTTCAGGTTATGCTTACTTAGGTACTTCCCTTCTACTCACCCAATTCAAGTGGTTGAAAAGGAACTCTTTTAGTTGAGTTACTACTACTACGAACTAAAAGAGTTCGTTCCAGGTAGTGTTTAGATCAAATCTTTTTTTTATAAAGCCCTATCAAAATTACTCAGGAAGCCTGTACACTTCACATGACATCACATTTTGGGGTCGGCAGCGCGAGTGTGGTGCCCCTGGTGTTGCACGCGTCCCTAGGCCACGGTGACCGCTTCCCATCAGGTGGGCCGTGTGCTTGTCTGCCACCTAAGTGGTATAAAAAAAAAACATGAGAGGAGGAGGGCTGACTCTCTCCGAAATATCCGTAAGACTAGATATTGTCCGCGGCTCCAACCACGTGAAATCGTGATCCTGTTCCCGCTTCTCATGGGAACCTATTTCGGGGAAATAAATAAAATATATAATATAATATATTATATAAATAAAAACTATCATGAATAAAAGTGTACTTTCTGCCTTTATTTTTCATTTAATGTATGTGTTTTATGTAAGAATAGATATTAGTAAAAAAGAAAAAAATATAAAATTATAATATGACTTCTCAATTTCATTTTGATACTATCAGTTTTACAATATATTTTTTATTTGCGCACTCAGCGATTAGGTGGCGACAGGCTCAATTACCACCTGCACTCCCTACCTGCACTGACCGTTACAATATCGCTTTATAACAACGTTATTATCAATCTGCCGACATCAACTCTATAATTAGTGGGACGAAATATCGTCCTTACTTCCTGGAATCATTTAGGATGTTTGCCTTCCAGATTTGTGCTACGGAACGCTACGCGGTTTTCTGTTAAGTCATTCTTTTAGAATACTGAATAATCCTCCACGCCAAATACAAAATCCTCAAGTTTAAAATAAAGTATATGCAGACATATACTATAGTTCCGTCTCCCTCTGGGTCATAATTCGTACTTAGTTCTTTTTTTATTTTATTCTTAAGTTAACTACGTAGGTGGCAGACAAGTACACGTACTTAGATTATTAATATGTCTACACGTAGTATTTTCATTAGCGGGTATTAAAATTTTTGCGGTAAAAATAATAGCCATTAACTAAACTGTGCTTGAAAATTCGATTTTCTCATAGTTAAGAAACGAGATCAAGTCAAAAACTTCATTGAATCAAACGTGTTAACACAAACTTGTTCACGATTACTATATATAATTACATATTAAAATCAATAAGGCCGGCTCTACACTAGCGGCGAAAAGGTCGTAAGACAATTGTTGATCGTTTCACGGCTTTGCGTTCGCGGGTTGTTCCCCCGTCTAAGTCAGTTTTTAGTCCCACAACAAAGGATACGCACTGGATTCACATGTCAACGCTACAAGTTCAAAGGGTTATTTCTTCATGCAGAGACTACGCACGAATCACAATTGGGTATATTTCTAGGCCTTGATTCTTGGGTGAATGCAGGACTGACCGGCTGGTAAATACTACGAAGCGGCGTACATCGATATTTTCCGGGAGCGACTGCCATCTAACCTCCATACTTTAGACTTTACTTTCAGCTTACCATCAGGCATGGCAGATAAATTAGAGTACTTATCACGCCAGCAAATTATACGCAATGATAAATAGATAGTCATTAGTTGGAACTTATGAATCATACAACGGCGGTGGCATCATACCAACTGTTAATACAATATTAAGATTCTCGTAGTTAATGACGATAGTTCTGCGAAGGTGTGAAGCCGAGATCGCTCAGTTAACGATGTCAATAAATATCTGCCGTTTGTCAGTGAGCGTTTTGCCGCCTTCTACTCCAGCACTTGAGACGGCGGGAATTTGTGCAATTTATCAAACTGTAATTTGACTAAAACGCACAAGTGCTTAATTTAGCAGAGCCACGCCAAAAAGCATAGATTCACGAATAGCAAAAAAAGATGTGACAACTCACATGTTTCTTCTTTCTACGTTAGGTATATTGATTTCATGTTATGGGACCCCATTCGGTCAACGATAATCTTTATTAAAAATTAAAGGAAACATAAGCCATGGTGGAGAAAGATAAATTATAATTTATTTTTATAAACACTACCTACAATATAAGCGCTTTGGTACATAAAAATACCGAACCAATGCAAATAAATATTCAATTCATGAATATAAATATTTGTACTTAGCGAGAATCGAACCCGCGGACCCCGGACTCCAGACGCACAGACGAAGAAGAAGACCATCGGAAAGAGTACACATACAAATAAAATAAATATTCTACAACATTCTACATCGCTCTCTAGACCCAAAGTAAGCATAGTTTAACAAGCTTGTGTTAAACTATGCTTACTTTGGTTTCTAGAATACAAGTCATTGATTAATGCCTCGTTACCTGCAATTTGCTCACCTCTTAGTTCCTATTTAAGGCTGACAAGCCTAATTTGTTCGATTTGTGTCGGACAAAGTTTTTTTTGACACTTTTAGGAACTTTTCAGAAGCAGCACAAATTCAGGAAAACGTGTGTCCGGTTCAAGTCAATAGATACACCCCCTTTTGTTCGTGCGGAAATTCCTGCGGATACCACTCCGTCAGCCATCGAGGATGGTTATGTCGGATTCAAACCGACTAAAACCGCACGCGGTCTCGAGTCTCAATTACCGGGGCGTAAGGTTACCCAAAAGGAATTCCCCTACGACCCCTGCTGACCCCAGGCCATCTACGGTAATAAATTTGCTCCTTCAATGGCTCTTCCTTCCTCCCCCGCGCCCCACATAGGTTCACCCTCTATTGTTTTTTAAGGACTAATAATAGATAGGTAAGTAACTAAAATTAAAAGTGCCCCGCAACCCTGCACCTAAACTAAATTGGGTGTGTTAGCAGTGGGTTTACGCACAGAACTACAGTTTATGTTGGTGGTGTAATGGCCAGGATTTGAACCTTTGAAGCGAAAGACCGAATACATAATTGACGCAATGTTGGCGCCTATAACACTTCGCGGATGCACACACATGAGCAATCTTATTTGTCGAATCTTTAAAGTCTTTTACTTCGAATGATAATAATGGTTATTGCCTACATTGGTAATTACATTTAGTTTTTATTACATTAGGTAAAAAAGAATTGCACCTCAAACACCTTGAAATAATATTATACCAGCGAACATAGGTGTTAAAATAAGAAACACAATCATAAAATCGTATTACAAATTATTCACAGTAATTTAGCCGAAACGTTTGGAGCGAACGATATTTCTCGGTAAATTATATAAACATTAGTGTTTATGGGCCATATCTAACCGCAAGTGCGAAAATCCAAAGCTACAGAAGTGATGCTCAATCACAGTTAGAATGACCGAGTAAGGTCCGCAGGCGCAGGCGCAGTGCTCGCGAAATTCGGCAGCGACGCGCACGCGCTCGTACTCGTCACCGCGGCAGGTACTACGCAATGGCGGTCGCTCACTCTGTAAATATTAATATTATTCATCAATATTATGGCTGTAAAAGGTCATAGTTTTTAATATTGACAAATAATGACGTTTGTGCATTATTTACCCTATAGCTAGTTGTGCTTCACTAAAAAATCCTGAATAAATAATAAAAAAATACCATTACTTTTTAACAAAATAATTATTTATTTATTTTGCATGTTTAAAAATACGAGTATTCAAGTCACCGATTCCGGAAACTTTTAACTTTTAGTGCGCCTTATGTACATAAAACTATATTTATAATCGTGTGAATTTTGTTATATAATACTTATGTGTTACCCATAAATGTAATTTATGTATGACCTGCTACGTTTGATCTAATGAAATTAAATTAATTGAAATATTTACGAGATTTTCAAGACCACAATACATCAAAAGTAATTAAGAATTTTATTATAGAAAATAAACTATTGCATCCAGTACATATTAGGACCGAAAGGATGGGTATCTTAACAGTAGCCCATCAAATCAAACTTCAATTATGTCGGCTGTATCAGCGACGGTCACATGTCAATCAAGAAACATATCAATGTTGACGGTAGCTAGTGATTGAGCTTTGAGGGAGTGCGATTGTGGATGGTAAGGAGCGCGAGCGGGCCGCGAGTGCGCCGCTTCTGCCACGTGGGTGGGCGCCGCGTGTGGCCGCGCGCTGGGTGGCCCACTACCGCTCGCACGCATCCACACACATACACGCCGCACCAACACACGCTCCCGACGCGCAAATAAACACAATAATCAACTAGCGATACTTTACTCCGTCACCGGATAGAGCAATCGCTCGGGGAGATTATTGCAGGAATCGCGGCGAGTGACACGTGCCCGCGCGGCCGTACGCCGAGCTGCCCTCGCCTCGCCCGCGTGGGAGGACGCAAACTACCCACTTTACGACACTGCAGGCTGATCCAACGATGCTAATTTTCTAATCCGCTTACAATTTACAAGTAAATTTACCTTTCAAAGACGTTGAAGCCCCTAAACTTGTATTAAAGGATCATAAAGACTTGACATTACACAATAAACTGATTTCGGAACACATTTCAAATTGTCAATTTATCTTATTTATTTTGTTGTATAAAGCAACAATGCATTCTACTAGACCACAGGGATTAGCTCCATTGAGCTCCATATAAATATAGAACTGAACGTAACTAAATGTGTGTACCTAACTAATCTATAAGATATTCTCATATATTACAAATTATGTAGGGTAATGTATGAGGTAACTATTCTGGGTTTTAAAATGTCACATTATATTTTATTATCTTTTACACTATAAAAACAGAAACCAGTAGGTGCTATTACACAATTAGGTAATCGGTGCTATTACGAAGTAGTACTTTCAGTCTAGCAATCAAGGTAGTCATCTCTTAACTAACTATCGCAAAGTCAAAAATGTACTGCGTTGTACGGCTACAGTACATGGCCCTAATAACCCCCTTGAGTCACAAGCTAGCCTCATCTGCTAGTCAGTGCACCTGTTAAAAACAACACACGAGGGGCTCTGGTGCTGGCTTTCCTTTCGTGTGAAGTCAGACGATAGACGCTAGACGCCGGAAAAGCCGAGATACCAATCTATAACAATAAGACCTTAGTTTTCAAAGAGCAAATTTCGGACGCAACATCATTATAAAATGATACTTTGTTCTCATTCACACATACTGATAAAGCATGTCATGTTGCGCTTGTTCTTGCATTTAAGTAGGTACGTCAATTATCCAAACCTTGAGTAACATAATCAACAGTTTTCCTAACTCAATTAGGGTATACTTTTAGCGTCAGCAGCTAACTAAGAAGCGACAACACTCTGATATTTGCCATGAAGCGACTGCCATCCTGTCCGCCAAACCACAACCCATTGGCGATTTCGAAGTTCTGTAATTTGACTAATTTGTCGGACATTTTTAGGGATCCAACTATCCGAAGTGACTGCCATAGGTGTTAGTATGGCAAACGGAACCGACGAGTTTCAATATGTTAAGAATGGTCACCCATCCTAATGGCTAGCATTGCTTAACTTTGCAATGTGTTAAACAACTCGGTTTCTACTTAGCCATGAGCCCCGCCAATGCCGTATCTACTTCTTTTTAATATAAGACCATTGCTAGAAATAGGTATAATGGGCACTAAAAGTTTGAAGCAATGCATTCGATCGTCTTGATTTATAACTTTATATTCAATCGTAAACTTAATGGCAGCCTAACGCAGGCAGCAGAACGATATAGGCTGTGTGAATTATAACTAGCTTTATCTACAACTCGTTTGCCTTAGCGACAGCAGTCCATAAAAGGGTGCAATTTAAACTACATCATTATAACAGTCAATAAGAGAAACATATCGAAGGGATGGGTTGATAAAGTGAATATAACTTGTAATATAAACTAGGTTTTATGCTATCCTTCATGGAAGCTGGGACGTATTCCAGCCAAATGGCCGGATGACTTAAAACGGTAGCAAGGATAGATTGGATGCGCAAGGTTTGAGGACAGGGAGCTATGACGCACATTGGGAGAGTCCTATTTCCAGCAGGGGACTGCGATAAGCTAGTAGTCTTTACAAATGAATGGGAAAAAAGGTTTATCGTATAACTAAACCAAGAATCAAATATTGTACCAAAATATTTTCTAAATTCAGTTGCCATTTAATCTCGTAGCGTGCCATCCCTCTCACAAAATGTCAAAAAATTATTCTTGTAGCAAAGTTTTCAACATCCAATAATTATAACGATACTTTGACTGAATTGCGCGCGAAAGTTCAAAAAAGGTAAGCAAGGTATTCTGCTAAAATTATTAGACTTGTTATTGATAGATAGATATTTTAATGCGAACGAAACGTAATTTGTTTTCTCTTTCTTCTCTAGATATGCGTCAAGTTTGTGACGAGTGATTTATGAGATTGAGATGAGATCGGAACTGAATATAAAACAAAATCGATTACGAGAATTGACCCCTGTCTGTGCTGTCCCCAGAGCTCTTTAAAACCAGGAAGAACCTAAATATGTTCCATGTGCTGGTATCACTGTGTCTGCAATGATTGTGATTTCCTGGTATTGCAAATATAAATAGTCTGCAGTAACGGCTAAGCGCCAGGTGGGTTTAATGCTTGTTTTGCATTCACAGACAGTAGTTACCTATCCTAACTATATCGGTTAAGCCAATCATGAATGCCAGTAGCATTATGTTACTCACATTTAAAAACACAGTTACATAAGTATTATATTACGTAACCAGCTGTGCCCGCATATTCACCCGTGCGGGTTGAGATTTTTAAAGCTTTACCTAATTATTATACTTCTTCTTCATCATCATTCTCTGAACCTTTTTCCCAACTCAGTTGGGGTCGGCTTTTCCAGTCTAATTGTAATGCGGCTGAACTTCGATATTTTTCGTGGAGCGACTGCCATCTGACCTCCACAACCAATGGTCATTATGACCAATGGCGATATCGAAGTTCCAAGTTAGACTGGTTGGATTTTTGTGGGTTCCAACTACCCGTAACGACTGCCATAGATGTTAGTATGGCAACCGGGACCGACGGCTTTACGTGCTCTCCGAGGCACTAATAAACCTGCGATAAATACACACATAACTTCGAAAAGAATCGATACGTCATTGGTGTGTGCCATGGTGAACCTGGGATCGAACCCGAGACCTCATCTCAGCAGTCCATTACCCAAACCACTAGGCTACCGCGGTTTTTTTCTTACTTCTTCTTCTTATCCCAAAATTAAAGTAACCTATATTACCTATGCCTTTTAATATTTGCCGCCGAAAGTACCGTCCAAATCAGCTCAGCCGTACCAACGATTACCACTTTGAAACAGACTAAAAACGTAGTACTTAACTATTTATTAATCTGTGCTAAAAGACAGACACTGACCAAATTTTTAAAAATTGCTTTTTTTGTTATAAGTATCATATCTTGTACATACACTCATATATATATATGTATATATATATATATTTTACATAGATAGAACTTATTTATTTGTATAGACTCCAAACAAATACGACAGTCGGTTTGCTGTTTGGTTTGATGCCAAACTTTCGGGGAAACCCCTTGAGCAATGGATTACTTTGGCAACACCGAAATAGTTGGATTACCATTTTGCCTCTGGTGTATTATCGACTAGTTTATTTGCTACAAGTAAACACAGAACGTATTCATGGACTAAGATTGTAATACACTATCCTATTTCTATAAATCCAATCTAACATTATGAATGCGAAAGTAATTCTGTCTGTATGTCTGTTAGATTTCACGGTCTGAAGATATTTTTAGATATTTAAAATTCCACAGAGTTTTTGACCTACGGGAAGAATGAGAACTTCAACGACATAAATAAAAATCTTACTAATATTAAAAATTTCAATATTTTGACGATGGACGTTGGAGGACGTGTGTGTGGATGCTTTTTTATATATTGTGTTAACACTCTTTCATACAAAAACAGAAGATCTGGATTAAATTTTATAAATTAAAATCAGTAAGAACACATAGGCTACTTTCTATTCTGGAAATAGATTCCTTTGGGTAGGGAAAGCGGGATCAGTAGACATACAGTCATCATCCCCCTGCTTAATTATGAGCGAGCGCAAAAAGTCATTGCCCTCCATATATTCCTGTACTCCCCTGGGTTACTCTCTTCCTTGTCTATTATCTTCTTTTTCCGTATTTGCTCAATCGTACATCTGCTCTTAAGGGCCTCTACATTCGTACTTTAAACCTTTGTACGAAAATCACTTTCAACTCTTCTCTTAATCGAACAATACCTGAATAAAATTTATTTATTTATTTATTTTATTTATTTATTTATTTATTCATCTTAACCTTAAAAACTATCATGACAGGTTGTTAGCTTACCTAATGTTAATTTTTTTTTTTTAATTTTTTTTATGTTTTAGTTACATATTTATAAATATATATAATACCAAATATGGCCACACTATCGCATTAGGTAAGCTAACAACCTGTCATGATAGTTTTTAAGGTTAAGATGAATAAATAAATAAATAAATAAATAAATAAAATAAAACCTTTAACATACAAGTATTTTAGTCTTGTTTAAATTAATACTACAAGAAAGGTTATGTTTGAAATAGTAGTAAGAAATGTCACTAACAACATACACGCTAATAAATAGTGAACCGTATTACTGAACAGGACCTGATAGAGATCTAGAGACTATGGCAAGAATTCGCATTTCTGAACCCTACATTCCATTTACATATAAACGAAGAAATAAGCAACACAAACATTGTTACATGCGAGCCTGAATATATTAACAATAAAACAAGAATATTAACGTGTCGTAAAATCCTATATTTATTCAGTGTCAACACACTTTCCATAAAATGCACATTGAAATGTTTTCCGAACAATTAATTAGCGATTAGACTATTAAAATGCCGTAGACGAACCGTGCCACGCTAATGACGGACCACCAACGTCCTATTACAAAACTAATAATACAGAGTTAAAAAACAGGCACACATAAAAACAATTAAGTTTGACCGCATTGCCATAAAAGAGAGTAACATGACCAATCTCAGAGCAATTAAGGACTCTAATAGCAGGAAAGGATAGAAGGTACGTGCGCAGACGCACCCGCGCCGACTTAACCTTAATGTTTATTATATGTTCCTAGAGATCATTAATATTTACATAAGCTTTCCATTTTTGATATAGATCAATCGAGTCGTTTAGTTTCCTTATTGGAAGCTAGACCTCCTAGTGATAGCCTGGCTTAGTGCTTTCACAGTTTAAAGGGACTATTAAATCTACATGACGTGTAATGTGATACCAATCCGTACGCGAGTGCTCACAAAACATTATCCCGTAAGTATCTCGTTTTCTGTCTTCAAAATAGAAACAAGTCTCGCACTAGAGATTACTAGATCTGATGATCTTAATCTAAGATGAATACATATTTTGAAAGCCATAGGTACTTTTTAAATTACGTGAAAATCTTTGACATTTTACACCATTACTATACTAAAATTAGAACATATTATGTGGTTCTTTCTTGCAACCAATAATACCTACGCAATAAGTGAAAGTCGAATAGACGACCTTGACTTTCTGAAATCCAAGTACATATTACTAATTATATAGCTTGCTTGAACAGTAATGGAAAACTAAATGAGGAAATCTGAAGAGCTCTGCTTAATATTTTAAATGTATGTGAACTCGGCAATGTACAGACTCATAAAGAAGGCTCATACTCAGTATTAAGACAAGTTATGCAAAATATACCCCTAAAGTTTCATAACACTACCGATCTTGAAGATAATTACCTAACATGATAATTACCCATTCATAGCATCATAGCTAAACAGAGTCAAATGTCTAAATACTTAGATCGGTAACAGATGTCATAATAACACTCGCATTATGTAAACCACTTCCTTAATGGACTATTAAATCAAATGATGACCAGCTATTGATGGCAGTTATTTTAAAATCTGTTCATTTCCTGAGAACGCCGGAAACCAATTTATCTCTATCTATTTTGTATTTGTAGACATTTATTCCGAAGTGGAATTGGACAGGACAGGAACAACAGTGGGGGAGTAGACATGACTAGTTGGCGACATTAGCTATTAAATCCTGCCTATTCCATGCTGTTACATTGTTCCCAATCCGTGGCGGGAATTGAAAAAAAAGAAGACATACAAGTATTATTAATAAAGGATTAAAAAAAAATAACCCTAGGTTTACAAATTTGATCCATCAAAGTTTCTACGTTAGATCACTCGTTCTTTGTTATGTGGAACCTACGGAAAGAAGAGGAAAAGGTGGAGAAGAGAAAAAAATGGGAACAGGAAAAGAATGAAAGTTATCTCCAAATTTATCGCCATCGATATTAGTTGATAGCGAAAGACAAGGTAATTGACATTTTATAAACACGTTACTCAAAATATAGTATTCATCCATATCTTCAAATTAATAAGTAATATTTCTGGCAACAATTGGCTACAAAACTGTTGAGCTAGATGCTCCTGTCTTTATTTATTAGTACCCTTTCGTTTAGACTTCAAGTCGCAGTGTGTTTGAATTTCGTGCGATTTGTGGGAGAGACAAAACAAAGAAGTTACCTACTCCATTTCTAATGTATTACGATTATAAAATCATTGTACATTTCTATCATATGTTTCCATTTTCCATCATATCTCATCTGCACCATGTGTGTAAACACCGTTGGTTTTACAAGCGCATGAATGTACATTTCGCAACGTAATGCAAATTATACAAATTTACTCAATGATCGTACTTTGTGAAATATTCACGAGCAACAAACCTACGCAGTGATTGCTATCATTTATTGACCGATTTCACTTTATGATATTTTCTCAGCACGCAAGTTCAATAAAGAACATGGATTCATCTTTCAATTGATGACATTTCAATAGCCGCAAATTGCTGCTAGGCGTAACGGTTGACAATTGTTGGGCACAATGGGATTGCATCAGTGCGGCATCGCAGGTCGGTTCGTAGTCGTGGGTGGCCGCTGTCACTCATCGGGCCTTAATCAATTTGTACGCCCTTCGACGCAGGCGAGCACTGACATCGCGACGCACACTATATACATGCGCTTTTCGTCACGCATCCTGTACCAGCATTGGTCTATTAATATGCTTCTAAGACCAACCCCTCGACCGTCGTCGGTCTCAATAGAATGACAAAAAAGAATTCTTCTTAATTTATTTTAAAATACTTCTGTATCTATTTACGAAACAGAACGACATCGTTGATTCTGGAAATGATTTGTTTAGCACACTCATGTTTAATACGAAACGTATTTGTTAAAAATACCTAGCCAAATAGACTATCGTTTAGTTGATGCCTTTATGTACAATCCACTGAGAGCCCTCTGATCTAATGATACTTTCAGGAGAGAACAAACAAACAATAAACATACAAACATAATATCCTCGTACTCATGACATACCTAAGTAGATATGTTTTGCAGTTGTTACTAACAATACGTTGTGATGTAATAAAAAATCTGTATAGTAGGTACTTCATTTGCAACACCATCCTAATATTTCAAGTTGGGCACTTAAATGCTACACTGCCTCAGAAAAAGGTGTTTAACAAAATCTCTTAAATATTTACGAGGTGATTATCGTGACAAAAACTTAATTAACAAAACCCACGAACAATTTACAAAAGGGAATCTCAAATCACTCTTAAACTTGACAATATTTTATGTCCTATTTATTGCCAGCAACACAGTAATAAAGTAAGAATAACGTCTAGACAATATTTATAGAAGACCACCCACATTGAATAGTTTGTGGCTAACTTATGGTCAAGTTTTGCAAACAATGCCGTACCTACCTAGTGTAGAATGGCTCAATTAGCAGAACGCACGAGATAAAGCCGTCTACACAATGGGTTGTAAATTATCGTAGATACAACCATCGACTACGACTTATGATCCCAAAGCTAAAAAAAATACTGTAAAGCTTTAGCTCAAGCATACCAACATACAAGTAAAGTTAAAAGCTTACAAAAAGTTAAATAAAAAATACTTTTGTTCAAACTATCTCACGATAAGCCAAACAGTGACATTACAAAATCGAAAGTAAACAGTGTATAATCAATCATTAATGGGTAATTGTGGCTGCGCAGACGCAGGTCACACCCCAGAAAAACTGAAAGTTAATGAAAGGTCGATGTCGTCAGTTCTCAGGTGGTTTTTTATATTTTTTTCGACTTTAGTCAAGGTGGTATTCGGCGGCTGAACAAACTTTGGTTCGACCGCAACATCGATAATTCACTCTACAATCTACATTACGACTGCAGTATGTTTCCACGGTCATACGACATGGTTTTTCATGGCTTTGTTGGTTAACAGGTATTTAGAATGATCACACTAACTCACAATTCTAAGCATTCTAACAATCAGTTTAACTGTTGGTTCATTTTGGTTGGTTGCAACAACCATAAAAGGAAAAAGTTGAAAAATCATTCTATAAGTTGAGTAGGTACAGCATGATCAACTATTACATCAATGGTGATATAGTGGTACCTGGATGATCGTGTTAATTATAATGCGAATTCTATAATTCATGAAAAAATAACTATAAGTAAAACTTTGACGTATACGAATGGAAACGAGCACTCTATCGAGGCGGGCCTCACGACGACGCGGCGACGATAGGCTTGCATCCGCCGGCGCGAGCAGCCTCCGGTGTCCGAGTTCTACGCAATTATTTACATTAATCCGTCGCGCTACGGTGACGGAGACGTGGACTCACTGTCTCCTCGTGGGACCGGTGGGACTAAAGCTTGTCACGGATTTCGACGCGCTCCTGCTCCCCAATCTAATCTCTCTTTTCGATAGCTTCGTTGACAGTTGTTGTCATTTTATTTATGCTTGATATCTCTATTGGTGTCGAATTGCCCTTAGATCGACCTCTAGAACTTCTAGATGCGACACAATAGACGTTTGAAAGATCACTTTAAATCCAAGTAACTACAACGACTGTTTAGCAAGATTTCGATTGCTAGATTAGAATAAGTTTTATTGTACTTTTCTATTTGCCGTAGCAGATCGCCCTACAAAGTGCTCTACACACGATTCAATTTCAAACTCAATCTCTCAGCATGTAACATTTTACAAAATTACATTATCCAACCTTCGTTTTTGACCATACTATGTTATCAAACTCAGGCAGTTTAGCTAGAGCGGTTAACAGTGATGCTAATACGTAATGCGTGGAACTACGTGAGTATAGGCATTAAATATCAGTTATGCTGCGGCAGTTTAAAAAAGCTACCTGCATTTATATGGTCCGTCAATATCGCTCTGGGAAATGCGAGAATATAAAAAAACTTGCGTATTCCAGTGAACAGTTATCGTTAGAGACGTTGTGCGAAGTCCTGCTCCTGTACCAACAACCTGAAACAGTGTTAGCACAAAGGCGTCAGCGGCGGTGTTGTTTACGCATGCGTTTAGCGGTGGCTTGTTACATCGAGTGCCACCGGACAAACAATAACAAAGTCAGAGAACTGCTTCGACATCACTTAAGCGATTCGCATTGTTGCTATGCCCGTATAGAACCATAATAATTGGCCCTCAATCTTTTAGTCAAACAAATCTACAAGCTTAGGATGCGAGCGACTATCGCTCGCATTTCTTGAAAAGGAAGCTCTCAAAATAAAATGTGACCGGGCTTAAATGTATTATGTCTGTTCCTGTTGAGTACTTAATTATAAGTTCCTAGTGTTCCTACCAATAACTTTTTAATGTTCTTAAAGTTTAAGTTCTTCTTTCTTTTATTTTCTCTCTAAAACTTGTTCTTCTGAACAACAGTCAGATTTGACAATTTATTCATTAATTAAAAAACATGGATAAATCAATTATCTGTAAAAATTAAGATCAAATTTTTAACTTATCTGTAAAGATACAATAGGGTCGCTGCTGAAAGAAGATTTAACTAAGCTCTACAGAATATTTCGAAACCCTTTTAATATTCCGATGGGAGTTGTAAAACTAAGTAAAACGTAATGTTGGCATGATTTTTTTCCATAGCTAGTAACAAAAAACCTCACAAAGCGCTTAATCACCTATTCACATGACTAAAAGGCTGGGTTTTACGTAATTTGTAAGGCCCATTAGACAAATAATCCTATAGATATACATCGTACCGTAATGTCGTAACCAAAGGCAACTGAGCTAAGGGTAGATGAGCATGTTGAATTCTTTTCCTCGTTTCTACCCACCCTGTGTGTATTGTGTGACTAAACTGTGTACTCAGGACGAGCACAGTAGCTGTTTGTGCTACCTGTGCTACGCTCTACCTGCGTCTGCGCAACACAAGCATACAATCCTTATCATTTTATAAAATCCTACAATATCCTTAAATAAATACTCAAAGACGGATCTTGGAATCAAACAAACCGAATGCGATAAAAAACATCGCCTTGAACGGACGGAAACGAGTGGGTACTTCACTTTCATTCTATTTTAAATTAATCCTTCCAAAAGTTTTACGTTTACTTGACCACAAGTTTATGTGAGAGAAGAACCAAAGCATAAATCTTACCCTCAGACGTGTTTAAAGCGAAAAAAGTAACACATGTCCAAACCATGTTTTAGAGGGACTAATTTCCTTTCGAGATTTAATATTTTTTTTGTTGTTTTTGTGAGAAAACAAGAGCGAGATACCACCCACGACGATTTGACGAAGGCTCTGCATTAAACACAGTAATACAGTGAAATAAAAGCATTAGTAGGTATTAATAGTATTGTTCTGTGCGACTTGAACAGATATTGTGCGCGGGTCCACGTAAAAGCTCTCGGTACAGACGAGTGCATAAATTAACTCGGCCATTTAATAATGTTATCGATGAAGATATCGCTTTATTTTAATGACTGTACAGTGAGCTTCGAAGTATTATATTTTTATTCACATTGATAAGTTTTAAAACTTTTTTGCTAGTTTAACTGTAAGTATGTTTTCCATAAATATCTAGTAGTATAAAAAAAAGAATTGACAAAAAATTATCAAATGCAATATTTTGTGCAAAAACAGTGATTTTTTGCAATATTTTAAGTATTTGTAATAAATACTTAAAAGTACCTTACCTACCTACCTATGTTACATACTTGATTACGACTTATACCCTACCGTTAGATACATTTTCACACGAGTCACAGGACTAGGTACTCAGTGATAAAAACATTCTTATAATATGAAACAGAAGGGACTAAAAAGTTAAATATTCTTCGATAAAAACCTTCTTCAGAATTTAAAAAATAGGTATATTTCTGAAAACTGCATTAAAATCGATCCAACCAAACGCAAAATAATCACGGACAATCATACATCCTACAATCCTACTTCCTTCCTAATAAATAATATTATAAATGGGAAAGTTTTTAAGAATGTATGGATGTATGTCTGGATGAATCTGGCTGAAATTTGGTACAGAGATAGATCATTACAGTCTGGAAAAACATTTAGATTTTTTATCCCGGGACAGGTTCCTGTGTGTCACGGGTAGCAGGAACAAAATTTCACGCGAGCGAAGCCGCGAGCAATGTGAATCTCCTTTCGAAGTCGGATAAAATCAAGAGTGATTAACGTTTCAAAACTGCATTCCTTTATTTGCACGTTGCGTGCCGATTGCATCCGCGGCTTCACCTTCGACCCCAGGGTCCGCTTCATTTGCACTTTAGTAGCTAGGTACATTTAAATACAAAACCTATAAAATACAACCGAGTTCAAAACGGATGCAACTCTTGCAACATAAACCAACTGATTATTATCATCAAAAGCAATTTATCATCAACATTGAACAAATTAATAAAATATTTTATCGATAACACGTTTTAAATAAATTTCGGCTATGTTCTCAATCAAAAATTCCAGCGGTTTGACTGTACAATAAGCGACCGAGACCACCGATTCCCTTTGACCAGACATCGTGAAATATGAGGGTCGTTTGCCAACAACGCGAAAAATAAAACAGTTTTTGACAACCAGATTCAAATTTACAAAATGTCGTCGTGGCCTATACTTAAATTACTTACCTGCCGCAAAAGCGCGAGTTAAGTCACATACCACTTTTTATTATTCAGGTAAATTAAGTTCTTACGATCTCACAATAATGAAACATCGTAAGATTTATACAGGCTTTATTTACGATGACAGGTTATATTTTTATTGATCCAAGAAGTGGACATTATTATGTGATTATCGGCTTTTATAATCGTCCAAGCGTAACAATGAGAATGCAGAAACACATCGTTTGGGGCCCGTCATGACCCAAAAATACGAATATACCGGTATATAATAAAACGACTGAGCTGACTTTAATCTCGGATTTCGTTATTTCTGTATCTGTTGGTATCGTTTAGTATAAACAGATAGATAGACAGACGCTATGTTTAGGAGTGGTTGTGAATCGTCTTGGGTGGTCCGCGGCGGGCCGCGAGCGCTGCCAGCCAGCCGGAATAAGGTTGAGATTTGTACGATATCGCGCGCTCCAATGAAATTGAAATAGATAGCGAGTTGAGATTTATCTCGCGTCACATCGGATCTAGTGCACCGGTGCGCCTAGATATGTCACCTCGGAACATTTACCGCGCCGTATCTCCGACGCCATTACGGGCCGGTGCGAACAACCAACAAGCCGTGACGAAATCGTATAAGATTATAGTTTAGATTAAATTTAATGTCTGCGAGCTACTTTATTACAGCCATTAAATTTAATTTCATGTTCCACAGGTAGGCATAGGATAATTTCTCAATAAACGGTATTTACACCTACTTCACTTTAAAATGTATTGAATTGATCTTAACTCGATTTCAGTTTTATGATCGTAACTCCCACACAGGAGTACTTATTTACGAGTATACCAAATTTGTAGAAACTAAACAAACGCCGACACCAGTTAGACTTTCAATTATTTTCCGTAAACAGAAACGGCAGCCATAAAATTTACATTAAGTATGTTTCACGACTTGTTATTCATAGTTTTATTCAAGTTCAAGTATATCATGCGAATTTGTATTAATTAAATAAATAAAAAATATGTACTTAACTACTTACCGACAGCATAAATGTTTAATTGTATCTGCTCGTAGATAACTACGAGCCATCCTCATTCTTTCCGACTTCTAAGGTAATATATACAGTTCTAGGATGAGTGATCGTTGACACATAAAATATGGACGTGTTAGACTGAAAGCCAACGCTGAGTTGGGCAAAGACTCACAGGGAGATGTCATCTGCTGATCATCTTCCATCTGCCGACCCTTTTCCCAACTCTGTTGAGCTTTCGGCTTTCAGTAGTTACTCCTTTTCTTGACACTCTCTCCTCTTTCATGCTGAATACATTTTTTCTTGGGCCGATCTCTGCTCTTAAATACCTAACTCAATATTCATTTTATCGTCAATATGGCTTCACCTCACCTGATGGTAAGCTAAAGATAAAGTCTCAGGAAGGGGTCCCCATTACATACACCGACAGTGCCATAATGGTGGCCCTCAACTTGACAGCCTCATCAAATGGTTTTTCGCGCCCCGCTTAAATGACCCAGGACTGTAGGAGGAAAGAAACACGTGAGCTGGTAAAGGATTTCAGGTCTTTATGGTGCGGCAAAGAAAAGAGGCACTGAACCGCTTAGTTCTAGATGGAATTGTTTGCACGGAACGTTATATACTGTGTCCATACTGTCCATAGCAAAACAACCGCTAGCTTCTTAAGTTTTTATTCATTGGTGCATCTTTCAAACTACTTCTAACTGACACTCAATCTGTATTTTGTCGAGTATGCACAATTTAAGCAATTATTTAATTTATAAGTATCTAATCACAATTAATTCCATTACTCATAGTTGTCTGCAATTCTTGGTATTCGTACCTACATTAAAATAAATAACAGAATTCACCAGCGAGCGCCAGCGCTATAATGTATATGACAGAAAATTGCTACAGGTTCTGTTTAAGAATGGTAATGAAATGCTAACAATAAATGTTTCCAAGAACATTCCAAGCAATCATTAGGGCAGGGCTGGTCATCACGGGCCCTCCTCATATGCAGAGCGCAGTTCCGCATAGATAAGTAATAATAGGGTAGAGTTGGTTTACGAGTTTAGAAGAGGGACCAATGATTTATTTTAAGAGTTAAAGCATAGAATAGATGTTCAAATTGAAAATTGTATATAATGTTATAAATACGAAAGTATCTTAATCTGTTGTTACTGCACACCCTGTTTGCCTTATTTTGACTATTATTAGAGCGACTACCGATTAACACTCATCTCATTATCTGTGTTAGTCCCGGTCACATCTGAGGCTCTCGCCTTGGAGTCCAGAATCGATCCTCCAGCTTTTACTACTTCACTTCGCACAGCTTTTGGCATACATGATAGTGAAACCAGTGACACGCATGTTATCTTCTACGACCCATTCTACCAAGGCCCGGCGGAAGCAGCATGGCCAGATGTTACCCACATAGTCAGGCGATTGCCACATAACGTTATATGCTAAGCAGCTCCTGCTTGTTTAACGAATGCGAATGGAGTGATCACCGAAAATTTTGGCTATTATCGGTGGAAAGCCTGCCTCGTTTGTTGATCGGCAGGATACCAGCTAGCGGGTTTAACGGTATGGTAAAACATATATCTAAACTGAACTATATTACACGGGATCGAAAACTATAGCAGGAGAGCCTGCAGATGAGCAAGAAGTGCCAAGTACCGATTGGGGTATTCTCTATTAGTAGGTACCTACATTCGAATCAGCAGTTTTAAGTAATGACAAAGTAAGTACCTAATGGATAACAATAGACAACGGTGCTACTATGTTGGACGAAAACAAGTAGCAAAACGTGAGTGTTGATAGTGTTGATACACACGCCTGCCTATGCCTAACAGGCAGACAGTTTATAATATACATAAAATAAATATCTGAACTATACTAAGTGAGACTATAAAGCTAAGTAGGCACTTAGCAAGATTAGTAAGAAAGGTATCATAGTAAACAGACAATTTTGTAAAGATTCTACTGAGACAAACGATGTAAAATGAGGGAGGTAAGGCAGCAAGACTTCTCAGTTCCAACTTGGAATAGTGCTAGCGTCGGGCCAACCTTCCGAGAAGTGTATCAGTACAATATTCTAAATGTTCGCGACCACCCGCGTCGTTCATTGTTGTCAGCCTTTGTGCACGACACTTGATGCTATGTCACATTCACCGTACTATTGAGCCGTCTCATCTTTCTATTTTGTTAAAGATATGCTGGGTGACAATTCGCATTAGATAATTCATTATAATACTTACGTAGAATAGAATAGAATAGATTAAAACATGGTTTATTGTATTGTACACCAGTAATACGTTCTGCTTGTTTCCTAAAAACTTTTGTTATGTTTAGCTCGTGACTTTGTCAGCGTTGATCAAGAGAAAATGAAGAATTTACTAGGTCATGTCATTTACCGGGATAAAAGTTTTACTTAGGTATACTTATACCGATTTGCTATTCATGATTATGATGATGATTGATTTACCTGTTGTTGGTATTACTGATTTACCTACTTCATACTGTAACTTTATGGTAGGTATCTTACCAGTAAATACTTGCCTAAAAATATATGAATTGAATAACTAACTCGAAGTACAGAGGCCGGCACGTAAATTGGCCAGACGCGTCATATGCACAAAGGTCGATTTTTAGGTCCCCTTTGAGGTATGAGCGGGTGGCGGGAGACGCGGTTGCGCCGTCGCGGACTTATGATTGGTCCGTCACTTGACGGACCAATCAGATGTCTCCGAGAGACGTCTTGTAGCGAATCAACGTTCCGTTCGTTCGTACTTTGAATCATTTGATTGGCTTAAAATGCACGATGCGCGAACTTACCCCAAACCTGGCCAAGTTACGTGCCGCTATCTTGTAGTCGTTGTTTTACATTCATTGATGATGTAGAAGAATTACCTTACTGACATCTAAATCATGAAAAGAGTAGATAGGTGGGTAGGTACCTAAGTGGTCATGGTCCAGTGCGTTTGGAAGTGTTTGGAAGTTTATAATTCAAATTTTCTTACAATATTCTCATTCAGTTCCCGAATATATTTTTGCAATTTTCGTTCCACGGCTGCAGTGAACAATGTTGCAAATGAAATAAATGTTCGAATTCGTGCGACAATTGGCGTAGTCGCGTGCCCGGGCGTGACCGGCGTGCAAATGTCGCCGCTGCCGCCGGCCGTCCACTGTTTATGACGACAATCCATCTTTGAAAGTCGTCGAGGTTAATCCCCAGTGCATCGAACACTAACAATGCAGTAATTCGTTAAACAATACTACATTTTGAGAATATTTGTGTAAGCGGCAAAGAAACGAGCCCAGTTAAGAACTGAGGGTTAAGGGGACCTTACCTTCTTATTAGATAAATACTTACTTAGAAACTAGCTGACCCGTTCCGGTATACTGTATGGCAAAATAATTTTAAAAATTCTACAACCCAGTTGCACCGCTGCCTACCGGAGCCAACTTTTAAATTAACTTTTAAGTGATCACCCTACAATTTTGCATACTATGCTTACATTATATAAGCGCTTGTGGCAAGCTAGCAGACTATTGGGTATTGAATAATACCTATATGGAGCGATAATTCAATTCGCATTAGGCACAAACAGGTGACGGACAGTCGTTTAATCTTTTCATTGGCAGAGAATCGAGCGCGGTGGCCTGAGGTGACTCACGCCAGCGGCTGTCAGTTCAATTCTTCATCTTCAGAACTGAATGACAAAGACTGATGTTGTTAACTGCCATAAGAGTTGGAAATGAATTCCATTCCCGCACAGTTTTCTATACCTACTGATTGATAAATAACTGCCATTCGTTTATGAATGTTGATAGCGATTATAATTTACGTGAGCATGTCAGGGTAAGCTAGTACCTACCCAGCAATTCAGCTAACAGGTTGGGTTAGTAAATTTATTGTTAAACAGTATAAGGATTGGCTGGTAATAAATTCTACAACTATCTACCTTAACTACTTCAAATTTGGCTCGGGAAACTAATAACAAACATGTAGGCCTACTTTAGGCATATAAAGCGAAAATCATATCGAAGTACTGTCCTTCCATACAGCAGATAAAACCAGCAGTAGTTTAAAGTTTTTGTGTGCGTGAGCTACCGCACAGGCACGCTTCTCGCGAACCTCATCCATCAGAGCTGATTGATTGCAACTGTCAAAATGTTAATGGCGGCGAGTGGCCGCCATATTGGTCGCGATGAATGCACCTAAGCCAATATTAATGCGTGTTATTGATGAGCCGCAGCCCAAGTTCACGGTTGCTTATTAGATGTGTAATTTATTAAACATTGTGTTGTATGAGCTAAGAAGATGTAAATGAGCTGACTATGAAGTCTCGTTAGAGCTTGCAGGTAGGTAGGTACCCACTGGTAGGTACATTCAAAAACAAACTTGTGCATCGTATCTATCTATAATAGTAGTTTTAATCGCAATTTCTTACTCCTTATTTTTACTTATACTATTCTCATTTCGATGGCTTTCAGCAGCGATGGCCACAAGTCATGAGGATTGGTAAGTGTTCTGACGAGATTCCACACCGTCTCCCTAACTATACCGAAAAACACGTGCAGCAATTACGGGTTCCTTAAGCGGGGCATGAAAAAGATTATGCCTAGGTGGCCCTAGGTGGTCAAAGAAGAACCCTTCATTTTAGATACAGCATCTGAAATGGTAGCCACGACTTTTTGGACTTCACCTTAGCTTATCATCAGGCGGAATGCAGTCCATTTGATGCACTGAACTGCGTGTCTCATGTCATCAAGAGTTTAGTTAAGTGTCTGAAAGTACTCAAACTACGTACCACCGCTAACTTCTCCTTCTTTGTTTGACATACACAGCTCTTATGGGAGCGACTTCAGATGGACCTTTAAACCTCGAAAGTAAGGCATGCGCCAGAGTCTCGTTCGTCAATCAGCAGATGTACCAGACTGCAGGGGTGGTTGGCTCGGCCCTTAGTCTTGGTGGGGCTTCACCCACCTTGTAGAACGTCTATATAATTTCATTGAATTGACTTCTGTGTCCAACTGTACACAAACAGCAAAACTGTTGGTAGAGCGATAGAATATATTATTTAATCTGTAGCAGAACTCAAAACTGATTGCTGCAATCAATCTTTAATTGAATTCGTATCGGCCATTCGATCTGAATAAAACACATTCTGGATAACGTACGCACATTGCTACAGACATAACGAATTGATATAACTCCAATATTTTTGAACATCAATCCCATACTTCAAAAAGGTGGCATTCAATGTTCCGCTCATATAAATTACGACAATCAATAAAGTGGCGTGCGTCAATCATTGTATTGTGGAGCCTATAGGTAGCTTTGGGTTGTAAAATTGATATTGCGGTTACATTGTATATGGTGTGACGTGGTCTCTGCCGGTGGTCGGCCGGTATCGCGCGTCACATCGGAGCTGTACTGACGACTTGTCTAGTTATCAAGATTGTTTAACTTATGTACGCGACGTGTATTGATAATAATCTACGTTTACTAAACTTTGCGTAAAATGGCTTATATTAAGTACGCTGACGAACTATGTGGCGGGGCGGTAAAGCGTTTGAGTGCCAAATTTGAAATCGCACGGTCAGTGTACCTATATAATTGTTTTATTTGTATGTTTGACGCTTAGGCAGTTTTTTATTATTTTAAGGTTTTGTCTGCTTGAAAATATCAGACCAGTGAAATTCGTAATGATTGTTCGAGAATTTCTTATTTTTTAATTTTTTGTTTTTCATTTTATGAAATTTCTTGACGATACATCGAAGTATAGGTAAATCATTTACTTTGTGAATAAAAAATTCGAAATAAAAATACTTTTTCACTATATTCACTTGTTTTTGTCTTATAAATATTAATTATAATTTCTTATAAAGTAGGTAAATTAGTATGTTTATCTGCATTCCAGAACCAAGAGCAGACAAATGAATAGACAAAATAAGATTTAAATAACTTTATTCAATAGGTACTAAAATATAATATAAAGTCCCAAATTTGACACATCTATTATTTTGTACAAGACCCGGGCTAGACACATATTTAGAAACAAAATACGCTCATCACTTACATCCGGTACAATCTTACAAAATTCAATAAAATCAAAATATTAAGTATTTTCTCTTTTACACAATCCCACATACCTAATCTAGAACAGCTACAGTGTATAAATTCGACACAATTATTATTTACATTTCATTAAACAACATTGCACTACCATGAATTTCAACATACTAGATTCCAAACATGATTATTTATAGTCTGACCAACCCTAATGTTGAAACGTCTAAAAACAGCTCCGAATACAATTAAGCTTTACATTGCTGGCTAATTAAGAATCAGTTTAACGGTATTTACAAATTATCTATAATGGAAAGCAAAAATTGTGTTCGAAACTGTTTCTCATAAAGTTATACAATAAGAGACCTATTGTCAGTAATAAAAGACCCTGCTTCTGGGTATCTCAATAGGTGATAATTTTTCCTATGAAACAAATATTGACAGTGCGGGTTTTCTACACACCCTGTGCACTGGTATACTTAGTTGGTTGTGATTGCAAACGTGAGCGTACCGCAAGTGGCGTATCTGCATATTTCTAATATAAGATTGTTTATCAAGTACCTAGTCAATAATTGCAGCGGTTTGAAGCAGGATTTTTTTTCTGGTCAGACTTTAATGCGATTGATATATAATAAAAAAGTTAAAGTGAGGGTTAACGTTTTTCTGAAGTGTTCTATAATTAAGATTTTTTATTAGATATTTGAAGTTAAGTTTCACGTATCTTTGTGTGGCATTGTAACTCCCGAATAGACGAGCCAATTTTTATTTTTGTTTTTTTTTGTTTGAAAGGTGCATTAGTTGGATGTCTTCTTAGCTGTTTTAAAAAAAATCGTCCAAGAGTATGATAGCTTATTGCCAGCTCTAGACAACATAACCTAGGAGCTCCGAGTATAAATTTGGAGCCTCAGACCTTGGCCGCTTTGTATGCAAACGGCCTAGTCATGGCAAACACAAGCCCTTGATCTATCTACCGCACCGAAACCTTTCTCATGTTTTCATACATTTCCTGAGAAATTCATATAAGATAAACTAATATAATTTTTACCTATCTATAAGATATAGTTTTTTTTTTTATCTAAGCACAACGTCAATATTTACAAATTGTCTAATTTTTTATTATTTAAATCTATATCCACATCCTCGGATGTATTTTTTGATATACCTTAATGATTATATAACAGCTTCTCACGCAATATTACTTTATCTTATGCAGTCGTGTATTCCCCGTAAGGACCTATCAAAATTTTGGATACGTTGGAGCTACCTCTTGATTTTAGCTTTTTGACAATATGCAATATGTAGATAATAAAAAATGGTTTTCATATTTCAATTTGCATTCTTATGCAAATTATGCTTTGGGCAACCTTACACCCTGGCGTCAGAAGACCCTAGACAGCGTGCGGTTTTATTCGGTAAGAGTCCGACATAACCTGCTTCGCTGGCCGCGGGGTGGGTATCCATGAGGATTTCCGCACGAAAAAAAAAGAGTTCCTAAACGTTTAATCACAATACATGAAGCTTGTTAACTGGGTAAGAAGAGAATCTAATGGCTGAGTGCGAAAAGGTGATACACAGATAGATAGGTAGGTATAGGTTGGGTCAAATAAATTTTCTATAGCACCGATCAACCAATCATAGAACAGGGGCACAAAGGGCTTGTGTCATTTATTGATCAGTCCTTTTATTGGCCAGTTATTGCACACGTAGGAACGTAAATGTCAAGGTTTTTGGCCCTACCTATAAGAATGGACGGAACTAGCTCCGTATTGTACACAATTTTTATGTATTTTATTTTTTTATTATATATCAATGCTTAACGCTAATTCATCGAATGTGGAAAATTAATAAGTAATTTATTTAATGTGATTAAAAATTGAGTATGTTAACATTTACAAGATAATGCTTTTGAACACATTAAAACTCGAAAAGTATCTAACGGTAACATTTATTTACAGTAGTAAAACTTTTCACAATAATTTAATACATAAAGTATTTTAGATTATTCTTGTATCACAAAAATGTGATTAA